>CM061747.1:91664367-92374366 GCA_030979885.1 Lolium multiflorum
CCATGGTGTATTTCACGGGTTCCTGCCAGTTCTTTTTCTGGCCCCAGGGTTTCTTTTCTACCCACTGCTTCTTAGGACCCGCCCACGGCTGCGATCCGGTTTTTTGTCTCTGACTGCCGCTGGCGTCAAAATTTTCTTGCACGGCAGCAACTTGCTGTGATGCATATCTTCGATCCGGGAAATCTTCCCTTCTTTTGTTGTTCCGGTTATCCCGGTATTGCTGCTGATGCGGATTCGACTGCTCCGGCTCAGCTTGCACTGCCGGCTGCATTGGGTCTCCCAATGCATAGCTATCTGCCACACGTATCATCTCTGCCAAGGTTGTGGGCATGCTTCTCTGCAGCCTTTGCCACAAAGGTGATCCTCTCCGGCATCCTTGACTGAACCAAGCAATGGCTTGTGCCTCAATCACTCCTTCACATGTATTTCTCATTGAGTTCCACCGGGTGAGATAATCCCGGTCTGTTTCTCCTGCACGCTGTTGGCACAGCGCAAGTTGTTGGGGCCGGTTTGGCCTTTTGTAGGTGCTGCTGAAGTTGTTCACAAATGCTTCCTCAAAGTCCAACCACCCGTTAATGCTTCCTGCCGGCAAGTTGTTAAGCCAGATCCTCGCAGGACCCACGAGGTAGGACGGTATGATTCTTACCGCCCAACGCCGGTTCACTCCACCACCAGCCACATAAACAGCTGTGACATAATCTGCCAGCCAGTCTTCCGGCTTGGTCGTACCATCATACGTTCTTGTGTCCCGGGGCAACTGGAAATTGCGCACCGGTGGTTCTTCTCTCATGATTCGTGGGCCAAAACACCTTGGGCCAGGAGGTCCCTCACATTCAACTATCGCAGAAAGATGTACCCTGTCCAACCTGTGCCTCGCATCCCGGTCTGGCAAACATCTTTCCCCCAGGCGTTCCCCCAAAGGGTTCCGCTGGACTCTTGTTCGTTCCACCTCGGAATCTGACTCATCATACTCTTCCAGTTCCGCGGCTCTTGCCTGCCGGTACCCTGGTGGTGGCATTTCTTCATCCACATATGCCACCCTTGCGGCTCGATAATTTTGCCCGGTTTCATATCTACCGGCATGATTGTTTCCGGCATAGCCTCCCTTGGCGTAGCCCCGATCTGCCCCTTGGCTTTTTCTACCGGCATCATGTTGCCCGGCTTTTTGTTTTCCGGCAAGAACTGGATCATACACAGTCATCTGCCGTGCGTTCTTTTCCTTTCTTTTGTCCGGATGAGGGGACGATGCCTGCCCCTGGGACTTGCTTCCGGCATTCTTTGTTGAACGCGCGGATTTTGAGGCCACTGCCTCGTTCAGCTTAGCCAGCTGCTCAGCATTTTGCTGCTCAATGGTTTTCAACAGCTCTTTTACACGTTCTTGCTGCTTTGCCAACTCGTCACCGGAAAGAGATTCACATAACTCTACTGCAGCTTTAGCGGCTTTTATAGTTTTATCCGGACTACTGTACTTAGGCTTTTCTACAATGCTTACAGATACAGATGCACTCTTGCCGGTAAGAACTTCTTTGCGCAAATCCTGATCTAGATTGCGAGCCTTAAGCCGGTTTTCCGGCATCCTAGCAGCATGAGCACTAACTGAAGCAAAGCCATGGGCAGCATTGTACTCACGTAGGGTTAGGTTCAGCTCGCGCTGCGCCCGGATGATGTCGGCGCCGCCGGTAAGCAGGGCCTTGCGTGTGGCCTCCAGCTCCTCCTGAGCCTTTGCCGGGTCGATGTTCTGCGCGATGGGCGTGGCCAGCGTGTGCATCGCCGCTTGAAGAGGTGTTGCCGGTGGTGCTGACGATGCTCCCGCGACGCCGGCGTCACGCTCCAGCGGTGGTTTTGCCGGGCGAGTCGATGCCGCACGTTCAGCTCCTTCCTCCACAGCTCCCTTGCCGGTGTTGACCGCACCAGCCATCATGACCTCCACGCTGCCGGCGGCGCGGCCAGCACATAGCCATCTTGGCGGATCCGGCGCCACCAGCACCGGCGAGAGGCGCTGGCGCACAGGGACGGTGCCGAAGTAGACGCGGATGCTGCCGAACTCGATGGTGCGGCCGTTCTGCGGGAACTTGCCGCCGTTGGCGAAGCAGCCAGCGTTGTTGATGAAGTCCATGTTGTAGATGCGTTGCACGAGCGCGGACACCGTGCGCTCGCCGTTGATGTCGAGGATGCCCGCCCGAATATGAACTCCAGCAAGCGCCACTTCATGCCCCACGGTGGGCGCCAACTGTCGTCGTGGTGAACGAGCAGATGCCATAGGATGGCTTATCTTGGGGCCGAATGGACGCTAGAGGATTCGGGGGAGGGTTTGTGACTAGATGGACGAACTTCCGGATGCTTTCCTCAAGAACCTGGCCAAGGCCAGAGGTAGAAGAAGAAAGACACAAGGACGAACTCGCTCTAGATCACCATGTTCATTGATCTCAAAACAGGTTACAGGTTTCTCCCTTCTGTGGATCGCGCGTATGAAAGAGGTTGCCCCCTCTCCTTATATAGGGGAGAGGGTGGCTTACAGAACAAGAAACCCTAATGGGATCTTTGACTAGACAAACTACTTTACAAAGATACTTTATAAAGCTACTTTAATCATAGATGACGCCGGGGTCTTCTTTAAACATGGAGGCTGACGTCCTCCGGCTTCTTTGACCGTCATCCTCCTCTTTGTCTTCTAGTCTTCGTTTAAAGCCACTTTGCTTAGCTCATCCTTGTCCTTTAGCTCCTGACGGAATCTTTGACCAGTCAGCCGGCATGTTCTTCCTTCCGGTGTGCCGGTATCTTTCCTTCCTGGTTCCGGTATACCCCTCTTGGGGATACCGGCTTAGCTTTACTTAGCCAAACTCTATTTTCTTATTCCGGTATGAACATTAAACCGGTATCTTGAAGGGTGAGACCATCCGGTATGACATATCTTTGGCATACCGGGGGTCATCCCCCCAACAATTGGCATCCGTTTTCTACCATGCGCTAGTCTTGTAATTGAGATAGAAATACTGTTAAGTCTGACAAGTAACTTTACGGACTGGTATCGTATTGTTAAAGAATCAAGATATGATTAAGTCCTAATGCAAACTTTTAGTAAACCTCACATTGATGATTCAAAGAGCAATGGTTTCAATTAGTACCTTAAATCATCTTGTCTCCGTGAAACTTGAAGTTCAAATCCGTTTGAAAAGTAAGGAGCTGAAATTTTGTTTTCAGAAATAAGCAAGGTATGAGATATATGTGATATCTAAGACCTTATTGCAAGGTGATAGAATATAATTTGGTGAGACTACATAAACTCATAAGTTTTATGGGAATGTACGAAGGTTGAAAACGCCGGGCGTCTCAATCCTCCAACTAGTTGGGCACTAACGATATTCGCATATCCATGAAGTGATCGTCCTTAGTATGCACCGTTGCTAAGACTCGTCGTTCGAAGCATCTCGTGATGATCGGGTGTTATAGATTCTACGTGTGCATACAACGGGTGCAAGCCAGATTTGCACATGCGAATACTAAGGTTAAAACTTTACGAGCCTAGCATGTACAGACATGGTCTCGGAAAGTCGTCATGATTTGATGGATAAAAATTATGAGTGAAATTGTTCATCACATTAAAAGGTTACTAATAGTGAAATCTGGAACACTTGTCATGTGATGATCAACTTCAAAGTAAGAACCTCAAGGTTATTGGTATTTGACCAATGGACCTAGAAGTTGTTGAAGGTGAAGTGTTTTCTGAGAATGAGGAAATCTAAAAGAGAAACTACAAAAGATTTTTGGCAGAAAGAAAGAAAAGACTAGAAAGTCTAGCTCAGGTGTATATAGATGATATACATGTTATGGATGTATTCCTTGTTTGGTCACATAATGAAATTCTTGGGTATTTGTACCAGATTGGTTGGTATGAGATGTCATACAATACAACGCAATACAAGAATACGATGGCCTAAGTGACTGAAAAGGAATGTGATAGGAATGCACGTCTGGAACAAAAATAAAGTGTTATTATGTTCGTCGTTGGCATTCTGTCTAGCCATTCAGATTTATAATAAAGAACTTTATAATTGTTGTTTTGTTCTGGTTAAATGAAAACAATGAGTTGTTCAAATTGTAACAGCATTCCATGTACGATGGATAAGTTATTATAAATCTTTATGGTGAAGCACACATACATAACACTGACGCTAAAATGCCATAAGGCAAATGATGTGAATTCCACTCATTAGTGGAACCGCCATTTAGGTCATGTTAGAAAGGAACGCATGAAGGAACTCCATTTGAATGGATTTTTGGAGTCATATGATTTTTGAATCATTTGGCGCTTGCAAATCTCTTCTAAAGAGAATGACTTAAATACCGTTCATAGGCCAAGAGTTGAACGGGCAACTAACTTAGTGGAAACATACATGGTGATGTATATGGTTCACTGGGCATAGTTGTGTGCGGGAGATTCTTCTACTTCATGAAAACTTCTAACAATGAATTGAGTATATATATGTGGATATATTCGATAAGGAAGAAGTTTGAAACATTTGAATGGATTCAAATAAATTTCAGCATGAAGTGGAAATCATCGTAATAGAAAAGTCAAATATCTATGATTGGATCATGGTGGAAATATTTGAATTACGAGTTTTAGCGAACATCTAAGAGAGTTATGAAATTGTTCTACAACTCACGTTTCTTGGAGTATCATAGTGATGATGGAGTATCCAAGAGACGTATCCAAACCTTGTTGGATTAATGATGAGATAAAATAAAATGACGCCATTATATTTTTGTGGATTATGCTTTAGAGACTACCGCTTTTACACTGAATAGAGCATCATCATGATCCATTGAAATGACACCATACGAGTTATGGCATGGGTATAAACCCTAAATAGTCCTTTCTTAAATTTTGGTATGCATAGCATAAGTAAATGAGTTTACAACCAAAATCGGATAAATGTCTCTGTTGATTATCCCATAAAATTGATTGGGAATTCTTTCCACTATTAAGTAAAAGACAAAAGTGTTTGTTGATGTTAATTACTTATTTCCAAGAAATTGTTTTCTAGCGAAGTATTTGAGTGGGAGGACAATGGAACTTGATAAGGTTTATGAACCTGAGCATGATGATCAGAGTAGCGCAGCGTCGGAAATGGTTCCGGAAGCAGCTACGAAGATCATGGCTCCCATGTCTACAAATTGTTATAGTCATGGAGATCAAAGTACTTATTGAACCTTGTAGGTATGGTTTACTTTGTGATCAAATAAATGATTTGTGAACAAAGGATTGATTTTGAACAATGATAAACTAACTACATACAAAGAAGTTATGATGGGCCCTGACTCCGTTAAAATGGCTATGCGCCATGAAATCCAAGATAGATGAGTACTTTTTGAAAGTAAATGGATCTATAAAATAGATGGACTTGGATGGAATATCCTTAAAGAAGCTTGACTTATCGAAAAGTTGTTTACGACAAAGTTCAAAGAGTTGACTACGATAAGATTAGATCTTCCGTGGCAATGATTATAGTCTATGTGGATTATTCTAGTAATCGCTACATATTTCTTTTATGAGATATGATAGTAGGATGGCATAAATACATTCCTTACCAGAAGTGTGTATGAAGGATGTATACTAGATACAACCAAGAGTTTTGCTGGTCCGTGGAATACTAGATAAGTATACAAACTTCAATTGGATGAAGTGAGTATCGCGGAGTTGGAATCTTCACCGGATGAAATAATCAAAGAGTTTTGATTTCATTAGAAACGATGAAGATGCTTGCATTTGCAAGAAATTAAGTGGGAGCGCTGAGACATATTTATAATACTTTATGTAGATGACATATCGTTGATTAAAAATAATGTAATCATGTACTTGATGTGATTAAAAGGTTTCATTGAGAATTAATTTCAATGAAAGGATATGGACTGAAACATATTTAGTGTCAAGATCTATGAAGATAGATTGAAACACATAATAAGTTTAAGTCAAAGTACATAGAGTGAATATTGAAGTAGTTCAATATAAAAATATTAAGAAGGTGTTCTTTCCATGTGAAGGTTTAACAAGACTTGAGTGTATTTGACATTCAATGAGTAAAAACACATGAGTGACTTTAGATCACGAATAATATGTACAAAATCAGATGTCCTGTGCTCTAAAGTGTTACGAGCATATACCAGAATGATTCATGTAATGGTCATTGGACAACAGTAAGAATATCCCTGAGTACTTTAGAAGAATCAAGGATATATATAGTTTTATATGGGTAATGACAAACAAATCGCTGTAAAGTGTTGCACCGATATTAGTTTGGTCACATACAAAAGAAAAAATTCAATCTAAATTAGGCTAAGTGTCATTTAAAAGGTAGCACAATGAGCTAGAATATGTCTATGCTAGATTTAGATGAGTTCTAAATATTGTGACGGATTCTACAAACGAAGGCAGAGTATGTCATTGTTTTGACAATGACTGAGGATGTTAAGTCGAGAGTTCTTTGAGAACTTGGTGTAGTTCCGATAGTGTCAGAACTTTGAAGCTATATTGTGTGTGACAATATTAGTGACTTATGTCAGACCGCGGAATTAAGGTTCCACCAGAGGACTAAGCATATACATTTAATGCCGACTCATTTGGAAAATGAGTGATGCGTAGAGACGCAAATGAATTGCAAAATACATACGTTTCTGAACAGTCAGATCCGTTGACTAAAACCTCTCCCGTGAGCAAAACATGATAAGCACCAAAAGGCCAAGGTGTTATATCTTTACATATGTAAACTAGATTATTGACTCTAGTGCAAGTGGGAGACTGTTGGAGATATGCCCAAGAGGCAATAATAAAATGTTATTATAATATATCTTTGTGTTTATGATAATGTTTGCATACCATGCTATAATTGTATTAACCGAAACATTGATACATGTGTGTTATGTAAACAACAAGGAGTCCCTAGTAAGCCTCTTGTATAACTAGCTTGTTGATTAATGGATGATCATGGTTTCGTGATCATGAACATTGGATGTTATTGATAACAAGGTTATGTCATTAGGTGAATGATATAATGGACACACACCCATATGAGCGTAGCATAAGATCAAGTCATTAAGTTCAATTTGCTATAAGCTTTCGATACATAGTTGCCTTAGTCCTTCGACCATGAGATCATGTAAATCACTTACACCGGAAGGGTACTTTGATTACATCAAACGCCATTGCGTAAATGGGTGGCTATAAAGGTGGGATTAAGTATTTGGAAAGTGTGAGTTGAGGCATATGGATCAATAGTGGGATTTGTCCATCCCGATGACGGATAGATATACTCTGGGCCCTCTCGGTGGAATGTCATCTGATTAGCTTGCAAGCATATGAATGGTTCATAAGAGATCACATACCACGGTACGAGTAAAGAGTACTTGTCGGTAACGAGGTTGAACAAGGTATGGAGATACCGATGATCAAACCTCGGACAAGTAAAATATCGCGAGACAAAGGGAATTGGCATCGTATGTAAATGGTTCAATCGATCACTAAGTCATCGTTGAATATGTGGGAGCCATTATGGATCTCCAGATCCCGCTATTGGTTATTGCTCGGAGAGGAGTCTCGACCATGTCTGCATAGTTCGCGAACCGTAGGGTGACGCGCTTAAGGTTCGATGTCGCATAAGTAGATTTGAATATGGTATGGAGACGAAGTTTTTGGAGTCTCGGATGTGATCCAGGATGTCACGAGGAGGTCCGGAATAGTCCGGAGAATAAGATTCATATAAGGAAAGTTGATTTCTGGGTTTCGGAAATGTTCGGGATTTTTCCGGTGGTTGACTGGAAGGTTCTAGAAGGTTCCGGAGGGGTCCACCATGGGGCCCACGACCTAGGAGGCCCACCGTGGGCCGAGGGGATGCTCCCTGGCCTAATGGGCCAGGGGCACATGGCCCCAAGGCCCAGGCCGGCCAACCCCCTAGGGTTTCCCTGGGGGGATCAACTTGGGGAGGGGAAAGCCCTCTCCCCCTTGGCCGCCGCCCCTAACCCTAGATGGGAAAGGGGGCCACCCCAGCCGACCTGGACCCTATATAAAGAGGGGAGGGGGTGGCCGGCCACCATCGTATCAGATGCCCCTTCCTCTGGCCGCCTCTCTCCTCCACCATACGCTGTTCCGGCTTGGCGAAGCCCTGCAGCTTTTCTTCCTCCACCACCACCACCACGCCGTCGTGCTGCTGGAACTTGGAGGAGATCTACCAAACCTCCACTGCCCGCTGGAACGGGGAGAGGAAGGGCTTCATCGACACCGTACGCGCGACCGAGTACGGAAGTGCTGCCGGATTGCAGCACTGGGGATGATCGTCTACATCAACAACGAGATCTGATCTCGTAGGCTTTGGAAATCTTCAAGGGTTAGTATCTTGTCAATCTCGTTGCTTTGATCTTGTAGATTAGATCTTGGGTGTTCCATAGATTAGATCTTGGATTTATTCGTCTTGCGGTAGGAAATTTTTTGTTTTCTATGCTACGAACCCCAACACTTTCGCCTATATTAAGCTCCTGCCCTGAAAACCCTAAGGGGATCGACGATTTCTCCAGAAGAGTTCCGTAGCTCCGCCGCCACCAAAAACCCTAATTCGGGGACAGAAGTCTCTGTTTCGGCACCCTGCCGGGACGGGGAATTGCCCCCGGAGCCATCTCCATCGACTCCATCGCCATCTTCATCGATGTTGCTGTCTCCCATGATGAGGAGGGAGTAGTTCTCCCCCGAGGCTGAGGGCTCTACCGGTAGCTATGTGGTTCATCTCTCTCTCCCATGGTGTGATCTTTATGTGATCATGAGCTTTGTAATCTAGTTGAATATGTAGATGTTACTCTTGTCTATTATGCACTCTAGAGGTTACTTTAATATGAACTCCGGAGTCACTCTCCACGGTGTGATGGTGACAGTGTGCGCATCGTGTGTGATTCCTTTATGACGTTGTGGAGCTTGTTTACTCCGGCTTGAGGTGTGCTTTTGCAGCCCTACACAATGAATGGTGTTTGTTATCCAACAAGAGAGTGTTTGAGAGTAGCATTTATTTATTCAATTATGTGATCATTGTTGAGAGTGTCCACTAGTGAAAGTATGATCCCTAGGCCTTGTTTCTAAGCATTGAAACACCGTTTCCAACAAGTTCTGCTACATGTTCGCTTGCTGCCATTTTTATTTCAGATTGCAATTACTACTTATAATCATCCATATTACTTGTATTTCACTATGTCTTCGTCGAACTAGTGCACATATACATCTGACAAGTGTATTAGGTGTGTTGGGGACACAAGAGACTTCTTGTATCTTAATTGCAGGGTTGCTTGAGAGGGATATCTTTGACCTCTACCTCCCGAGTTCGATAAACCTTGGGTGATTCACTTAAGGGAAACTTGTCTGTTCTACAAACCTCTGCTCTTGGAGGTCCAACACTCTATGGAATAGAAGCATGGAGTTTGTATATGAGTTAGAGAAACGCCTGGGCCGCTAATCTAAGCCATGCATCATTCATGGTGGAAATTTACAGCGAACCATAGTGAGCATTCTATGAAGCATTTTCAATAAAAAGCTATACCCATAGTAAATAAAAAATTGCTGAGATGCTCATTGTCTGTTTGTCTTTTCATTTTGGCATGGTATTGCTCCTACAAGAGTACTTCTATATCATCGGGCAAGAGGTACCCCGTTGGTGGTTCTCAATGATACATGTATACTTACAATGACAAGAACTTATTTGGGAACTAAGTTGAGTAGCATGAGGTTTAGGTACTCGTATTCAAGGGGCATGAAATTTTCAACTTGTGATTTGTCAAGCATATAGCTCATATTTGCCTCACATTAACTTTAACCATTCAAGATGCTTATGATAGGGGCAATGAGAGCTCAAAGCTAATGAGTACCATACTTTTTGGAAGGTTTATAAAACTTGTTAATCTTGCTTACTATGCAAAGAGTCTCCCTTTTACTTTTATGTTGAGTCTTCATCTTCTACTTTATGCACCGATTAACAGAGCATAGTTGCTATTCTTAGTGCAATGTGCATAGTCCTAAAATTATTATTGATTGATTCATGATTATGACTATTGCTTGTTCTTAAATTACTTGTATCTAGTCACCCTTTGAACTTTGAAGGTGTCCTAGCATTTATGTTTTGCTACTTCATAAAGGACATGTTGAGTACCACTTTGTTATGTTTACTCTATGCTCATAAACAAACAGTTGCTTTCAATGCACTATTATTCATGATCTTTTGTTTGAGTTACTCTTCATGTTATAACATAGTTTCTAAGTTCTATTGTTAGAATTATATCTATCATGCCTATGTTTAGAGTACTTTCATCCCAGCTCACAATAGTTGATCATGATTGTGTTGGCTTCATGTCACCTCCAAAATTATTTTGTTATCACTTACCTACCCAAGGACGAGTAGGAGTTAAGCTTGGGGATGCTTGATACGTCTCAAATGTATCTATAATTTTTGATGCTCCATGCTTGTTTTACACCAATTCATATATGTTTTGCTCATACTTTGTTGCACTTTTATACATTTTCCGGCACTAACCTATTAACAAGATGCCACAGTGCTAGTTCCCTGTTTTCTGCTGTTTTGTATTTCAGAAAAGTTGTATAGGAAATATTCTCGGAATTGGATAAAATAAAAGGCGAAGTCAATATTTTACCGTAACAAAGACAGAGTCCAGAGGGGGTCGAAGTGGGGCAGCAGGGCGGCCGCGCTAGCCCTAGGCGCGGCCTAGCCCTGGCCCGTGCCATTGGTGTGGGCCACAGAAAGAGCAAGATCCATATCCCGTGTTTTGTGTGTTTGATGACAACACTTGAATGAATTTAACCGTGCACAAAGATTGTCTTTGATAGATTTGCAAGTGTACGGTGCCCTCGCTGAACACATTATGATCGGAAGACTGAAGCGTAGCTCTTAGGTTTTCTGGTTTTGCGTGTGTGTCGCGAGGTGACATGGTAGGAGAGGAAAAGAGGAAAAAGCAGTTTCAGCCAAGCGGTACTACCGGTACCAGGAGCGGTAGTACCGCTACCCTACTGGTACCGCTTGGCAGTACCGCTCTGGAGGTTTCTCACGCAAATGTCTCACAGAACAGGTTACGGTACCTTTACGGTACCTTGGGCGGTAGTACCGCTTGAGAGCGGTAGTACCGCCTATACCGCTTAAGTACCATAACTTAAGTTACGGCAGTACCGCTTCGGTACCGCTGCGGTACCGCTTGGGATCCAGTAAGCTCTGGAGACCATTGCGGTACCTCGAGCGGTAGTACCGCTTTGTGTCCACGTGGACAAGTTCTGTGGGGATTTCGAATCCAGAGCGGTAGTACCGCTTCCCAAAGCGGTAGTACCGCTTAGGCAGAAACTGCACATAACGGTTGGATTTGAGGGGACCTATATAAAGGCCCCTTCTTCCCCAACTCGAATTTAGCTCTTCTCTCTCTCTCCTCCATTGTTGCTGAGCTCAAACTTAGTGGATCTCCCTACCTACCCAATCAATCTTGCTCATACTTTGAGGAGTGGTGGAGGAGACCCCGATCTATCGTTCTACCGAGAGAAATTTCACCAATTCGTGGTAGTCCTTAGTGGATCTTGTTGGTAGGGTTCCTATGGTGGGATCTTGGAAGAAGTGCTCCTATGGAGGCTAGCTTGGAGTTGTGCTAGCCCCATAGGGTGTTGGGAGCCTCCTAGTGTTGTGGAGCTCGCCCCAACCTTGTGAAGGAATCACCGCCTCGACCGGTGCCTTAGTGGAGAAAAGGGAGCCCCTTTGTGGAGCTCTCTTGAGGAAGAAGGTGAGGCCTTCCTTCGTGGTGTGGCCGCCTAGTCTCTTGTGTGAGACTAGCACCTCCTCAACGCAGACGTACTCCCTCTTGTGGGAGGAACTGCGGGAAACAAATCCTCGCCTCGACTCCGCGCCCTCCGGTTGTCCCTTTCCTCATCTTTGTTATTTGTGTGGTTCCCTTACTTGTTGCACTAGTCTAGGATCATACTAGCAACATCCCCACCACTAAAGCTATCACCTTTATCTTCCGTTGCACTAAAAATTGAAAAAGACTAAAAATTGCGTAGCGCCCATTCACCCCCCTCTTGTTCGCTACGATCCATTCAATTGGTATCAGAGCAAGGTTTTCTTGCTCGGGCTTTACCGCCTAAGAAATGGCCGAACAAGAGAATGGAGAGAATGGGTTCCTTCCCGGTGAGCAATCACCTCCACCATCAATTGTCGATAGCACTCCGGCTACTTTGGATGACCTCAAGAAATTGGAGTCATCCATTGTATCTCAAATGAAGGCTATGATGATGGAGTTGATTGCTCCCAAACCAACCCCCATTATAGATCCTAAGGCAAGTGTTGATGTTCCTCCACAACAATTTAACACCCTTCCTCTTGTTGTTTTTGTCGCGCAATCGACAAAACCACCTCGAGAAGGGGAATTTGAGGACATTGGCACTTCATCAAAAGGGAAGGATGAACCACCGGTTGCGGGACAGTTAGGGGGTTATCATGCGGTGCCTCCACCAAGTGATTACGCCATAAATGTCCCAATACGCATGCCTCATATTTTGTCTCATGGCTCACCACCTTTACTTGAATCAAATAGCTTTGATAATTGGCAATTCTTGATGAAATCTCATGTGCGCAGCGCTTCTACCGAGCTTTGACGCATCATTGAGGAAGGGTATTCACCAAGAGATCCAAAGAACTTGACAAGGAGAGAAGTGGTGGATGACCAACTCAACGCCACCGCCATCAACATGATCCACATGGCCGTCATGCCCAAGGACCGTGCTCATATCTGCTCACTCAAGACCGCCAAAGAAGGATGGGACAATCTTGACAAGCTCTTCCTCGGAAATGAGAGCATCCAAAGCTCTCGTTTCGATGAAGTGAATAACATGGCCGACAACTTCGTCATGAATGAAGGAGAGACCCTCGAAGAAATGTATCCGCGCCTCATAGCTCTCGCCGTAGAAATGCAAGATCTTGGAGCAACGTTTGTGGATGACCATTGGATCAAGCGCAAGTTCTACAACGCTCTCCTCCCTTATGAGGAAGTGAAGTTGACGGCCATCCGCCAAAACGCCTCCTTCCGCGCTATGACATCCGATGAAGTCCTTAGCAAAGTCATCGCTTTGGACATCTCCAAGAAGAACGCGGAAGATCTTGTTGCTCGCGCCAACAACACTCGCAAGCCCAACCTTGCGTTGAATATGAAAGAACATGGAGCTAGTGAGAGTGATGAGGATCCCATTGAGTGGGGTCCGGATGATGTCAAGGCAAACTATCATGAACACATGGCACTTGCCGCCAAGAGTTTTTGGAGTGGGAACAAGACACGAAGCTCAAGGTTAAGAAGATATTCACCTCATGACTCGTCAATATACACCTCCAAGAGTCCAAGGGAAGAGCAAAGGGGGAGAGCCTGCTACAATTGTAGCGACACAAGTCATTTTGTCGCGGATTGTATCTATGAGAGAAGGGAAGACAACGGTGGAAGGCTTGTTCGAAAGGACAAGTTCAAATCTCTCTCAAGAGGATTCTCCAAGTTCTCCTCCAACTCCGGTGACACCAAGGTCTCATTCACCAAGAAGCCTAGAGCTTTCATTATCCGTGAGGAATACTCCTCCAATGAAGATGAAGAACGCAAAGACAAGGGCTTGAACAAGGAGGAAGGGGAGGTGGCCGCCATCGCCATCTCCACTCCCTCCATCTCCCTCTTCGACTGTCCAAATGAGAACCTCGTCGTCAACAACTTCCATTGTCTTGTGGCAAAGGTATCATCGGAGGTTGTATCCCTTTCCGAGTCTACTTCTTCCTCTATATCTATTGCGAGTTTGGATGCTCCTACCACTAACATTCTAGTAGATATCAAGACTCATGTTGAGGAAATCTTAACTCAACTTGATGCGGCTCAAGTCCGTATTGAGGGAAGAGGGAGGCTCGAGAAGAAGGCGGAAATGGAGATTATCTCTCTCTATCAAGCTCATGAGGAAGAATTGTGCATGCGCATGTCACTTGAAGCTAGTGCTATTGTTCTCGAAGACTCCAACAATTCCTTCATCTCCCAACTCATCAAGGATCGAGATCATGCACTTGGTTGGGTGGAAGAACTCAAGATGAAGAAGCGCTATCTTGAGGAAAGTCATGAATGGTTGCTTGAAGAAGTTGCAACTCACCAAGAACTTCAAATCCTTGGAAAGTAGGTTCACACTTCTATCCGAGATGAAGAGGCATCCTCAAGAAGAAGTGTACAAGAAGAAAGAAGATGAAGGTCCCAATCCATGTTGTGACAAGCTCCTTGACGAAGTTTGCTTCTTGAGAAGACACAATGCAAAATTCTCGGAAGTCATTTCTACTCAAGAGGAAGCCTTGGATGAGTACTATCGCTTGAGTAAAGAAAAGGTACAATGTTGTGACCATGAAGAGGAGATTTCCACTCTAAAGAGACACAAGGCCAAGCTAGTTGAAGTGAATGATAGGCAAAATGAGTCCTTGATGGAGTGGATTCGGTTGAGCAAGGAAAATGTCACTTGTTGTAACCACAAGGATGAAATTGCATCTCTAAAGAGGAGCAAGGACAAGCTTATGGTGATCAAGCTTATGCAAGATGAAGCTTTAATGGAATACCAACTCTCAAGCAAGGACCACGTTTGTTGTAACCATGAAGACGACATTGCCACCTTGGAAAGACACAAGCGTTTGCTCTTGAAAAGTAATTCTCTTCTTGAAGAAGCTCTATCGGAACAATCTCGGGTGAATAAGGAGAAAGAGGTTCAAGTGTTTGACATAACTCACCCTCACCCGGATCATGAAGATGAAGTCAATCGCTTGAAGTCTAAAATTGAAAGCCTCCAAATCCAAGTCCAATTCTTGGAAGGAGTCATTGAAGCTAGAGTTGAGACCCATGAGGACTCATGCAATGAAGGAGAAGTGGCAATCAAGCCAAGGAAGAAGAAGAGAGGAAGAAGGATCAATATAAAGAGGAACGTCAAGATAGGGCCCATTGAAAAATGGGTTCCTATTTCCAAGTCTTGATCCATGAAGGACCTTGCTTTCGGTGGTGCTTATTGGGTGGTTGATTTTGAAGCCACAAGTCTTATAACCGGAAGCAAGGAATTCGTTGTCGTCATCAAGTCATCTATCTCTACCATTCTCTTGACGACAACACAAGCAAGCTTAAAGGTATTAGGCCTTGACAAGGTGGTGATGATGTCCTACCTTGTCAAGACCTTTGTTTATGATTATCTCCGTTCATTACTTTACACACGCTTGGTTCTTTGTACCTACTATAATGAACATGTGGTGGGTCTCTTGTGGAGCTAGTCTCTCCAAGAGGCCACGGTCTCGGACTAATAGAAGATGCTTCCTTGTGTAGAGATCGTGTTTTGTAGGAATTGCGTTGAAGAAAATGAACCATGGTGAAGGTTGTCAAACAAGTTCAATGCGAGTTCTATACCATGATCCTTGCAAGAAGGAGCAACAATGGAATGGATTTCAAGCTCAATATCTTGGATGTCTTCATTGGCAAAGAAGGAATCCGTCATATACTCCTAGCCATATTCTTACCCCAACTTCATGGGGTTGCCGGAAGTGAGAGACAAACCTTAGTTGAAGACACTCAAACATGATGATGGAGTATGAGTCTATTGTGTGGTTGTGGTATTGTGTGATGAGACTCTTTTGATGAAGATGATAGTTCTTTGGAGGGGGCAAAGTGCTTCTTGTGAGAAAGGAGATCAATTCCCCATGTTACCGTAGGAAGGATGGGTGTTGGCACTCGCCGACCTCAAAAGCTACCTTCTACGAGTGCCGGGGAAGGACGAAGTTCCACCTATATGGAGCCATCTACACCACAAGTCCAAGCTTCTTCCGATGAACAACCAAGTGAAAGATCACCTCTTCCACAACCTCAAGTTCGGCATCAACAACAATGAGGGTCAAGGCGAGGACCTAAACCATGATGAAGATCAAGGGACCACACAAGAATCTATCCTATTGGTCCATTCTCGCCGGGGTGCTAAAGCGTCAAGACTCTTTCATGACTCGAGCAAAGTACAAGACATACTCAAGAGCAAGATATGAAGGGGTCCAACGGTATAGCAACCCCAAGCACCTAGAGTATCAATACTTCCTTAATGAGTCCGACAAGACAATGGACTCATTCTCTACCGGTCAACGTCAAGGTTCGCTTCTCTACCTTTGTGCTTCTCATCCAGACATTGTGTCAAGAGTGGGTACTTATACCACTCTTGTGCTACATGTCTAGATGTAAAGCACGCATGAACATATGGGGAGTGCAGTTTAAATTATTGAGCTATCTCTCCCCCATAGTGCATAAATAAACCCAAAGCATATGCTATTTGTCAATTAAGTGACTAATGAGCCTCATCTTGAGTTGTAGCCGTGAGTCCTAGGTACATCTACGCGACCTCACACTACTAAATCTTACACGGTGGCTTCGGCCACCAACCTCCTCCTTGAGGAGATTTTGTTTCTTTTGATTTCTTTTCTCCATTTGCTTTTGGTTTTCTTTTCTTCATGTTCTTCATGGGAGATTCGTACAAGCTTGGCTTTTATGTTTTGATTCTTGCAAGCTTGGTTGAGTAGTACCTTAAGAGTTCCGTTATCTAATCCTAAGCCAATATCTACCTCTTGAGCCATTTCAGTCTAAAAGCAAAGTCTACACCAAAATCTGAGTGTCTTTGAACTTTGGAGGCCGGTACTACCGGATCTCAGACCGGTACTACCGCTTAGGGGCATTAATCTGACGAAATTCAGAAGTTGGCCCCAGAGCGGTACTACCGCCCGAGTACCGGGCAAGTACCGGTAAGCGGTACTACCGCTTCTACGAGCGGTACTACAGCTTGCGTTTTTGACTTAAGGTACCGGGTGGATCGTTTCTTCCCCAAAATCACCACACACCTCCACCCACCTCGAGTCAAATGCGCCCCCAAGTTCAAGACCTCGAGGAGACCGGCCCCGATCTCCTTTTCCAGCCGCCCCGACCAAATCTCCTCCGTGGAGAAGCTTCCCCATCCTCTTCTCCGCCATGTCCTCCGGTATGAACCCTAATCTCTCTCTCTAGGGTGTGTTGAACTCCCTAGATGCATAGGCTAGGGTTTGATGGGGGTTTGTGGTGGAGAAACTCTCTTGGAAGCTCTACATGTACGAGGATACTAGCTAGCAACAATGTGTGACACTATGAACTTCTTTGCCATGTCCTCAATCTCGATCTAGATGTGCTGAGCTTGAGCGGTAGTACCTCTTATTCACAGGCGGTACTACCGGTCCAAGCGGTACTACCGGGTCAGATCACATGTACTACCGCTTTGACTAGTTTCACCAATGTTGCTTGTTAGTGTCCTCCTTGATCTTTAAGTCCATGGCTTGTGCTCTTATCCCCTATTCCCTCCCAAACCTTTGTTGTTCACAGGATCATCTAGGCCCCATGGTGGCGGCAAGGTCAAGCCCTCATCTCGTCGTCCTCGAGAGGAAGATGAGCAAGAAGAAATTGTGCCAACAAGGACTACCAAGCGTCAAAGGGATGCAGCAGCGGAAGCGAGCAAAAGGACCGCCCAGGGTCCTCAAAAGTCTATGACCGATCTCAAGAAAGCCCAATTCTTGCAAGTACGAGGAGCCAATCCGTATTTATGCCAAGCAATGCTCGTCAATGCCCCAATCCTTTCTTCTATCATGCCAACCAAGAGAGGATCTATAATGAGGTATATGGGGCTAAGGAATTCAATTGTTGCCCCCAATACTCCATAAGTATGGACAAGCTCAACTCCAACCTTGAATATTTTGGGGAGGCTCTTGAGATTTGTGAAGAACAAGGGCTTACCCCCTTGATGACTTTCTCCCACAACTACTCCAAGGAAATAATATGTCAGTTCTATGCCACAGTTGTGTTTCTTGAGGATGAAGGTGGTTTCCGCACCTTGAAGTGGATGACTAGGGAGCATGTGATGGAGGCCACGTGGGAGGAATTTGCTAGAGGCATTGGATATGAGCTTCCCGACTTTGACATAACTTCTTCAAGATTCACCTCCAGGCCAAGCCAATGGCCAAAGAGAAGATGGCCAACCTCTACATCCACGGGAGGATGTTATGTGGAAGTGCTTACCACCTCCTTCCCGTCTACGACATCATGAACCGCATCTACCGCAGCACCATCAACCCCAAGCACACCAACCATGATGAAGTGCATGGGTTCCTTGTGAACCTTCTTGTGCGCACTGATCAGATGAGGGGCCGCGGTAAGCAACTGGATGTCATGGACTACATATGGCATGAGATGCGTGATTGTGCCTTCCATCGCAAGCTCCCTCAATATACGCCGTACATCATGAGGCCCATTTGTCTCAAGTGGGATCAAGAGGGCCGTGGAGATCTTCTTGAGCAATGTCGCCCCAACATCACTGTCCATAAGGAGAAGAGCCCCCTTGTCAAGAATCATGATCTTCCAAGGTTTGGCAAAAATGCCCCCACTACAAGAAAAATTGTGATAGACAACGTCCCAAAATCGTCAACTAAGGGGCATTTTTCGTCGCCTATGGGCCTAACCCGACGATATGGGTTATGTTGTCGAAACTGCGTCAGGTAAAGTCCTACCACGTTTTTTCGGTCCGTCGCGTTTGGGCGCCCTTCCGCCACGGAAAATCGGACCGTTGCAAAAGTGTTTTCGGGAGCCCGTTGACTGCTGACGTCATGCAATGACACGTGGGACGCGTTAATGCTGGCCCGTGGTAGATGGTAGGCCCACGAGGCATGCCACGCCTTAAGCGGGCCGGCCCATTTAGTTTGCGGGCCGGGCCAGCTGACTTAGTTTGACCGGTCAACTATATAATTGGGCTGGTCCATTAGGTACGTGAGCCGGGCCTAACCTCTAAGGTTGACTGGTCAAAACTTAAATGGGCCGGCCCACTAAGCATGTGGGCGGGCCGAATGCACTCGTTTGACCGGTCAACAGGCAAAAGGGTCGGCCCACTAAGCATGTGGGGCCCACTTTCTTTGTTACCGGGCCGGCCCATTTACCATGTGGGGTCCACCATAAAGCAAGTGGGCCGGCCCAAGGAGTTAGTGGGCTGGCCCAGAAGCATGTGGGTCCCACTTTCCTGTTATCGGGCCGGCCCATACACTAAGTGGGGTCCACAATAAAGCAAGTGGGCCGGCCAAGGAGTTAGTGGGCCGGCCCAATTAGCATGTGGGTCCCACTTTGTTGTTATCGGGTCGGCCCATATACTAAATGGGGTCCACCATAGATCAAACGGGATGGCCCAACAAGCTAGTGGGCTGGCCCACAAACAAAGGTGGGTCCCACTTTCCTGTTAAAGGGTCGGCCCAGTTAGCATGTCGGGTCCGCCATATAGCAAGTGGGCTGGCCCAACAAGATAGTGGGCCGGCCCAATAAGCATGCGGGTCCCACTTTCATGTAACCGGGCCGGCCTAGTTAGTAAGTGGGGTCCACCATAAAGCAAGTGGGCTGGCCCAACAGGTTGGCGGGCCGGCCCAATAATAAAAAGTGGGGCCCACTATCGTGTTAACGGGCCGGCCCAGGTAGTGAGTGGGGTCCACTTAAAGCAATTGGGCTGGCCCAATAAGTAAGTGGGCCGGCCCGAAATGGAAGTGGTCCCACACTACTGTAAGTGGGCCAGCCCACTAAGTTGTAGGGCCCTGATTGTTTGACTAGTCAACTTGCATTATGGGCCAGCCAAGTTAGGCTTATAAGAAGGCCCATTAAATATCATGGGCCTAAAATCTGATATCAATGATACACACAATTACATACAAAAATAAAATAACTAGGAAAATTACAAGGCAATTAATGTGCCCAAATAAAAAAATTACATATAATCATGGAGGACTTCTATTAGCATCATCAATAACACGTTGACATTTGGCAATCGCCTTGGTTGAATCTTGTGTACTCTTTGTCAACATATCAACTATAGATCTTAAAGCAGCAATACCACGTCTTTCATACAGTACAGCCTTGAGATATTTACTGTTTGATGAAAGGAATGGTCTAGGTTGACGGCTATGAGAGGATGCATCAGAAGAAAGATCAGAACTTTTTGTGGGCCTCTCTTCTGATGAAGATTGCTTCATCACAACTGCATTTTGATAATAATGCAAAAAGAGTTAAACGATGAACTATGCAAACATGTATTAAGCATTGTCGATATGATATAGTCACAAGTACTAAGCACAAACTTACATTATATCGTTGCATAGGCTCACCCCGGAACCTTTTTTGCCCTCTATCTTCTACTAAGGACTTCTTCATTACAACTGCATTCTAGTAATATTGCAAACATAGTTACAACAGTGAACTATTCAAACATTTATTATGCAATGTAGATATAAGATAATAACAAGTTGCATAAATAAGACAATGTATGGAACTTGTACTAAGCACAGACTTACATCATAATGTTGCACAGGGTCGCTACAGATCCTTTTTTGGCGACTATCTTCTAATGATGACTGCTTCATTACAACTGCATTCTGGTAATATTGCAAACATAGTTACAACAATTAACTATTCAAACATGTATTATGCAATGTAGAGATCAGATAACAGCATGTAGCAAAAATAAGCACAAGATAAGATATGATACATGTACTAAGCACATACTGGCTCGCTGCAGGTCCTTCTCTTGTGTGCACTAGTCGTGGTCGACATGCCTGTCATTTTAGGTTCAGCCATCAGGTGAAATGCTAATCCTCCGGCTCCATTGTCCTTAATTTGTGTTTAGATATCACATTTAAGACCAAGTCAGCTGGTTTCAAATAACAAAAAACTTGAGCTGCCAAATGAATAAGCTAATATTTACCAGATATCAGATTAAAACCAACTAGATGTTGCTTTGCATGAGATACGAATTTCAGATATTCAGATTTAGAGTAGGGTAATGCCAAGGTTTTCCACATAAAGTAAACTGGCATTAAGAATGACCAAATGTCAGGTTCAAATCACCTTCGCAGTTGCTCCAAGACAAGCATATGAAATAGGCAGAAACATAGTAAAGCGTGAATGGCATTGCTATGGCAGGGTTCCAAGTGTTAATCTCTTGCATAAGGAACAATGCATATAGGTTATAGATAATAACGGAAGTAAACTGCCAAAATTACCAACCAAGAACTCAGATTCCAACCTTCCCTAGCGTCCCCGCTGTTAATGTTGGATGTTATAATAAGCGGTTCGCATGATCAATCCCTAGGAAAAATAACATTGACAAGTTAGTCTACGATAATACAAAGACCAGACATGCACGCAACAATAACTATACAAGCTGTGCGACAGGAGCATTCATGGAAAAAAATAGCTATAAGCTAATGACGAGGTATAAGAGCAAGCAGATTGGAAATGCACATAGCATGATTATAAAAGCAGTGTGAGAATAGCAGGCACGAGAAAACAGCTTGCGGCTAGTGGTGAGCTAATGACGTGGTATAAGAACAACAAGATTGGAAATGCCCATAGCATGACTATAAAAGCAGTGCGACAATAGCATGCAGTACAAAAACAGTTGGCAGCAAATGAATGGGTATAAGGCTATAAATATGTGGATGCACACAGGTGTCAGTAGAATGAACAGGATGGTAGCGACCGGATAATGCTTTTGTATCGTACAATATTTAAACGAACTTCATGCGAAGCAACACATGAAGAAATTTAATGGCATATGAGATCTGCAAATAACTACACAAAACATTGCTAAAGAAACACCGCGATCTAACAGGCCAGCGTACTAACCAAGCTGCGGCGGAGTGGACGGGGGCGGCAGCTTGCATTCCAGCGGCGGAGAACGCGGGAGACGATGAATCGACCCTGTTTCACGAGAAGCGGGCGTTAGTGAAGCAGATCTGGTTGGCTGGCAAGGGATTCGGTGAAGTTGATACAGCCGCTGCGCCGAGGTAGTCGGTGGAATAGATCGGCTTCTGTGGAGGGGGGCGCGGTGAAGTAGACCCGGTTCCGTTGGAGAGGATCCGGTGCATCGACAGGAAAGGCGTTGATTGCTACGCTGTGGATGAGGTCGGCGGTGAAGCAGATCCGTCGGTGGCGAGGTCGGCGGTGAAGCAGATCCGTCGGTGGCGAAGGCGGCGGGGGAGCGGATCCGGTGGGTGGACAGCCAACACGATCAAGGCTACGCTGTGGAGGAGTATGCCGGCGGCGAAGCAGATCTAGTACTGTAGAGAGACAGAGCTTTGGCGTGTGAGAGTATGTTTGAGCGAATGGGGCGAATGGTTGGTGGGTGGGTGTGGGCCTGTGGGGAGGGTTCGGGATCTAGGCAAGATATTTCATTGTTACCGAATGAGCCCTCCATGGTCGGTGGGTTGTAGCTTCCGGACCAGGGTTAAAAGGGTAAAACTGGTCACGGGATTTTCGAATGGATGCGGCGGGATGATTTGGCGCGCGGCCGAAATTTTCAGTTTCAAGCTACGAGCAGAACGACAAAAATAATGTTCTTCCCCAGGGAGCTCTCATTTCTTCCTCTTCTCTTTCTCTCTCGAGTCTTTCCCACTCCCCTGGCTCCTCTCCCCCTTCTCTCCGCCGGCCTCGCCGGCCGGATACGAGGCCGACTTCTCTCTGTATATCGTACACCCTTCGATCTAAAAATTGATTCAACTTTCCTTAGACGTGTATGTATCTAGAGTAAAAATATGTGTGGATACATCCATATTTAGGTAAGCAAAGTTGAGTCAGCTAATTTGGATCCGAGGGAGTTAGTGTTGTTGTAAGCTTAGATCCAGTGTTTCCCATGAGGAGAATGGCGCAATGGAGTCGGGGATCTCGTCATCGGCTTCAGATCTGGCCAATGGTGAATCTAGCGGACCAGATCTAGGATCTTGCCGGCCAAACCCCGATCTGGTGCCATCAAGGTGATGGCGCTAACGGTGAGGCTTGCTTTGGTCAGTGCTTCAGATCTGGCCAATGGGGAAGTCAAGCTGCTAACGTTCACAAGCTCGGGGCATACGACGGCGTCATCCGTCTTGCACGTGCACATCTTCTCCTTTCAGCGGCCCTTCTCAGAGCCAATATGTCGTTGCTGAGGCCCTTCTTCTCCTTCGTCCTGGCGACTACCGGCGACACCGTCCCAAGTGGTGCGTCCCCGGCGACGGAGTTGCTGGAAAGGATGCGGAGCAGAGATCTGATGTGCGGTCGAGAAGGACTTGATTGCTTTTCTTCTATATGTTTTGGGGTCCTTTTTGTAAAGTTGCAAGTCCTATTAGTTATTGTCTAGTTATTTTGGACCTCTATGTAATTTTTTGGACTAGTTTCCACTGGCACCGATAAACTTGAATTTTGACAAGTTCACGGGAAAAAAATTCCTTTGCACATATGGCCTATCATGTATGAACATTCTTGAGATTTAAACTATATGTAATGTGCCATGCATTAACCCTAAACCATATATATGTAACTAACCCTAGCTGATCAAACCCTACTTAATTAAAACAAATAACCCTAAACTATACTAGCTCTCTCTCTCTCTCTCGATCATCTATATATCGTTGGTGGCCAAAACACACACATATATACGCATGCACTTTATGCGCAAAGGCGCGGGTGCCTCTAATAATGTGTGTGCGCACTCGATCGATCATCCCTAAACCTTAAACAACCCTAAAACCCTAAAACCCTAATCCTTAATCCCTAATCCCTAAACACCCTAAACACTAAACCCTAAACCCTAGACCCTAAACCCTAACCCTAAACCCTAGCTAACCCTAAACCCTAATTAAACCATATATATAGGCAAACGACACTTAATTGTGCATCAAGCAGGCCAGGGGTGCCTCGCGGTCCTCTAATTAAATTAAATGTGCCATGCATTAACCCTAAACCATATATATATATAACTAACCCTAGCTAATCAAACCCTACTTAATTAAAACACATAACCCTAAACTATACTAGCTATAACCCGATCTAATAAAAACATGCTCTATATATAGCAGCTAGCTAGCAAACCGTAGATTAACACCAATTAATATATACATGGCCTATATCGATCATGTTGTATAACATATCCCTGAGATTAATTAATTAATTATATAATTATCGATGATAAATTAATTAACTTGAATTTTGACAAGTTCTCTCGAATGAAAACACATTTGATTAAGTTGACTCATAATATATATATAATTAGTGTCCATGCATGGCCTACCATGCATTCGTGCATATATTTTAATATATATTTGAACATATTCTTGGGGATTTCAATCTCTCTCGATCATCTATATATCGTTGGTGGCCAAAAAAACACACATATATATGCACTTTATGCGCAAAGGCGCGGGTGCCTCTAATAATGTGTGTGCGCACTCGATCGATGATCCCTAAACCTTAAACCCTAAAACCCTAAAACCCTAATCCCTAACCCCTAAACCCTAAACACCCTAAACACTAAACCCTAGACCCTAGACCCTAAACCCTAACCCTAACACTAACCCTAAACCCTAGCTAACCCTAAACCCTAATTAAACCCTATATAGGCCAACGACACTTAATTGTGCATCAAGAAGGCCAGGGGTGCCTCGTGGTCCTCTAATTAAATTAAATGTGACATGCATTAACCCTAAACCATATATATAACTAACCCTAGCTAATCAAACCCTACTTAATTAAAACACATAACCCTAAACTATACTAGCTATAACCCGATCTAATAAAAACATGCTCTATATATAGCAGCTAGCTAGCAAAGCGTAGATTAACACCAATTAATATATACATGGCCTATATCGATCATGTTGAATAACATCGATCTCCCTGAGATTCATTAATTAATTATATAATTATCGATGATAAATTAATTACCTAGAATTTTGATAAGTTCTCTCGAATGAAAACACATTTGATTAAGTTGCCTCATAATATATATATATAATTAGTGTGCATGCATAGCCTACCATGCATTCGTGCATATATTTTAATATATAGTTGAACATATTCTTGGGGATTTCAATCTCTCTCTCTCGATCATCTATATGTCGTTGGTGGCCAAAAAACACACATATATACGCATGCACTTTATGCGCAAAGGCGCGGGTGCCTCTAATAATGTGTGTGCGCACTCGATCGATGATCCCTAAACCTTAAACAGCCTAAAACCCTAAAACCCTAATCCCTAATCCCTAAACCCTAAACACCCTAAACACTAAACCCTAGACCCTAAACCCTAACCCTAACCCTAACCCTAAACCCTAGCTAACCCAAAACCCTAAACCCTAATTAAACCCTCTATATAGACCAACGCCACTTAATTGTGCATCAAGCAGGCCAGGGGTGCCTCACGGTCCTCTAATTAAATTAAATGTGCCATGCATTAACCCTAAACCATATATATAACTAACCCTAGCTAATCAAACCCTAGTTAATTAAAACACATAACCCTAAACTATACTATAGCTATAACCTGATCTAATAAAAACATGTTGTATATATAGCAGCTAGCTAGCAAACCGTAGATTAACACCAATTAATATATACATGGCCTATATCAATCATGTTGTATAACATCTCCTTGAGATTCATTAATTAATTATATAATTATCGATGATAAATTAATTAACTTGCATTTTGATAAGTTCTCTCGAATGAAAACACATTTGATTAAGTTGCCTCATAATATATATATAATTAGTGTGCATGCATGGCCTACCATGCATTCGTGCATATATTTTAATATATATTTGAACATATTCTTGGGGATTTCAATCTCTCTCTCGATCATCTATATATCGTTGGTGGCCAAAAAAACACACATATACGCATGCACTTTATGCGCAAAGGCGCGGGTGCCTCTAATAATGTGTGTGCGCACTCGATCGATGATCCCTAAACCTTAAACCCTAAAACCCTAAAACCCTAATCCCTAACCCCTAAACCCTAAACACACTAACCACTAAACCCTAAACCCTAGACCCTAGACCCTAGACCCTAAACCCTAACCCTAACCCTAACCCTAAACCCTAGCTAACCCTAAACCCTATAAACCCTAATTAAACCCTATATATAGGCCAACGACACTTAATTGTGCATCAAGCAGGCCAGGGGTGCCTCGCGGTCCTCTAATTAAATTAAATGTGCCATGCATTAACCCTAAACCATATATATAACTAACCTAGCTAATCAAACCCTACTTAATTAAAACACATAATCCTAAACTATACTAGCTATAACCCGATCTAATAAAAATATGCTCTATATATAGCAGCTAGCTATCAAAGCGTAGATTAACACCAATTAATATATACATGGCCTATATCGATCATGTTGAATAACATCGATATCCCTGAGATTCATTAATTAATTATATAATTATCGATGATAAATTAATTACCTAGAATTTTGATAAGTTCTCTCGAATGAAAACACATTTGATTAAGTTGCCTCATAATATATATATAATTAGTGTGCATGCATAGCCTACCATGCATCCGTGCATATATTTTAATATATATTTGAACATATTCTTGGGGATTTCAATCTCTCTCTCTCGATCATCTATATGTCGTTGGTGGCCAAAAAACACACATATATACGCATGCACTTTATGCGCAAAGGCGCGGGTGCCTCTAATAATGTGTGTGCGCACTCGATCGATGATCCCTAAACCTTAAACAGCCTAAAACCCTAAAACCCTAATCCCTAAACCCTAAACACCCTAAACAATAAACCCTAGACCCTAAACCCTAATGCTAACCCTAAACCCTAGCTAACCCTAAACCCTAAACCCTAATTAAATCCTCTATATAGACCAACGACACTTAATTGTGCATCAAGCGGGCCAGGGGTGCCTCGCGGTCCTCTAATTAAATTTAATGTGCCATGCATTAACCCTAAACCATATATATAACGAACCCTAGCTAATCAAACCCTAGTTAATTAAAACACATAACCCTAAACTATACTATAGCTATAACCCGATCTAATAAAAACATGCTCTATATATAGCAGCTAGCTAGCAAGATTAACACCATTAATATATATATACATGGCCTATATCGATCATGTTGTATAACATCTCCCTGAGATTCATTAATTAATTATATAATTATCGATGATAAATTAATTAACTTGAATTTTGACAAGTTCTCTCGAATGAAAACATATTTGATTAAGTTGCCTCATAATATATATATATATTAGTGTGCATGCATGGCCTACCATGCATTCGTGCATATATTTTAATATATATTTGAACATATTCTTGGGGATTTCAATCTCTCTCTATCTCTCGATCATCTATATATCGTTGGTGGCCAAAAAACACACATATATACGCATGCACTTTATGCATAAAGGTGCGGGTGCCTCTAATAATGTGTGTGCGCACTCGATCGATGATACCTAAACCTTAAACCCTAAAACCCTAAAACCCTAATTAATCCCTAACCCCTAAACCCTAAACACCCTAAACACTAAACCCTAAACCCTAGACCCTAGACCTTAAACCCTAACCCTAACCCTAACCCTAAACCCTAGCTAACCCTAAACCCTATAAACCCTAATTAAACCCTATATATAGGCCAACGACACTTAATTGTGCATCAAGCAGCCGGGGTGCCTCGCGGTCCTCTAATTAAATTAAATGTGCCATGCATTAACCCTAAACCATATATATAACTAACTCTAGCTAATCAAACCCTACTTAATTAAAACACATAACCCTAAACTATACTAGCTATAACCCGATCGAATAAAAACATGCTCTATATATAGCAGCTAGCTAGCAAAGCGTAGATTAACACCAATTAATATATACATGGCATATATCGATCATGTTGAATAACATCGATCTCCCTGAGATTCATTAATTAATTATACAATTAACGATGATAAATTAATTAACTTGAATTTTGACAAGTTCCCTCGAATGAAAACACATTTGATTAAGTTGCCTCATAATATATATATATATAATTAGTGTGCATGCATGGCCTACCATGCATTCGTGCATATATTTTAATATATATTTGAACATATTCTTGGGGATTTCAATCTCTCTCTCGATCATCTATATATCGTTGGTGGCCAAAAAACACAAATATATACGCATGCACTTTATGTGCAAAGGCGCGGGTGCCTCTATCTAATAATGTGTGTGCGCACTCGATCGATGATCCCTCAACCTTAAACAGCCTAAAACCCTAAAACCCTAATCCCTAATCCCTAACCCTAAACACCCTAAACACTAAACCCTAAACCCTAGACCCTAAACCCTAACCCTAATTAAACCTAAACCCTAGCTAACCCTAATTAAACCCTATATATAGGCCAACAACACTTAATTGTGCATCAAGCAGGCCAGGGGTGCCTCGCGGTCCTCTAATTAAATTAAATGTGCCATGCATTTAACCTAAGCCATATATATAACTAACCCCTAGCTAATCAAACCCTAGTTAATTAAAACACATAACCCTAAACTATACTAGCTATAACCCGATCTAATAAAAACATGCTCTATATATAGCAGCTAGCTAGCAAACCGTAGATTAACACCAATTAATATATACATGGCCTATATCGATCATGTTGTATAAAATCTCCCTGAGATTCATTAATTAATTATATAATTACCGATAATAAATTAATTAACTTGAATTTTGACAAGTTCTCTCGAATGAAAATACATTTGATTAAGTTGCCTCATAATATATATATATAATTAGTGTGCATGCATGGCCTACCATGCATTCGTGCATATATTTTAAAATATATTTGAACATATTCTTAGGGATTTCAATCTCTCTCTCTCGATCATCTATATATCGTTGGTGGCCAAAAAACACACACATATATATATATACGCATGCACTTTATGCGCAAAGGCGCGGGTGCATCTAATAATGTGTGTGCGCACTCGATCGATGATCCCTAAACCTTAAACAACCCTAAAACCCTAATCCCTAATCCCTAAACCCTAAACACCCTAAACACCGAACCCTAAACCCTAAACCCTAACCCTAACCCTAAACCCTAGCTAACCCTAAACCCTAAACCCTAATTAAACCCTATATATAGGCCAACGACACTTAATTGTGCATCAAGCAGGCCAGGGGTGCCTCTCGGTCCTCTAATTAAATTAAATGTGCCATGCATTAACCCTAAACCATATATATATAACTAAGTAGCTAATCAAACCCTACTTAATTAAAACACATAACCCTAAACTATACTAGCTATAACCCGATCTAATAAAAACAAGCTCTATATATAGCAGCTAGCTAGCAAACCGTAGATTAACACCAATTAATATATACATGGCCTATATCGATCATATGTTGTATAACATCTCCCTGAGATTCATTAGTTAATTATATAATTATCGATGATAAATTAATTAACTTGAATTTTGACAAGTTCTCTCGAATGAAAACACATTTGATTAAGTTTCCTCATAATATATATATAATTAGTGTGCTTGCTTGGCCTACCATGCATTCGTGCATATATTTTAATATATATTTGAACATATTCTTGGGGATTTCAATCTCTCTCTCTCGATCATCTATATATCGTTGGTGGCCAAAACACACATATATACGCATGCACTTTATGCGCAAAGGCGCGTGTGCCTCTCTAATAATGTGTGTGCGCACTCGATCGACGATCCCTAAACCTTAAACCCTAAAACCCTAATCCCTAATCCCTAAACCCTAAACACCCTAAACACTAAACCCTAAACCCTAGACTAACCCTAACCCTAAACCCTAAACCCTAAACCCTAATTAAACCCTATATATAGGCCAACGACACTTAATTGTGCATCAAGCAGGCCAGGGGTGCCTCGCGATCCTCTAATTAAATTAAATGTGCCATGCATATATATGTTTTTAATTTGGGGATTTCAATCGCTCTCTCGTAGCTCTCTCTCTCTCGTTGGTGGCCAACAACACACACATGCACTTTGTGCGCAAAGGCATGTGCCTCTAATAATGTGTGCGCAGTCGATCGATCTAGTTTTGATTAATCATAGCACACAAATAAAGAAGTTGTATTTGAATCCACACAACCTAATCTAAAACACATAACCCCTAACATGGCCTAATTAATTAACCCCTTCTCTCTACCTAATTAGTGGAAATTGCACAAAATCAAAAGGGGTCCCTCACTAATTATACATATCTGCTAGATTGTGATAAACTTTTGCCCCATATATATTTGGTGGATGGGTGCATCTTGGCATGTAAAACAATTAATGTTTGCAAATGGCGTTGTCAAAATTTATGTACAAATGATTTCTTTCCATCCAAAGTGCATAAAATGGGAGTTTTAATGAAGAAAGTACAAATAAAACAGCTCAACATGCTTCCACACCCCGATTTTCACACGAAGTAGAGCATATTTAAAGGATAATTCCAGAGTTTTACTATTTTTCAAGCAACTTTGCTAATTTCCCCCACTCACATGACTTTATGTTGATTTAACGAAAATATGGCGAATTTAAACTACATGGGCGGGATAGTTTGAATTGTGCGCGCGGCAAAGGGAACCGCCTATTCCTCAACCTTGTGCACGGCAAATTACACACGCAACTCCATTAAACGCCACCTACCAACCTTAATTATCACCCCGGCGGCCCGGCCGCATGACCCCCACCCACCCCTACACAACTTATCCCCGTCCGTGCGAAGAGCTTCCCCTCCCCGTCCCGTCCGTGCGAAGAAGAAGCTTCCCCTCCCCGTCGTTCTTCTCGAGACGCACCGGCGGTCAAGTTGATCCACGGTAGGGCTGCTATCTCTAGCTGAATCATGCATCAGGCAAGACAACCTAACGATTTATATTTTCTTGATGCTGCTAAAAAAATTCGTCAGTATGCTCGAACTAATTGGCACTTTATAGTTTTCCGCTCGATTTGTCATCGATCAATTTGTTCATTTGCGTGGGCATATAGAGTCAGTTCTGCACTCGATCCGTTAATTTGCTGAAATGCCATGGCAGAGTTTTGTACACGATCTGTTTGCTAAAATGTCGATGGGCATTTTTTGTTTTGTACTCGACATGATTGCTGAAATGCATAATCATGTAGTATAGTTTTGTACTCGATGGATATACATTTCCTACTTCGCCTTAAATTAATCACCAACCACTGTATCTCATAATTAAACAGATGGACAGAACTTGGATACTGCATGGACACTTATGTTCCCCTTCATATATAAATGGTGTTCAACCCTTTATGGGGTTTATTAGAGCTCATGAAGGTCACAACCTGGACGTGTATTGCCCGCGCTGCACATGTATGAATGGTGAGAAGAGGCCTCACCATGTAGTGGAAGATCATTTACACATTTTTGGGATGGACCGCACATATGTTAGGTGGGTTTAGCATGGTGAACCATATAATGATCCTTCAGCGGGAGAAGCAGATCTTGCTCACACTGTATGTGTGCTGGCATATGTAGTTAATTATTTATATTGATGTTGCCGCTGTTTCGATCAATAGTTTGCATTGCTGTGCAAGGTTCTGTACTCAAATTTAACTTGTTGCAGATGGATGGACGGGAAGGAGAGAAAAAGCGCTTGCTTCAGGAAACGGGTTTCAGCTCTGGGACATGTGCTGTGCTAGATGAGAAGGTAAATATGTAAAACGGCATTTGTTCAGGTTGCATCCCTTAGATGTTTGTCTAATCGGTTGATGTACTAATTGCAGAAGCATAGAGTTGAAGAGGTCTCTCAGTTTGATGGGAGATTTGAAGATGAATCTCAGTTTGATGCACCTGTGGATGGTACTGATGACGAGCCTTTCATAGACGAAGGTCCTGCACCTGAGATTATCCAGCCTACAGAAGGAGGCCGTGGACCGAGTACACAGCTTTGCGTTGAAGTGGATGCACGCCCGGAGATCATCAGGGGCGTCCGGGTAGTCTCAAGACCACCCAGCCCTGATGCACCTGTGGATGGTACTGATGACGAGCCTTTCATAGATGAAGGTCCTGCACCTGAGATTATCCAGCCTACAGAAGGAGGCCGTGGACCGAGTACACAGCTTTGCGTTGAAGTGGATGCACAGCCGGAGATCATCAGGGGCATCCCGGTAGTCTCAGGACCACCCAGCCCTGATGCAAAATGTTGAGCTACATTATGATTCATACTCTTATGTTCTGGTGTTGTAGTATGTACTATCTATGTTATGATTTGTATGCCTTTGGCGCTAGAACTATAATTAAGCATTCAGTGGATGATCGCGTTGCAAAATTTGACACCCACACAATCAGTTCATCGTATGAGTAGTAGCACAATTACTTCTACAACGATTCCTGCCAGCGCATTAGTTGGTAGCATGAAACACTTTCAGGTACTCCCCTCTGATTCATATTAATTGACTCAATTTTGTCTAGATATGGATGTATCTAGATGCATTTGTTAACTAGACTAACAAACTTGAGTCAGTTAATATGAATCCGTGTAAACCGCCCAAGTCCTCGAGCAGCTAGTTTATTGACTCTGGACTCCAAGCCTCTCGCGGCAAGCCATCGACGAAGCTTTGACCAGATCTTGGCCCGCAATTTTTGTTTGGCGAATAGCAAAGCTTTGACCAGTTCCTCTCGGGATACAACACGCCGGTGAGCTTGCACGGTTGCCATGAGCACTTTCCGGCGGAACTTCCTCTTCAGCGCCCTCAAGCCGCTGCTGCGAGACAGCACGCAGTGCCTCGAGGTGGACGGAATTCGGGATCTCAGGGCGGGGGGTCCGCCTCGTCCGGGAACGATCTCCAGCGGGTTAACGAGGACATGCATGGTGGCCAGGGGATTTGGGTTTTTTTGTTTGAGCTTGGGATTTGGGGTTTTCGGATAGGGGATGTGGGGACCCCGGACTAGCTGTCCGAAATACCTTGTTATGTTTACAGTTCACGTTCCCATGATCAGTGTGTCGTGAACACATAACCGAACTGATATCAAATTACATCATCCTTTACAAAACAGAATAAAGAAAATTACAATAAGGTCACATGACCCATCTTTACAAGATAGCCTCAAAGGGCCTAATCTAATCATCAGAGTAGCAGAATCACTTCAGCAGCGTAGAGCCCAAGTCATCTGCCTTAACCCTACAGGCAACTGACTGGGAAGACGTTCCTAGCTCGCATAGACGTCGTCAAACTCCTTCTTCATCTGTCGAAGTCCTCCAGGTATGGCCAAGTAAATAGCCAGGGACAAAGCCGTGAGTACATTTGAATTGTACTCGCAAACCATCAAGAAGGTGATAACAATTCTAACTAAAGAAGACAAGAGAGGAAGAATAGTTTCTCTGGTGGATATAGCATGTGAAAGAGAATCAGTTTCTCTTGTGGATATAGCATGTGAAAGAGAATAAGTTTCTCTTGTGGATATAGCATCCCACATCACAGTTGAAGGGGACACTAAGAGGGTGATAAGACATTTCTATGACATCTCTATATCTTTGTTAAAGAAGATACTTCAAAAGATACCCTATGACATCTCTATATCTTTGTTGAAGAAGATACTTCAAAAGATATCCTATGACATCTATATATCTTTGTTGAAGAAGATACTTCAAAATATTTCCACAACATAAAACACTAGGATGGGGTAACCCAATTTATTTGTCCTTCCCGACCATCTCCATATGGTCGACACAACCTTTCCCGTACCCTTCCGGTACTTCAAAACAAGTTCTTTCCTTTCATTTGCCAAACCATTTTGTAAACCAAAACTCATCAGGCTAAGCAACAGCCATTCCAACCGTCCATGACCGCGGACGCGGCTATTCGAATAGATTTTACTCTGCAGAGTTTGCACACTTTCCCCACCTCTATCCGGATACCTATCGTGTGGGCATCATCCCCGCATAACAACATATGCCACGACGGATACCCGAACATAGCCTTTCGCCCATTCGACTTAGCAAGAGGTCCTACCCTATGGAGTATGTACCTCCCCGGCACCGTGGCAGCTCACCTCCCTTTGAGCGTGGCTCCACCGCCAAGCCAGGAGACCCATAGTGTCTTCCGGACGGGTCAGCCCCGAAGGCCTCCCGTTATACTATTGTCCCAACCATGACAACCCGGACTCGGGGGTAACCGTACCCTTGTATAGTTGTGCGGTGCCTCATGCTAAGAAGAACAAACGTCAAGCTAAGCTCCGTGCCCACGTTGGAGTAGCTGTGGTTGCGCGGGTTAATTGTCACGGGTGAATACTTAGACGCCAATGTTTTCATAAAACAAGATTCTCTTTCCAACCATCTTTGCCAAGATCCTTTTCTTTCATAAACACACACTTAGGTAAGTCCAACTCACCCAAGGTTTTCCAAAGATTCTTTTCAACAAGGTATTTTTCCAAGGGGTTCCCAACCTAAAGTTTCATGAGTTGAACAACTATTTCACTACGGCCGAGATGAGAGTCATCACGCCATAGATGGTGTAAAAAGGGGTAATGGAGTGGATCATACTTGCTTAAGGTAAGCATGTATTATGACAACACAAGAAGGAATATACTTTCAGATTTGTGATGCTAATTATACAACTTAGATAGTGGAGTATCACTATCCAACATACTTTCCCATAGGGTACAAAGGCATATTCCTCTCAAGTTGAGAATATACCAAGATCATGACATTGATACCTCTATACTTTAAAAAAAGGTGGGTGTGGTGTAAGTTATTATCCCGAGAAGATGCATGCTCAAGTGAGCATACAAGCTAACCAAGTGGAATGGCATGGCCATAATTCCATGCATCCCAAAAAACAAAGATAGTAGTGGAGTATCACCACTAGGGAGTACCCCACTAGCAACCATACATAGATGACAATAAAAGAGAGATCAACACACATAGAATCAAGGTGCTTTGGATATCAACAAATGACGTCCAACTAGACACCAAATCAGAGATCAAAAGATGGCTTGCCTTGGCTTATTTGTCCCTGGACTTCTTCAACTTCATCAATATAAGAATACCAACAATATAAATAAAATCCTTGTCCGATCCACTTCTTCTTCTCCGGAATCGTTCGCATCTATCGTCGGAAAATATAAAAGGAACACAATCAATCACATTGCACCAATCATAACAAGCATGCAACATTCAACAATCAACAAGCAATAGCTAACCACCTTACTACGGGCTAACATACAAATAACTTATAGATACTACAAAGCAACTAAAAGAGAACCCATTTTATTTACCTAGTAAAGGTATGAGAGTATCATAACTTAGCAATTGCCTCTCTCGGTATCACCATGGCACAACTAAGTATCCCCTGGTAGATAACATCATAAAGAGGACAAGTGCATTAGTTAGGCATTACAAACATTCATATTATATTTTGAAACATTTTTGGAAAAGCGGGAAATCATTCTCTCTATTTTGTAAAGCTTACACAACACTACACAAGAATAGGAAGTAAATGATATGCCACACCATTTGAAGACTTAAGCCAAACAATAGAACTAAGGTTAAGTTGCAGAGGTTTTGTTTTGCAAGAATAAAACATTGGTTGACCAATTTTTAATACAAAGAGGTGGTTAGAGTTTTCAAATAAATCAAAAAGTTTTCCTTCAACAACCTATGTCACACATACACATTACTAACAGTAACAAATATGCATGAACAGAGACTAACACTATTTTTCCTAGATGGCCAGTACTAATACAAGACTAACTGACATAGGCATCCCCAATGGGCCTGCCAAAGATGGTACCCGGGGTTTACTAAAGGCCCAGGACTCGAAGAATAAGAAGACTGGGAAGCCCATTTTAGTATTAAGGAAAGATAGTTTGTATTAGGGAAGAGAGATTTGTAATCTTACGGGTTGGGTACGAAACCCTCCCGAACTTTGTAACTTGTGTATTACGAAACCCTCGGCTCCACCCTCTATATAAGGGGAGTCGAGGGAAAGCAAGGATCGAAATCTACTGTCAACATAACCCTAGTTTTCATAATCGTCGAGTACTTTTCGCTGAAACCTTCGAGATCTACTTGCCCTCTACTTCTAGCAAAACCCTAGTCTACAATCTGTAGGCATTGACAAATTAATCCTTTGTCAATTGGCGCCGTCTGTGGGGATTAGAGGTTGCAAGGAGCTGATCTCGATGGCACGCCCAGAATCGTCGAGTTCGTCGGTGGCTAGCAATGCGATGGATCGAGGTAACCGGCAAAAAACTGATCTAGTCGATTTTATTCCTCACCCGCCCTCCCGTGTGGATGCATGTGCCTATCTGGAGGAGCCCATCGTCATGACGTTCGGAGAATTCCGATTTGGCGTCAACAAGGAAGGATCCTGTCTCGAAGTTCCGATCTCGTCGGAATTTTCAGCGGTCGATTCTAACTTTTCGTCGAGTGACGAGGAGCTTTCGTCGCCACCGTCGACGAGCAAGGCAAGCGGAAAGCTCGCCAAGATCTTCAGCAACACATCCTTCGAGTCGTCTGCGGACTCCTTTATAAGCAGCGATTCCGACAGCGTCGACAGCTTCAACTTCATCGACAAATCTGCTGCCATCGGAAAGGTCTTCACCACTCTATATGATGGTGTCACCAATCCCGACAAAAATCAATACGCAAAATACCATCAGATCTAGGCGATAGAAGAGGCAGGCCGATCATAACCAGTCGTGAGGCTTTCGATGATTTGGGAAATCCTTACATCGATCCCGCTGATCTCAGAAAAGGCTTAGGCACTAAATATGCTGGGACCTCAACTCGCGCAAAAGTCCAACTCCCACAAGCAGCGTGGGATAGGGCTGCAAGAGCCATGGATGGTTCAGAACCAATGACCACCACTGCTACTGTACAAGAACTACAAGCATATCAATATAGACTTGCTCGGGTGAGTAGAGAGCTGGAAAAACAGACAGCGTCTTTAAATAGAAGAAAAGAAGCAGCATCCGCATCAAGCGACGTCGAGCAGAGCTAAGTCGACAATCAGGAACTTCGGGAGACAGTCACAGAGAAGCTCGGAGGAGAGCAAGATCTCGGCTGCAAAATATACCTGAAGCAGAGAGAGGAAACATAATTCAAAATCTCGACATGTCCTTCATGACGATTGATACAAGGGGAAATATTATCCCGAAAACGCCAGAAGCAGGTTATATGGCAACGCAAGCTTACATCCTTGCGTCCAGACCACCTCCGGGGACCCGAGAGAACCATTGTTCAATATGGCAATGGCTGGAGTAGGAGTCATGGGAACGGCGTTCGCAGCTACGCCTCCCGAAGCAAATCCTAGGCAAAATAGTCCACGACCCACCGCAGCGGTGCATGACCCACCGGGAACAAGTGGAGCAAGAAACACAGCAGTTCAAGTAAGGGTAGACAGAGCGCGACAAGAAAGAAGAGAACGTCAGCACTCACCAGAAGTTGCCGACGAAGATATGTGTGGGCTCCCGTGCTTTACGAGAAGAGTTCGAAAAACTCGAGTCCCAAAAGGGTTCAAGTTACCCGAAAATTTCAAGAAATTCGACGGCCTGCAGGATCCCGAGGATTGGCTCGTGGATTATCTCGAGATGGTGAAGCTAGTAGGAGGAACCAGAGCAACAACTATGCAAAGTATCCAAGTCCACTTAAGTGGTGCCGCAAGATCTTGGATAAAGAAACTCCCCCCAGGCTCCATCGACAGCTGGGATAATTTCGAGGATATTTTCGTGAGAAATTTCCGATCCACCTGCAAGAAACCTGCGTCATTGGAAGAATTGAGGGCGTGTCGACAGAAACACGATGAGTCGATGAGAAAATATATACAGCGGTGGAACATCATAAAAAACTCGGCAGAGGATATATCTGACGAGAGAGCAATAGATGCGTTCGTGGCAGGAATTCGGCGAGGAGATTTCGTCGAGGACTTAGGGAGAACTAACCCTAAGACCATATCAGCACTAATGGAGATAGCTAATAAGTGGGCAGATGGAGAAGACGCAATATACAACAAGCGACACAGATCGCCAGAAGAGGATCGTGGTCGAAATTATCAAAATAGAAGGCGATTTTCTCGCCAGTTCTACAACAACGACGCTCCTGGCCATATATCGGCTGGCTTTCGGGGAAATCCTGGAGGGAATAGTCGAGACGACTATCAAAGGAGTAATGAGCAACAAGGCGACAATAGAGGTGATTCTCGCGGCAACAGGCAAAACAGTGGACCAAGGTTTCAAAGACCTTATGTGTCCCCCGAGGAGATGATGAACGGTCCGTGTCAAATGCACTTTTATCTCGACAACAATGGAAAGAGGCAGTCAGGACATCTCCAGAAAGACTGCCGAAATTTTCAGGCAATGTTGCGAGCCGCAGGAATTGCAAATGCCCAAGCAATGAACAGAAATCCTCAGGGGCCAAGGAGTGAGATCCACCTTCCACCTCCTCCCGCAATCACGGACGAAAATCGGCACCAGCTCAGAATAGCGGCAGCACCACACCCACCTCCATATGTTGATCCTAATTCCAACGGTGCGGTCTCAATGATTCAGAAAGCTAGGCCATCCAACAGGGCGCAGAAGGTAATCTCACGACAAGTGTTCATGGCAGAGAAGATGCCTCCACCAACAGTCGAGTACTTAAATTGGTCGGGGCAAGACATCGGCTTCACAATCGCGGATCATCCGCAGCAAGTTCCTCGACCAGGACAATCGGCACTCATCTTACCCGCAGTAATTGCTGGTTTCGACGTGTCGAGAGTTTTCATAGATGGCGGCAGCAGCTTAAACCTTATGTACGCAGATACATTGAGGAAGATGAACATATCCCTGGCAAACCTGAAACCAACTGATACACGTTTCCACGGGATCACACCAGAGAAGCCAAGTTATCCGTTGGGCAAGATCAATCTCGACGTTCAGTTTGGAACCCGAGAAAATTACAGGATAGAGAATTTGGAGTTTGAAGTTGTGGATTTCCCGTCGCAATATCACGCTCTGTTGGGACGACCAGCGTATGCCAGGTTCATGGCAGTGCCACACTATACGTACTGTTGTGGAGGTTGCCTGGGCCCAAGGGACCTATCACAATCAAAGGAAGTTTCGCGTTATCTGATAAATGCGACAAGGATTTTCATCGACTGTCAGAAACCTTCGGGATGCAAGCAGAATATATGGCGCCAAGGTTCACTGATTATGATGTGCTGCCAGAAGTAGGGAGGTCTTCCAAGGAGCCAACTTTTAACACAACCAAGGATTCAAAAGAGGTACAGATCCACCCGACAGACCCAAAGAAAACGACATCCATTGCAGCAAACATGGATATCGCATAGGAAAGCGCGCTCGTCGAGTTCCTCCGTGAGCACTGGAAAATCTTTGCATGGTGTCCAGCTGACATGCCAGGAGTACCCAGGGAACTTGCCGAGCACCACCTCAATTTGGATCCTCTCGCGAGACCAATCAAGCAACCTTTGCGGCATTTTTCGGAACCCAACCGCAAAGCTATGTTATCAGAAATAGATCGACTCAAAGATGCTGGTTTTATTAAAGAAATATCTACAGAAGCCACGTGGGTATCTAACCCAGTGATGGTGCCGAAGAAACACACAAAAGTCCTTCGCATGTGTGTCGACTTTACGTGTGTCAATAAACATTGTCCTAAGGATCACTTTCCCCTCCCAAGGATCGATCAAATTATCGACTCCACGGCAGGATGCGAACGTCTTTCCTTTTTAGATGCGTACTCTGGTTATAACCAGATCAGATTAAAAGAAGAAGATGAGGCCGAGACAGCGTTCATAACACCTTACGGCGTGTTTTGCTACAAAACAATGCCCTTTGGTTTGAAAAACGCAGGAGCAACATATCAGCGGATGATGCAGAAGTGCCTAGCAACACAGATTGGAAAAAATGTGCAAGTCTACATTGACGATGTCGTGATAACATCAAAGAAGGGGTCAACTCTGATCGAAGATTTGAAGGAAACCTTCGACAACCTCGACAAGTTCTGCATCAAGCTGAACCCGACAAAGTGCTCTTTTGGAGTTCCAGGAGAACTTCTCGGGTTCCTAGTATCAGCAAGGGGGATTGAAGCTAATCCCAAAAAAATCCAGGCCATCGTTACTATGAGGAAGCCAACAAAGTTGAAAGAAATACAACAGTTAACGGGGCGAGTCGCAGCTTTAAGCAGATTCGTCGCCAGGCTAGGAGAAAAGGCATTGCCGTTCTACGCATTGATCAAACAGGGGAAAAATTTCAATGGAACGAGGAAGCAGATAGGGCTTTCGAGAACCTCAAGCGGACAATTTCGACACCACCAATCTTGGTGGCGCCTAAAGATAAAGAACCTCTCCTCTTATACATTGCAGCCACACCTCAAGTGGTTAGCACGGTTCTAGTAGTCGAGAAGAAGAAGGAAAGCTTCATGGAGTTCAGAGGCCAGTATATTTCATCAGCGAAGTCTGTCGCCTTCAAAGCAGCGGTACCCGCAATATCAGAAAGGCGTATGGAGTATTCACGACAGCAAGAAAATTGCGACACTATTTTTCGGCGCACCCGATAATAGTGGTCAATGAAGCTCCCTTGTCAAACATATTGAACAACCCAGAAGCTATGGGTCGTGTCTCCCTTTGGGGAATAGAACTTTCCCCTCGGGACATCACGTATGAAAAAAAAAAGCAATAAAATCGCAGGTTTTACCAGATTTCATTGCAGAGTGGATGGAGCTACAAAACACGGGGCCTCCAGATTTATCGAGAACTTGGACCATGAACTTCGACGGGTCCAAAAGGTTGGAAGGAGCTGGAGCAGGCGTGATATTGGTATCACCTGAAGGCGACAAATTGAAATATATTTTACGGATGACGTTCCCAAACGCGTCCAACAACGAAGCAGAATATGAAGCTCTCATACACGGGATGAAGATGGCGAAAGCTTGCGGTGCAACCCGATTAAAAATCTTCGGCGACTCACAATTGGTGGCACAGCAGGTTATGAACCAATGTGATGCAGTCAACGAAAGTATGATAGCATACAAGGAGGTGTACAATGAGCTGGAAAAATTGTTTGACGGATGCGAGGTAAACCACATCAGCAGGCTGAGTAACGATGAAGCCGATGTTCTTGCAAACATCGGGTCGCAATGTCTCGCGATCCCTCCAGGCGTGTTTTGGGAAGAAATAAGCGAAAGATCAACAAAGCCAGTGAAAATAAAGAAGAAGGAGAAAGAAGGGAAATCTTCGGGTACCACCAAAGACTTAGTGGAAGAAGAAGAGGAACAGGAGCTGGTAATGATGGTGCAAATTCCGTGGATGCAGGCTTACATATCATACATCCTAAGGAAAACAATACCCGACGATCCAGTTGAAGCAAGGCGAGTAATCAGGCGATCTAAAGCTTTTACTGTGATAAAAGGGGAGTTGTACAAACAAAGTATTTCAGGTGTGTTACAGAGATGTGTCACACCCGAAGAAGGCAGAATCATCCTGAAAGATGTACATGAAGGAATATGTGGACACCACGCGAGCAGCCGAGCCATCGCGGCTAAAGTTTTCAGAGCAGGATTTTATTGGTTAACAGCAATTGAGGACGCGAAGGAAATAGTGCGAACTTGCGACGCGTGCCAAAGATTTGCCGCCAAACCTCACTCTCCTGCAGCAGAACTGATGCCAATCCCGCTGTCGTGGCCTTTTGCTCAATGGGGTCTTGACATGGTGGGAAAACTACACAAAGCTTCGCCAGGAGGATATGAGTATATGCTTGTTGCTGTCGATAAATTTACAAAGTGGATAGAAGCAAAGCCGATAAATTCACCGGATGGCGCGTCGGCGATTAAGTTCGTGAAAAGCATCGTCTTTAGATTTGGAGTCCCTCATAGCATTGTCACAGACAACGGCAGTAATTTTACGTCCAAGGAGTTCAAAGCATACTGCGCAGAAGTGGGCATCAAATTGAGTTTTGCGTCTGTTGCACATCCACAGACCAACGGTCAAGTCGAGAAGGCCAATGGCATCATCTGCAATGGTATCAAGAAGCGCCTGCTAGGACCATTGGAAAAAGCTCGGCATACTTGGCCGGAGGAGTTGCCAAGTGTATTGTGGAGGATCCGAACAACACCAAATACGGCGACGCAGGAAACGCCGTTCTTTCTGGTCCATGGAGCCGAAGCAGTTCTGCCGATAGAAATAGAGCACGATTCTCCAAGAGTCACAGAATATGATGAAGAAACTTCGAGAAAAGCTTTGGAGGATGATGTCGATGCACTTGATGAAGCTCGAGACGAAGTCCTGTCACGAGTCGCCAAATACCAACAGGACCTGAAAAACTACCACAGCCGACGATTGCGGCCAAGATCCTTCCAAGTTGGCGATTTGGTTTTGCGACTCAATCAAAAAAGCCATGAAAAACTCGAGTCACCATGGCTGGGACCCTACATCGTAACAGAAGTAATAGAAGGAGGAGCATACAGAATCAAGGACAAGAAGACGGGAATTGCCGAGCCAAATCCTTGGAATGTGGCGCAGCTCAGGCGTTTTTACGCTTAGATGCCGAAATATAGTCTCCTCTGTAAAAATACAATGTACTGAAACGCCCGCGAGTTTTCAGACGCACTCTTTTCCTTTTTCGGGGCACCGAGTGGGGCCGTAAAGGTTTTTAATGAGGCGGGCTCGCGGTGCTGCAATATAATAAAGATAGTGGAATTATATATCTTTTTCTCGACAGCTCGGGGGCTTCCTCCTAGACGCTACAATATATATAAACACAGTGTCGACAAATACAACTCGCAAAAAATATCTCGCCTTGGTATAAAGTACCTCGCCAAGATAAAAATATCGACAAAATAGCGGTCAACATAAAGCTCGGAGACTCATACCCGCAAAAATAGCACAAAGTATAATTTATTTTGCCTTGGGACAACCTCGCATTATAAAAACAAAAATACTGCAATCAAAACGCCCGGGGGCTTGGCGGTAAAAATAAAAATATAGTGACTTTACAATACAGATCATATACACAAGAAACAATCTTCGGAACAAGTTTATCTTCAAGGATTTCCCAATATATTGTCTATGGTTAAGCGTTCATTATTTACAGCACGAGTGCTATGCTCAGCGTAGCTGCCCTTCACGAAGAATTCGGCATCCATCCAAAGAAGCTCATCCATCAAAATCGGTACCGTGAGGATCCCAGCGAACCCGCCAAAATCCGCACGATATCGATTCAGAGACGCCCTCCGACACAACGTGCGCGACGGATCACACACGTGATGCCGGAGGAATTAACACGAGCGGTAACATTACAACAGGATTACAATAGAGCCCACAAGAAACATATATATTACAACAACGACTCCAACGAGTCAAGATACAAATAGATACATACAAAGATCCAAATCATACAGAAGATCAAATACATCCGAGTACGGACAAGATACAAATTAGACTAAGAGTCCTGAAGATAAACGATGGCGTCCATAACCCTGCCCAGGCCAAGCCGGAAGGGTAACCTTGCTAACGTCGTCTTCATCACATCGATCTTCATACCTGCCCGGTTATGTCCCGTAGAAGCAGCAATAAGTACGGGTTCGTACTTAACAAGACTTCAAGACGTATAAGCATTCGTCAACCAGTCGTCCTTTGTACTTGAGGCACGCAGGGGACTTAGAGGACGCAAGAGGAACGTCATAGGCAATATGGTGGGGTTAAGCGGCAGCGCGCAAGCACTAAAAACCTATAGAGACACTCTACAACATTCGTCTAATCAGAGAAGATGAGAGAGCGCATAACTAACAGTTCTATACTCTGCAAACATAACACAGCCGATGTGTTCCCCCCTCGCAAGGAAGTACTTATAAGGGCACTCACACGGTTGACAAGTTTTAACCAGTTATTATTTAAGTTGTTCTATCTTACTATGCAAGTTATTAGTATTGAAACAACAGGTGTAAGTTGTCTATGGTCGAGTCATACAGCTCCAAGTCGTCCATAACCGCGGACGCGGCTTATCGATAAGATTTAACCCTGCAGGGGTGCCCAAATGTATCCACACGCACCGCTCGACCCACTTACGACAGGTGGACATCACGGCTCGCACTCTCCTTCACTACAACAATGTCCAGGAAGCCACCTAACTAAGTTAAACCCGTATCGAAGTCCGGCCGTATCTCCGAAGCGGACCTAGCTGTTTGCGACAGCGTACTAGGTGGTTTAAACACACACTGGGGCGATAAACCACTTCGCAGCGGCTCCGCATCCTATACGTGCATACCAGAAACAAGGGATACAAGGCACCCAGGGGCTTCCCAAAGATAAAGAAGTAACAGGCTGGCATGCACGCAAACAACAAATGGTAAAACATTACGAAACTAGTTGTGGCCACTGGACAAAGCTGTAGATTCCGGTAGTGGTCGAGGGGAGACCCAATAAACATACCCACGTGTGGTTAGAGCGCTCAGTCTCGGAACAGATAACAGGAACTCGGGTCCTAAGCTTTAAAGAAACACAAGTGAGCCGTCATAAAACGAGCAACTGACTCACCGATGCCTCCGCTTAACAATTAAAGTAACCATGATACCCTCAACAGATATATCCATAAACCATGTGTCATGAACTTCCAACAGATAACCCGATAAGATAGCAATAACGGTAACACGATATAAACAGCACTAGCATGCACTACGACTCGCAAGGCAGACCCGAAACCAAACAATAGCTGTAGGAGGTTGGTGGAGGTAATATAGGCTGCTTGAGGTAACCAGTGGAAGGGACACGTGACAAGAACGCAACTCAAGGATAGCATGAGGGAGAAGGCAAAATAAAATAGGTGAGCGACTCCTGCAGGGACAGGAGTATAGGGAAATGCTTGCCTGTTAAAGCTTGCCGAGGAACATCCGGAGAACTCGTCGTATCTCACCGCACCACTTCGCGATCCTATCCGCGAAGAAGCAAATGCTGGAACACACAACGGATGCAAATCTTACAACTACGGAAGAAGAATCGGCATGATCATGATATGATATGCATGGCATGGCAAACATGATGCGGCGATGCAACTTAACCAAATTAAGCGGAACCGAAGTCCGGGCAAACAATTATTAGGTTCAAGTTATTTTTCTACCCCGCATACTAAATGTTGATTAGCATGGCATAAGCATGGCATGGGTGAGCTACGGCAAAATTAAATGGAACCGGGATAAGAGATAATCATTCCCGCACAATTCCATATTTAATTATTAGGTGAATCGCTATTTACCCGAACCCACGAGATATATGATGCGATGCAACATGATTTGATGCAACAAGATATATAGCACATTTATAAAATAGGATAGGGTTGGCTTAGGGTCGGGGTCTCACGAGACAAAAGATGGTCGCCGAATTCGGTTTCGGAGAGGAAGAAGATGACGCCGGGATCTCGGACTTTGAATCTGTGAAGGAGAACATGGATTGTCGGTGGCGAACTTGGTTTGGCGCCTTGGGGTTTCGGCTTCCATTGTCGACGGCGAACATGAAATAGACACCGACGGTCTTTGAGTGGCGTTGATGCCGACCTTGGTTGCGTCGGCGTACTCGGTTTCATCTCGGAGAGGATCTTGAAGATTATCTTGCGTCGCGTCGCGAGTATCACGCCAACACCACAGGGCCATCACCACAACCATCACAGCACCACCACATCTCCACCAGCATCACATAAATAGAACCACACCAGAGCTGTAGTATCAGCAACCTCACCAAACGAGCATCGCAGGAAACCTCACTGTCTCGCACAGCAACAAAGGAGCTGCAGCTCGGAAACGTGCGGTGGAGGCAGCCATGGCGAACTTGACGAGGACGTCCATGAGGCGGGACGCGCGACGAGCAGAAAACGTGCAAGGGCGAAGGAGGCCACGCGGGTGACGCAGGGACGCGCGAGCAGCGACGCGTCGCGGCGAAGAGGAACCCTAGCAGCGCGGGTGCAGGAAGGCGACGGGAACAAGCACAAGCAGAGGAAGGCGCCTGCGAGGTCGGACGATGGCAGAGCACGCGGGCAGAGAAGACGAGCTCGCATCGGTCGACGGCGCGGTGCAGGGAGGAAGCGGGGCAAGGAGGAGGCGCGCGAGGAAGCCAGGGAGGAGCGCGGCTCGAGCGGGAGCGTCGGGGGAAGGAGATAGGCGGGGCGCTCGGGCCCGGGGTGGCGTTGCCGGCGGCGGCCGGGGCGCGCACGGGGAAGAGGCGAGGAGAGGGCGACAGGCTTGGGGACGAGCTCGTGGCGGAGGTCGAGCGGGGATCATGGACGTATCCCGGCGTCATCTTCTTCCTCTCCGAAACCGAATTCGGCGACCATCTTTTGTCTCGTGAGACCCCGACCCTAAGCCAACCCTATCCTACTTTATAAATGTGCTATATATCTTGTTGCATCAAATCATGTTGCATCGCATCATACATCTCGTGGGTTCGGGTAAATAGCGATTCACCTAATAATTAAATATGGAATTGTGCGGGAATGATTATCTCTTATCCCGGTTCCATTTAATTTTGCCGTAGCTCACCCATGCCATGCTTATGCCATGCTAATCAACATTTAGTATGCGGGGTAGAAAAATAACTTGAACCTAATAATTGTTTGCTCGGACTTCGGTTCCGCTTAATTTGGTTAAGTTGCATCGCCGCATCATGTTTGCCATGCCATGCATAACATATCATGATCATGCCGATTCTTCTTCCGTAGTTGTAAGATTTGCATCCGTTGTGTGTTCCAGCATTTGCTTCTTCGCGGATAGGATCGCGAAGTGGTGCGGTGAGATACGACGAGTTCTCCGGATGTTCCTCGGCAAGCTTTAACAGGCAAGCATTTCCCTATACTCCTGTCCCTGCATGAGTCGCTCACCTATTTTATTTTGCCTTCTCCCTCATGCTATCCTTGAGTTACGTTCTTGTCACGTGTCCCTTCCACTGGTTACCTCAAGCAGCCTATATTACCTCCACCAACCTCCTACAGCTATTGTTTGGTTTCGGGTCTGCCTTGCGAGTCGTAGTGCATGCTAGTGCTGTTTATATCGTGTTACCGTTATTGCTATCTTATCGGGTTATCTGTTGGAAGTTCATGACACATGGTTTATGGATATATTTGTTGAGGGTATCATGGTTACTTTAATTGTTAAGCGGAGGCATCGGTGAGTCAGTTGCTCGTTTTATGACGGCTCACTTGTGTTTCTTTAAAGCTTAGGACCCGAGTTCCTGTTATCTGTTCCGAGACTGAGCGCTCTAACCACACGTGGGTATGTTTATTGGGTCTCCCCTCGACCACTACCGGAATCTACAGCTTTGTCCAGTGGCCACAACTAGTTTCGTAATGTTTTACCATTTGTTGTTTGCGTGCATGCCAGCCTGTTACTTCTTTATCTTTGGGAAGCCCCTGGGTGCCTTGTATCCCTTGTTTCTGGTATGCACGTATAGGATGCGGAGCCGCTGCGAAGTGGTTTATCGCCCCAGTGTGTGTTTAAACCACCTAGTACGCTGTCGCAAACAGCTAGGTCCGCTTCGGAGATACGGCCGGACTTCGATACGGGTTTAACTTAGTTAGGTGGCTTCCTGGACATTGTTGTAGTGAAGGAGAGTGCGAGCCGTGATGTCCACCTGTCGTAAGTGGGTCGAGCGGTGCGTGTGGATACATTTGGGCACCCCTGCAGGGTTAAATCTTATCGATAAGCCGTGTCCGCGGTTATGGACGACTTGGAGCTGTATGACTCGACCATAGACAACTTACACCTGTTGTTCATTAATAATAACTTGCGTAGTAAGTTAGCACAACTTCAATAATAAATGGTTAAAACTTGACAACCGTGTGAGTGCCTTTGTAAGTACCTCCTTGCGAGGGGGGAACACATCGGCTGTGTTATGTTTGCAGAGTATAGAACTGTTAGTTATGCGCTCTCTCATCTTCTCTGTTTAGACGAATGTTGTAGAGTGTCTCTATAGGTTTTTAGTGCTTGCGCGCTGCCGCTTAACCCCACCATATTGCCTATGACGTTCCTCTTGCGTCCTCTAAGTCCCCTGCGTGCCTCAAGTACAAAGGACGACTGGTTGACGAATGCTTATACGTCTTGAAGTCTTGTTAAGTACGAACCCGTACTTATTGCTGCTTCTACGGGACATAACCGGGCAGGTATGAAGATCGATGTGATGAAGACGACGTTAGCAAGGTTACCCTTCCGGCTTGGCCTGGGCAGGGTTATGGACGCCACTGGTTATCTTCAGGACTCTTAGTCCAATTTGTATCTTGTCCGTACTCGGACGCATTTGCTCTTCTGTATGATTCGGATCTTTGTATTGTATATTTGTATCTTGACTCGTTGGAGTCGTTGTTGTAATATATATGTTTCTTGTGGGCTCTATTGTAATCCTGTTGTAATGTTACCGCTCGTGTTAATTCCTCCGGCATCACGTGTGTGATCCGTCGCGCACGTTGTGTCGGAGGGCGTCTCAGAATCGATATCGTGCGGATTTTGGCGGGTTCGCTGGGATCCTCACGGTACCGGTTTTGGGGCGTCACAACAGGAGTAACAATATCATCATATTTGCCGAAGTTTCTCTTCCTCTTCCACACTCTGGAACAATCTTGCCAATCTAACTTTGGGTAGCAGATCAAATCTGATCATCGCAAACCTTGCGCCAGCAGCTAGTTGGGCTCGTACAAAGCCATGGATTCGAGGAGCATCCCGAAATTTATCCATCAAGGCAGGAAGAGTCTCTGGCATCTTATTGCGAGGAAACATGGTGCCATAGACCAGAGACAAAGTCCTCGTGCAGAAGTCGAGATAATCGCGAACCTGAAGTGCGCGATCCTGAAACCTGACAATCTGGCGAGTTCGTTCAGGTGTGCCCCAAAAATTTGAACCATGATCTTTGGCAAGACGAAGAAGTACATTGGATCGAGCTTCGACACGCTCATCTTCAGTAGTAGCATCCAAAAAAGAACCTATTTTTTACAAGAACCAGTGAGCAATGAGAAGACAAGTAAAAAGGAAAAGAAAAAGCACGACAATGATAATGAAGCACACCTGCCATGTCCAAGCTAGCATCTGTCAGCAGTTGAAGCATAAAATTTTCGCGGGTTGTAGCTGCAGCAGCTTCAGCAACAGCGGCGTCCTTTTCAGTTATGGCATCTTGAGCTTGTTGGAGTGCAACTTTTTCCCTCTCCGAAGATTTTCGAGATTGTTCCATGAGCATAAGTGATTGCTTCTTCGTGGATTGGAGTTGTTGTCGAAGTTCTTCCAACTCTTCTGTCGAATCCTTACTCGCAGAATCGTCAACAAATTTAACAGCGACAGGGGTTTTCTTCGGAAGGAACGAAGGGAAAACTTCGGAAGGACCAGGAGTTGACGTATAGTTGTCAAAAATTAACTGAAAAAATAAATGTCGACATCAATCATTGAGAAAAAGATAGATTTCCATTCATTCTCATAATATATACATGTCTGTTACAAAAGAAGGACCTCTAGAAGACCTAATCATCGCCAGGAGCACTATGGCGGCAGTACCAAAAGAAGGAGGTAAACTAAGAAGAAAAACAAAGCAAAGGAGCATTCAACTAGACCTCCGGCCTTGATGAGCTAGGAGTTGAAGATGGCTTGATCCCGAGATAAGACAGGATTTTCTTCGTGTTAAGCTTTGCTGCCTTGATCAATGATCGCCATTTTGCTTGTTCTATCTGCTCCGTGTCGCCCACTTTCGCCCAGTCGATGGTCTGTTGACTATCAGCAACCAAGGCAACAGTGCTTTCAACGGCAACCTTCATATTTTCATGACGCATCTTCAGCCCAAGATCTTCGGGTGGATTAAAGCACTTGGCAAGAGCAAGGAAAGTCGCGGGTTCCTCTTTCTTCGGGAAGAAGTAGGGGAAGAGCCGCGACAGTCCTGTCCTAGCTTCATCAATGCCCTCACGTGCTTCTGTCCCATGAAATTCAAGGAACGAAATGGCGTCAAGAAGAGGATCATTGTCGGGATCTTCAAGCTCAAATTCTTGAGAAGTCTTATCTGTCAAAATAAAAAATTTCCGATCAACAAATGAGTGCAGAAAGGAAGAATCCAAAGGATATGAAGTGGCTCAGATACTTACTGACAAAGCGACGATTTTGCGTCCTTAGACGCTTAAGGATCGCTTCTTCGCGAGCAGATTGTGCAGTTATGTGCTCGCTTAATGAAGTCTCGGCATCGTGAAGACGTTTCCTAAGATCTTCGACACCAGCAGCATCGGCCTTGGCTTTGTCAGCTTCTCGCCTAGCTTGAACAGCATCTGACTCGGCCTTCTTACGAGCCTCTTCACTTTGCTCTAATTTTTGAGCAAGTGTATTGGCACGCTCGTTGACCTCCGCCAGTTTTTCTGCAAAGAAAGTTAAAATTAGTTAAAAACGTCGACAACAAAGGAGTAAGAAAGCAGAAGCAAAAATAAGCAGCCAGGCATTACCTTCAGTTTTGCTGGCATAATCATGGTACCCAATGAATTGAGCACCAATGTGAAGAAGCTCTTTGATCGTAGGCTGTCAAGGAAGGACAAAGAAAGAAAATGTTGGTATGGGAAAAATGACGGCATGCAGAAGCAAACGGAGGAAATATAGACAGTGACAAGCAAATTAAAAACTTACATCATCCAAGAGAGGGTTAGAGGAGCTACTCAATTGGAGAGTAGGCTCCGGGATTGTTTCAACCCTCGCCCTTTTTGGTGAAGGGACAAGGGGGCTTGAAGGAGGAGTAGCAGCGCCGACGTTTTGTTGAGGAGGCGAAGTTTCCTCTCCTTCAACTGGCGTCTCCGAGGCAACTAGAGTATGTGACGTGCTCGTTCGAGCCGCCACATCGGAAGCTGGTACTACTTCCTCATCATCACTACGATTAAATGTCGGCAATATAAAAAGCAATATAGACAAAAATCTTCAACTGAAAAAAAAAAAGAGAGAGAGGGAACTTACGAACTGATGAGGGTCTCAAGATATGGATCATAAGCTGCCTTCTGGCGTGAAGGAACAGCTTCTTCGGGCTTGGAGGTGCCGGAATCTTCGACATCATTCCTTTTCCTTTTGTTCTTTGGAGAAACAGCAGGAGGAGGAGATTGTGCCGACGCAGTGGCTTCAGAGGCACCCTCCTTTTCATCAGATCCCGCAGATTTTCGAGAATCTGCGGGTTCAGTCACAAAAGAGGGGGCATCTTGGTTATCGTCGGAGATAACAACCCTTTCTTCGACTTCTCCACCTTCAGGAAGGGGAGGAAGCGAAACAAGATTTGGGTGGTTCTATATAAAAATAAGGGAAGATGTCAAAAAAGGAGTAACAACAAAAATAGCAAGGCAATAATAAATTAAGCGACAATGTTTACCTGAGGAAGGGCATTGGTGGCGCTGTATGGTTTTACACGACAAGAGGAAGGGATAGGATCTTTTTTGTTGAGAGAGGAGATTTTTCGGACAAGCCTCTCCAAATCCTTGACTTCCAGATTCGTCGACAAACGGTCTGTGTCTTCATCGCCAGCATAATTCCAGAGAGGGTTTTTGCGAGCCTGAAGAGGCTACACTCTGGTTCTCAGGAAATACGCCGTAATTTGGATACCTGATAATTCTTTACCACGAGTATTCTGCAACTCATGGATGCGAGTCATTAAGGCCTCTGTCGAAGCTCTTTCTTCCTCGGTAGCTTCTGCATCCCAAGAACGGCGGCGAAGGATTTTCTCGGCACCATCGAAAGGAGGGATATTGTCTTCAGCACATCCATGGTTCTCCTCCCGAATATACAACCACTTCTTGCGCCACCCTTGAACTGAATCAGGGAGTTTGACGTCGAAGTAGTTGACTGTGGAACAGAAATAACAACGCCGCCTATATTATAGGCGACATTGGGAGAGCCATTACGGCGACAGAAGAAAATGCGCTTCCATAATGCCCAGTTAGGCTGGACACCAAGGAAGGCTTCACAGAGGGTGATGAAAATAGAAATATGGAGGATTGAGTTGGGAGTAAGATGGTGAAGTTGAAGACCGTAGACAAAAAGTAATCCACGGAGAAAAGGATGAATGGGGGCGGAAAGACCGCGGATGAGATGATCGACGAAACTTACCCGATACCCCATTGGAGGGGTTGGGTAGCTCTCTTCACTAGGGAAGCACACCGCCTTGGGTTTCTTGCTAATCCCCAGCTTCTTCAAGAGATTGATGTCTTGGTTGGTGATCTTGGACCTTTCCCATTCCGCGGTCCCCAGATCTGCGGCGGCCATGGAGGATTCCGGCGTGTTATGCCTGGTCAAGCGACGCGGTGGCATCAACAATGGCGCAGGAATGCAGCTGGGAAGAGATGAGCTCTGGGAGTTGTGGGGCGCAGGAGGAAGTTTTGCAGGTGAAAGCAGGGGAACGGCGCGAGCGGAAGTGCTCGAGGTAGAAGAAGGAGATCTTATATAGAGGTGCGGTGAAGCGGCGGACCGTTGGATGGAAAAAGTATGCGGCAGATGATAACCACGTGGAGACAAGGGTAAAACAGTATTTTAACATTGAGAAGTTACGGTACGTGCGCCAGGAAAAGCGGAGGACGTGTGTCCCCCACCTGAACGACGTGTCAAGATAATGGTTACTTTGGGCCCGCAAGGCAGCGGGAGAAAATTTCTCGGGATTTTCGGTCTCGAAATCGTGGCTATCGTCAGCAATAACGTCATCTTGACAGAAGAAAAATTCGCCTCAAGAGTTTCATAAAAGGCGACATAAAAAATAATATTGGTGAGCCTTTGATCAAATACAAGTTTTTGCCCAAATGCTCGGGGGCTACTTTGAAGAAAAGAAAAATTTCGAGTATGACAAAATAGAAATGGCGAGAGCCTATGACCAAATGCAAGCATTTGTTCATAGCCTCGGGGCTACTCCCATCGGGAGCGCTGGTCGCGCACCCGATAAATATAAAAATATCGAGAAGGATTATAAATATAGCGGCAAAGGATACTAATCTGTGGAGCCTACACCCAAGCACAAGTTCTTGGCTGTAGCCTCGGGGGCTACTCCCATCGGGAACGCTGTTCGCGTGCCCGATGAATTTTTATTAAAAGAAAGAGGTAGAAGTGAGTATATTTTGAGTTACACAAAACTCTACATATACTCCCATCGGGAGACAAAATAAGTCATCAAATATGACTCGATAAAATGTGCTATTCCAACAGCCGAAAAACACTCGACAATATATTCTCAGAGCGCTAAAAGTCGCGAATAAATCTCTGAATGCCGCAAAACTTTGCGAAGGTAAGACCCCAGATCCGTTCTGAGCGGTGTGGCACCGTCTCTGACGGCGGATTGCTACTATTTTCCGTATCAACAGATACGAAGAAAAATCCTAACGGACGCGTTAGGTACCCGATAAAATATGACTGGGACTCGACAGAATGGTAAGTCCTTAAGCGGCACCTGTCGAAGTTTACACCAGTATCCCGAGATCATGTCCAGGGACGTGATCTTGAAGTAGGTTTTTGCGGATTGCCACTAGAGCAGTTAACTATTACCTGATCCGTCAGATGAACTAGCCCCAATTACCGTTATCCCTATACAAAATAGTGTTTGCATATCGAAAGATTATGTAATGAGTAAAGTTGGAGATTTTCCCTGATTCTTCGATTCAAGAAAAATCTCGGGGGCTACTGACATAGGCATCCCCAATGGGCCTGCCAAAGATGGTACCCGGGGTTTACTAAAGGCCCAGGACTCGAAGAATAAGAAGACTGGGAAGCCCATTTTAGTATTAAGGAAAGATAGTTTGTATTAGGGAAGATAGAGATTTGTAATCTTACGGGTTGGGTACGAAACCCTCCCGAACTTTGTAACTTGTGTATTACGAAACCCTCGGCTCCACCCTCTATATAAGGGGGAGTCGAGGGACGAGATCGAAATCTACTGTCAACATAACCCTAGTTTTCATAATCGTCGAGTACTTTTCGCCTGAAACCTTCGAGATCTACTTGCCCTCTACTTCTAGCAAAACCCTAGTCTACAATCTGTAGGCATTGACAAATTAATCCTTTGTCACTAACCCAATTGGATTCACTCAAAAATATTAAACCTACAAATTTAGGAATTTGTTTGAATCTGGCTGTACAGAAAACAAGATCTGTAAGCCATAAATCGTAGAAAAATCCTAAAAATATGAGACCACTGGCATTTGAAAGATATTTAAACAGAGATGCATACACAATTGGATTTGGGTTCAAATAGTTTCTGAAACTCTCACAAATGGATTAACAAGGTTACTGTATGTCTTTACCATTTTCTTTACAACTGGATTTTCATAACAGATAAATGTTTGAAACTTGTTGGAGATGATTAAGAAAACATACAGCAGTCCTACAAAGTTGGAATCACTCAATTAGGTTCAAAGATGGATTTTTGGTGATTTAAAAACTAACAGCCATGTCTGCAGAACACACAGAACAAGTTTAATTCACCACAAATCGTACATAATTCATAAAAATATGAGGTCAGTTGCATCTGAAAGGTATTGAAAAGGTGGTTCTTACCCAATTTGTTTCATTCAAAAATTCGTTCCCAAGCTCCTGATTTAATTCGACAAAGTCAGATCTGACCAGATCTTGATATGTGAACCATTTCAGTTTCAGGAGGTCAATCGAAGTGAAACCACAGCCAAAATGAAGGTATTGAAGAGGGCTTTCACCCAAAGTTGAGTTTGCTCAAAAAGGTTTTGTAAAACGGAACTTATTTAACAAACAGTGAATCTGCATGTTTACAGAACTTTATTTACCGTGGAAAATCTGTAACGAATTTGAGGATGAAACCAACGCCAAGTTGTATATCTTTTCAATACCTATCCGCGGAACTTTGAATCACTCGATTTGGCCCTGCACACGAGTTTTGGCGGATTTTACAAAATCGTACAGAATCTGAAACAGCAAGATAGCAGAAATTACTGCAGGGATTTGGACGAACTTTGCTCAAAAGTTTCAGATCTGAGGATTGCTCAACCTTCTCCATGCTTGGACCAACATGCACCTGCATCAAGATCCAATCTTGTGAGAGGGGAAAAGAGAAAGGGAGCTGGATTCATCAAAGATTAGGGGAGAAGAGAGTGAGAGAGATGCTCTCATGGTGAGGATGAGCTTGAGGGAGGAGGGAAGCTTCATCTTGGTGGCTTGCCATGGCCATGGCCGGCCATGGGAGCAAGGGGAGCACCATTTTCGTGGGGAAGTGGAGGAGAAGAGTGTGAGGGAGTGGAGGAAAGAGTAGGGAGTGAAAAGAAATGAGGCAAAGGAGAGGAGGTGGCCGGCCAAGCTCCTTAAATAGAGGGAGGATGGTGGCTGCCTCCTTTTTTGATTGGCTAAGGTGGGTGGCTGCCCATTTAGTGATTGGGTTAGGTGGGAGGCAAGTCTTGTAGAGGAAGAAAAATGGAGAGGCATGGCTGGCCGAAATTGCCATGCATACACCATTTGGCCGGCTCCATTCTTGCCAACAAAAATGAACAATGTGAGAGATATAGAGATGGAGGAAGATTGTGATGGTAAAATATACCATGATGGTATTTGTTGCATGATGGCTTTGTGCCAAGAATATGATGGTGATGGTGATGTACAAGGTTTCATGTGCATGCCATCTTGGAGATGGCCTCCATAAGATTTTAGACTTGAACAACTCCACACAAGATGAAAAAGAGAGAGTGATGATTTGACCACATGCAATATTGCATGGGTGTGGCCGGCTCATCTCTTGAGCCAAGTCCTCATATGAAAGAGTGGTGAGGATAATAAGCATGGCAAGCTTGTAACAAGGTTGACAAAGAAAGTCAATGTGAGAGGAAGGTGGTGGTGGTGATGGTGGTATGCCATAGAGGAATGGGTTGTGGTAGATGAACACAAGGTGGTATTCAAATTTTACTTTGAAAGAAAAGGTTCTTTCCCATATTGAGAGTTGATCAATCATATGGGTAGGGTTCATATTGGACTTGTCTTTGAAATCTTTTTGAAAGAGAGCCAAAGATATTTAAAACAAAATAGGTCTAGTTGCATAATAATGCCAAATAGATTTTTCCCATGTGTTATCAAAAAGGGTGCAAGGATGGCACATGCACCATAACCATGCATTAAGAGAAAGAATAAAATCAAATACTTTTATAAACAGGTATTTTGGGTAGAAGGAAATGAGATGATAAAATACCATCCACAATTCCCTCTTGTTATTTGAAGAAACCATTTGAAGAGTTTTAATAAAACTAGAAGTAGTTTTGTGATCAAAACTAGAGAAGGAAAAACAATAGAGTTTCTGAGAAAGAAAGCTAGCTTATTTAGGGAGGAGTGTTCTCAAGAGTAGATGGTGGCTACAAAATGTATCCATCATTCCCACTCTTGGTTTTGTGAAGATTAAACTTGAATGGAAACAAGAGGTAAAAGTGAAGGAAGTGATCTTGAGGTTAAACATTGGATAGGGTACAGAGAAGGATGTAGAAATGGGTAGATGATCCCAAGTTTTGAATCAAGGATGGTTTGAGCTAGATTATACCACAAAGAGGAATTTTGAGAAGGCACACCCCTGTTGCCATAAGTAGAGGGGTTTGGTGTAGTAAGAAAGAAAACAATTTTTCCTAAGCCTCACATGTGTTTTATTAGGTGAGTTGTTGGTTTTACCACTAGAGGTGTTGTTCTTTTGGGTAGCTCAAGACAAAACTCAACAAGCAAATCAAGACAATTCATCTACCAACAGATCAAGGCAATTCATCATAACAAACAGATCAAGGCAATTCATCTTAATTAGTCTTTAGAAAAAGTTTTTGTTCCCCCTAATTTTTGCACTTTGGATAATTAAACAAGCTTGCAAAAAGTTGGGGTGTTACAGATCTTCCACCCTTAAAATAATCTCGTCCCGAGATTACTAAGCGTAGGACTAGAGGGGTTGTAAAGTTTAACTAAAGTTAGACTCCATTCTTCTGTAGATGTGCCGTTGTTGAGAAGGTCGTTGCTTCATCTTCTGGGAGACATGATGGATTCCTGCCGATGGCGAGCTTCATGAAGAGGTTGACTACTCCATGTAGGTGTTAGATCTGTAGCTTCTAAGCGATCCTAGCGGGGGTTCAAGATTCTGGGAGAGTTAGTGCACTCCAGCGGTGCTTTAGCAGGGTTGAAAACTTTTTGGAGTTAACTTTAAATTTTAGTGGAAGACGAAGTCTTCCACCCTTAAAATTGTTCATAGGGGGGTTTAAAAACTCTAAGCTTCGGCTACGGGTCTTGTCGGTGCTTTTGAAGAAGTAATCTTTCTCTCGTCTTGAGTTGAAGCATCTTCAGGGAGCGAGGTGCAGTCCAAAGCTTCAAGGGGAGTTAGTGCATCCCAAGTTTCCAATGGTGTTTTAGAAAGGTTTAAAATTTTAGGGTCAGCTCCAATTTTTAGTGGAAGACGAAGTCTTCCACCCTTAAGATTTTTCATCGGGGGCTTCAGAAAAACTCTGAACTTCTGCCTTGTGGCTCTGTCTGGGGCTTCTGAAGAAGTCGTCGATCTTCCGTAATCAGTTGAAGGATCTTCATGGGCGATGTGTAGTCCACGACTTCAAGAGGCACTCACGGTGTTTACTAGACCATATAACGCGCGGTGAGTTAGTAAGTCGATGAAGCGCCTGGTTGTTGTCCATATGAAGCAGTAACAAAGGTCGTCGGAGACAATCTTCAGCTTGAGGGTCGGTGCTGAATTATACCAGTTAAGAAGTGAGCGGGTAAACTACACCTAATCTTGAGTCTTGAGGTATCTTCAGGAGCTTCACTTGATGAGGACCAGATGAACCATGTGATGTAGCTTGGCTTTGACGCTATTGTCCTCTCAGCTTGTTAGACGGTGTGTTAGAGGGTAGTTTCAAAAAGTTATACTTGAAGTTAGCGCGATTATACTCCAAGGTTAGACAAAGTTAGTATGTCTTCTCGCAGAGATGCAGTCACTCATGAAGGTAGGGGCTTCTGTCTTCTCGGCTTAGTAGAGATGCTTCAGCTGATCTTGAAAGTAGTTGGCGTAGATAAGGGTCTGGGTCAGTTTCTCTGACGGTTGAGAATCGATGGTTAACAGGGTTAACTCATCCATTTAGCTAGCAGTTAGTATTTTATCGACGAGGTTGGTGAGGTGAAAACATATTAGGGAGGCTTTCTAAGCTAGGTTATCACACCAAGAGTGTTTTTCGGGCCTAAAGACCAAGACAATCATACACACAACAAACAGATAAAAACACTCCAGGCAGCACACTTGGAAACAACAAGCAATCATCACACCAAACAAGGCACTCTAAGTAGCTAGGGATACCTAATACGTGGGGGTATCTTAATCAAAGTGATTGAGTTTTTCCTATCCATCCTATAGGTTTGGGGCTGGTCACATATGTTGATGTCTTCATTTCGTTGACATTGGCTTCAACTTGGATCCTTGTAGCAGTTGGGGCCGAAGCAGCCTGGGTTGAGTCATCGATGTTGAGGCCAAGGCGAGGACTGCGTAGAACTTCTTGTCTCATCATCCCGAGGACGTGAGGTCTTCGAGGGGTAGCTGTTGAGGTGCTCCTGAAGTCGAGATATTCTCGTGGCTGGCCTAAAAATTACTAGTCAAGAATTGAGGACTCGATCCCTGGCGACTGCAAAAGTGCAAGTCCACGGAGGAACAAGGTCAGCTCCTTGACATACTTTGGTGACAACCAAAGACATGATCTTATTATTCTTTTATGTGCACACTAAGTCGGCCTCCAATCTTCAATAGCTGTCGTTGGAGATTCATGAGTCTTCCTGAGGGATTGATGTATCTTTGAGTTCGAGTCTCCGGTCTGAGTTGGGGACATCGTCCAATATGTAGGTTTGAAGTGGATGAGACAATAGAGTAAGAATTTTCAAACATTCTTATAAAGCGGAGAGATAAGAATTTAGAAGTTTTGAAGAAATAAGAGGAGTAGAAGCTATGCTTCCGACTAAAGAAAGAGTTTGTTTCGCAAATAGTTTTTCCCAAGTACTTGTTTCCTAACTAACATCCATGCTAACTAAGGTCTCCTACAGTCAGGATGGCTCTGATACCAGCTCTGTGGGGACCCCGGACTAGCTGTCCGAAATACCCTGTTATGTTTACAGTTCACGTTCCCATGATCAGTGTGTCGTGAACACATAACCGAACTGATATCAAATTACATCATCCTTTACAAAACGGAATAAGAAAATTACAATAAGGTCACATGACCCATCTTTACAAGATAGCCCCGAAGGGCCTAATCTAATCATCAGAGTAGCAGAAACACTTCAGCAGCGTAGAGCCCAAGTCATCTGTCTTAACCCTACAGGCAACTGACTGGGAAGACGTTCCTAGCTCGCATAGACGTCGTCAAACTCCTTCTTCATCTGTCGAAGTCCTCCAGGTCTGGCCAAGTAAATAGCCAGGGACAAAGCCGTGAGTACATTTGAATTGTACTCGCAAACCATCAAGAAGGTGATAACAATTCTAACTAAAGAAGACAAGAGAGGAAGAATAGTTTCTCTGGTGGATATAGCATGTGAAAGAGAATCAGTTTCTCTTGTGGATATAGCATGTGAAAGAGAATAAGTTTCTCTTGTGGATATAGCATCCCACATCACAGTTGAAGGGGACACTAAGAGGGTGATAAGACATTTCTATGACATCTCTATATCTTTGTTAAAAAAAATACTTCAAAAGATACCCTATGACATCTCTATATCTTTGTTGAAGAAGATACTTCAAAAGATATCCTATGACATCTATATATCTTTGTTGAAGAAGATACTTCAAAAGATTTCCACAACATAAAACACTAGGATGGGGTAACCCAATTTATTTGTCCTTCCCGACCATCTCCATATGGTCGACACAACCTTTCCCGTACCCTTCCGGTACTTCAAAACAAGTTCTTTCCTTTCATTTGCCAAACCATTTTGTAAACCAAAACTCATCAGGCTAAGCAACAGCCATTCCAACCGTCCATGACCGCGGACGCGGCTATTCGAATAGATTTTACTCTGCAGAGTTTGCACACTTTCCCCACCTCTATCCGGATACCTATCGTGTGGGCATCATCCCCGCATAACAACATATGCCACGACGGATACCCGAACATAGCCTTTCGCCCATTCGACTTAGCAAGAGGTCCTACCCTATGGAGTATGTACCTCCCCGGCACCGTGGCAGCTCACCTCCCTTTGAGCGTGGCTCCACCGCCAAGCCAGGAGACCCATAGTGTCTTCCGGACGGGTCAGCCCCGAAGGCCTCCCGTTATACTATTGTCCCAACCATGACAACCCGGACTCGGGGGTAACCGTACCCTTGTATAGTTGTGCGGTGCCTCATGCTAAGAAGAACAAACGTCAAGCTAAGCTCCGTGCCCACGTTGGAGTAGCTGTGGTTGCGCGGGTTAATTGTCACGGGTGAATACTTAGACGCCAATGTTTTCATAAAACAAGATTCTCTTTCCAACCATCTTTGCCAAGATCCTTTTCTTTCATAAACACACACTTAGGTAAGTCCAACTCACCCAAGGTTTTCCAAAGATTCTTTTCAACAAGGTATTTTTTCAAGGGGTTCCCAACCTAAAGTTTCATGAGTTGAACAACTATTTCACTACGGCCGAGATGAGAGTCATCACGCCATAGATGGTGTAAAAAGGGGTAATGGAGTGGATCATACTTGCTTAAGGTAAGCATGTATTATGACAACACAAGAAGGAATATACTTTCAGATTTGTGATGCTAATTATACAACTTAGATAGTGGAGTATCACTATCCAACATACTTTCCCATAGGGTACAAAGGCATATTCCTCTCAAGTTGAGAATATACCAAGATCATGACATTGATACCTCTATACTTAAAAAAAGGGTGGGTGTGGTGTAAGTTATTATCCCGAGAAGATGCATGCTCAAGTGAGCATACAAGCTAACCAAGTGGAATGGCATGGCCATAATTCCATGCATCCCAAAAAACAAAGATAGTAGTGGAGTATCACCACTAGGGAGTACCCCACTAGCAACCATACATAGATGACAATAAAAGAGAGATCAACACACATAGAATCAAGGTGCTTTGGATATCAACAAATGACGTCCAACTAGACACCAAATCAGAGATCAAAAGATGGCTTGCCTTGGCTTATTTGTCCCTGGACTTCTTCAACTTCATCAATATAAGAATACCAACAATATAAATAAAATCCTTGTCCGATCCACTTCTTCTTCTCCGGAATCGTTCGCATCTATCGTCGGAAAATATAAAAGGAACACAATCAATCACATTGCACCAATCATAACAAGCATGCAACATTCAACAATCAACAAGCAATAGCTAACCACCTTACTACGGGCTAACATACAAAGAACTTATAGATACTACAAAGCAACTAAAAGAGAACCCATTTTATTTACCTAGTAAAGGTATGAGAGTATCATAACTTAGCAATTGCCTCTCTCGGTATCACCATGGCACAACTAAGTATCCCCTGGTAGATAACATCATAAAGAGGACAAGTGCATTAGTTAGGCATTACAAACATTCATATTATATTTTGAAACATTTTTGGAAAAGCGGGAAATCATTCTCTCTATTTTGTAAAGCTTACACAACACTACACAAGAATAGGAAGTAAATGATATGCCACACCATTTGAAGACTTAAGCCAAACAATAGAACTAAGGTTAAGTTGCAGAGGTTTTGTTTTGCAAGAATAAAACATTGGTTGACCAATTTTTAATACAAAGAGGTGGTTAGAGTTTTCAAATAAATCAAAAAGTTTTCCTTCAACAACCTATGTCACACATACACATTACTAACAGTAACAAATATGCATGAACAGAGACTAACACTATTTTTCCTAGATGGCCAGTACTAATACAAGACTAACCCAATTGGATTCACTCAAAAATATTAAACCTACAAATTTAGGAATTTGTTTGAATCTGGCTGTACAGAAAACAAGATCTGTAAGCCATAAATCGTAGAAAAATCCTAAAAATATGAGACCACTGGCATTTGAAAGATATTTAAACAGAGATGCATACACAATTGGATTTGGGTTCAAATAGTTTCTGAAACTCTCACAAATGGATTAACAAGGTTACTGTATGTCTTTACCATTTTCTTTACAACTGGATTTTCATAACAGATAAATGTTTGAAACTTGTTGGAGATGATTAAGAAAACATACAGCAGTCCTACAAAGTTGGAATCACTCAATTAGGTTCAAAGATGGATTTTTGGTGATTTAAAAACTAACAGCCATGTCTGCAGAACACACAGAACAAGTTTAATTCACCACAAATCGTACATAATTCATAAAAATATGAGGTCAGTTGCATCTGAAAGGTATTGAAAAGGTGGTTCTTACCCAATTTGTTTCATTCAAAAATTCGTTCCCAAGCTCCTGATTTAATTCGACAAAGTCAGATCTGACCAGATCTTGATATGTGAACCATTTCAGTTTCAGGAGGTCAATCGAAGTGAAACCACAGCCAAAATGAAGGTATTGAAGAAGGCTTTCACCCAAAGTTGAGTTTGCTCAAAAAGGTTTTGTAAAACGGAACTTATTTAACAAACAGTGAATCTGCATGTTTACAGAACTTTATTTACCGTGGAAAATCTGTAACGAATTTGAGGATGAAACCAACGCCAAGTTGTAGATCTTTTCAATACCTATCCGCGGAACTTTGAATCACTCGATTTGGCCCTGCACACGAGTTTTGGCGGATTTTACAAAATCGTACAGAATCTGAAACAACAAGATAGCAGAAATTACTGCAGGGATTTGGACGAACTTTGCTCAAAAGTTTCAGATCTGAGGATTGCTCAACCTTCTCCATGCTTGGACCAACATGCACCTGCATCAAGATCCAATCTTGTGAGAGGGGAAAAGAGAAAGGGAGCTGGATTCATCAAAGATTAGGGGAGAAGAGAGTGAGAGAGATGCTCTCATGGTGAGGATGAGCTTGAGGGAGGAGGGAAGCTTCATCTTGGTGGCTTGCCATGGCCATGGCCGGCCATGGGAGCAAGGGGAGCACCATTTTCGTGGGGAAGTGGAGGAGAAGAGTGTGAGGGAGTGGAGGAAATAGTAGGGAGTGAAAAGAAATGAGGCAAAGGAGAGGAGGTGGCCGGCCAAGCTCTTTAAATAGAGGGAGGATGGTGGCTGCCTCCTTTTTTGATTGGCTAAGGTGGGTGGCTGCCCATTTAGTGATTGGGTTAGGTGGGAGGCAAGTCTTGTAGAGGAAGAAAAATGGAGAGGCATGGCTGGCCGAAATTGCCATGCATACACCATTTGGCCGGCTCCATTCTTGCCAACAAAAATGAACAATGTGAGAGATATAGAGATGGAGGAAGATTGTGATGGTAAAATATACCATGATGGTATTTGTTGCATGATGGCTTTGTGCCAAGAAGATGATGGTGATGGTGATGTACAAGGTTTCATGTGCATGCCATCTTGGAGATGGCCTCCACAAGATTTTAGACTTGAACAACTCAACACAAGATGAAAAAGAGAGAGTGATGATTTGACCACATGCAATATTGCATGGGTGTGGCCGGCTCATCTCTTGAGCCAAGTCCTCATATGAAAGAGTGGTGAGGATAATAAGCATGGCAAGCTTGTAACAAGGTTGACAAAGAAAGTCAATGTGAGAGGAAGGTGGTGGTGGTGATGGTGGTATGCCATAGAGGAATGGGTTGTGGTAGATGAACACAAGGTGGTATTCAAATTTTACTTTGAAAGAAAAGGTTCTTTCCCATATTGAGAGTTGATCAATCATATGGGTAGGGTTCATATTGGACTTGTCTTTGAAATCTTTTTGAAAGAGAGCCAAAGATATTTAAAACAAAATAGGTCTAGTTGCATAATAATGCCAAATAGATTTTTCCCATGTGTTATCAAAAAGGGTGCAAGGATGGCACATGCACCATAACCATGCATTAAGAGAAAGAATAAAATCAAATACTTTTATAAACAGGTATTTTGGGTAGAAGGAAATGAGATGATAAAATACCATCCACAATTCCCTCTTGTTATTTGAAGAAACCATTTGAAGAGTTTTAATAAAACTAGAAGTAGTTTTGTGATCAAAACTAGAGAAGGAAAAACAATAGAGTTTCTGAGAAAGAAAGCTAGCTTATTTAGGGAGGAGTGTTCTCAAGAGTAGATGGTGGCTACAAAATGTATCCATCATTCCCACTCTTGGTTTTGTGAAGATTAAACTTGAATGGAAACAAGAGGTAAAAGTGAAGGAAGTGATCTTGAGGTTAAACATTGGATAGGGTACAGAGAAGGATGTAGAAATGGGTAGATGATCCCAAGTTTTGAATCAAGGATGGTTTGAGCTAGATTATACCACAAAGAGGAATTTTGAGAAGGCACACCCCTGTTGCCATAAGTAGAGGGGTTTGGTGTAGTAAGAAAGAAAACAATTTTTCCTAAGCCTCACATGTGTTTTATTAGGTGAGTTGTTGGTTTTACCACTAGAGGTGTTGTTCTTTTGGGTAGCTCAAGACAAAACTCAACAAGCAAATCAAGACAATTCATCTACCAACAGATCAAGGCAATTCATCATAACAAACAGATCAAGGCAATTCATCTTAATTAGTCTTTAGAAAAAAATTTTGTTCCCCCAAATTTTTGCACTTTGGATAATTAAACAAGCTTGCAAAAAGTTGGGGTGTTACAGGGGAGGAGGAACCGAGGAAGAGGAAGGAACAGCCCGCGTGCTTGGCGCGTGGTGGTGTGCTTGAATTTCGATTTTTTGTGAAATGTTTCATTTCCCCGCTACAATTCGGGGGTTTCTTGACGCGCCAATGCATCCCGCCGGGCAGCTTCAAGTGAATTTGGGGTGCCACACTATGGGCCCCAGTTTCAGTGAGACATGTAATGACTAGTCACATGATGCGCGTAGATGTACACGTCCGTTGGGAACCCCAAGAGGAAGGTATGATGCGCACAGCAGCAAGTTTTCCCTCAGAAAGAAACCAAGGTTATCGAACCAGTAGGAGCCAAGAAGCACGTGAAGGTTGTTGGTGGAGGAATGTAGTGCGGCGCAACACCAGTGAAACCGGCGCCAACGTGGAACCTGCACAACACAATCAAAGTACTTTGCCCCAACATAACAGTGAGGTTGTCAATCTCACCGACTTGCTGAAAACAAAGGATTAAGCGTATCGAGTGGAAGATGGTGTTTGTTTGCAAAGAACAGTAAAGCAGTAGAATGTATTCAGATGTAAAAGAATGGACCGGGGTCCACAGTTCACTAGTGGTGTCTCTCCAATAAGATAACTAGCATGCTGGGTGAACAAATTACAGGTGAGCAATTAACAAATAAAGATTCAATACATATCAACGATGATTACTATGTGATTTAATCAGGGCATTACGACAAAGTACATAGACCGCTATCCAGCATGCATCTATGCCTAAATAATCCACCTTCAGGTTATCATCCGAACCCCTTCCAGTATTAAGTTGCGAACAACAGATAATTGCATTAAGTATGGTGCGTAATGTAATCAACACAAATATCCTTAGACAAAGCATCAATGTTTTATCCCTAGTAGCAACAGCACATCCACAACCTTAGAACTTTCTGTCACTGTCCCAGATTTAATGGAGGCATGAACCCACTATCGAGCATAATTACTCCCTCTTGGAGTTACAAGTATCAACTTGGCCAGAGCCTCTACTAGCAACGGAGAGCATGCAAGAACATAAACAACACATATATGATAGATTGATAATCAACTTAACATAGTATTCTCTATTCATCGGATCTCACCAAACACAACATGTAGCATTACAAATAGATGATCTTGATCATGTTAGGCAGCTCACAAGATCTAATACAATGAAAGCACAAGCGGAGAAGACAACCATCTAGCTACTGCTATGGGCCCATAGTCCAAGGATGAACTACTCACGCATCAATCCGGAGGCGGGCATGATGATGTAGAGCCCCTCCGGTGATGATTCCCCTCTCCGGCAGGGTGCCGGAGGCGATCTCCTGAATCCCCCGAGATGGGATTGGCGGCGGCGGCCTCTCTGGAATGTTTTCCGTATCGTGGCTCTCGGTACAGGGGTTTCGCGACGGAGGCTTTAAGTAGGCGGAAGGGTAGGTCAAAGGGCGTCACGAGGCCCACACTATAGGGCCGCACGGCCAAGCCGAGCCGCGCCGCCTGGTGTGTCCCCACCTCGTGGCCCCACTTCGTCTCCTCTTCGGACTTCTGGAAGCTTCGTGCAAAAATAGGACCCTGGGCGTTGATTTCGTCCAATTCCAAGAATATTTCCTTACTAGGATTTCTGAAACCAAAAACAGCAGAAAAACAGCAACTGGCACTTCGGCATCTTGTTAATAGGTGAGTGCCGGAAAATGTAAAATAACGCTGTAAAGTATGTGTAGAACACTCAAGTATTGTAAAAAAAGTAGCATGGAACACAAGAAATTATAGATACGTTTGCGACGTATCAAGCATCCCCAAGCTTAGTTCCTACTCGTCCTCGAGTAGGTAAACGATAACACAAATAATTTCTGAAGTGACATGCTACCAACATAATCTTGATCAACATTATTGTAAAGCATATGAGATGAATGGAGTGATCTGAACAAAAGATTGCTAACAAAGATAATGACTAAGCAAATGAATCATATAGCAAAACTTTTCATGAATAATACTTTCAAACAAGTATCAATAAGACTTGCATAAGAGATAACTCATAAGCAATAAATTCATAGTAGAATGAATTGAAGCAACACAAAGGATGATTAAGTTTCAGCAATTGCTTTCAACTTGTAACATGTATATCTCATGGATATTTGTCAACATAGAGTAATATAACAAGTGCAATAAGTAAACATGTAAGAATCAATGCACACAGTTAACACAAGTGTTTGCTTCTAAGATAGAAGGGAATGGGTAAACTGACTCAACATAAAGTAAAAGATTGGCCCTTCGCAGAGGGAAGCATGGATTACTATTTTTGTGCTAGAGCTTTTTGTTTTGAAAACATAGAAACAATTTTGTCAACGGTAGTAATAATTCATATGTGCTATGCATAATACTTCCTACAAGTTGCATGCCTCATGCATAGAGTACCAATAGTGCTCGCACCTTGTCCTACTATCTCGGAAAACACGGATTCTCATCGCATACATATGCTTCAACCAAGTGTCACAAAGGGGTACCTCTATGCCGCCTGTACAAGTGTCTAAGGAGAAAGCACGCATTGGATTTCTCGCTTTTGATTATTCTCAACTTAGACATCCATACCGGGACAACATAGACAACAGATAATGGACTCCTCTTTTAATGCTTAAGCATTCAACAATAGTTAATATTCTCATAAGAGATTGAGGTTGTATGTCCAAACTGAAACTTCCACCATGATACATGGCTTTAGTTAGCGGCCCAATGTTCTTCTCTAATCATATGCATACTCAAACCATTTGATCGTGAAGTCCACTACTTCAGACAAGACGAACATGCATAGCATCTCACATGATATTCAACAAAGATAAAGTTGATGGCGTCCCCAGAAAACATGGTTACCGCTCAACAAGCAACTTATAAGAATTAAGACACATAACTACATATTCATCACCACAATAGTTTTTAAGCTATTTGTCCCATGAGCTATATATTGTAAAGGTAGAGGAATGAAATTTAAAGGTAGCACTCAAGTAATTTACTTTGGAATGGCGGAAAAATACCACATAATAGGTAGATATGGTGGACACAAATGGCATGGAGTTTGGCTCAAGGTGTTTGGATGCACGAGAAGCATTTCCTCTCAGTACAAGGTTTGGGCAAGCAAGGTTGTTTGAAGCAAACACAAGTATGAACAGGTACAGCAAAACTCACACAAGAACATATTGCAAGCATTATAAGGCTCTACACTGTCTTCCTTGTTGTTCAAACACTTTACCCGAAAATATCTAGACTTAGAGAGATCAATCATGCAAACCAAATTAAACAAGCTCTACGGTAGTTCTTCATTAATAGATTAAACTACATGATGCAAGAGCTTAAACATGATCTATGAGAGCTCAAACAATTGCCAAATTGTCAAACCATATGCATCATTTTCCAATTCCAACCAAATAGCAATTTAACGAAGCAATAAGCCTTCGCCATGAACATTAAAGCACAATTAAGAACACAAGTGTTCCATATGAAAAAACGGAGCGTAATATCTCCAATATAAGAATGGCGAGATCCAACTTTATTCAAAACAAAAATAAAAACAAACCGACGCTCCAAGTAAAGAACATAAGAATGTGACGGAATAAAAATATAGTTTCACTAGAAGTGACCTGATAATGTTGTCGATGAAGAAGGGGATGCCTTGGGCATCCCCAAGATTAGATGCTTGAGTCTTCTTAAAATATGTAGGGATGAACCACCGGGGCATCCCCAAGCTTAGACCTTTCGCTCTTCTTGATCATAGTATATCATCCTCTTCTCTTGACCCTTGAAAACTTCCTTCACACAAACTTCAAGCAAACTCATGAGAGGGTTAGTGCATAACCACAAATTCACATATTCAGAGGTGACACAATCATTCTTAACACTTTTGGACATTGCACAAAGCTTCTGAAAGTTAATGGAACAAAGAAACTCATTCAACATAGCAAAAGCGGCAATGCGAAATAAAAGACAGAATCTGTCAAAAACAGAACAGTCCGTAAAGATGCATCTGGAAGGGGCACTTAACTTGCTCAAATGGAAAAACTCAAAACTAATGAACGTTGCGTACATATCTGAGGATCATGCTCGTAAATTTGCAGATTTTTTCGATTTTTTTACAGAGACTTATGCCAGAATTCGTGACAGACAGCAATGCTGTTTCTGCGCAGCGATCCCAAATATAACATCAACTTTAGCATAGAAACTTTACTTGGCACAAAAACATGATAAGGAGAGGTTGCTACAGTAGTAAAAAACTTCCAAGACTCAACAAAACAAAAATTGCTGTAGTAAATTAAACACATGGGTTATCTTCCAAGAAGTGCTTTTCTTTAACGCCTTTCAGCTAGGCGCAGAAAGTGCAAATCAAGTAACATCAAGAGATGGAGCATCAACATTACCTCGGGCCTTACGCTTACCCTTCTTGTTCTTTTTCTTACTCTTTGGTTTAGGGAATACATGTCGGCCTCCCGGTATGATTTTTAGGGTGCCTTCTCCCGTATTTATGATTGCTCCCAATAGTTTCAGCAGGGATCTTCCAAGTGTGATTTGTCCAGTTCCTACACATTCAATAACAAGATAATCAGTGGATACCGTTCTTCCAAGAATGGTTGTATGCACACTCTCGGCTATTCCCTTAGGCATTATAACGGAGTTATCAATAAGAGTTATTCCTTCTCCCCCTTCAACGAGTCCCCAAAGTGTTAAAGATTCATAAATACTCTTAGGCATAAGACAAAATTCAGACATAATATCACAACGGGCATGAAAAGTTTCACCACCAATAGTAACTTTGATAGTAGGATTCCACATTGAGGGTTCAGAGTTCACTAAAACTTCATCAAGACGGTTTCGAACATAACCACAACTTTCCTTCAAGTAAGATGCATTTGTCTCAAGAGTGTTTAGTCTATTATAAATGCTAATAAGAGCTGAATCAAAGTTATTAGCCGAACTATGTGATGCAACCAATTTTTTTATGGCATTAAAAGCTTGATCACCATTGCAATGAAGGAAATCTCCTCCCACTATAGCATCTAAGGCATATCTATAGCGAATCATAAGCCCAAAATAAAAATTACTAAGGAGCAAACTTAGAGTCATTTGAGGTTCAGTTTACGATAAGCATCAAAAATTCTAGACCAAGCATCCTTAAAACTCTCCTCATCCCCTTGTTTAAAAGTAAAGACTAATTCCTCAGGTGAAGAAGTAACAGGTACAGAGCTAGACATGATAACAAAAGTAAACTAAATGCAAGTAACTAATTTTTTGTGTGTTTTTGATATAGAGAGCAAGACAGTAAATAAAGTAAAGCTAGCAACTAATTTTTTTGTGTTTTGTTTAAGTGCAGCAAACAAAGTAGTAAATAAAATAAAGCAAGACAAAAACAAAGTAAAGAGATTGGAAGTGGAGACTCCCCTTGCAGCGTGTCTTGATCTCCCCGGCAACGGCGCCAGAAAAAGAGCTTGATGCGTAGATGTACACGTCCGTTGGGAACCCCAAGAGGAAGGTATGATGCGCACAGCAGCAAGTTTTCCCTCAGAAAGAAACCAAGGTTATCGAACCAGTAGGAGCCAAGAAGCACGTGAAGGTTGTTGGTGGAGGAATGTAGTGCGGCGCAACACCAGTGAAACCGGCGCCAATGTGGAACCTGCACAACACAATCAAAGTACTTTGCCCCAACGTAACAGTGAGGTTGTCAATCTCACCGGCTTGCTGAAAACAAAGGATTAAGCGTATCGAGTGGAAGATGGTGTTTGTTTGCAAAGAACAGTAAAAGCAGTAGAATGTATTCAGATGTAAAAGAATGGACCGGGGTCCACAGTTCACTAGTGGTGTCTCTCCAATAAGATAACTAGCATGCTGGGTGAACAAATTACAGGTGAGCAATTAACAAATAAAGATTCAATACATATCAACGATGATTACTATGTGATTTAATCAGGGCATTACGACAAAGTACATAGACCGCTATCCAGCATGCATCTATGCCTAAATAATCCACCTTCAGGTTATCATCCGAACCCCTTCCAGTATTAAGTTGCGAACAACAGATAATTGCATTAAGTATGGTGCGTAATGTAATCAACACAAATATCCTTAGACAAAGCATCAATGTTTTATCCCTAGTAGCAACAGCACATCCACAACCTTAGAACTTTCTGTCACTGTCCCAGATTTAATGGAGGCATGAACCCACTATCGAGCATAATTACTCCCTCTTGGAGTTACAAGTATCAACTTGGCCAGAGCCTCTACTAGCAACGGAGAGCATGCAAGAACATAAACAACACATATATGATAGATTGATAATCAACTTAACATAGTATTCTCTATTCATCGGATCTCACCAAACACAACATGTAGCATTACAAATAGATGATCTTGATCATGTTAGGCAGCTCACAAGATCTAATACAATGAAAGCACAAGCGGAGAAGACAACCATCTAGCTACTGCTATGGACCCATAGTCCAAGGATGAACTACTCACGCATCAATCCGGAGGCGGGCATGATGATGTAGAGCCCCTCCGGTGATGATTCCCCTCTCCGGCAGGGTGCCGGAGGCGATCTCCTGAATCCCCGAGATGGGATTGGCGGCGGCGGCCTCTCGGTAATGTTTTCCGTATCGTGGCTCTCGGTACAGGGGGTTTCGCGACGGAGGCTTTAAGTAGGCGGAAGGGTAGGTCAAAGGGCGTCACGAGGGGCCCACACTATAGGGCCGCGCGGCCAAGGGCCAGGCCGCGCCGCCCTGGTGTGTCCCCACCTCGTGGCCCCACTTCGTCTCCTCTTCGGACTTCTGGAAGCTTCGTGCAAAAATAGGACCCTGGGCGTTGATTTCGTCCAATTCCAAGAATATTTCCTTACTAGGATTTCTGAAACCAAAAACAGCAGAAAAACAGCAACTGGCACTTCGGCATCTTGTTAATAGGTTAGTGCCGGAAAATGTAAAATAAGCTGTAAAGTATGTGTAAAACACTCAAGTATTGTAATAAAAGTAGCATGGAACACAAGAAATTATAGATACGTTTGCGACGTATCAAGCCACATCAGTAAGTTCACTGTGTAATAAAATATGTTACCCCTCCCCTTTATGTAGCACCCCTTCTCTCCCGATCGAGTGCCGATTGCCGACGGATGCAAGCCGCTAGCTCGATCCCCTCCTTTCGCCTCCACCGTCCAGGCATCCAGCTTGGAGGGGCAAGCTGCATCTAGACCAAGCGGATTAGGTAGTACTAGTAATGTTCTTTCCTTTCTCGAGATCGGTTCTTTTTTCCTCACCTCGATATCTTGCGCATCTCTTTCCTATTCTGGGCGAAGGGGTGTCTTTCTGGTCACCCTCGAGCTGGGAGTGATTGATGGGGGTGGGGGCGGGGGCTACCTTTGCTTGGATTGGGGTGTTCTTCCTTTATTTGTCGACATTTGCAACCTTTGTAGTTTCTGCTGATCCTCACTGTATCTTTTGTCAGCTTGTACAGGAAAGGAAAGACCTCGGCGGTGGGGGCAATGGAGCGTAAGGCCACCACGCATGTGGGCAGTTGGCTGAGCCTGAGCTGCGTCCCCAGCCCCGCAAAGCAGGTACTCCGTTTGCTTATCCACTCTTTACCTTTTAAGTGTCTCTCTGCATCCTCAATCTGTTCCTGTTCTGGAATATGCTTAAAGTAGCACATGTCTTCAGCTGTTTGTGCGTAAAGCCTCTGTGACACCATGCTCTATATTCTCTGTATCAGGTTGGTACCTCCAGGTTCCGTGCTGAGGCTATGGGGAACGAGAATAGCGCCCCACCTGCTGCAGGAGCATGGCCCGATCTGCAGCACAAGAAGCGAAATGCCACTGCCGAGCTGGGCAGGGACCGCCCAGGGGTAATTTTTTTAACCAACTTACCATGATGTAGTCTGAATCTGATACTCCCTCAGATCCAAATTAATTGACTCAACTATCTGTAGATACGGATGTATCTAGATGTGTTTTAGCTCTAGATACTACTACCTCCATCCCAAAGCTTTGGGCTTATATTATTTTTAGAAAGTCAAACTATACCATGTTTGACTAAGCTTTTACCAAAAATCATTAACATGCAAAATACAAAATTAATATCATTAAATAGATAATAAAATATATTTTCCTACGGTATCTACACAGTATTATATTTGTTGATAGAATGTTCTAAAATTTTGGTCAAACTTTGCTTGTTTTGATTTCTCAAAAATAAATAAGCCTTAAGCTTTGGGATGGAGGTAGTACATTCATATCTAGACAAAGCTGAGTCAACTAGTTTTTTTGTCTGTCCATAGCTAGTGTTCATGCTGCAAAAGGCTAAGAGCATCCACTATATGCATCAGTCTATCTCATACAGTAATTCAATATCACTGCTGAGGTCTGCCTTTTGTTTTGCTATTCATATGCAGACTGAAACTTTAGGGCCTTTACTCAAAAGGAAGATCAAAACTGCGGCTGATCAGGCTGCCAGTATGTTGATGCCGCCCCCATCTTCTAAATGCCTCTACAAGCACAAGGCCACGCGCCAGCTGGGTGGTGATCTTTTAATGAATATGGTATATTTTCTTAATCCACAAAACATGCCTTGATTTTTGTCTGTTTATTGTCGGTTTTTTCTAATGCTTGCCAAAAGTTTACAACAACAACAACAACAACACCAAGCCTTTCAGTCCCAAACAAGTTGGGGTAGGCTAGAGTTGAAACCCATAAGATCTCGAAGCCAAAAGTTTAGAAACACCAAATTCGTTTGCTTACAATCATCATACAGTAATGTTCATCTACTCCAGTTCCCCTAACCCAACAAAAAATGATGTTAATTATGATTTTTAGATTAAAAGAGCACCATTAGGCGCTGTTAATTACGACTTTGAGATTAAAATGTCATTTGCAATTGTTAATTACAATTTTGAGACAAATGGTTAGTTTAACCTCGATCTCTTCTGCTCTCCATTTTTCCCAACCGAACAAAAATGTAACCATTCCATTCCTCTGAAATGGAACCATTCCATTCCATTCCACGTTGTTTCAGAACCGAACACACCCTTGCATTGTTGTGAACTGTTGTCCATACACAGCCATACCCTTCCACTTACATCCAGCACTATATGCATCAGTCTGTCTCAGAGTCATTCAATATCACTGCTGAGATCTGTTCCCATTCTTATGCAGGCTGAAACTGCTGCGCCTTTACTCAAGTGGATGCAAAATGAGGCTAATGAGGCTGCTGTGAGGACGATGGTGCCGGCACCATCTTCCGAAAACCTCTACAAGCACGAGGCCATGGGCCAGCTGGGTGGTGACCTTTTAATGAATCTGGTATATTTTCTTAATCCACATACATGATTTCATTATTATCTGTTTAATTACTGTTGGCTTTGTCTAATGCTTACCAAAAGTTCAGAAACACTGTGTTTGCTTACAATCATCATACACTAATTTTTCACTTTTCAGTCTGTCTCATCCAGTATATAAACTGTTGATTTCCGTTGGCTTCTTTTGTAATCATTTGCATTGTTGTCAACTGTTGTCTATGCACAACCCTATTCTTCCACTTACATCCCGCACTATTTGCATCAGTCTATCTCATAGATTTATTAAATATCAATGATGAGTTCTGTTGCTATTCATATGCAGGATGAAACTTCTGTGCCTCTACTCAAATGGATAAAAAATGATCCTGATGAGGCTGCTGTGAAGACGATGGTGCCGCCACCATCTTCTGAAAACCTCCTCAAGCACAAGGCCACGGGCCAGCTGGGTGGTATCCTTTTCAGTAAGCAGGTATATTTTCTTAATCCTCATACATGATTTGATTTTTGTCTGTTTATTGCCGGCTTTGTCTAATGCTTACCAATAGTTCAGAAACACACACAACCCTATTCTTCCACTTACATCCAGCACTATATGCATTAGTGTCTCATAGATTCATTTTATATATCACTGCTGATGTCTGTTGCTCTTCAATTTTCATATGCAGACTGAAACTGCTAAGCCTTCATTGGTCAAAAGGATTGCAACTGCTGCTGATGAGGCATCTGCAGAGGCTGCCACCAAGTTACTGTCAGCCCCACCTTCTGGATGCTTATATAAGCTCAAGTCCAAGGACCAGCCGGGCCGTAACCATCCAAGGGTTCGGGTATATTTTCTTAAGCCACATATACATGCCATGATTTATGTCTGATATTATCACCGGCTCTGTCTAATGCTTTTTGGAATTCGGAAACACCAAATTAGCATGCTTATATTCATCATACACTAATTTTTCACTGTTCAGTTTGTAACATAGTGTTATGCACTCGCTTGTCAACATTTGCATTGCTCTGAACTATGCACTTTACACAACCTAATTCTTCCACTTACATTCAGCGCTACGCACCAGTAGTACCTCCCATGTTTCCTTCACCATCCCGATGCCGAGCTTGCGGGAATATGGCGGGCCCATGTACATACCCCGCATATAACACCTGATGCGATCTAAGATCGAGGATGTGGCCCGATCTCGCGATTCAACCCAAAGACCAAGGGGAAAAGGTGGGAGGACGTGAGGAACACGAAGAACACGAAGAACACGGTACTCACGCACGCACACCAACCCGATACACCCGATACTTACCCCCGTGACTCGGTAGATCACGCCAATAGAATCTCCAAAGGAAGAGGCACGCGGCAGAATTCCCGGAGAGAGATTGGTGTTGGAGAGAAGGGGATTGATAAGGGAGAGAGAGTGCCTTGCACTAGAATCTCACTTAGCAATTCACAAATCAACAACAGAGAGTGCCTTGATTACAGAGGGATGATACCCAAGGGAGACTAAGCTCAAAGTTAGGTTTGAGTTCTAAACAAGTCTAAAGAGTAAAGGAGGGGTCCCAGCTACTTAAATAGGCACACACAGCCAGCAAGGGCGAACAGGTACGCGAATGGATAAGTCAAAGCAGTTTGGTGGGGAAATCCCGTCGGATCCGGTTGGGCGTCCGGTCAGACCGGGCCTGGGACCGGGCTGTCCGGTCATGGGTCCGGTCTGACCGGGCCTGGGACCGGGCTGTCCGGTCAGGGGTCCGGTCGACCGGTCGCCAACCGGGCTTCTGCGAAGAATCCGGTCCTGGGTCCGGTCGTCGTCCGGTACGAGGGAGCTGGTCCGGTTTGCGCCCGGTTGACCGGGCCTGTGACCGGGGCGTCCGGTCGTGGGGCCGGTCTGACCGGGTCCTGGACCGGCCAGCGTCCTTTTCTTCCTTGGCGCTCTTCGGGCGACGTCGGCTTCGGCTCCATGTTCATCTCCAGGTTCTGCTGCTCCTCTCCTTCCCTTGGCCATGGCGTCTCATCCTCTCCGGGGTCTTGGTGCGCCTTGTACCTAATGACACATAGCACGTCGGCATGAGGTAGCAATCCATCCAAAGGGGTACCAAGGTCAAGGGTGGTGAGGAGCGAGTTCACCTTGTCATGTATCGCTTTAGCTCGAGCCCGTGTCATGGGTCCACTTGGGGGACTTGTTGGCCTTGATGTAGTGTCGTTGGTGAGCGGGGCTACATCATCTCCCCCCCTTGGGAGAGAGTCGTCCTCGACTCTTGTCCTTCCTCATCTCCATGATGTGGGGATAGATCCGAGATGTTGAAAGTGTTGCTCACCAAGTACTTGGATGTCGGTATGTCGATGACGTAGGCGTTGTTGTTGATGCGCTTGAGTACCTTGAAAGGCCCATCTCCTCTTGGCTTGAGCTTGGAGTTGCGTTCTTGAGGGAACCTTTCTTTCCTTAGGTGAACCCAAACGAGGTCTCCTTCTTCAAACACTCGTTCTTTCTTCTTGGCGTTGATGCGGGTAGCTTGGCGAAGGACATGGTCTTGTATGGTTGCTCTTGTTTCTTCATGTAGTTTCTTCATGGCGGTGGTGCGCTCGTCGAAGTCCATGTTGATCCTTTGATGAAGAGGGAGTGGGAGGATGTCGAGTGCCGTTGGAGGTTCGAATCCATAGACGATCATGAAGGGACTCCGTAATGTTGTGGAGTGCTTGGCTCGATTGTAGGCGAACTCCGCGTGGGGGAGGCAATCTTCCCATGACTTCAAGTTTTTCTTCACAAGTGTGCGGAGGAGGGTGGAGAGGCTTCGATTGACCACTTCGGTTTGTCCATCGGTTTGAGGGTGCGAGGACGATGAGAATAAGAGCTTCACTCCAAACTTTGCCATGAGCGACTTCCATAGATAACTCATGAACTTGACGTCTCGATCCGACACAATGCTTGCCGGTATCCCATGTAGGCGAACCACTTCCCTGAAAAACAACGAAGCAATGTGTGAAGCATCATCGCTCTTATGACATGGTATGAAATGTGCCATTTTTGAGAACCTATCCACTACCACAAAGATTGAATCATGCCCATGCTTTGTTCTTGGCAAGCCTAACACAAAGTCCATGCTTATATCCGACCAAGGTGCATATGGAATGGGTAAAGGTATGTAAAGACCATGGGGGTTGGATGTTGACTTAGCTTGTAAGCACGTTGTGCAACGGTTGCAAAGGCGCTCCACGTCTCGCTTCATGCGTGGCCAATAATAGTGTGTGGATAGCATCGAAAGAGTCTTGTCGCGTCCAAAATGACCCATGAGGCCACCTCCATGTGACTCTTGCAAAAGCAACTTACGAAGAGAAGACTCGGGAATGCAAATCTTGTTAGCTTTAAACAAGTAGCCATCATGCAAGTAGAAATCATCAAAACCTCGGTCAACGGAACATTTGGCAAAGATTGGTCCAAAGAAAGCATCGGAAGGGTAAAGTTCTTTGATCTCCTCAAGACCCAAAACGTGAAACTCCAAGCGGGTGAGTAGAAGAGTAATCTTGCGGGAAAGTGCATCCGCAACCACATTTTCCTTGCCCTTTTTGTATTTGATTACATAAGGGAAGGACTCTATGAACTCAACCCACTTAGCATGTCTCTTGTTCAAATTGTGTTGACTTTTCAAATACTTCAAGGACTCATGATCCGAGTGGATAACAAACTCTTTTGGCCAAAGGTAGTGTTGCCAAACTTCAAGAACACGAACCAAAGCGTAAAGCTCCTTGTCATATATAGGATAGTTGAGGCGTGCGCCATCCAACTTCTCGCTATAGTATGCCACGGGTTTTCCATTTTGCATGAGGACACCGCCAATCCCAAGACCACTCGCATCACATTCTATCTCAAATGTTTTAGTGAAGTCGGGAAGAGCAAGTAGGGGTGCCTCGGTGAGTCTCTTTTTCAATTCATCAAAAGCTTTTTGTTGTGCTTTGCCCCAAACGAACGGAACATTCTTTTTTGTAAGCTCGTTTAAAGGGCAAGCAATGGTGCTGAAATCTTTCACAAAGCGGCGGTAAAATCCGGCAAGACCATGGAAGCTTCTCACTTGGCCAACATTTGTGGGAGTGGGCCAATTGTGGATGGCCTCAACTTTGGAAGAATCAACTTCTATCCCGTTGGCGGAAACCACAAAACCAAGAAAAACCAATTTGTTTTGAGCGAAATGGCATTTAGGGAGGTTGGCAAAAAGCTTCTCGTGGCGCAAGATGCATAAGACTTCTCTCACATGTTGAACATGGTCCTCGAGATTTTTGCTATAGATGAGAATGTCATCAAAGTACACAACCACACTCTTGCCAATGAGAGGTCGCAAGATGTGATTCATAAGACGCATGAAAGTGGAAGGAGCATTGGAAAGACCAAAAGGCATGACGAGCCATTCATAGAGACCAAGCTTGGTCTTGAATGCCGTCTTCCATTCATCACCAATTGCCATGCGAATTTGGTGGTAGCCACTACGCAAATCAATCTTAGAGAAAATCGTGGCACCACTCAATTCATCCAACATATCATCTAAACGCGGAATGGGATGTCGATAACGGACGGTAATGGCATTGATAGGGCGGCAATCCATACACATCCGTTGCGTCTCATCCGGTTTAGGCACAAGAATGACGGGAACGGCACAAGGGCTAAGGCTTTCTCGGACATACCCTTTAGCGAGGAGGTCTTGTATTTGTCGTTGTATCTCCTTGGTGTCCTCGGGGTTGGTGCGGTAGGCGGCGCGGTTTGGTAGCGGAGCGCCGGGTATGAGGTCGATGCGATGCTCGATGCCCCGAAGCGGTGGTAGTCCATGGGGTAGCTCGTCGGGGAAGACGTCTTGGAACTCCTTCAAAAGAGACAACAAAGACGAAGGAATGTTGGTTAAGTCGTTAGTCTCCGCCGAGAGGCCCTTGCAAATGAGCACGTAGTGTATGGTGGTGGATGGGTTGTCTTTCACTTCTCTCCACTCGCTTTTGGTGGCTAGGAGGACACTCTTTCTCTCACTCATATGTGGGTGGTGGCGCTCACTCTCTTTATGGTGGGTAGCTCCATCTCCTCTCATCTCACTATGGTGGGTGTGTTGTTGTGCCCTCGCTAAAGCCTTCGCATTGTCGGCGATGATTTGGCTAGGAGTCATTGGGCGAAGCTCGAACTTCTTGTCCTTGACCTTGAAGGTGTATGCATTGGAGTAACCATCATGTATGGCCTTCTTGTCAAATTGCCATGGGCGGCCAAGCAACATGTGGCACACGGTCATAGGCACCACGTCACACTCGACGGTGTCTTCATAGGGTCCTATCTTGAAGTTGACGGTGACGGTGTGTTGAATCTTGACATTGCCCTTGTCGCTCAACCATTGAACATGGTACGGATGAGGATGCTTGCGAAGCGTGAGGTTGAGCTTCTCACATAGCTCGGTGCTTGCCAAGTTGTGGCAACTCCCACCGTCGATGATGACCTTGATTGACTTGCCACCAATGCCGGCACGTGTTTGGAAGATGTTGCATCTTTGGTCTTCCATAGCTTGTGGTTGAGTGGTGAGCACTCGAGTGACCACAAGAGAAGGGCTTGGATCATGTGTGCATAAGAGAGGGTCTTCTCCACTTTCTTCATCATAGTCTTCCTCATTAGCAACGGCGGCTTGCACTAGGGCTTCATATTCGCCTTCACTTAGCGTCTCTATGTCACCATTCTCCATAGTGATCATGACCTTGGTGTTCTTGCACTCGAAGGACTTGTGGCCTTGGGTGCCACACTTGAAGCAAGTGACATTGGAGGGTCCCGTAGAGGCCTTGGAGGAGGCGGTGGAGGATACCGTTTGCTTCATGCGACTTTGTATGGAAGGTTGCTTGGAAGGTGTAGAGGATGCGGTTGGCTTGACACTTGTTGTAGGAGTTGATGTGGCAAACTTGGAGGCGAAGTATTGCTTGGACTTCGAGTACTTGGTGTCCTCATTGACTTGACGCTCGGCCTTGGAAGCTTGGTGAACCAACTCAACCATGTTGGAGTATTGTTGGAACTCCACAACTCTCTTGATGGGGTAGTTGAGGCCATTGAAGAACCTAGCGATGGTTTGGTCCTCGGACTCTTGGATGTTTGCTCGCATCATGGTTAACTCCATCTCCTTGAAGAATTCCTCAACGGTCTTGGTGCCTTGCTTCAACTTTTGGAGCTTGTTGAAGAGGTCGGTCTTGTAGTGTTTAGGGACAAAGCGAGCTTCCATCTCCTCCTTCATGTCTTCCCAAGTATCAATTGGAGGATCTCCCTTTTCTTCCCTTAGAGTGACAACTTGTTCCCACCAAGTGTTGGCATAATCTTCAAACTCGAGGGAGGCCATGGCTACTTTCTTGGCACCGGAGTAGTTGTGGATGCGGAAGATCTTGTCAACCTTGAGTGCCCATGAGAGGTAGGCCTCGGCATCGTCTTCACCCTTGAACTTGGGCATATTGAACTTGAGCTTTCCATACATATTCTCTTCATCTTCCATGTTCCTTCGGCGAGGACGGATGCCTTCATCTCTTGCGACTTGAGGTGGTAGAGGAGGTCTTCCACGACCAACCATAGCATTGGGTTGGCGTTGGAGGTGAACACTAGCTTCACTTGGCTCATGTTGAGGATCTTGTGGCGGAACTTGACGAGGTTGTTGACGTTGTCCAATGTTGGCTCTCTCATCTTGATCATGTTGAGGTTGTCCTCGGCCCCTTTGGTCATGGCGAGGATGATTCCGGAGATCACGCCTTGGTGGATCTTGATGACCTTGGTCTTGAGCATCCACATGGGCTTGACGATGAGGTGCCGGGTCCATGTTGTGGAGGACGTTGTCTTGGGGTTGGTCGTCATGCCCATGGTGGGCATGGCGAGCCGCTTGAGGACGATCTTGGTGAAGAGCTTGTTCTTGTTGAGGACGCTCATGAGGACGAGCATGGCGATGGAACTCTCCGCGCCTTGAGTTGGAGCGAGAATCATCATGACGAGCGTGCGGTCGACGAGAGCGATGATGATCTCCATGCCTTGAGTCGGAGCTTGAGGACGAATGGCGATCATGGGAGTAGACATCATGTGAGGAGGTCGATGACGATGAGGAAGTAGAGCGATGTCGATGTCGGCGTCCCAAGTTGGTGATGGCGCGCTCGAGGCTATCCATGCGCCGCTCCATGTTTGCATCATTGGCCGTCACTTGGTCATGCAAGTTGTCCGTAGCTTCACGAAGAAGGATCATATCTTGGTTCACTTGGCCGAAGTTGTGGGCCACTTCTTCATATTGTTCATCGATGCGTGTCTCGAACAAGTGGAGTTGGTCCTTGAACTCTTGGCGTTGCACCCATAGGTTGTGTTGGGTGGCCAACCTCTCGGAGGGGTGTAGGACCTCGTCCTCCTTTGCTTGGTCTCCGTGCCTATCCATGATCACAAGACAAGAACTATGTTGTGGATGTTAGTGGAAGGAGACTACCTCGCACTCTTACCTTGGTAAGATAGTATTGAGGCAATCAACCAAACCCAAGATAAGATCAAGTGTATCGGGACACACACAAAGGCACACGCAAAAGCTAGCAAATATGGTGTTAGGAATGGATGGTGGAAAGCCAAACGACAAAATCCGAAATCGAGTATGTTGTTAAGAGTGGGTAAGGTCCAAAAATCCAAGTGTCAAAGTGGCGATCACTATAAACACGGAAAGATGTGGAACTCACACACGGGATGAGCGGGGTTAGTGCAACCAAGGAACGAGCGGAAAAAGGAAAAACCCAAACAAGGGTGCTCAATGTCACACTAACGCAAGAAGAGATCGAAGCTAGGTTGCATAGAGTAGAAACACCAAGATTCGCACGAGGTCTCTCTTCTCTATCTCTCTTGCTTGCTTAAAAGCTTTTCACTCTTTTTGTATCGGTGGCACTTTGCACTTTGCTTTTTTTTTCACTAGCACACTATGCTCTTACTCTTTTGCTTTGCCACTCACGAGCTCCACTTATGAGCTTTACTCACACAACGCACACCCTCACGGTCGGGACCTCGTGCGATGTTTCGCAACACTCGAAAGCTTCGCTCGTGGGATAGATCGCAAAAAGAAGAGGGCTACAAGGGTTACTGCAAGTTATACCTGCGATGGTGGAGATGATGGTGGTGGTGGTGGTCGGCGGTGGTGTTAGTCGATGTCGAAGACGTGTGCCCGGTCGGTGGTCCGGTCGGACCGGGTGTGGCGCCGGCTGCTCCGGTCTGTGGGCCGGTTGACCGGCTTCTGGACCGGCTGCTCCGGTCGGACCGGGTTCTGCGCCGGACGGTCCGGTCTGGGGGCCGGTTGACCGGGTTCGAAACCGGGTTCGTCGATTTGGAGCTTTCTCTCTCCTGTTCTTCCCCAAACCAAAACCAAATCGGCCAAAACGAAGGGAAACGATGGAATTGGAGGCTAAAAGGTGGGGAAATAGTAGATCAAGCACAACAACACCAGATCCACGGAGCAAAACCACTCAAAACTCAACCAAATCACAGATCCGTCCAAAGGCAATTTAGGGCTATTTTTTGGAAAATTTTCTAGAAACGAAATCGGGTGGGTGGAGGGTCAAAATCGCGGTAACCAAAGGCTGCTGATACCATATGATGCGATCTAAGATCGAGGATGTGGCCCGATCTCGCGATTCAACCCAAAGACCAAGGGGAAAAGGTGGGAGGACGTGAGGAACACGAAGAACACGAAGAACACGGTACTCACGCACGCACACCAACCCGATACACCCGATACTTACCCCCGTGACTCGGTAGATCACGCCAATAGAATCTCCAAAGGAAGAGGCACGCGGCAGAATTCCCGGAGAGAGATTGGTGTTGGAGAGAAGGGGATTGATAAGGGAGAGAGAGTGCCTTGCACTAGAATCTCACTTAGCAATTCACAAATCAACAACAGAGAGTGCCTTGATTACAGAGGGATGATACCCAAGGGAGACTAAGCTCAAAGTTAGGTTTGAGTTCTAAACAAGTCTAAAGAGTAAAGGAGGGGTCCCAGCTACTTAAATAGGCACACACAGCCAGCAAGGGCGAACAGGTACGCGAATGGATAAGTCAAAGCAGTTTGGTGGGGAAATCCCGTCGGATCCGGTTGGGCGTCCGGTCAGACCGGGCCTGGGACCGGGCTGTCCGGTCATGGGTCCGGTCTGACCGGGCCTGGGACCGGGCTGTCCGGTCAGGGGTCCGGTCGACCGGTCGCCAACCGGGCTTCTGCGAAGAATCCGGTCCTGGGTCCGGTCGTCGTCCGGTACGAGGGAGCTGGTCCGGTTTGCGCCCGGTTGACCGGGCCTGTGACCGGGGCGTCCGGTCGTGGGGCCGGTCTGACCGGGTCCTGGACCGGCCAGCGTCCTTTTCTTCCTTGGCGCTCTTCGGGCGACGTCGGCTTCGGCTCCATGTTCATCTCCAGGTTCTGCTGCTCCTCTCCTTCCCTTGGCCATGGCGTCTCATCCTCTCCGGGGTCTTGGTGCGCCTTGTACCTAATGACACATAGCACGTCGGCATGAGGTAGCAATCCATCCAAAGGGGTACCAAGGTCAAGGGTGGTGAGGAGCGAGTTCACCTTGTCATGTATCGCTTTAGCTCGAGCCCGTGTCATGGGTCCACTTGGGGGACTTGTTGGCCTTGATGTAGTGTCGTTGGTGAGCGGGGCTACATCATATGGCTCTATCTACCTTTCTAGTAACTCCTTCACAGAGTTACATGTATGTATTCTCAGTGGTTTAGCATGAATTGGCAAATAGTAATACTTGCAAGTTCACAAGAACCAATTTCATGCATAATTTCCGTGTAGAGCTCATAAGGAATGGCACTAATACTTGCACCAATGTCGCATAAACCATAATAGCAATGATCACCAATTCGAACAGAGAGCACAGGAACACTGGCTTTCCTAGACTTATTAGGATGCGAAACAATATTAGAAGCATCTTCACAAAAAATAATATGACCATCTTCCACATTTTCAGTAACAAGATCTTTAACTATTGCAACAGCAGGTTCAACCTTTATTTGTTCTTCAGGTTCTATGGGTTTCTTTGCACTTTTATTAACTACACTAGTTATAACAGAATACTCCTTCATTTTAGCAGGGAAAGGAGTTTTTTCAATATAAGCTTCAGGAAGAACATGATCAACAGTTTTAATTTCAATACATTTACCTTTAGGTGAATCAGTTTTATCTTTATAAGGTTCATGATACTTATCAAAATTCTTCCTAGGCAATTCAAAATGAGAGGCAAAGGCTTTATAAATATTTGCAACAACTTGAGAGTCAAGACCATATGTAGCACTTATATTACGATATTCATCAGTATCCATAAAAGTTTCAATGCATTCATAATCATAATTTATACCTGACACTCTACCTTTGTCATTCTCCCATCCTTCAGTATTTTCTTGGATTCGATCAAGAAGGTCCCATTTAAACTCTTCTTTATTGCGTGTGAATGATCCAGAACAAGCAGTATCCAGCAAGGTTTTATCTTGAAAAGAAAGTCTTGCATAGAAATTATCAATGATAATATTACCAGGAAGCTCATGAATGGGGCATTTGAGCATTAAAGACTTCAATCTCCCCCACGCTTGGGCAATACTCTCTCCATCATGAGGCCAGAAATTATATATACGGTTGCGGTCTTTGTGAATTTCACTTGGAGGATAGAATTTAGAATAAAATAGAGGCACAATATCCTTCCAATCAAGAGAACGCCCATCCTTCAGCAGTTTATACCAATGCGCCGCTTTACCAGATAGCGACATAACAAATAATTTCTTCCTAACTTCATCCATTGAAATACCTGCACACTTGAATAACCCGCATAATTCATGTAAAAACAGTAAATGATCTCCAGGATGAACAGTTCCATCCCCTTCATAGCGGTTATCCACAACACGTTCAATAATTTTCATAGGTATTTTATATGGTATTACTTCCTCACCTGGCGCCTCATCCACTACCGTTGCAGTAGTAGTAGATTTCCCAAATAGAAATTCAAGGGAGGATCTCTCCATAATGACTTATAGCAGCAAGCAGAAACAAAATCAGCACGTACAGTAAAAGTTTCCTTACCAATTCCACTTACCAATAGCGCTTCACTCCCCGGCAACGGCGCCAGAAAATAGTCTTGATGACCCACAAGTATAGGGGGTGTATCGTAGTACTTTCGATAAATAAGAGTGTCGAACCCAACGAGGAGCAGAAGGTGTTGACAAGCAGTTTCGATGAAGGATTCACTGTAAATGCTCACAGACAAGTATTCAGGGGGTTTTGATATAGCAGATAAATAAAGTACGAGTAAGTAAAATGCAAGAGAAATAATTGCAGCGAGTGGCCCAATCCTTTTTAGCACAAAGGACAAGCTGGTTTGTTTACTTATAATGACCAAACGTTCTTGAGGACACACGGGGATTTTAGTCTAGTGCTTTCGCTTCATATAGTTGATTAATCTTCATTGTTTTGATAAGTGTTGTGTGGGTGAACCTATGCTAATGCACCGCCCTTCCTAGGACTAATACATACTTGTGATTATACCCCTTGCAAGCATCCGCAAATACAAGAAAGTAATTAAGATAAATCTAACCACAGCCTTAAACTCTGAGATCCTGCTATCCCTCCTGCACCGATATACTAACGGGGGTTTAGGTTTCTGTCACTCCGGCAACCCCACAATTAGCAAACGAATACAAGATGTACTCCCCTAGGCCCATAAAGGTGAAGTATCATGTAGTCGACATTCACATGACACCACTAGAAGAATAACACCACAACTTAAATATCAAACCATTAAATATTACTCAACATAGTTCACTACTAACATTTAGACTTCACCCATGTCCTCAAGAACTAAACAAACTACTCACGAGACATCATATGGAACATGATCAGAGGTGATATGATGATGAATAACAATCTGAACATAAACCTTGGTTCAATGGTTTCACTCAATAGCATCAATAACAAGTAGAAATCAATACCGGGAGAGTTTCCCCTATCAAACAATCAAGATCCAACCCTAATTGTTACAGCGGTGACGAGATGCAGCGGTGGAGATGGCGGTGTAGATGGTGGAGATGATGATGATGATGATCCCAATGATGTCCAGCTCGATGACGTGGTGATGGCGTCGATTTCCCCCTCCGGGAGGGAATTTCCCCGGCGGATTCCTGCCCGCCGGAGAGCTCTTTTCTCTCTGGTGTCTCTCCGCCCCGCAGAGGCGGCTCTGTCTATTCTCCGTAACTCCCCGTGCCTTAGGTTTTCGGGACGAAGATGTACGCGAAGGAGAGGAGGCCAGGGCAGGGCCCGCGCCGGCCTATGGGGGGGCCCATGGTGGCCCTCCTCGGCCCCTCCTTTTGGCTCCCTTCGTCTTCTGGAAAAATAGGATTTTTCATATAATTTCCGTCAATTGTTGATCTTCCGAAATATGGTGTCCTGACGGTGCTTTTTCCAGCAGAATCCTGACTCCGGTGAATAATTCTCCAATGATCATGAAACATGCAAAATAGGTGAAATAACATAAGTATCATCTCTAAATATGAAATATATCAATGAATAATAGCAAATTATGATATAAAATAGTGATGCAAAATGGACGTATCAACTCCCCCAAGCTTAGACCTCGCTTGTCCCCAAGCGAAACTGAGCTCAATGAACAAGACCACATGTTTATGGAGTGAAGAGTCGATAAATAAAATACGGACAAGAAGCATCATATTGATTCACACAAGACATTCTAGTAAACATTCTCTTCATATAACTCAACTTGAAATAAGTAAAGAGAAATCACAAATAGAGGTGCATAGGAAATCATAAACGGTTATGGCAAACTTTGTTCTTGGTCAGAGAACTATTAACGGATTGTACTTATCTTCTAAGCAAAGCCTTTATATTAGAATTTATATGGCAGGGCTTTCATCCTTAATCATAACAATCTCCTCATAATCATTGATAACTTTCAAAGTCATATTCATTCAGATAAAATTTGTACTAAACAAGAAAGCATAAAAGGCATGATTAACTAGATCATAGCATAAATGGTTGGTTCACAACAACTCGATTGCTTGCTTAAGATAGAGGGAAATAGGTTTACTGACTCAACATAAAAGTAAAAGATAGGCCCTTCACATAGGGAAGCGGTGTTTGTTGTTGTCAACGAATGGTAGTGGGCACTCTAACCCCCTTGCCAAACGGACCTTCCAAGAGCGGCTCCCATGAAGGACGTCATCTCTACCAGCAAGGTAGATCATCCCCCTTCTCTTTTGTTTACACATGTATTTTAGTTTTATTATGGATGACACTCCCCCAACCTTTGCTTTCACAAGCCATGGCTAACCGAATCCTCGGGTGCCTTCCAACATTTCTCATACCATGGAGGAGTGTCTATTGCAAAATTAAGTTGCTTACTGATAAATCAGGGCAAAACATGTGAAGAGAATTATTAATGAAAGTTATTAATTGGGGCTGGGAACCCCGTTGCCAGCTCTTTTTGCAAAATTATTGGATAAGCGGATGTGCCACTAGTCCATTGGTGAAAGTCCGCCCAACAAGATTGAAAGATAAAACACCACATACTTCCTCATGAGCTATAAAACATTGACACAAATAAGGAGTAATATAGTTTGAATTATTTAAAGGTAGCACATGAAGTATTTACTTGGAGTGGCGCAAAATACCACATAGTAGGTAGTTATGGTGGACACAAATGGCATGGGTTTGGTCTAAGGTTATGGATGTATGAGAAGCATTCCCTCTCAATACAGGTCTTTGGCTAGCAAGGTTGGGTAGCAAGCATAAAGGTTGAGGGAAACAAACAAATATACATGTGATAGAAACAATCATGCATCTTTCTCATAAGCACAAGCAATTTTAACTTCAGAATACTAAACTCATTAGCAGAAAGATAATAAAGTAATATATCTACATGTATTTCCCTTTTCTATTTAAACATCAAGGTGTTGTTGCTATTGACCAATGCTAAGTTTGCCAAAACCAAATAGATTTACTTGATGCTCCCAAAGTGATATCAATACTAATGTCAAGAGTAATCATATAAAAGAAATTGCAAACTAAAATAAGGTGTGCAAAAAGTAAATGATAAGACTTCTCATTAATATTCCATAACGATAACTCACACCAACGGATACATAGATAACCAACTAAGAGAGAGATACTTCCACACTGCAAACTATTCTATATGATAACTTCCCTACTCATGATATGACACTACTTGATAGTAAAAGATAAAGATAGTGATGATGTGATACCGCGGCACTCCCCACTACAAGAAAAGTTCTGATAGACAACGTCCCAAAATCGTCAACTAAGGGGCATTTTTCGTCGCCTATGGACCTAACCCGACGATATGGGTTCTGTTGTGGAAACTGCGTCAGGCAAAGTCCAACGACGATTTTTTCGGTCCGTCGCGCTTGGGCGCCCTTCCGCCACGGAAAATCGGACCGTTGCGGAAGTGTTTCCGGGAGCCCGTTGACTGCTGACGTCATGCAAACTGACACGTGGCAGACGCCGTTAACTGCGAGTTAACGGCGTTAACCGCTGAAACCCCGTGGTAGATGGTAGGCCCACACGAGGCCTGCCACGTCTTAAGCGGGCCGGGCCAGATGACATAGTTTGACCGGTCAACTATATAGCTGGGCTGGTCCATTAGTTACGTGGGCCGGGCCTAACCTCTAGTGTTGACTGGTCAAAAGTTAAATGGGCCGGCCCATTTAGCATGTGGGGTCCCCCTTGGGCCCAAGAAGCAAGTGGGCGGGCCAAAAACGGTGGGTCCCACTATCCTGTTAAAAGGCCGGCCCATTTAGTGTGTGGGGGCCACCATATAGCAAGTGGGCCGGCCCAACAAGCTAGTGGGCCGGGCCAAAAACACATGGTGGGTCCCACTATCCTGTTAAAGGGCCGGCCCATTTAGTACGTGGGGTCCACCATATAGCAAGTGGGCCGGCCCAACAAGATAGTGGGCCGGGCCAAAAACACGGGTCCCACTTTCTGATAAAGGGCGGCCCATTTAGTATGTGGGGCCCACCATATAGCCAGTGGGCCCCCACCAAGATAGTGGGCCGGGCCAAAAACACATGTGGGTCCCACATTCCTGTTAATGGGCCGGGCCATTTGGTATGTGGGGTCCACCATATAGAAAGTGGGCCGGCCCAACAAGATAGTGGGCCGGGCCAAAAACACAGGTGGGTCCCACCTTCCACTTAAAGGGCCGGCCCATTTACCATGTGGGACCACCATAGAGCAAGTGGGCCGGCCCAACAAGATAGTGGGCCGGCCCAATAAGCACAGGTGGGCCCCACTTTCCTGTTAAAGGGTCGGCCCATCTAGTATGTGGGGTCCACAATATAGCAAGTGGGCCGGCCCAACAAGATATTGGGCCGGGCCAAAAACACAGGTGGGTCCCACTTTCCTCTTAAAGGGCCGGCCCATTTATTATGTGGGGTCCTCCAAAAAAGCAAATGGGCTGGCCCAACTAATTAGTGGGCCGGCCCAGTAGTTGGTGGGGTCCACCTTAAAGCAAGTGGGCCAGCCCAATTAGTGTGTGGGGTCCACCGTAAATCAAATGGGCTGGCCCAAGAAGTAAGTGGGCCAGCCCGTTTAGTTGCTGTTTATATGCCGGCATAATATGCGCTTTAGGATTTTGCGGGCAGGCACATATGTGATTTCGCTTAATTGGGCCGTTTAAGGGATGGGAATTCGTGATTTAGATACTGAGAATATTTACGCAGCATTGATTTCTGTCGGATAGCCTCACTTACCACAAGCACCAAAGAAAAAATGCGCGAAAGAACTATAAAAACTAACTAAATATTACATCAGCTGCAAGGCATTGAAAAAAATATTACAGAACCCAGAGAAATTGAATGGTAATTAAACCTAGCAATACAATGAAGCGATCCGGCAATCTTTTAAGTTGTCCATGCAGCACCTATATCTGAAACAAAGACATTACAAGTTAAGACAGCAACAATGGAAAGGCAAAGACACTACAATATTGTTTGCCAAAGAATTTGGAACTCATCATTTCGTCGTTATAACAAGATCATTGTAATGCGCACAATAAGCAAACAAAGAGTGCATGCCGCATACCAACAGCCAATATAACAGAGCATGTTAGAATGAAACAACAGACTTACTACTGTCGAGTCCCATGCAAACCAACATGTTCAGGGAGTACAAAATTGGCATGAACAACATAGTAGCAGGCTATAAATTTTGTAACAACGACTGAGCAAGATGAAGTTATGATGGCTACATCTACAGAGCAGGGAATGTAAACCAAAAATAGAAGTTACGATGGCAAAAGCTAAAGAGGAGGGAATGTGAACCAACATGTGCCAAGTGCAATTACTTCATTTTGGCCGTGAACTAAATAATACTCCTGAACTTATAGTGAAGGGGATGCAAATCAAGATGTTTCGGGATATAAACTTGTAATGAGCAACACATAGAGGATAGTTAATGCTGGAGCTTAGGATGGACCAGATACAGAATATAGTGGGATCACCTGTGAACTTGTATAAGAGGGAATGCAAACCAATATGTTCAGCTTTCCATATGTGAGCGTCATGCCAAGTCAGAGAAACAAGTCAATAATGCAGCTTTTGAAGAACAAGATGGCACGCAAAATTATTATCTAGTAGTATGACAAGTTTATTTGTACTACAGGCTAGATAGCAGAGTGATAGCATGCCAAACTAAGTCCTTACTTTGTTAGCTTACAATGAACTAGATACAAAACAATGGCATCACCTGTAGTACAGGGAATGCAAGCCAACATGTTCATGGAGTAAAAAATTGGCACAAACAACATAGTAGCAGGCCATAATTTTTGTAACAACGACTGAGCAAGATAAAGTTATGATGGCTAGATCTACAGAGCAGGGAATGTAAACCAAATATAGAAGTTACGATGCCAAAAGCTATAGAGCAGGGAATGCGAACCAACATGTGCAATTACTTAAAATTGGCCATGAACTAAATAATAGCAGGATGTTACTATAATACCTATAATTTTTGTAACAACGACTGAGCAAGATAGAAGTTATGATGGCTACATCTACAGAGCAGGGAATGCAAACCAAAATGTTCAATCGCTTAAAGTTAGCAATGAAGTAGAAAATAGCAACGTGTTACGGTCATAGCTAGGAATGAACTAAAAGAGCTTCAGACAAACAAGAAACTGAACCCAGAACATGGCGCTAAAACAAGGGACTTACATTAGGAGAAGCACTCTGTGGGAGTCACAGCAGATCTTCCTGGGGTTGATAGATCCGGTGATGAAGTACGCTACATGTGCTACTTGGGGTTGGAGAGACGGCCATTACACTTCATGGTTACTCATCTCATCTGCAAAAACGTAACGGCGCGTCGTTAGCACAAACAGGTTCCCCCAAGATTAAACAAGAACTTGCAGGCAAGCAATAGAAAAGCGACAGTAGAAGAGTTTAGATCATGCACTGCGCCGGTGAAGCAGATCCGGTTCATGCACAGCGGTGTCGGTGAGCAAGATCCGATGCGGTGGACGACGGATCCGGCGAAGCGGCTCCGGCGGGGTGGACGATACCGCAGCTGAAGCGACTGCGGTAGACTGCTGGATGAGCATATGGTTTCGAGGTTCGGCGGGGATGATCCGGTCCGGTTGATGACGGCGTCGATGAAGCGGCTCCGGCAGGCAGCCGGATGACGAGGATCGCGAGGGCTCGGGTAGGCCAGGGAAGTCCGGCGGGGATGTTCCGGTGCGGTGGTCGTGGAGGTGGGAGAGAGGGACTTGGGAAGTTCCGGTGGGTGGTCTGAGGGAAATGAATTTTTTTGGGAGGGTTTCCGGGCTAGGGAGGTGGTGATCCAAAAAATGACGGGCAGACCCCCCCACCAACCGACTTTGCTGCCATCTCCACAGGGGTAGAATGGGAATTTGGAAGCGTGTGAAATTTTTGTATTTTGTGGGCGGGAAGTTTTGCCGCTATGAGATTTTGAATTTGGCCACCGTCCAAGTATAATGATAAAAAATTGTGAGACCGTACTAGTACCTCTGTTCAAGGCCGAGTGCAAAATCAAATCATCATCACGTTGAAAATTTGTTACCAACTTACCATGATCATGATCTACCTCTGAAAATGGGCGCATCCACTAAAACTTGCAAAGTATAATGATACAAATTTGTGAGACCGTACTAGTACTTATGTTCAAGGTCGAGTGCAACATCAAATCATCATTATATTGAAATCATCATTACAAAATGGGCTCTCATCTCTTGATAGATCTTCTACATGGCGCGGCGCACCACCCGCCGATAAGCAGTCACATGTGAGACCGAGGTGGAGACGTCCCCGGCATCCTCGAGGCGCGGCCGCCCTTCTACGAGCCAGCGTCGACTCAAGGTATGAATCCATGTGGTGTCTTAGATTTATTGTTCTTCTCTTATGATTATTTTGAGCCGAACATGTGTGCTCTTTCTCTGAATATATTGCTTGAAAAGCTTACCAAGTTACTTAAATTCACTTTGTTCTTAATCTTGCGAGCTAATATTGTTATTTTTAATGAACGGTGGTGTGCGCAAGCAGAGTTATTTGTGGATGTGTTGAGCTGTTAGGCATAAGTCGAAATCCTCATCTAAACGAGGCCTCAGATTAACACATAAAAAAGGTGTTCAATCTCGCCCACAATACCCTCTTCTTTCCTCTCCCTTTATTGGAACTTGTTTTGCAGACAAGGAAAGTGGCACGTGTAATGTGAGTAAAACCCTCTTAGCCAAAATCATCTACGAGCAAGATTTTCTATATTGTAGATGCCCCAATTGACTCTCATCCCCAAAGTAGTTTTTTATGTCAGTATAGACTTCTTTACTGGATGTATACTATCGTACATGGCATGCATTTGCCTAATGAGCAACATTGTATTGCTATTCTAGCCAACCTGATCGATATGTCAAGCTTCATGCACGAGATGCCATGTTTAATTTACTCCCTCGCTCTGATCCATATTTCTTGATGTGAAATGAATGTGAATCGGAGGGAGTACTTTTCTTAGATAGTACTATATCATTTCAAAAAAAAGTACTACTACATCACAAATGCATCAAAAGAGTACTACATCACAAGACCACCACGGTTGTACTAGTAGAGTTTAATGCTGAACTTCCAAAGGGATTAAGATTACACATATGAACTTTAAACATGACCAGGAGCATGAGGGCCAGCAGCAGGGGCGTTGACGTGGAGCAAGCTAGGCAAGACGTAATTCTGGAGGAAGAGGCCATATGATGCGTACTTGGCCTTGGTTGCAGGGCGGTGTTTCCCCCTATGTACTTAGGCCTACACCCATCGCATGTTGGATCAGGCTGTGGATGTCCTTCTAGAGAAATTTGCCACATAATGGGCAAAATAGCTCCCCGCGCGCATGCAGAAACGAATTTCACCACCCTTCAGCCGCTTGAGAACATAGCGGCTTTTCCGGTCCCTGCGCACCTTGTTGTTGTCCATGTCATCAGAATACTCCTATGAATTATTAAGTACTACATAATCAGGTTTTTTATGACAGATCGAATAAATACTCCACTAACATAATCAAACCTTAGAAACCCTAAAATTAAATGTGTAGAACAAGTAAATGGCAGAAGAAATCGTAATAAATCATGAGAAACCCTATGAACAACCATGAACATTAGCCACAACAATTGCAAGTCCACTAAGTATGAACACATAAATTGATTATATGACTACATGGCAGATTAGTCGAAATTAAACTAGAATCTGATCTTACGAATCGTAGAATCAATTACATCTACAAGAACAAGGTAGGATATCAAATCAATCAAGAACCAGGCTCGTGCAAACCATGTGAACAGCAATATGACACAAAGAGGGTTGGGACAGTTTCGGTAAAAGAGAAGTACCTCCTCGTCATCACCCTCAACATCCTCCTGGAACTGAACGTTTGGGCCGAAATCGTCGAAGGGGTCGAGGTTCGCGTCCAGCATCGGGCCTAGGAAGACCTCGCCGTGGTGGCCTGCAACGCCGTGCACATCTTCGGCGGGATAAACAACGTTGGTATCCACCTTCTGCTCGACGGCCAGGACGCCCGTTTCGACCGAGGTCGAAGAACCAGACAAGCAGAGGAGACGAGCGGCATGGGTGCCCGGTGAAGCCTCACCCGTCGTGACGGCCAGGATGCCCATTTCGACCGAGGTTGAAGAATCCGACAAGCAGAGGAGACGAGCGGCTTGGGTGCCCGGTGAAGCCTCACCCACCACGACGGCCACTACCGTAGAGGCATCCTCTGCGTGGGCGGTCGCCTATTGCTCCGCCTCGTATGCAATACCTATCTTCATGCTGTTGTGGTTGGAAACGGGAAAGTCGATGCCTCAGAGGTGCGGTGAGTGGATGGGGGTTTTCACAGTGTGGGGGAGGCAAGTTGGGGGAGTGGAGAGGACGAGCTCGCGAGAGATGATGAGGCCGATTATGTTATAGCCTCCGACTCCCTGTATCCAGTAGTGGACGCGTGAAGTCATGCATGTACTCGACTTTCCACTTTCTGGGAGACGTGTACGAAACTTTTTTTTGGACCATTTAACTTCATGTGGGACTCATGTATACCAATACTTCCAAACGTCATAAGTAATTCAAAATCATTCAGAATAATATGAGACCTTAACATTTTATTTTTTGTGTCAGATATTGTCTATGAAAAATAACATCCTTCAAAAAATAAATCGCCTATGCCAATCCGATCATGCCCGTCTACTCCAACTAGCTTCCTCGAGTAATTTGTCACCTTACATTCTTAAAATGAACCAAAATTTGGCACAGGGGTGCATCATCACATGGAAAATGATGTTACCATTCTGTCTTCCCATTTTTTTTTTGAATTTTTCAAAATTGTCATGCCCTAACGGAAAAAATGTACTCCTTCTAAGAAGCATGTATCAGAATGGCATTACCAAAACCTAGGGGTGGGGTGGGGGGAGGGGGGCACATGGTGGTGTGATGATACATCACATTTGGACCACACAACACCATTTGGACCAACCAAAAAAAAACACCCTACACAAACCCTGGTCAAAACTAGTTTGACCAATATTACAAAAGTTGTACGGAGTACATAATTCAGAAACCGTCAGAAATATACGAAGCATTCACGAGTCCCCAAAGTCAGTGACTTTGAGTCACTTACAACTGTGGTCCACATATCAGTCACCCAAAGTCATGGCAAAGTCAGCTTGGCAAAGTCACCGACAGACAAAGCAAGCAGTGAACAGACAACTCCGTAGCACTGAAAAGACATCTCACAGAAAAGGCTAGTACTACCTTTTCTTCCCGGATAAGCAAAAATAGCTGATCGGTACTGACGAAATGCACCAGGTCCGCAATGTACTCCAGCTATAAGTGAAGCATGCCTACCACTGAAGAGGAAATTCAAGATTCCACCAGATCCCCATATCACTCTTTTGCATAAAACACGGACATATCTTTTGCACAATTCACCACTTGTTGGTCTAATCTATCGCAGCTTCCATCAGTTGGTCATCCAATTAACGATTTAACGGATTAGAAAAATAAGCGGTGGAATTAGAAGTACTAGTAGCGAAATGTGCAAAATATACCGCCCTTCCCGAGGGGGTTTGTCCAGAAGAGGGCCGGATGACAATGTCCCGGGTGCATCCAGAAACGAGAGGGGTAGTTTCTAATACATGTAAGAAATTATTTTACAAAAAGGTACATATTAAGTAGTACAACTATTAGTACAGTACTACTATTTCGAGGGAAAATGCCATGTCGTGCGACCTCTAATCAATGAGTAGAAGTTGTAGGTGCGCCTAACATGCATTGCTGAAAGCTGGTTCCGCTGGAATTTGAGCTCAGCCGGGGCGGATTCTGCGAAGTTCGCCCGACGTCACTCATGTATCCCACCAAACTGCTCACTTCTTTCAATGTCTCTTCTCTTTCACTGCAGCTCTCCAACATCAGGTGCATCAACTTATCTTGTGCCTTCTGCCTCTCGAGAAGGGCAAGGATGGCGATGTCAGCATATTCAAGGTTCAACTTTTGGAGCTGTACTTTATCCTGAAGAAGGATTTTGTACTCTATATCAGACTTGTCTCTGTCGAGGCACACAGTCTTGAGTATGCTGCTGGCTTTCTCCGCTGATGCTTTCTGCTTAATCAGCTCGTTCTTCAACATATCGCGCTCATTTCGAAGGCTGCAAATGAGCTCCACAAGAGTTTTCGAATTCTTCTTCTTGGCAGCCAAATCGTCTCGGAGGCGATCACACTCTAAGCTGAGCTCCTCGTTTTTTTCCATCAAGATGGCGACAGTGGTGTCGATAGTCGGCGCCGCTTCCTTCAGGGCGAAATCATCGGTAGCAAGTAAGCGCAAAGGAAGAAGAAGAAGAAGAAGAAGAAGAAGAAGAAGATAACTACACAGTGCTTGGTGCTACCTCATTTCGCCGGGGTAGGGCCGGGTTGAAATCATCGGACGACGATGATTCCTTGGTCGTGGAAGTTGGTGCAGTAGGGGCGTCGTTGGAACTTCCAACCCTTTAAGATGTATAACCATAGAGACTCTTAAAGAGCTTGAGCCCGGGCAAGAAGAAACGAAAGTACATGGCGAAGGAAACTAACCCGGTGAGCACAGCACGGACGCGTTTCGGCGGCGGCGGCAGCGGCGGCGACGGCGAGCCCACTTGGTTTCTGGAACCGTCTCTCGAAATTTCGAGCCGGCGTTTTTTATCCGCGTACTTGACCGCCGGCGACCTGAAGTTTGAACACATTAATTGCTGGAGGAGAGAGCGACGAAAGAAACGAAAGTACATGGCGAAGGAAACTAACCCGGTGAGCACAGCACGGACGCGTTTCGGCGGCGGCGGCGGCGACGGCGAGCCCACTTGGTTTCTGGAAGCGTCTCTCGAAATTTCGAGCCGGCGTTTTTTCTCCGCGTACTTGACCGCCGACGACCTGAATTTTGAAGACATTGCTGGAGGAGAGAGCGACGAACAAATGTTTGTTAGGTGGAGAGAGGAAGAAAGTGAATGGAACGAGAGAGTTTAGCGTTTTGCCCTTATAGTCATAGTCGCTAACCGTGACGCGGGAAGGTTGGTCGTCGGCGTTTAATGGTCTCCCGCGTGGAAACCGAGGCGGCCACGAGGCAGCGGCTGGCCACGCGGCGTCCAGTCGCCTACGCCGCCGTAAATGAGGGTAGTTGCCTACCACCACCAGGTGACATGCACCTTTTGCATGTCACCGTGTGACATGCGGCCTAAATTCAAATTTAAAACATTGCGAAAAAAATCATGCATCCGGTGACATGCCCATGGCATGCCACCGATGAAGAGTTCCGTGCCATGCACTCTGGCACTCTGCGCCGTCTTGGATCAGAAAATGAGCGAAGAACGAGGACGAGGCACTAGTTCAAATTTAGGATGAAGTTTAAGTTTTATTTTGGTTTAAATTAGATTAGAGGGAGTAGTACTCTTACTTTATTACTCGTACTTGTGTTAATGTAGTAGTATTATTATGGTGGTGTACTTGCGTTCGTGTACTTGTTTCAGCTGTTTTGGTGAAGGAGACATGCATCACCTTTTTTGGTGATATATCTAGTCGTCATGTAGCCCTCTACCATGTACTATTTTTGCTATGAATATATGTGGTATTGATTGTCAAAAAAAAAACCCCAAGATCCTGAAAAACTGTTGGTCTATCCCGAGAAACGAGGAGGTTTAAGGAAACGAGGAGTCCAGCGCGTGCGGAAGGAGCTTTAATCGTGCGAGCATGCAGGGGCAAAATGAGGAAACTAGCGATTACTTTCTCTCCTGCCAGTCTTATACCTTAATAAATGGGCAAACTGAGCACGTTGTAGCTAATCCTTTTATTAATTAAACAGCTATATTAGTCAATAAGATTGCCTTATGTTTTTCCTCAGTTTTCGCCAAGCCCTTATTTGTAACCCGCAGAAGGAGCTCAGACGGGAGGATTCCAGTTTAGTTGACCGTTCCGTGCTGACGTGTGGGGCTAGTAGAAAGGGACCGCGTGGGACAGGACGAGACCGCGTTTGGTTGTACGTGAGCAGGAGCTGGGTTCTGTCTCTCTCGGCGCGAATTGGCATTTTTAAGAGCACCTTTTCCCCCTCTGTCTCTTTGTCTTTATTAACCAAATTAGTATCAAATCTAGAGAAGCTTGCATTTCTGTCTTTCTTCAATTATTTGTGCCTTTTGGCCCTCGTTGTTTGCCCAATATGGCAGCAAATCTAGTACTCCCTCTGGTCCATATGTATGTAGTTAAATCTAGAAGCAAATCTCCAGGGTAATGTACTCCGTACGACAAATTCGCAGTAATAGTAAATCGAGAAAACAAAGTAGGGCCAACAAAATATACTCCAGTAGAATAGGGATAGATAATAGGGATCCCTCCCTAGATAATAAGCTGCATACACAGCAGCCAACAGGTTCGAGGTTCTTCACAACACCATCATACTAACAACATAACAACAAGGGATCCCTAGCTAACAACAAAATAGAAGCTGCTTTGCAGCAGCAGCAGCACGTCCAGGACTCCGCCTACCCCATCTGCCTCCACTTGTTGCTCCCCTTGGGAGCCTTGGGCTTGAGCGGAGGCATGCGCCCGGCGGAGATCTCCACCCGCTGGATGCTGCGGAGGTGCATGCCGAGCGCCATGTGCTTGGCGCGGAAGGAGTGGGGGTTCACCGACGCGCCGACCTTGGGGTTGGTGTTGCCGATGTTCTCGGCATGCGTGAGGAGGCAGTTGAAGTCAGTGCGGCCGAGCCTCCTAGTGCAGAAGGGGCACCTGTAGACACCCTTGGCGAAGTAGGAGACGTACTGGCCGACCTGCAGCCTCCGCAGCACCTGGCGAGTCTTGACGTCATGGTGCTCGTCGTCGCTGCCGACGTCGCTGCCAGACAGCTGATCCATATCAAACGGGAACTATTAGTGAATGAGATGCAACGATGACTAACGTGCATGATAACAAAGTAAGGAAAAACAGAGCCAGCCTCAGTTAGAGTGGACACGATTATATGTCTACAGGGATGGTGTTAGCGAACCATAGCTCATGCACAACAGATTTGTACACAGCAATGGTTCGCTGAACCCACTCTGTAAAAATTTGTGCCCAACGATTCATCATAGGCAAAGAAACAGATTCCAGATCTGATTTTGAACAGATTCCAGAATATTTGCAAAATTAAACGGTTGATATCTTTTGATTCCTGCATAAAATAACTGACTGAGATCCCATAAATTAACTGATTGAGATCCCATTATTACTTGCATAAATTAACCGAACGGCCGAACTCCAAATCTTAAACGAAATCAAGAAGGGATCAAAGCAAAATGGAATAAAATCGGCGCAAATATTAACCCAATACTCAACCATCTACAGATCGGCACTAATAGTTACTAGGGAACCAGCAAAAATAGGGTTCAAAAAGGAATGGGGGAACAAAAAAGGGAGCAAACCATAGTTACCTCGTTCCATGGGTCGTCCATGAAGGTGTCGTAGGGGTTCGGAGGCGAGATGTACGGCACCGGCTCATAGGGGTCCCATCCCGGCGGGATACGACCGCCACCGGCGGCGGCGACGGCCTTTGAGGGGACGACGTCGAAGAGGGAGGCGTCGCGCTTGGAGCCGACGGCGTCATGGACGATGGGATTCGCATTCTCCATGTCCATCTCGCCTGCAGAGAGGGAGAGGGTTTTTGCTTTGGAGAAGATGATGGGACGTGAGAGGCGGCGTTGCATGAGCGAGTGAGAGTGACAGAGATAGTGCGAGGAGGCGTCTATAAAGGCGAGGGGTGGTTAATGCGACCCGCGTCCTACGCGTCCACCATTTAACGTCTGCACGTCTTGGGCTTCTGCAACGCGACACGCGTCCACAATTGCACGTCTTCGACTTCTGCACCGCGACTCGCGTCAGTACCCGTCAACAATTGCACGTCTTCCACTTCTGCACCGCAACACGCGTACTCGAGTCTAACCCTGGAAATTTAGATATACTCTCGAGTCTTATACTGTAGCATTTTTTGTGTGCTCGGTTTTCCCCTTGAGTACTAATACTGGCTAGTGCAATATACTCAGTTTTACCTCAAGTGCCTGGTCAACAGAGAGTCAACAAATGGGATTAACTAGTTAAATGAGTCAACAAATGGGATTATCAGTTCGTTTTCACGTGTTAAACTTGTCTAAATATTGGTCAAACCAAGGATTTGACCAAGATTCAAATGGGCAGAAAATTAAAAAAATCAGAAAAATGAAAAACCAAAGCACATAGTCTTCTTATGTCATATAGTAAGCATTAAAGGTGATAAACAAGGTCTACACATATTCAAACCATACAAATCATGTATCTACTCCCTAACCCCTAAACTCTGTCTTATGAAGTCAAGCATGAAGAGAAGTGGTTTTGGGTTTCAAACATGGAAATTTCAAAAACCTCCCAAAAACTTCATTTTAGAGTGACTAAGAAGGATACATGCTTCCCTTTTCATTTTCATGTTTTAAACTTGTTTAAATCTTGGTCAAACCTAGGATTTGACCAAGATTCAAATGGGCATTAAAATTTAAAAATCAGAAAAATGAAAAACCAAAGCACATAGTGTTCTTATGTCATATAGTAAGCATTAAAGTTGATAAACAAGGTCTAGACATATTCAAACCATACAAATTATGTATCTACCCCCTAACCCCTAAACTCTGTCTTATGAAGTCAAGCATGAAGAGAACTGGTTTTGGGTTTCAAACATGGAAATTTCAAAAACCTCCCAAAAAATTCATTTTAGAGTGACTAAGAAGGATACATGCTTCCCTGGTCATTTTCATGTTTTAAACTTGTTTAAATCTTGGTCAAACCTAGGATTTGACCAAGATTCGATGGGCATCAAAATTTAAAAAAATCAGAAAAATGAAAAACCAAAGCACATAGTTTTCTTATGCCATATAGTAAGCATTCAAGTTGATAAACAAGGTCTATACATATTTAAACCAGACAAATCATGTATCTATAACCCTAAACCTTAAACTCTGTCTTATGAAGTCTAGCATGAAGAGAAGTCGTTTTGGGTTTCAAACATGGAAATTTCAAGAACATCCCAAAAGCTTCATTTTAGTGTGACTAAGAAGGATCAAGGCTTACCTTTTCATTTTCATGTTTTAAACTTGTTTAAATCCTGGTCAAATATAGGTTTGACCAAGATTCAAATGGGCATAAAATAAAAATATAGAAAAATGAAAAACCAAAGCACATAGTCTTCTTATGTCATATAGTAAGCATTAAAGTTGATAAACAAGGTCTAGTCTTATTCAAACTAGACAAGTCATGTATCTACCCGCTAACCCCTAAACTCTGTCTTATGAAGTCTAGCATGAAGAGAAGTCGTTTTGGGTTCAAACATGGAAATTTCAAGAACATCCCAAAAGCTTCATTTTAGTGTGACTAAGAAGGATCAAGGCTTACCTTTTCATTTTCATGTTTTAAACTTGTTTAAATCCTGGTTAAATCTAGGATTTGACCAAGATTCAAATGGGCATAAAATAAAAAAATAGAAAAATGAAAAACAAAAGCACATAGTCTTCTTATGTCATATAGTAAGCATTAAAGTTGATAAACAAGGTCTAGACTTATTCAAACTAGACAAATCATGTATCTATCCGCAAACCCCTAAACTCTATCTTATGAAGTCAAGCATGAAGAGAAGTGCATGGTTTTGGGTTTCAAACATGGAAATTTCAAAAAACTCCCAAAAAATTCATTTTAGAGTGACTAAGAAGGATACATGCTTCCCTTTTCATTTTCATGTTATATACTTGTTTAAATCTTGGTCAAACCTAGGATTTTACCAAGATTCAAATGTGCATCAAAATTCCAAAAAAATAAAAAAATGAAAAAACAAAGCACATAGTTTTCTTATGTCATATAGTAAGCATTAAAGTTGATAAACAAGGTCTAGACATATTCAAACAAGAAAAATCATGTGTCTACCCCCTAACCCTAAACTCTGTCTTATGTAGTCAAGCATGAAGAGAAGTACTTTTGGGTTTCAAACATGGAAATTTCAAAAACCACCCAAAAGCTTCATTTTAGTGTGACTAAGAAGGATCAAGGCTTACCTTTTCATTTTCATGTTTTAAACTTGTTTAAATCCTGGTCAAATATAGGTTTGACCAAGATTCAAATGGGCATAAAATAAAAATATAGAAAAATGAAAAACCAAAGCACATAGTCTTCTTATGTCATATAGTAAGCATTAAAGTTGATAAACAAGGTCTAGAAACTTGTCTAAATATTGGTCAAACCAAGGATTTGACCAAGATTCAAATGGGCAGAAAATTAAAAAAAATCAGAAAAATGAAAAACCAAAGCACATAGTCTTCTTATGTCATATAGTAAGCATTAAAGGTGATAAACAAGGTCTACACATATTCAAACCATACAAATCATGTATCTACTCCCTAACCCCTAAACTCTGTCTTATGAAGTCAAGCATGAAGAGAAGTGGTTTTGGGTTTCAAACATGGAAATTTCAAAAACCTCCCAAAAACTTCATTTTAGAGTGACTAAGAAGGATACATGCTTCCCTTTTCATTTTCATGTTTTAAACTTGTTTAAATCTTGGTCAAACCTAGGATTTGACCAAGATTCAAATGGGCATTAAAATTTAAAAATCAGAAAAATGAAAAACCAAAGCACATAGTGTTCTTATGTCATATAGTAAGCATTAAAGTTGATAAACAAGGTCTAGACATATTCAAACCATACAAATTATGTATCTACCCCCTAACCCCTAAACTCTGTCTTATGAAGTCAAGCATGAAGAGAACTGGTTTTGGGTTTCAAACATGGAAATTTCAAAAACCTCCCAAAAAATTCATTTTAGAGTGACTAAGAAGGATACATGCTTCCCTGGTCATTTTCATGTTTTAAACTTGTTTAAATCTTGGTCAAACCTAGGATTTGACCAAGATTCGATGGGCATCAAAATTTAAAAAAATCAGAAAAATGAAAAACCAAAGCACATAGTTTTCTTATGCCATATAGTAAGCATTCAAGTTGATAAACAAGGTCTATACATATTTAAACCAGACAAATCATGTATCTATAACCCTAAACCTTAAACTCTGTCTTATGAAGTCTAGCATGAAGAGAAGTCGTTTTGGGTTTCAAACATGGAAATTTCAAGAACATCCCAAAAGCTTCATTTTAGTGTGACTAAGAAGGATCAAGGCTTACCTTTTCATTTTCATGTTTTAAACTTGTTTAAATCCTGGTCAAATATAGGTTTGACCAAGATTCAAATGGGCATAAAATAAAAATATAGAAAAATGAAAAACCAAAGCACATAGTCTTCTTATGTCATATAGTAAGCATTAAAGTTGATAAACAAGGTCTAGTCTTATTCAAACTAGACAAGTCATGTATCTACCCGCTAACCCCTAAACTCTGTCTTATGAAGTCTAGCATGAAGAGAAGTCGTTTTGGGTTCAAACATGGAAATTTCAAGAACATCCCAAAAGCTTCATTTTAGTGTGACTAAGAAGGATCAAGGCTTACCTTTTCATTTTCATGTTTTAAACTTGTTTAAATCCTGGTTAAATCTAGGATTTGACCAAGATTCAAATGGGCATAAAATAAAAAAATAGAAAAATGAAAAACGAAAGCACATAGTCTTCTTATGTCATATAGTAAGCATTAAAGTTGATAAACAAGGTCTAGACTTATTCAAACTAGACAAATCATGTATCTATCCGCAAACCCCTAAACTCTATCTTATGAAGTCAAGCATGAAGAGAAGTGCATGGTTTTGGGTTTCAAACATGGAAATTTCAAAAAACTCCCAAAAAATTCATTTTAGAGTGACTAAGAAGGATACATGCTTCCCTTTTCATTTTCATGTTATATACTTGTTCAAATCTTGGTCAAACCTAGGATTTTACCAAGATTCAAATGTGCATCAAAATTCCAAAAAAATAAAAAAATGAAAAAACAAAGCACATAGTTTTCTTATGTCATATAGTAAGCATTAAAGTTGATAAACAAGGTCTAGACATATTCAAACAAGAAAAATCATGTGTCTACCCCCTAACCCTAAACTCTGTCTTATGTAGTCAAGCATGAAGAGAAGTGCTTTTGGGTTTCAAACATGGAAATTTCAAAAACCACCCAAAAGCTTTATTTTAGAGTGACTAAGAAGGATCCATGCTTATCTTTTCATTTTCATATTTTAAACTTGTTTAAATCATTGTCAAACCTAGGATTTGACCAAGATTCAAATGGGCATAAAATTAAAAAATCAGAAAATTGAAAAACTAAAGCACATAGTCTTCTTATGTCATATATATAGTAAGCATTTAAAAGATGATAAATAAGGTCAAGACAATTCAAATAATACAAATCATGTATCTACCCCTAACCCTAAACTCTATCTTATGAAGTCAAGCATGAAGAGAAGTGGTTTTTGGTTTCAAACACAAAAATTTCAAAAACCTCCCAAAAGCTTCATTTTAATTAGACTAACTTATTAATTATGAAGGATCCAGGATTGATTACCTTTTCATTGTCATGTTTTAAACTTGTTTAAATCTTGGTCAAACCTGGGATTTGACCAAGATTCGAATGGGCATAAAAATTAAGAAAAAAATCGTAAGAATGAAAAACCAAAGCACATAGCCTTCTTATGTCATATAGTAAGCATTCAAATTGATAAACAAGGTCTAGACATGTTCAAACCAGAAAAATCATGTATCTACCCCTAACCCTAAACTATGTCTTATGAAGTCAAGCATGCATGAAGAGAAGTGGTTTTGGGTTTCAAACATGAAAATTTCAAAAACCTCCCAAAAGCTTCATTTTAGAGCGACTAATAAGGATCGATGCTTACCTTTTCATTTTCATGTTTTTACTTATTTGAATCTTGGTCAAATCCTAGGTTTGACCAAGATTTAAACAAGTTTAAAACATGAAAATGAAATGGGAAGTGTGTATCCTTCTTAGTCAGTCTAAAATGAAGCTTTTGGGATGTTCTTGAAATTTCCATGTTTGAAACCCAAAACCACTTAAGACAGAGTTTTTGGTTAGGCGTAGATACATGATTTTTCTTGTTTGAATATGTCTAGACCTTGTTTATCAACTTGAATGTTTATGACATAAGAAGGCTATATATGTGCTTTGGTTTTCCATTTTTTTCATTTTTTCGAATTTTTATGCCCATTTAAATATTGGTCAAATCCTAGGTTTGACCAAGGTTTAATCAAGTTTAAAACATGACAATGAAAAGGTAAGCATGAATCCTTTCTCAGTCACTCTAAAATGAAGGTACTTGAAATTTTTATGTTTGAAACACAAAACCCCAGTTCTCTTCATATGTTTGACTTCATAAGACAAAGTTTAGGGTTAGGGGTAGATATGATACATGATATTTCTGGTTTGAATATGTCTAGACCTTGTTTATCAACTTGAATGCTTACTATATGACATAAGAAGGCTATATATGTGCTTTGGTTTTTCATTTTTTTATTTTTTTTGAATTTTTACGCCCGTTTGAATCTTGGTCAAATCCTAGGTTTGACCAAGGTTAAAACAAGTTTAAAAAATGGCAATGAAAAGGTAAGCATGGATCCTTCTTAGTCACTCTAAAATGAAGCTTTTGGGAGGTTTGTGAAATTTCCATGTTTGAAACCCAAAATCACTTCTCCTCATACTTAACTTCATAAGACAGAGTTTAGGGTTAGGGGGTAGATACATGTTTTGTGTGTTTTGAATATGTCTAGACCTTGTTTATCAACTTGAATGCTTACTATATGACATAAGAATACTATGTGCTTTGGTTTTTCATTTTTCTGATTTTTTTAATTGTTAAACCCATTTGAATCTTGGTCAAATCCTAGGTTTGAGCAAGATTTAAACAAGTTTAAAACATGAAAATGGAAAGCTAAGCATGAATCATTCTTAGTCACTCTAAAAATCTTTCGGTCTGCAGAAGAGTCGAATCTGCAATCAGTAGTTACAAAAGCGACCCACCTTAGGGATGGATAATAAGACTTGGGCAATATAAACGTTGATACTACTTACTTTGTGATACTAAAATATATGTATCTAGACATATTTCAGTTGTAGATACATCCATTTTAACATCAAGTAATATGGATCGGAGGACTAGCTAAAGAACAATGAGAGGCAGTGTTTCTCTCCCCCAGCCTACTTGGCGGAGTGGCCCTCCATCAGGACAGGTGGTGATTCCGCTTCTCTCGTTGGAATTCCTTATCCCCCAGCCTACTCGGCGACGTGCGCTCCTCAGTGACCTGCGCGAGGGCGCCTCGGCGACCTACGCAAAGGTGGCTGGACTCGGAGCGCATCGACTTCCTTCTGCGGTGCCTGGATTGGATCGACCATCCCGCGCGTGTCCTCCACCATATTGTTTTTCTTCAAGATGCTGTTATCCATCATCTTCTTCACCGCATCATGTTGGGTGTTGAGGCTCCCGTTGAGAGCTTGAACGCACCTGTTTGATAGCTCGACGTTTTCTTCGCGAAGAAAGCCGCACTCGATCTTAAGCATCAAATTCTCGCCCTTGAGCTTCTTGATGACAGAGTTCGTTTCCTCACTTGATGGAACCCTCACATCATGCAGCTTGCCCCGGCCGGTGACCTCGTCCTTCAAAGTATCGACATCATCGCGAAAGTTGGAGGCGAGTTCCACGAGAGTTTTAAGCTCATCTCTGAAACACGCCGATGCTTCCTGCATGGCAATATCATCAGTACCGAAACAAAGTGACGAGAGGAAGACGAAAATGTCCAATCAGTGGTAACCTCTAAGCGCAGGAGACAGGGGTTGAAGTCGTCATGAGAAGATGTCAGGGTGCGTCGTGGGGCACTGAGATATGTATAAAAAGGATTAATACGGAATAAAGAGTTGGGACCTCCGGGCCAGGAAGAATCAAGAAACATGGCGATGGAAACCAACCAGGAATCTTCGACCGCACGACTGACGCCGTTCCGAGACGAGCGCGAAGCAGGGCCTTCGTTTTCTGGCGGGCCCTTTCTCGCGGCCAGCATCTGGATAGACCGCCGGCGGGAACTCTCCGCGTCCTTGGTCAACACTAGATGGTGCTTCTTCAAGCGAGATGGTGGCCTTGACTTCGGAGGCATCGCTGGAAGTGGAAGGAGACTGGAAGTGAAGCAAGAAGGGGATGGAAGAAGTACTCCCCCCTATTAAAACCAGACAACCGTCTCCTGCCCTCGCTTCGAGCAACCTGGTCCGCCCATCCTAAATCAACGGCCGAGAGGGGGCTCAAGGGTCAGGACGCGGGAGCAGAAGCAAATGAATCGAGAGCGGTCCGGAGTATCCTGTCCGTCCACCGTAAATCAACGGGACAGAGCGGCTACCTTCTCTTCGAAGGCTCTGGCGCGCAACCCGAGGAATGGACATCTGTCGGCTAGTATAGAATTTTATAGCACGCCATTAATCGAGCTAGCAGTACTGTACTACTGACTACAACTCTGATGGACGTCCAAAGCTCTGAATAGTCAGGGGAAACAATGAATGCGAGCCAGGGTAGTACTACTGTAGTAGTGAAGCAATGGGGATTATCTGGAGCAAGTACGGAGTACCGAGTACAGTACTACAAAAGTGCTGTTCGTTGTTTTCGCAGTTCATTTTAGCGTAACGTCCAGGTTGTTGTCGAACCAGCTGTTAGATTTTGGGTAATTATTGTTAAGTTGCTGCTTCTTAATTAAAATTTATCAAAGTCATGTAGACTAGATCGATTTGTGAGAACATCCCAAAAGCTTCATTCATTTTAGAATGACTAAGAAGGATCCATTCTTACCTTTTCTTTTCATGTTTTAAACTTGTTTAAACCTTGGTCAAACCTAGGATTTGACCAAGATTTAAATGGGCATAAAAATTCGGAAAAAAATCAACAAATGAAAAACCAAAGCACATATATAGCCTTCTTATGTCATATAGTAAGCACTCGAGTTGATAAAAACTCTGTCTTATGAAGTCAAACATATGAAGAGAACTGGTTTTGGGTTTCAAACATGGAAATTTCACAAACCTCCCAAAAGCTTCATTCTACAGTGACTAAGAAGGATCCAGGATTACCTTTTTCATTTTCAATTTCTTAACTTGTTTAAATCTTGGTCAAACCTAGGATTTGACCAAGATTCAAATGGGTATAACAATTCAAAAAAAACGGAAAAAAACCAAAGAACATAGTCTTCTGATGTCATATAGTAAGCATTCAAGTTGATAAACAAGGTCTAGACATATTCAAACCAAACAAATCATGTATCTACCCCCTAACCCTAAACTCTGCCTTATGAAGTCAAGCATGAAGAGAAGTGATTTTGGGTTTCAAACATGGAAATTTCAAAAACCTCCCAAAAGCTTCATTTTAGAGTGACTAAGAAGGATCCATGCTTACCTTTTCATTGCCATGTTTTAAACTTGTTTTAACCTTGGTCAAACCTAGGAATTGACCAAGATTCAAATGGGAGTAAAAATTCAGAAAAATTCAAAAAAAATGGAAAACCAAAACACATATATAGCCTTCTTATGTCATATAGTAAGCATTCAAGTTGATAAACAAGGTCTAGACATATTCAAAGCAGAAATATCATGTATCATATCTACCCCTAACCCTAAACTCTGTCTTATGAAGTCAAACATATGAAGAGAACTGGGGTTTTGGGTTTCAAACATAAAATTTTCAAGTACCTTCATTTTAGAGTGAGTAAGGAAGGATTCATGCTTACCGTTTCATTTTCATGTATTAAACTTGTTTAAACCTAGGATTTGACCAAGATTTAAATAGGCATAAAAAATTCGAAAGAAATCAAAAAATGAAAAACCAAAGCACATATATAGCCTTCTTATATCATATAGTAAAAAATTCAAGTTGATAAACAAGGTCTAGACATATTCAAACAAGAAAAATCATGTATCTACACCTAACCATAAACTCTGTCTTAAGTGGTTTTGAGTTTCAAACATGGAAATTTCACAAACCTCCCAAAAGCTTCATTTTACAGTGACTGAGGAGGATCCATGCTTACCTTTTGGCTTAAACGTTTGAAACCAAAAACCACTTCTCTTCATGCATGCTTGACTTCATAAGACAGAGTTTAGCTAGGGTTAGGGGGTAGATACATGATTTTCCTGGTTTGAATATGTCTAGACCTTGTTTATCAACTTAATTGATTGCTTACTATATGACATAAGAAGACTACGTGCCTTGGTTTTCATTTTTTGTTTTTTTTTGAATTTTATGCTCATATATTTGAATCTTGGTCAAATCTTAGGTTTGACCAAGATTTAAACAAGTTTAAAACATGAAAATGAAAAGGGAAGCATGTATCCTTCTTAGTCACTCTAAAATGAAGCTTTTGGGATGTTCTTGAAATTTCCATGTTTGAAACCCAAAACGACTTCTCTTCATGCTAGACTTCATAAGATCAACAGGGGGTAGATACATGATTTTTCTGGTTTGGATATACCTAGACCTCGTTTAACTTGAATGCATACGATATGACATAAGAAGACTACGTGCTTTTGTTTTTCATTATTCTGTTTTTTTTGAATTTTGTGCCCACCCATTTGTATCTTGGTCAAATCCTAGGTCTGATAATGATTTAAACAAGATTAAAATATGAAAATGCAAAGGTAAGCATGGATCCTTCTTAGTCACTCTAAAATGAAGCTTTTGGGAGCAAAACCACTTCTCTTCATATGCTTGACTTCATAAGACGGAGTTTAGGGGTTAGGGGGTATAGATACATGATTTGTCTAGTTTGAATATGTCTAGACCTTGTTTATCAACTTAATTGGCTTACTATATGACATAAGAAAACTATTTGCTTTGGTTTTTCTTTTTCCTGATTTTTTTCAATTTTGATGCCCATTTGAATCTTGTCAAATCCTAGGTTTGACCGAGATAATTTAAACAAGCTTAAAACATGAATATGAAAAGGGAAGCATGTATCCTTCTTTGTCACTCTAAAATGAAGTTTTTGGGAGGTTTTTCAAATTTCCACGTTTGAAACCCAAAACCACTTCTCTTCATATGCTTGACTTCATAAGACAGAGTAGGGGTTAGGGGGTATAGATACATGATTTGTCTAGTTTGAATATGTCTAGACCTTGTTTATCAACTTTAATGCTTACTATATGACATAAGAAAACTATTTGCTTTGGTTTTCTTTTTTCTGACTTTTTTTCAATTTTGATGCCCATTTGAATCTTGTCAAATCCTAGGTTTGACCAAGATAATTTAAACAAGCTTAAAACATGAATATGAAAAGAGGAGCATGTATCCTTCTTAGTCACTCTAAAATGTAGTTTTTGGGAGTTTTTGAAATTTCCATGTTTGAAACCCAAAACCACTTCTCTTCACATGCTTGACTTCATAAGACAGAGTTAATTAATTTAGGGGTTAATTAGGGGGTATAGATACATGATTTGTGTGGTTTGAATATGTATGGACCTTATTTATCAACAACTTTAATGCTTACTATATGACATAAGAAAACTATTTGCTTTGGTTTTTCTTTTTTCAATTTTTTTTTCAATTTTGATGCCCATTTGAATCTTGTCAAATCCTAGGTTTGACCAAGATAATTTAAACAAGTTTAAAACATGAATATGAAAAGGGAAGCATGGATCCTTCTTAGTCACTCTAAAATGAAGCTTTTGGGAGGTTTTTGAAATTTCCATGTTTGAAATCCAAAACCACTTCTCTTCACATGCTTGACTTCATAAGACAGAGTTTAGGGGTTAGGGGTATAGATACATGATTTGTCTGGTTTAATATGTCTAGACCTTGTTTATCAACTTTAATGCTTACTATATGACATAAGAAGACTATGTGATTTGGTTTTTCATTTTTCTGTTTTTATTTTTCTGCCCATTTGAATCTTGGTCAAATCCTAGGTTTGACCAAGATATAGACAAGTTTAACACGTAAATGAGTTAACTTGGATTTCCTACCCTTGAATCCATAGGAAACTTTGTTCTAATGCACTATTATAATCAACCGAGTTTTTACACCAACAGGTCCGTCACTTACGTGTGGTGCCCACGCTTGAGGTCCCACACTTCAGTGAGCACAAGTCACGTGCAATAGGTACGCAAACTCCCAGCCATCTTCTTTGTCAAGAGAAGACGCATCAGGATGCGTTTTGGAAGTCTGTGGGTCCTTCTAGATCCTTCGGTTGTCCCTCTCACAAAAAAACAAATCTCTCTCATTCTCGGCCTCGCTCGACTCGCTCGCTCGCTCGCTCGCACCTCCTGCTCACTGACAAACCCTGCACAAAAGTCAACATCATCACCCGAAAAAGGGGAGACACCATAATTCTCTCCCTTCTTCTCTCCTTCCGAGTGATCCCTCTTCCTCCGAGTTTCACTCGACGGGCAAACACCCATGTGCTGCATAGTAATAATAAAAAGGTAGTACTCGTAGAAAAATCGATATACGAATCTGTAATTAAATAGGTTAAACTAGGGTTTTGCCCAGTTCTACAGATCAAGGGTTCAAAAAATCCAACTACGGGGTTCGAACAACACGATTCTAATCCAAGAATTTTTTCGACCTAGGTCACCCAAATGGCCTCAAACTATAGGGTTAGCATCTAGTGCAGTATGTGTGAAAATGTATGCACTATGTGTGCTATAACTTGTATGTCTTTCATATTTGAACCAAATTTGAATAAGTTTGAAATATTTGAAAAGGGGCTTTTGGCTTAAACGTTTGAAACCAAAAACCACTTCTCTTCATGCATGCTTGACTTCATAAGACAGAGTTTAGCTAGGGTTAGGGGATAGATGCATGATTTTCCTGGTTTGAATATGTCTAGACCTACTTTATCAACTTAATTGAATGCTTACTATATGACATAATAATACTATGTGCATTGTTTTTTATTTTTTTGATTTTTTTAAAATTGTATGCCCATTTGAATCTTGGTCAAATCCTAGGTTTGAACATGGTTTAAACAAGTTTAAATCATGAATATGAAAAATTAAGCATCTATATATCCTTCTTAGTCACTCCAAAATGTAGCTCTTGGGAGGTTTTTTCGAAATTTCCATGTTTGAAACCAAAACCACTTCTCTTCATGCATGCTTGACTTCATAAGACAGAGTTTAGCTAGGGCGTTAGGGGGTAGATACATGATTTTCCTGGTTTGAATATGTCTAGACCTGGTTTATCAACTTAATTAATTGATTGTTTACTATATGACATAAGAAGACTATGTGCCTTGGTTTTAAATTTTTCTGTTTTTTTTGAATTTTACGCCCATATATTTGAATCTTGGACAAATCCTAGGTTTGACCAAGATTTAAACAAGTTTAAACATAAAAATAAAAAGGGAAGCATGTATCCTTCTTAGTCACTCTAAAATGAAGCTTTTTGGATGTTCTTGAAATTTCCATTTTTGAAACCAAAAACGACTTCTCTCTTCATGCTAGACTTCATAAGATCGACAGGGGGCAGATACATGATTTGTCTGGTTTGGATATGTCCAAACCTTGCTTGTTTATCAACTTGAATGCTTACTATATGACATAAGAATGCTTACCATATGTTTGAATTTTAAAAGCATATAGTCTTCTTATGTCATATAGTAAGCATTCAAAAGTTTTTCTTTGAGAGAGTAGCATGCATTCAAAAGTTGATAAATAAGATTTGTACATATTCAAACCAGACAAATCATGTATCTACCCATATGCATATATATATAACCCTATACTTTTGTCTTATGAAGACGTCAAGGATGAAGAGAAGTGGATTTGGGTTTCAAACATGGAAATTTCAAAAACCTCCCAAAACATGTATATATCTACCCCTAAACCCTAATCTTTGTCTTATGAAGCCAAGCATATGAAGAGAAGTGATTTTGGGTTTCAAACATGGAAACTTCAAAAACCTCCCAAAAGCTTCATTTTAGAGAGACTAAGAATGATCCATATGCTTACCTTTTCATTGCCATGTTTTAAACTTGTTTTAACCTTGGTCAAACCTAGGATTTGACCAAGATTCAAATGGGAGTAAAAATTCAGAAAAATTCAAAAAAAATGAAAAACCAAAGCACATATATATATATAGCCTTGATCTTATGTCATATAGTAAGCATTCAAGTTGATAAACAAGGTCGATCTCTAGACATATTCAAAGCAGAAATATCATGTATCATATCTACCCCTAACCCTAGCTAAACTCTGTCTTATGAAGTCAAACATATGAAGAGAACTGGGGTTTTGGGTTTCAAACATAAAATTTTCAAGTACCTTCATTTTAGAGTGAGTAAGGAAGGATTCATGCTTACCGTTTCATTTTCATGTTTTAAACTTGTTTAAACCTAGGATTTGACCAAGATTTAAATAGGCATAAAAAATCGAAAGAAATCAAAAATTGAAAAACCAAAGCACATATATATAGCCTTCTTATATCATATAGTAAAAAATTCAAGTTGATAAACAAGGTCTAGACATATTCAAACAAGAAAAATCATGTATCTACACACCTAACCATAAACTCTGTCTTAAGTGGTTTTGGGTTTCAAACATGGAAATTTCACAAACCTCCCAAAAGCTTCATTTTACAGTGACTATATAAGGAGGATCCATGCTTACCTTTTGGCTTAAACGTTTGAAACCAAAAACCACTTCTCTTCATGCATGCTTGACTTCATAAGACAGAGTTTAGCTAGGGTACGTTAGGGGTGTAGATACATGATTTCCTGGTTTGAATATGTCTAGACCTTGTTTATCAACTTAATTGATTGCTTACTATATGACATAAGACGACTACGTGCCTTGGTTTTCATTTTTGGTTTTTTTTTGAATTTTATGCTCATATATTTGAATCTTGGTCAAATCCTAGGTTTGACCAAGATTTAAACAAGTTTAAAACATGAAAATGAAAAGGGAAGCATGTATCCTTCTTAGTCACTCTAAAATGAAGCTTTTGGGATGTTCTTGAAATTTCCATGTTTGAAACCCAAAACGACTTCTCTTCATGCTAGACTTCATAAGATCAACATGGGGTAGATACATGATTTGTCTGGTTTGGATATACCTAGACCTCGTTTAACTTGAATGCATACGATATGACATAAAAAGACTACATGCTTTTGTTTTTCATTATTCTGATTTTTTTGAATTTTGTGCCCACCCATCTGTATCTTGGTCAAATCCTAGGCTTGATAATGATTTAACAAGATTAAAATATGAAAATGCAAAGGTAAGCATGGATCCTTCTTATTAGTCACTCTAAAATGAAGCTTTTGGGAGCAAAACCACTTCTCTTCATATGCTTGACTTCATAAGACGGAGTTTAGGGGTTAGGGGGTATAGATGCATGCATGATTTGTCTAGTTTGAATATGTCTAGACCTTGTTTATCAACTTAATTGGCTTACTATATGACATAAGAAAACTATTTGCTTTGGTTTTTCTTTTTCCTGATTTTTTTCAATTTTGATGCCCATTTGAATCTTGTCAAATCCTAGGTTTGACTGAGATAATTTAAACAAGCTTAAAACCTGAATATGAAAAGGGAAGCATGTATCCTTCTTTGTCACTCTAAAATGAAGTTTTTGGGAGGTTTTTCAAATTTCCATGTTTGAAACGACCCAAAACCACTTCTCTTCATATGCTTGACTTCATAAGACAGAGTTCAGGGGTTAGGGGGTATAGATACATGATTTGTCTAGTTTGAATATGTCTAGACCTTGTTTATCAACTTAATTAATTGGCTTACTATATGACATAAGAAAACTATTTGCTTTGGTTTTTCTTTTTCCTGATTTTTTCGATGCCCATTTGAATCTTTGTCAAATCCTAGGTTTGACTGAGATAATTTAAACAAGCTTAAAACATGAATATGAAAAGGGAAGCATGCATCCTTCTTAGTCACTCTAAAATGTAGTTTTTGGGAGGTTTTTGAAATTTCCATGTTTGAAACCCAAAACCACATCTCTTCATGCTTGACTTAATTTATAAGACATAGTTTAGGGGTTAGGGGTAGATACATGATTTGTATGGTTTGATATTTCTAGTCCTTGTTTATCAACTTTAATGCTTACTATATGACATAAGATGACTATGTGATTTGGTTTTTCATTTTTCTGTTTTTTATTTTATTTTTCTGCCCATTTGAATCTTGGTCAAATCCTAGGTTTGACCAAGATTTAGACAAGTTTAACACGTGAAAACGAATAAGTAAGCCTGGATCCTTCTTAGTCACTCAAAAATGTACCAATCGATAGATGTGTTAACTTTGCTTCATGGAAATAATAATGTCATGTAAATGAGTTAACTTGGATTTCCTACCCTTGAATCCATAGGAAACTTTGTTCTAATGCACTATTATAATCAACCGAGTTTTTACACCAACAGGTCTGTCACTTACGTGTGGTGCCCACGCTTGAGGTCCCACACTTCAGTGAGCACAAGTCACGTGCAATAGGTACGCAAACTCCCAGCCATCTTCTTTGTCAAGAGAAGACGCATCAGGATGCGTATTGGAAGTCTGTGGGTCCTTCTGGATCCTTCGGTTGTCCCTCTCACAAAAAAAAACAAATCTATCTCATTCTCGGCCTCGCTCGACTCGCTCGCTCGCTCGCTCGCACCTCCTGCTCACTGACAAACCCTGCACAAAAGTCAACATCATCACCCGAAAAAGGGGAGACACCATAATTCTCTCCCTTCTTCTCTCCTTCCGAGTGATCCCTCTTCCTCCGAGTTTCACTCGACGGGCAAACACCCATGTGCTGCATAGTAATAATAAAAAGGTAGTACTCGTAGAAAAATCGATATACGAATCTGTAATTAAATAGGTTAAACTAGGGTTTTGCCCAGTTCTACAGATCAAGGGTTCAAAAAATCCAACTACGGGGTTCGAACAACACGATTCTAATCCAAGAATTTTTTCGACCTAGGTCACCCAAATGGCCTCAAACTATAGGGTTAGCATCTAGTGCAGTATGTGTGAAAATGTATGCACTATGTGTGCTATAACTTGTATGTCTTTCATATTTGAACCAAATTTGAATAAGTTTGAAATATTTGAAAATGGGCTTTTGGCTTAAACGTTGGAAACCAAAAACCACTTCTCTTCGTGCATGCTTGACTTCATAAGACAGAGTTTAGCTAGGGTTAGGGGGTAGATGCATGATTTTCCTGGTTTGATTATGTCTAGACCTTGTTTATCAACTTAATTGAATGCTTACTATATGACATAAGAATACTATGTGCCTTGTTTTTTTATTTTTTTATTTTTTTAAAATTTTATGCCCATTTGAATCTTGGTCAAATCCTAGGTTTGAACATGGTTTAAACAAGTTTAAATCATGAATATGAAAAATTAAGCATCTATATATCCTTCTTAGTCACTCCAAAATGTAGCTCGGTCTTGGGAGGGTTTTCGAAATTTCCATGTTTGAAACCAAAAACCACTTCTCTTCATGCATGCTTGACTTCATAAGACGGAGTTTAGGGTTAGGGGTAGATATATACATTATTTTCTGGTTTGAATATGTCTAGACCTTGTTTATCAACTTGAATGCTTAATTACTATATATATATGACATAAGAATGTTATGTCCTTTGGTTTTTCATTCTTTTGATTTTTTATGAATTTCTATGCCCATTTGAATCTTTTGGTCAAATCCTAGAGGTTTGACCAAGATTTAAACAAGTTTAAAACATGAAAATGAAAAGGGAAGCTTGTATATCCTTCTTAGTCACTCTAAAATGAAGTTTTTGGGAGGTTTTTGAAATTTCCATGTTTGAAACCCAAAACCACTTCTCTTCATGCTAGACTGCTTCATAAGACAATTTAATTAGGGGTTAGGGGGTAGATACATGATTTGTCTGGTTTGAATAAGTCCAAACACCTTGCTTGTGTATCAACTTGAATGCTTACTATATGACATAAGAATGCTTACCATATGTTTGAATTTTAAAAGCATATAGTCTTCTTATGTCATATATATAGTAAGCATTCAAAAGTTTTTCTTTGAGAGAGTAGCATGCATTCAAAAGTTGATAAATAAGATTTGGACATATTCAAACCAGACAAATCATGTATCGATCTACACCCCCTAACCCTAAACTCTGTCTTATGAAGTCAAGCATGAAGAGAAGTGCTTTTAGGTTTCAAACATGGAAATTTCACAAACCTCCCAAAAGCTTCATTTTACAGTGACTAATTAAGGAGGATCCATGCTTACCTTTTGGCTTAAACGTTTGAAACCAAAAACCACTTCTCTTCATGCATGCTTGACTTCATAAGACAGAGTTTAGCTAGGGCGTTAGGGGGTAGATACATGATTTTCCTGGTTTGAATATGTCTAGAACTGGTTTATCAACTTAATTAATTGATTGTTTACTATATGACATAAGAAGACTATGTGCCTTGGTTTTAAATTTTTCTGTTTTTTTTTGAATTTTATGCCCATATATTTGAATCTTGGTCAAATCCTAGGTTTGACCAAGATTTAAACAAGTTTAAACATAAAAATGAAAAGGGAAGCATGTATCCTTCTTAGTCACTCTAAAATGAAGCTTTTGGGATGTTCTTGAAATTTCCATTTTTGAAACCAAAAACGACTTCTCTCTTCATGCTAGACTTCATAAGATCGACAGGGGGTATAGATACATGATTTGTCTGGTTTGGATATACCTAGACCTCGTTTATCAACTTGAATTCATACGATATGACATATGAAGACTATGTGCTTTAATTTGTTTTCATTTTTCTGATTTTTTTGAATTTTGTGCCCACCCATTTGTATATTGGTCAAATGCTAGGCTTGATAATGATTTAAACAAGTTTAAAATATGAATATGCAAAGTTAAGCATGGATCCTTCTTAGAAACTCTAAAATGAAGTTTTTCGGAGGTTTTTGAAATTTCCATGTTTGCAACCCAAAACAACTTCCTCTTCACATGCTTGACTTCATAAGACAGAGTTTAGGGGTTAGGGGGTATATATAGATACATGATTTGTCTAGTTTGAATATGTCTAGACCTTGTTTATCAACTTTAATGCTTACTATAAGACATAAGAAAACTATTTCCTTTGTTTTTTCTTTTTTTTTGATTTTTTTCAATATTGATGCCCATTTGAATCTTGTCAAATCCTAGGTTTGACCAAGATAATTTAAACAAGCTTAGAACATGAATATGAAAAGGGAAGCGTGTATCCTTCTTAGTCACACTAAAATGAAGTTTTTGGGAGGTTTTTGATATTTCCATGTTTGAAACCCAAAACCACATCTCTTCATGCTTGACTTAATTTATAAGACATAGTTTAGGGGTTAAGGGGTAGATACATGATTTGTATGGTTTGATATTTCTAGACCTTGTTTATTATCAACTTTAATGCTTACTATATGACATAAGATGACTATGTGATTTGGTTTTTCATTTTTCTGTTTTTTATTTTATTTTTCTGCCCATTTGAATCTTGGTCAAATCCTAGGTTTGACCAAGATTTAGACAAGTTTAACACGTGAAAACGAATAAGTAAGCATGGATCCTTCTTAGTCACTCAAAAATGTACCAATCGATAGATGTGTTAACTTTGCTTCATGGAAATAATAATGTCACGTAAATGAGTTAACTTGGATTTCCTACCCTTGAATCCATAGGAAACTTTGTTCTAATGCAGTATAATAATCAATCGAGTTTTTACACCAACATGTCTGTCACTTACGTGTGGTGCCCACGCGTGAGGTCCCACACTTCAGTGAGCACAAGTCACGTGCAATAGGTACGCAAACTCCCAGCCATCTTCTTTGTCAAGAGAAGACGCATCAGGATGCGTATTGGAAGTCTGTGGGTCCTTCTGGATCCTTCTTAGTCACTCTAAAATGAAGCTTTTGGGAGGTTCTTGAAATTTCCATGTTTGAAACCCAAAACCACTTCTCTTCATGATTTACTTCATAAAACATAGTTTAATTAGAGTTTTAGGGGTAGATATATACATGATTTTTCTGGTTTGAATATATATGTCTCTAGACCTTTGTTTATCAACTTGAATGCTTAATATACATATGACATAAGAATGCTATGTGCTTTGGTTTTTCATTCTTTTGATTTTTTTCTGAATTTTTAGGGCCATTTGAATCTTGGTCAAATCCTTGGTTTGACCAAGATTTAAACAAGTTTAAAACATAAAAATGAAAAGGGAAGTCTGTATCCTTCTTAGTCACTCTAAAATGAAGCTTTTGGGAGGTTTTTAAAATTTCAATGTTTGAAACCCAAAACCACTTCTCTTCACATGCTTGACTTCATAAGACAGAGTTAATTAATTTAGGGGTTAATTAGGGGGTATAGATACATGATTTGTGTGGTTTGAATATGTATGGACCTTATTTATCAACAACTTTAATGCTTACTATATGACATAAGAAAACTATTTGCTTTGGTTTTTCTTTTTTCAATTTTTTTTTCAATTTTGATGCCCATTTGAATCTTGTCAAATCCTAGGTTTGACCAAGATAATTTAAACAAGTTTAAAACATGAAAATGAAAAGGGAAGCATGGATCCTTCTTAGTCACTCTAAAATGAAGCTTTTGGGAGGTTTTTGAAATTTCCATGTTTGAAACCCAAAACCACTTCTCTTCACATGCTTGACTTCATAAGACAGAGTTTAGGGGTTAGGGGTATAGATACATGATTTGTCTGGTTTAATATGTCTAGACCTTGTTTATCAACTTTAATGCTTACTATATGACATAAGAAGACTATGTGATTTGGTTTTTCATTTTTCTGTTTTTATTTTTCTGCCCATTTGAATCTTGGTCAAATCCTAGGTTTGACCAAGATATAGACAAGTTTAACACGTAAATGAGTTAACTTGGATTTCCTACCCTTGAATCCATAGAAAACTTTGTTCTAATGCACTATTATAATCAACCGAGTTTTTACACCAACAGGTCTGTCACTTACGTGTGGTGCCCACGCTTGAGGTCCCACACTTCAGTGAGCACAAGTCACGTGCAATAGGTACGCAAACTCCCAGCCATTTTCTTTGTCAAGAGAAGACGCATCAGGATGCGTATTGGAAGTCTGTGGGTCCTTCTGGTTCCTTCGGTCGTCCCTCTCACAAAAAAAAAACAAATCTCTCTCATTCTCGGCCTCGCTCGACTCGCTCGCTCGCTCGCTCGCTCGCACCTCCTGCTCACTGACAAACCCTGCACAAAAGTCAACATCATCACCCGAAAAAGGGGAGACACCATAATTCTCTCCCTTCTTCTCTCCTTCCGAGTGATCCCTCTTCCTCCGAGTTTCACTCGACGGGCAAACACCCATGTGCTGCATAGTAATAATAAAAAGGTAGTACTCGTAGAAAAATCGATATACGAATCTGTAATTAAATAGGTTAAACTAGGGTTTTGCCCAGTTCTACAGATCAAGGGTTCAAAAAATCCAACTACGGGGTTCGAACAACACGATTCTAATCCAAGAATTTTTTCGACCTAGGTCACCCAAATGGCCTCAAACTATAGGGTTAGCATCTAGTGCAGTATGTGTGAAAATGTATGCACTATGTGTGCTATAACTTGTATGTCTTTCATATTTGAACCAAATTTGAATAAGTTTGAAATATTTGAAAAGGGGCTTTTGGCTTAAACGTTTGAAACCAAAAACCACTTCTCTTCATGCATGCTTGACTTCATAAGACAGAGTTTAGCTAGGGTTAGGGGATAGATGCATGATTTTCCTGGTTTGAATATGTCTAGACCTACTTTATCAACTTAATTGAATGCTTACTATATGACATAATAATACTATGTGCATTGTTTTTTATTTTTTTGATTTTTTTAAAATTGTATGCCCATTTGAATCTTGGTCAAATCCTAGGTTTGAACATGGTTTAAACAAGTTTAAATCATGAATATGAAAAATTAAGCATCTATATATCCTTCTTAGTCACTCCAAAATGTAGCTCTTGGGAGGTTTTTTCGAAATTTCCATGTTTGAAACCAAAACCACTTCTCTTCATGCATGCTTGACTTCATAAGACAGAGTTTAGCTAGGGCGTTAGGGGGTAGATACATGATTTTCCTGGTTTGAATATGTCTAGACCTGGTTTATCAACTTAATTAATTGATTGTTTACTATATGACATAAGAAGACTATGTGCCTTGGTTTTAAATTTTTCTGTTTTTTTTGAATTTTACGCCCATATATTTGAATCTTGGACAAATCCTAGGTTTGACCAAGATTTAAACAAGTTTAAACATAAAAATAAAAAGGGAAGCATGTATCCTTCTTAGTCACTCTAAAATGAAGCTTTTTGGATGTTCTTGAAATTTCCATTTTTGAAACCAAAAACGACTTCTCTCTTCATGCTAGACTTCATAAGATCGACAGGGGGCAGATACATGATTTGTCTGGTTTGGATATGTCCAAACCTTGCTTGTTTATCAACTTGAATGCTTACTATATGACATAAGAATGCTTACCATATGTTTGAATTTTAAAAGCATATAGTCTTCTTATGTCATATAGTAAGCATTCAAAAGTTTTTCTTTGAGAGAGTAGCATGCATTCAAAAGTTGATAAATAAGATTTGTACATATTCAAACCAGACAAATCATGTATCTACCCATATGCATATATATATAACCCTATACTTTTGTCTTATGAAGACGTCAAGGATGAAGAGAAGTGGATTTGGGTTTCAAACATGGAAATTTCAAAAACCTCCCAAAACATGTATATATCTACCCCTAAACCCTAATCTTTGTCTTATGAAGCCAAGCATATGAAGAGAAGTGATTTTGGGTTTCAAACATGGAAACTTCAAAAACCTCCCAAAAGCTTCATTTTAGAGAGACTAAGAATGATCCATATGCTTACCTTTTCATTGCCATGTTTTAAACTTGTTTTAACCTTGGTCAAACCTAGGATTTGACCAAGATTCAAATGGGAGTAAAAATTCAGAAAAATTCAAAAAAAATGAAAAACCAAAGCACATATATATATAGCCTTGATCTTATGTCATATAGTAAGCATTCAAGTTGATAAACAAGGTCGATCTCTAGACATATTCAAAGCAGAAATATCATGTATCATATCTACCCCTAACCCTAGCTAAACTCTGTCTTATGAAGTCAAACATATGAAGAGAACTGGGGTTTTGGGTTTCAAACATAAAATTTTCAAGTACCTTCATTTTAGAGTGAGTAAGGAAGGATTCATGCTTACCGTTTCATTTTCATGTTTTAAACTTGTTTAAACCTAGGATTTGACCAAGATTTAAATAGGCATAAAAAATCGAAAGAAATCAAAAATTGAAAAACCAAAGCACATATATATAGCCTTCTTATATCATATAGTAAAAAATTCAAGTTGATAAACAAGGTCTAGACATATTCAAACAAGAAAAATCATGTATCTACACACCTAACCATAAACTCTGTCTTAAGTGGTTTTGGGTTTCAAACATGGAAATTTCACAAACCTCCCAAAAGCTTCATTTTACAGTGACTATATAAGGAGGATCCATGCTTACCTTTTGGCTTAAACGTTTGAAACCAAAAACCACTTCTCTTCATGCATGCTTGACTTCATAAGACAGAGTTTAGCTAGGGTACGTTAGGGGTGTAGATACATGATTTCCTGGTTTGAATATGTCTAGACCTTGTTTATCAACTTAATTGATTGCTTACTATATGACATAAGACGACTACGTGCCTTGGTTTTCATTTTTGGTTTTTTTTTGAATTTTATGCTCATATATTTGAATCTTGGTCAAATCCTAGGTTTGACCAAGATTTAAACAAGTTTAAAACATGAAAATGAAAAGGGAAGCATGTATCCTTCTTAGTCACTCTAAAATGAAGCTTTTGGGATGTTCTTGAAATTTCCATGTTTGAAACCCAAAACGACTTCTCTTCATGCTAGACTTCATAAGATCAACATGGGGTAGATACATGATTTGTCTGGTTTGGATATACCTAGACCTCGTTTAACTTGAATGCATACGATATGACATAAAAAGACTACATGCTTTTGTTTTTCATTATTCTGATTTTTTTGAATTTTGTGCCCACCCATCTGTATCTTGGTCAAATCCTAGGCTTGATAATGATTTAACAAGATTAAAATATGAAAATGCAAAGGTAAGCATGGATCCTTCTTATTAGTCACTCTAAAATGAAGCTTTTGGGAGCAAAACCACTTCTCTTCATATGCTTGACTTCATAAGACGGAGTTTAGGGGTTAGGGGGTATAGATGCATGCATGATTTGTCTAGTTTGAATATGTCTAGACCTTGTTTATCAACTTAATTGGCTTACTATATGACATAAGAAAACTATTTGCTTTGGTTTTTCTTTTTCCTGATTTTTTTCAATTTTGATGCCCATTTGAATCTTGTCAAATCCTAGGTTTGACTGAGATAATTTAAACAAGCTTAAAACCTGAATATGAAAAGGGAAGCATGTATCCTTCTTTGTCACTCTAAAATGAAGTTTTTGGGAGGTTTTTCAAATTTCCATGTTTGAAACGACCCAAAACCACTTCTCTTCATATGCTTGACTTCATAAGACAGAGTTCAGGGGTTAGGGGGTATAGATACATGATTTGTCTAGTTTGAATATGTCTAGACCTTGTTTATCAACTTAATTAATTGGCTTACTATATGACATAAGAAAACTATTTGCTTTGGTTTTTCTTTTTCCTGATTTTTTCGATGCCCATTTGAATCTTTGTCAAATCCTAGGTTTGACTGAGATAATTTAAACAAGCTTAAAACATGAATATGAAAAGGGAAGCATGCATCCTTCTTAGTCACTCTAAAATGTAGTTTTTGGGAGGTTTTTGAAATTTCCATGTTTGAAACCCAAAACCACATCTCTTCATGCTTGACTTAATTTATAAGACATAGTTTAGGGGTTAGGGGTAGATACATGATTTGTATGGTTTGATATTTCTAGTCCTTGTTTATCAACTTTAATGCTTACTATATGACATAAGATGACTATGTGATTTGGTTTTTCATTTTTCTGTTTTTTATTTTATTTTTCTGCCCATTTGAATCTTGGTCAAATCCTAGGTTTGACCAAGATTTAGACAAGTTTAACACGTGAAAACGAATAAGTAAGCCTGGATCCTTCTTAGTCACTCAAAAATGTACCAATCGATAGATGTGTTAACTTTGCTTCATGGAAATAATAATGTCATGTAAATGAGTTAACTTGGATTTCCTACCCTTGAATCCATAGGAAACTTTGTTCTAATGCACTATTATAATCAACCGAGTTTTTACACCAACAGGTCCGTCACTTACGTGTGGTGCCCACGCTTGAGGTCCCACACTTCAGTGAGCACAAGTCACGTGCAATAGGTACGCAAACTCCCAGCCATCTTCTTTGTCAAGAGAAGACGCATCAGGATGCGTTTTGGAAGTCTGTGGGTCCTTCTAGATCCTTCGGTTGTCCCTCTCACAAAAAAAACAAATCTCTCTCATTCTCGGCCTCGCTCGACTCGCTCGCTCGCTCCTCCTGCTCACTGACAAACCCTGCACAAAAGTCAACATCATCACCCGAAAAAGGGGAGACACCATAATTCTCTCCCTTCTTCTCTCCTTCCGAGTGATCCCTCTTCCTCCGAGTTTCACTCGACGGGCAAACACCCATGTGCTGCATAGTAATAATAAAAAGGTAGTACTCGTAGAAAAATCGATATACGAATCTGTAATTAAATAGGTTAAACTAGGGTTTTGCCCAGTTCTACAGATCAAGGGTTCAAAAAAATCCAACTACGGGGTTCGAACAACACGATTCTAATCCAAGAATTTTTTCGACCTAGGTCACCCAAATGGCCTCAAACTATAGGGTTAGCATCTAGTGCAGTATGTGTGAAAATGTATGCACTATGTGTGCTATAACTTGTATGTCTTTCAAATTTGAACCAAATTTGAATAAGTTTGAAATATTTGAAAATGGGCTTTTGGCTTAAACGTTGGAAACCAAAAACCACTTCTCTTCGTGCATGCTTGACTTCATAAGACAGAGTTTAGCTAGGGTTAGGGGGTAGATGCATGATTTTCCTGGTTTGATTATGTCTAGACCTTGTTTATCAACTTAATTGAATGCTTACTATATGACATAAGAATACTATGTGCCTTGTTTTTTTATTTTTTTATTTTTTTAAAATTTTATGCCCATTTGAATCTTGGTCAAATCCTAGGTTTGAACATGGTTTAAACAAGTTTAAATCATGAATATGAAAAATTAAGCATCTATATATCCTTCTTAGTCACTCCAAAATGTAGCTCGGTCTTGGGAGGGTTTTCGAAATTTCCATGTTTGAAACCAAAAACCACTTCTCTTCATGCATGCTTGACTTCATAAGACGGAGTTTAGGGTTAGGGGTAGATATATACATTATTTTCTGGTTTGAATATGTCTAGACCTTGTTTATCAACTTGAATGCTTAATTACTATATATATATGACATAAGAATGTTATGTCCTTTGGTTTTTCATTCTTTTGATTTTTTATGAATTTCTATGCCCATTTGAATCTTTTGGTCAAATCCTAGAGGTTTGACCAAGATTTAAACAAGTTTAAAACATGAAAATGAAAAGGGAAGCTTGTATATCCTTCTTAGTCACTCTAAAATGAAGTTTTTGGGAGGTTTTTGAAATTTCCATGTTTGAAACCCAAAACCACTTCTCTTCATGCTAGACTGCTTCATAAGACAATTTAATTAGGGGTTAGGGGGTAGATACATGATTTGTCTGGTTTGAATAAGTCCAAACACCTTGCTTGTGTATCAACTTGAATGCTTACTATATGACATAAGAATGCTTACCATATGTTTGAATTTTAAAAGCATATAGTCTTCTTATGTCATATATATAGTAAGCATTCAAAAGTTTTTCTTTGAGAGAGTAGCATGCATTCAAAAGTTGATAAATAAGATTTGGACATATTCAAACCAGACAAATCATGTATCGATCTACACCCCCTAACCCTAAACTCTGTCTTATGAAGTCAAGCATGAAGAGAAGTGCTTTTGGGTTTCAAACATGGAAATTTCACAAACCTCCCAAAAGCTTCATTTTACAGTGACTAATTAAGGAGGATCCATGCTTACCTTTTGGCTTAAACGTTTGAAACCAAAAACCACTTCTCTTCATGCATGCTTGACTTCATAAGACAGAGTTTAGCTAGGGCGTTAGGGGGTAGATACATGATTTTCCTGGTTTGAATATGTCTAGAACTGGTTTATCAACTTAATTAATTGATTGTTTACTATATGACATAAGAAGACTATGTGCCTTGGTTTTAAATTTTTCTGTTTTTTTTTGAATTTTATGCCCATATATTTGAATCTTGGTCAAATCCTAGGTTTGACCAAGATTTAAACAAGTTTAAACATAAAAATGAAAAGGGAAGCATGTATCCTTCTTAGTCACTCTAAAATGAAGCTTTTGGGATGTTCTTGAAATTTCCATTTTTGAAACCAAAAACGACTTCTCTCTTCATGCTAGACTTCATAAGATCGACAGGGGGTATAGATACATGATTTGTCTGGTTTGGATATACCTAGACCTCGTTTATCAACTTGAATTCATACGATATGACATATGAAGACTATGTGCTTTAATTTGTTTTCATTTTTCTGATTTTTTTGAATTTTGTGCCCACCCATTTGTATATTGGTCAAATGCTAGGCTTGATAATGATTTAAACAAGTTTAAAATATGAATATGCAAAGTTAAGCATGGATCCTTCTTAGAAACTCTAAAATGAAGTTTTTCGGAGGTTTTTGAAATTTCCATGTTTGCAACCCAAAACAACTTCCTCTTCACATGCTTGACTTCATAAGACAGAGTTTAGGGGTTAGGGGGTATATATAGATACATGATTTGTCTAGTTTGAATATGTCTAGACCTTGTTTATCAACTTTAATGCTTACTATAAGACATAAGAAAACTATTTCCTTTGTTTTTTCTTTTTTTTTGATTTTTTTCAATATTGATGCCCATTTGAATCTTGTCAAATCCTAGGTTTGACCAAGATAATTTAAACAAGCTTAGAACATGAATATGAAAAGGGAAGCGTGTATCCTTCTTAGTCACACTAAAATGAAGTTTTTGGGAGGTTTTTGATATTTCCATGTTTGAAACCCAAAACCACATCTCTTCATGCTTGACTTAATTTATAAGACATAGTTTAGGGGTTAAGGGGTAGATACATGATTTGTATGGTTTGATATTTCTAGACCTTGTTTATTATCAACTTTAATGCTTACTATATGACATAAGATGACTATGTGATTTGGTTTTTCATTTTTCTGTTTTTTATTTTATTTTTCTGCCCATTTGAATCTTGGTCAAATCCTAGGTTTGACCAAGATTTAGACAAGTTTAACACGTGAAAACGAATAAGTAAGCATGGATCCTTCTTAGTCACTCAAAAATGTACCAATCGATAGATGTGTTAACTTTGCTTCATGGAAATAATAATGTCACGTAAATGAGTTAACTTGGATTTCCTACCCTTGAATCCATAGGAAACTTTGTTCTAATGCAGTATAATAATCAATCGAGTTTTTACACCAACATGTCTGTCACTTACGTGTGGTGCCCACGCGTGAGGTCCCACACTTCAGTGAGCACAAGTCACGTGCAATAGGTACGCAAACTCCCAGCCATCTTCTTTGTCAAGAGAAGACGCATCAGGATGCGTATTGGAAGTCTGTGGGTCCTTCTGGATCCTTCTTAGTCACTCTAAAATGAAGCTTTTGGGAGGTTCTTGAAATTTCCATGTTTGAAACCCAAAACCACTTCTCTTCATGATTTACTTCATAAAACATAGTTTAATTAGAGTTTTAGGGGTAGATATATACATGATTTTTCTGGTTTGAATATATATGTCTCTAGACCTTTGTTTATCAACTTGAATGCTTAATATACATATGACATAAGAATGCTATGTGCTTTGGTTTTTCATTCTTTTGATTTTTTTTCTGAATTTTTAGGGCCATTTGAATCTTGGTCAAATCCTTGGTTTGACCAAGATTTAAACAAGTTTAAAACATAAAAATGAAAAGGGAAGTCTGTATCCTTCTTAGTCACTCTAAAATGAAGCTTTTGGGAGGTTTTTAAAATTTCAATGTTTGAAACCCAAAACCACTTCTCTTCACATGCTTGACTTCATAAGACAGAGTTAATTAATTTAGGGGTTAATTAGGGGGTATAGATACATGATTTGTGTGGTTTGAATATGTATGGACCTTATTTATCAACAACTTTAATGCTTACTATATGACATAAGAAAACTATTTGCTTTGGTTTTTCTTTTTTCAATTTTTTTTTCAATTTTGATGCCCATTTGAATCTTGTCAAATCCTAGGTTTGACCAAGATAATTTAAACAAGTTTAAAACATGAAAATGAAAAGGGAAGCATGGATCCTTCTTAGTCACTCTAAAATGAAGCTTTTGGGAGGTTTTTGAAATTTCCATGTTTGAAACCCAAAACCACTTCTCTTCACATGCTTGACTTCATAAGACAGAGTTTAGGGGTTAGGGGTATAGATACATGATTTGTCTGGTTTAATATGTCTAGACCTTGTTTATCAACTTTAATGCTTACTATATGACATAAGAAGACTATGTGATTTGGTTTTTCATTTTTCTGTTTTTATTTTTCTGCCCATTTGAATCTTGGTCAAATCCTAGGTTTGACCAAGATATAGACAAGTTTAACACGTAAATGAGTTAACTTGGATTTCCTACCCTTGAATCCATAGAAAACTTTGTTCTAATGCACTATTATAATCAACCGAGTTTTTACACCAACAGGTCTGTCACTTACGTGTGGTGCCCACGCTTGAGGTCCCACACTTCAGCACAAGTCACGTGCAATAGGTACGCAAACTCCCACCATTTTCTTTGTCAAGAGAAGACGCATCAGGATGCGTATTGGAAGTCTGTGGGTCCTTCTGGTTCCTTCGGTCGTCCCTCTCACAAAAACAAAACAAATCTCTCTCATTCTCGGCCTCGCTCGCTCGCTCGCTCGCTCGCTCGCTCGCACCTCTGCTCACTGACAAACCCTGCACACAAGTCAACATCATCACCCGAAAAGGGGAGACACCATAATTCTCTCCCTTCTTCTCTCCTTCCGAGTGATCCCTCTTCCTCCGAGTTTCACTCGACGGGCAAACACCCATGTGCTGCATAGTAATAATAAAAAGGTAGTACTCGTAGAAAAATCGATATACGAATCTGTAATTAAATAGGTTAAACTAGGGTTTTGCCCAGTTCTACAGATCAAGGGTTCAAAAAAATCCAACTACGGGGTTCGAACAACACGATTCTAATCCAAGAATTTTTTCGACCTAGGTCACCCAAATGGCCTCAAACTATAGGGTTAGCATCTAGTGCAGTATGTGTGAAAATGTATGCACTATGTGTGCTATAACTTGTATGTCTTTCATATTTGAACCAAATTTGAATAAGTTTGAAATATTTGAAAAGGGGCTTTTGGCTTAAACGTTTGAAACCAAAAACCACTTCTCTTCATGCATGCTTGACTTCATAAGACAGAGTTTAGCTAGGGTTAGGGGATATATGCATGATTTTCCTGGTTTGAATATGTCTAGACCTTGTTTATCAACTTAATTGAATGCTTACTATATGACATAAGAATACTATGTGACTTGTTTTTTATTTTTTGATTTTTTTAAAATTTTATGCCCATTTTAATCTTGGTCAAATCCTAGGTTTGAACATGGTTTAAACAAGTTTAAATCATGAATATGAAAAATTAAGCATCTATATATCCTTCTTACTCACTCCAAAATGTAGCTCTTGGGAGGGTTTTTCGAAATTTCCATGTTTGAAACCAAAACCACTTCTCTTCATGCATGCTTGACTTCATAAGACAGAGTTTAGGGTTAGGGGTAGATATATACATGATTTTCTGGTTTGAATATGTCTAGACCTTGTTTATCAACTTGAATGCTTACTATATATATATGACATAATAATGTTATGTCCTTTGGTTTTTCATTCTTTTGTTTTTTTATGAATTTCCATGCCCATTTGAATCTTTTGGTCAAATCCTAGAGGTTTGACCAAGATTTAAACAAGTTTAAAACATGAAAATGAAAAGGGAAGCTTGTATATCCTTCTTAGTCACTCTAAAATGAAGTTTTTGGGAGGTTTTTGAAATTTCCATGTTTGAAACCCAAAACCACTTCTCTTCATGCTAGACTTCATAAGACAATTTAATTAGGGGTTAGGGGTAGATACATGATTTGTCTGGTTTGAATATGTCCAAACCTTGCTTGTTTATCAACTTGAATGCTTACTATATGACATAAGAATGCTTACCATATGTTTGAATTTTAAAAGCATATAGTCTTCTTATGTCATATAGTAAGCATTCAAAAGGTTTTCTTTGAGAGAGTAGCATGCATTCAGAAGTTGATAAATAAGATTTGGACATATTCAAACCAGACAAATCATGTATCTACACCCCCTAACCCTAAACTCTGTCTTATGAAGTCAAGCATGAAGAGAAGTGCTTTTGGGTTTCAAACATGGAAATTTCACAAACCTCCCAAAAGCTTCATTTTACAGTGACTAAGAAGGATCCAGGCTTACCTTTTCATTTTCATGTTTTAAACTTGTTTAACTCTTGGTCAAACCTAGGATTTGACCAAGATTTAAATGGGCATAAAAAATCAGAAAAAAACAGAAAAATGAAAAACCAAATAACATAGCCTTCTTATGTCATATAGTAAGCATTCAAGTTGATAAACAAGGTCTAGACATATTCAAACCAGAAAAAGCATGTATCTACCCCTAACCCTAAACTCTGTCTTACGAAGTCAAGCATGAAGAGAAGTGGTTTTGGGTTTCAAACATGGAAATTTCAAAAACCTCGCGAAAGCTTCATTTTAGAGTGACTAAGAAGGATCCATGCTTACCTATTCATTTTCATGTTTTAAACTTGTTTAAACCTTGATAAAACCCAGGATTTTACCTATTTAATCATAGATTCATAGGTCGATTTTTTACTTTTTTATTTTTACTATGCAGCACATGTGTGTTTGCCCGTCCAGTGAAACTCGGAGGAAGAGGGATCACACGGAAGGAGAAGAAGGGATAGCAGTCACGGGGCCCCTCTTATTATTTATGGTGTATATCTTTTTTCTGGTGATGTTGACTGTTGTGCAGCGTTTGTCAGTGCGCAGGAGGTGCGAGGCTGCGAGCGAGCGAGTCGAGCGAGGCCGAGAATGAGAGAGATGTTTTTTTCTTTTTCTTTTCCGTGAGAGGGACAACAGAAGGATCCAGAGACGACTTCCACTACGCATCCTGGTGCGCGTCTTCTCTTGACAAAGAAGATGGATGGGAGTTTGCGTACCTACTAATCTACTATAGTACTACTACTACACAAGAACCATATACATGTCAAACTTTTCAATCATGACCCACATGCATTTTATGTATATATTCACAACTTTTAATGCATGCATGAAAACTCAGCAAAATATGTGCATTTTGGGTTGTCGCACATAAATGTGCTTTTACTTGTCTGCCACCAATCCAATTTTCATGTGAGGGGGAAACACGACACACGATGGACATTTCCAATGTTTCACGAATTAATTATCTCAATTTGCATCCATATATATATGCGCCTGGTTACTGAAAGATCGAACCAAAGGTGAACTTGAAACGTTTTAATTTTCATGTTTTAAACTTGTTTAAATCTTGGTCAACCCTTGGATTTGACCAAGATTCATAAAAAATTCAAAAACATAGTCTTCTTATGTCATACAGTCAACATTCAACTTGATAAAACAAGATCTAAACATATTAAAAGAAGAATCATGTATCTACCCCCTAACCCTAAACTCTGTCTTTTGAAGTCAAACATGAAGATACGTGGTTTTGGGTTTACAAAATGGAAATTTCAAAAACCTCCGAAAAGCTTAATTTTGGAGTGACTAAGAAGGATACATGCTTACTTTTTCATTTTCATGTTTTAAACTTGTTTAAAGCTTGGTCAAACCTAGCTAGCTTGGATTTGACCAAGATTCAAGTGCGCATAAAAAATTCGAAAAAACCCCCAAAAATGAAAAACCATAACACATAGTCTTCTTGCGTCACATATATTGTAAGCATTCAAGTGTTGATAAACAATATCTAGACATATCAAACAAGAAAAATCATGTATCTATACCCCTAACCCTAAATTTGTCTTATGAAGTCAAGCATGAAGAGAAGTGGTTTGGGTTTTCAAACATGGAAATTTCGAAAACCGCCCAAAAGCTTCATTTCGGACTGACTAAGAAGGATCCATGCTTACCTTTTCATTTTCATGTTTTAAACTTGTTTAAATTCTTGTTCAAACCTAGGATTTGGCCAAGATTCAAATGGGCATAAAAACAATCGAAAAAATCAAAAATGAAAAACCAAAGCACATAGTCTTCTTATGTCACATAGTAAGCCATTCAACTTGATAACAAGGTCTAGACCTATTCAAACCAGAAAAATCATGTATCTACCCCTAACCCTAAACTCATCTGTCTTATGAAGTCAAGCATGAAGAGAAGTGGTTTTGGGTTTCAAACATAGACATTTCAAAAGCCTCCCAAAAGCTTCATTTTGGAGTGATTGAGAAGGATCCATGCTTAATTTTTCATTTTAATGTTTTAAACTTGTTTAAATCTTGGTTAAACCTATGATTTGACCAAAATTTGATTCGGCATGAAAATTCAAAACAAATCAAATAAATAAAAAACCAATGCACATAGTACATCTTCTTATGTCATATACTAAGCATTCAAGTTGATAAGCCAGGTCTAGACATATTCAAACTAGAAAAATCATGTATCTACCCCTAACCCTAAACTCGATTTGTCTTATGAAGTCAATCATGAAGAGGTGTTTTGGGTTTCAGACATGGAAATTTCAAAAACCTTCCAAAAGCTTCATTTTGAAGTTACTAATTAAGAAGGATCACTACAAGAAAAGTTTGGCAACTTTTCTTGTAGTGGATCCAGGCTTAATTTTTCATCTTCATGTTTTAAATTTTGGTCAAACCTAGGATTTGTCCAAGATACAAATGGGCATAAAAATTCAGGGTAGCATCATACCCCCCTCCTTCCCGCGTAGAAAAAGTGTTAGGCGAGTAGTAGAATGGCATGACCAACAAGTTTCAAGTAAAATTTTGAATATGACCAAAATATACCAATTGATAGATGTGTGTGACCCAAGATTGAGCCATGGTACATTTTGCCAACAAAGTAGCAATTGAGTTGGCTTTCTACCTTAGTAGGCGTGCATTGGAAGGATGCATTATGCCGGCAAAGTTTTCAAACGTTCAAACTTTTCCGGTTTCTCATACAGTATTTGGCTCCTTGAGAAGCATTGATGTGATCATATAAGGTTATCCAAAACTTCGCCTTTCCCGTATTTGCCCGAGCACTCGACACCCCTCGTCCCATGGCGACTCCTCCAGCCATAGCCCCGTGCACCCAGGCTCCACGACTCAGCCTCGGAGGGGTGTGCGCTAAAAGCTCGCAAATGTCTGTGTGCCATTGGTGTGCGATGAAGCAGGCGGCTCTGTGTCTTGCTGTGGCTAGACTCCTGGCGCCCTTTGATCTAGGAGAGGGAGAGGAGGGAGGGGGTCCCATGAAGCGGCGGTGGCCCAGGTATCGGCGGCAGCCCAGGCAGCAGCGGCAAAGTGGGCTGGTCGGAGCATAGGCATGCGCCGGGGGCGAACCTCGCCGGGTGAGGATGCTTCCATTGTGAAGAAGCACTTGCCATCCAGGGCTTCGGGTTCGCCAACAAACTCAGCGCCTCGGTCCATGGCGTTGCCGTCGTGGGGACGTCGGGGGCGGCGGCGACGTGCTGCAGCCCCAGCCTTTAGTGGGGACCAAAGTGCGACCGACCACATCACGGCGTCGGCAGCATTGGGGATGCCGATGGGCATCCACTGCCACACACAGATTTGGGAGGTTCTGGCCGGGCCGAGTTCCAAACTTCCATCATCGGAGCCGAGGGCTTGGTACTTCAAATTCCGAATCAGGCAATCCTTCGACCCCAATCAGCTTCTGCCTGTGGTCCAAATCCGAGATATCTTGGCGGCAGCTATGCTGGTTAAGCTTAGCCGGACAGCGGCAATCGACGATCTGCAAAACCTAGATGCCTTCCGAGGATTTGCAGCAGCCGTCAATGCACTCGTGGAGGCATCGCATGCTGGTAGCAGCGGCGAATGCGGGTATGTTGTTTTACTCCCTTTGTATGCTTTTGTCATAAAAATCAATTTGCTAATTCTCATTCGATTGAAAATCAGACCCATTCACCATCAACTCTCAAACAGTGGACACTAGTAATATGTAGAACTAGAAATTACACAAGATTTCTGTACTGCTAGTACTATTACTTCGACGCTACATGTTGTTTACACGAGGAAATTGCACAAACTACCGCTTATTGCTGCCTTCGTTGCTTAAAACACTTTTTAAAACTGTAATTTTTTTCCGCACAAACCACCAACTATCGTGTTCTGTTGCAGGGAATTTCAAATTTAGGATTGAGCTGTTTAAGAGCAAATCAGATGATCGGGGACCACCAACTACTATAGTTTTAATTGCAAATAGAATAGATTTTGCAAAATTATGAAACGCACATAACGTTTGAATTACTACAATTTTTTTGAAGGTTTGATATTTTCATCATTTTTGTGTGAATCTTACACCAAGTAACACAACTTTCAGACGGAATACAAAATATTTTCAAACTTCCTAGATTTGATAGCTCAAATATTTTTAATTACTAGTTTTTCAGTATTTTAAAAAGTCGAAACACTATATTTTGGCTGAATGTTAGAAAATATATTTCATGATTATCCCATATTAGTTAAGAAGTACATAAACTAGTAGTAGTAATAAAGAACAGAGGGAGTTTATGGAGATACATCCATTAAGGGCATGTTAGTGTGTGTTGGTGTATTACTTATGCCTTCTTTGGTTAATACACTTCTCAAGTGATCCCCGCAAACCCTCTATTCTTGCCTAGAATACAAAAACTCCCCATCAAAGTATTAGTGCATTTTTTGGATGAGTATTCGAGAGGATTGGGTGAACACCAAGGATTTGCATAGGGAATTGGTACAATTGAATCCTTGGCTGTTTGATTTGTAGGATTGTTTCCGATAGGAATTTTTCCTAAGGATTTCTTTGCACAGATTCCATAGAAAATTAAACATCTACTCATACCTCTTTTTAAGAATGCTTTACTTTTCCTATGGTGGAATCAAACAAAGTTTGGATTCTATGAATTCCTATAGGATTGGAGTGGACATGACATTGCAATCCTACATTTCCCTATTCCTACATCTTTCGGTAGGCATTTGCCTAGAATAAATAACCATGTGTATTACGGAGTAGCAATAAAATATAGGTTTATTTCTCTAAAGCATCTTGCACTGTACTAGTACATGGCTTAAGAGACAATATTTTTACCATTTTTTTTGCGAGAAGACAATATTATTACCATAGTTACTAAGTACATTTTATTGGATGATGAAGTGATAGCCCTCATCAATGCATTGTGAATTATTAGGGCATGGGTCACACGTGATTTACGAGTACACCGCACGATCGAGAGCCGCCGTCCCTCTTTGCTTTTTACCGATGCGGCGGAGCTCCTCCCCACACCCACGAATAACTGAAAGCCACAACTGCTGGGGAAAAGTCTTGCGCCGAGAAAATCTACAACCGTGGTTGAGTACATGTGTTTCTTAAGATACGAGTGCTCCAATGCATTTTTTTCTTTCCTTTTACTAATTTACCTTGAAAATCCTGCACGTCCACTTATTTGTGGACGGAGGGAGTATCACGCCAAGAGGAAGTAGGACAATAGTGGGCGCTTATAGCCCGCCTACGTGGTACTTTTGCCAGCTGTTGGCTCTTCTATTGTTCTTGCTCTAAAGAAACCCCGATTGTGAAAGGCCAAGGCGTACTTCTTTTGGTCACGCAAAATTCAAAATACTGCCATGGACATTGAATTGACATGACAACACATAGCTTGGGATGTCCAAATTTGCACGTTAGACCAGTGACTTGTTCTTCACCTTTTCAGAGGGAACAGTGACTTTTTATTATGGGTCTATACACTTTCCAAGAAACAGGAGGAGATGCTGTAGAGTGTAGAGGAGCGAAGTCAAGCGCCCCGCCCCCACCTGCCCTATTTCTGTTCACCTCCATCGTCTACCTCCGCCCCCGCCCGCACCAATCGACCACCTTCCATAGCACACGCCAGTGCCGCCGCCATGCAGCTAAAAAATTCCTACCGCGAACACGCAATCCAAGCCAAGATGCAATCTAGAAGACGGTAGCAACGAGGGGATGATCAAGACTAACCCTTGAAGAGATTCCAAAGCCTATAAGAGTAGGCTCTTATTGCTGCGGTAGACGATCACTTGCCGCTTGCAAAAGCGCGTAGAAGATCTTGATCACGATCGGTTCCGGCGCCACGAACGGGCAGCACCTCCGTACTCGGTCACACGTTCGGTTGTTGATGAAGACGACGTCCACCTCCCCGTTCCAGCGGGCAGCGGAAGTAGTAGCTCCTCTTGAATCCGACAGCACGACGGCGTGGTGTCGGTGGTGGTGGAGAAATCCGGCGGAGCTTCGCTTAAGCGTGCGGGATGTGGTGGAGGAGAGAGACCGCTAGGGTTTGGGGAGAGGGGGTGGCCGGCCACTAAGGGGTGCGGCCAAGCTATGGCTTTGGTGTGGCCGGCCCCCTCCCCTTGGCCCTCATTATATAGGTGGAACACCCAAGAGTTGGTGTACAAGTCTTCGAATAAGACCCCAACCCAAAACCTTCCATGTGTAGGGAAACCTACCCAAGGTGGGATTCCCACCTCAAGTGGGACTCCCACCTTTCCATGAGGGGGGGTGGCCGGCCACCTTGGGGGGAAGTCCACCTTGGACTTTCCCCTCTAGGGTTTGGCTGGCCAAGCTTGTGGAGTCCTTCCGGGACTCCACCTTCCATAGTGCGTTTCTTCCGGACTTTTCTAGAACCTTCTAGAACCTGCCATAAATGCACCGGATCATTTCCAAACTTGGAATATGACTTCCTATATATGAATCTTATTCTCCGGACCATTCCGGAACTCCTCGTGATGTCCGGGATCTCATCCGGGACTCCGAACAAATATTCGAACTCCATTCCATATTCAAGTTCTACCATTTCAACATCCAACTTTAAGTGTGTCACCCTACGGTTCGTGAACTATGTGGACATGGTTGAGTACTCACTCCGACCAATAACCAATAGCGGGATCTGGAGATCCATAATGGCTCCCACATATTCAACGATGACTTTAGTGATCGAATGAACCATTCACATACGATACCAATTCCTTTTGTCACGCGATATTTTACTTGTCCGAGGTTTGATCTTCGGTATCACTCTATACCTTGTTCAACCTCGTCTCCTGACAAGTACTCTTTACTCGTACCGTGGTATGTGGTCTCTTATGAACTTATTCATATGCTTGCAAGACATTAGACGACATTCCACCGAGAGGGCCCAGAGTATATCTATCCGTCATCGGGATGGACAAATCCCACTGTTGATCCATATGCCTCAACTCATACTTTCCGGATACTTAATCCCACCTTTATAACCACCCATTTACGCAGTGGCGTTTGGTGTAATCAAAGTACCTTTCCGGTATAAGTGATTTACATGATCTCATGGTCATAAGGACTAGGTAACTATGTATCGAAAGCTTATAGCAAATAACTTAATGACGAGATCTTATGCTACGCTTAATTGGGTGTGTCTATTACATCATTCATATAATGATATAACCTTGTTATTAATAACATCCAATGTTCATGATTATGAAACTAATCATCTATTAATCAACAAGCTAGTTAAGAGGCATACTAGGGACTTCTTTGTTGTCTACATATCACACATGTACTAATGTTTCGGTTAATACAATTATAGCATGATATATAAACATTTATCATAAACACAAAGATATAAATAATAACCACTTTATTATTGCCTCTAGGGCATATCTCCTTCAGTCTCCCACTTGCACTAGAGTCAATAATCTAGTTTACATATGTAAAGATATAACACCTTGGCCTTCTGGTGTTTTATCATGTTTTGCTCACGGGAGAGGTTTTAGTCAACGGTTCTGACACACTCAGAAACGTATGTATTTTGCAATTCATTTGCGTCTTCACGCATCACTCATTTTCCAAATGAGTCGGCATTAAATATGTTTGGTCTTCTGGTGGAACCTTAATTCCGCGGTCTGAAATATGTCACTAATATTGTCACACACAATATAGCTTCAAAGTTCTGACACTATCGGAACTACACCAAGTTCTCAAAGAACTTCTTGACTCAACATCCTCAATCATTGTCAAAACAATGACATACTCTGCCTTCTTTTGTAGAATCCGTCACAATATTTAGAACTCTTCTAAATCTAGCATTGTGCTACCTTTTTAATAACACTTAGCCTAATTGAGATTTGAAATTAATTCTTATATGTGACCAAACAAATATCGGTGCAACACTTTACAGTGATTTGTTTGTCATTACTCCATATAAATTTTTTATATATATCCTTGGTTCTTCTGAAGCACACGGGGATATTCTTACTGTTTGTCCAATGATCATCACATGAATCATTCTGGTATATGCTCCTAACATTTTAGAGCACAAGACATCTGATTTTGTACATATTATTTGTGATCCAAAATCACTCATGTGTTTTTACTCATTGAGTGTCAGATACACTCAAGTCTTGTTAAAACTTCACATGACAAGAACATTTTCTTAATATTTCTATATTGAACTACTTCAATATCCTTTCTATGTACTTTGACTTAAACTTATTATGTGTTTCAATCTATCTTCATAGATCTTGACACTAAATATGTTTCAGTCCATATTCTTTCATTGAAGTTAATTTCTCAATGAAACCTTTTAATCAAGTATATAATTACATCATTTATAACCAACTATATGTCACCTACATAAAGTATTATAAATATGTCTCAGCGCTCCCACTTAATTTCTTGCAAATACAAGCCTCTTCATCGTCTCTTGATGAAATCAAAAACTCTTTGACTATTTCATCTGGTGAAGATTCCAACTCCGCGATACTCACTTCATCCAATTGAAGTTTGTATACCTATCTAGTATTCTACGGACAGGCAAAACTCTTGGTTGTATTTTGTATACACCTTTAATACATACTTCTGATAAGTAATGTATTTTGCCATCCTACTAGCATATCTCATAAAAGAAATATGTAGTGATTACTAGAATAAACCACATAGACTATAAGCATTGCTACGGAAGATCTAATCTTATCGTAGTCAACTCTTTGAACTTTGTCGTAAACAATTTTTCGACAAGTCGAGCTTCTTTAAGGATATTACATCCAAGTCCATCAATTTTATAGATCCATTTACTTTCAAAAAGTATTCATCTATCTTGGATTTCATGGCGCATGGCCATTTTAACGGAGTCAGGGCCCATCATAACTTCTTTGTTTGTAGTTGGTTTATCATTATTCAAAATCAATCCTTTGTTCACAAATCATTTATTTGATCACAAAGTAAACCATACCTACAAGGTTCAATATGTACTTCGATCTCCATGGCTAAAACACTTTGTAGTCATGGGAGCCATGATCGTCGTGGCCGCTTCCGAAACAAATTCCGATGCTGCGCTACTCTGATCATTATGCTCAGGTTCATAAACCTTATCAAATTATATTGTCCTCCCACTCAAATACTTCACTAGAAACAATTTCTCGGAAATAAGAAACATTGACAAACACTTTTGTCTTTGTCTCGTGGGAAGAATTCCCAATTAAATCTCTGGGATAACCAACAAAGACATTCATCCGATTTTGGTTGTAAACTCTTAGACCAAAATTTAAAGAAAGACTATTAGGGTTTATACCCATACCATAACTCGTATGGTGTCATTTCAACGGATCATGATGATGCTCTATTCAGTGTAAAAGCGGTAGTCACTAAAGCATAATCCACAAAAATATAATGGCATCAATATTTTATATCATCATTGACCCAACAAGGTTTGGATACATCTCTCGGATACTCCATCATCACTATGATACTCCAAGAAACGTGAGTTGTAGAACAATTTCATAACTCTCTTAGATGTTCGCTAAAACTCGTAATTCAAATATTTCCACCATGATCCAATCATAGATATTTGACTTTTCTATTACGATGATTTCCACTTCATGCTGAAATTTATTTGAATCCATTCAAATGTTTCAAACTTCTTCCTTATCGAATATATCCACATATATACTCAATTCATTGTTGGAAGTTTTCATGAAGTAGAAGAATCTCCCGCACACAACTATGCCCAGTGAACCACATACATCATCATGTATTTTTCCACTAAGTTAGTTGCCCGTTCAACTCTTGGCCTATGAACGGTATTTCAGTCATTCTCTTTAGAAAAGATTTGCAAGCGCCAAACGATTCAAAAATCAAATGACTCCAAAAATCCATTTGCATGGAGTTCCTTCATGCGTTCCTTTCTAACATGACCTAAATGGCGGTTCCACAAATGAGTGGAATTCAAATCATTTGCCTTATGGCATTTTAGCGTCAGTGTTATGTATGTGTGTTTCACCATTAAGATTTATAATAACTTATCCATCGTACATGGAGTAATGTCATAATTTGAACAACTTATTGTTTTCATTTGACCAGAGCAAAATAACAATTATTAAGTTCTTTATTATAAATTCTAAGGGCTAGATAGAATGCCAATGATGAACATAATAACACTTTATTTTTGTTCCAGACGTGCATACCTATCATATTCCTTGTCAGTCACTTAGGCCATTGTATTCTTGTATTGCGTTGTTTTGTATGACACTTCATACCAACCAATATGGTACAAATACCCAAGAATTTCATTATGTGACCAAACAAGGAATACATCCATAACATGTATATCATTTATATACACCTGAGCTAGACTTTCTAGTCTTTTCTTTTCTTTCTGCCAAAATATCTTTTGTAGTTTCTCTTTTAGCTTTCCTCATTATTCAGAAAAACACTTCAACATCAATAACTTCTAGGTTTGTTGGTCAAATACCAATAATCTTGAGGTTCTGAAGTTGATCATTGATACGTCTCCAACGTATCGATAATTTCTTATGTTCCATGCTACTTTATTGATGATACCTACATGTTTTATGCACATTATATGTCATATTTATGCATTTTCGGAACTAACCTATTAACAAGATGCCGAAGAGCCAGTTGCTGTTTTCTGCTGTTTTTGGTTTCAGAAATCCTAGTAAAGAAATATTCTCGGAATTGGACGAAACTTTCGCCCAGGGTCCTATTTTTGCACGAAGCTTCCAGAAGACCGAAGACCTAACGAAGTGGGGCCACGAGGCGGCCAGGAGGGAGGCCGGCGCGGCCCAGGCCCTGGCCGCCCCCACCTACCCCCTGGGCCCCTCGTGTGGCCCCCGCGTTGACCTTCCGCCTACTTAAAGCTCCGTCGCGAAACCCCGTGCAAGAGCCACGATACGGAACCTTCAGACGCCGCCGCCGCGTCCCATCTCGGGGTTCGGAGATCGCCTCCGGCACCTGCCGGAGAGGGGATTCATCTCCCGGAGGACTCTTCATCGCCATGATCGCCTCCGGAGTGATGAGTGAGTAGTTCACCCTGGACCATGGGTCCATAGCAGTAGCTAGATGGTCGTCTTCTCCTTGTTGTGCTTCATTGTTGGATCTTGTGAGCTGCCTAACATGATCAAGATCATCTATATGTAATTCTATATGTTGTGTTTGTCGGGATCCGATGGATAGAGAGTACTATGATTATGGTGATTATCAATCTATTGTTCATGTGTTGTTTATGATCTTGCATGCTCTCCGTTATTAGTAGAGGCTCTGGCCAAGTTTTTACTCTTAACTCCAAGAGGGAGTATTTATGCTCGATAGTGGGTTCATGCCTCCATTGAATCTGGGACAGTGACAGAAAGTTCTAAGGTTGTGGATGTGCTGTTGCCACTAGGGATAAAACATTGATTCTATGTCTAAGGATGTAGTTGTCGATTACATTACGCACCATACTTAATGCAATTGTCTGTTGCTTTGCAACTTAATACTGGAGGGGGTTCGGACGATAACCTGAAGGTGGACTTTTTAGGCATAGATGCAGTTGGATGGCGGTCTATGTACTTTGTCGTAATGCCCAATTAAATCTCACTATATTTACCATGTCATGTATATGCATTGTTATGCCTTTCTCTATTTGTCAATTGCCCGACTGTAATTTGTTCACCCAACATGCTTATCTTATGGGAGAGACACCTCTAGTGAACTGTGGACCCCGGTCCTATTCTTTACATAGCATACAATCTACTGCAATTGTTTTACTGTTTTCTTTGCAAACATCTTCCACTCGATACGTTTAATCCTTTGTTACAGCAAGCCGGTGAGATTGACAACCTCACATTTCGTTGGGACAAAGTACTTGGGTTGTGTTGTGCAGGTTCCTAGTTGGCGCGGAATCCCTGGTGTTGCGCCGCATCACATTTCGCGACCATCAACCTTCAACGTGCTTCTTGGCTCCTACTGGTTCGATTAAACCTTGGTTTCATACTGAGGGAAACTTGCTTCTATACGCATCATACCTTCCACTTGGGGTTCCCAACGGACGTGTGCATCTACGCGTATCAAGCTAAATTTCTGGCGCCGTTGCCGGGGAGATCAAGACACGCTGCAAGGGGAGTCTCCACTTCTCAATCTCTTTACTTTGTTTTTGTCTTGCTTTATTTTATTTACTACTTTGTTTGCTGCACTAAATCAAAATACAAAAAAATTAGTTGCTAGTTTTACTTTATTTGCTATCTTGTTTGCTATATCAAAAACACAAAAAAATTAGTTACTTGTCTTTACTTTATTTGCCTAGTTTACTTTATTGCTGTTATCATGAGTAATCCTGAAGTTGAAGTTCGTTCTTTTAAGCAACAAGGTGGAGAAAGTTTTAAAGATGCTTGGTATAGAATTAGTAATGCTCATCAAAGGTGCATTAAGAAACACTCCACCACTATCCTTCTTAGGAACTTTTATGTTGGTTTATCTAGTTGGAATAGATATGTTCTTGATACTCTTTCGGGAGGTAATTTCCTAGGTACTCCCGCTTTAGAAGCTAGTTGCATCATTGAGAGTCTAGTTGGAATACCACCTGTTAATGAAGTTAAAATTGAAATCTCTCTTGAAGATGTTATGAAAAAATTGGAAACCATAGAGAAAAATTTTCCAAGTGTTGAAACTAAATTGGGAATGTTATTTGACAAAACTTATGAACTTGATAAATCCTTAGGAGGAATTGATGAAAGAATTAGTGTCCTAGGAACTTGTGTTGTCCATGATAATCAAACCAATAGGATTGATGAACTTGAAAAAGCTATGGGAACCTTGGGTTCAACCTTTTCTTCTCTCAAGTATAATGAGAAAGCTTATGTGGGTAAAGAGCAAAAATTCATGTACGCCTCTAAGGTGCCTAAACAAAAGAATTATTATAGGCCTAAAATTGCTAAAACCCCTAGCACTACCATAGAAAATCTAGATAATGGAACACCTAAAGTACCCCCTGCAACAAGTTGTGTTTGCATGAAAAATAATAATGTTGATGCTTCATCTCTCGATGTTACTTGATTTGCACTTTCTGCGCCTAGCTGAAAGGCGTTAAAGAAAAGCGCTTATGGGAGACAACCCATGTTTTTACCTACAGCAATTTTTTGTTTTGTTGAGTCTTGGAAGTTGTTTACTACTGTAGCAACCTCTCCTTATCATGTTTTTGTGCCAAGTAAAGTTTCTATGTCAAAGTTGATGTTATATTTGGGATCGCTGCGCAGAAACAACATTGCTGTCTGTCACGAATCTGGGCACAATTCTCTGTAGAAAATTCGAAAAAATCTGCCAATTTACGAGCGTGATCCTCAGATATGTACGCAACTTTCATTAGTTTTGAGTTTTTCCATTTGAGCAAGTCTAGTGCCAGCTTTAAATTCGTCTTTACGGACTGTTCTGTTTTTGACAGATTCTGCCTTTTATTTCGCATTGCCTCTTTTGCTATGTTGGATTTATTTCTTTGATCCATTAATGTCCAGTAGCATTATGCAATGTCCAGAAGTGAAAATAATGATTGTGTCACCTCTGAATGTGTGAATTATTAATGATGCACTAACCCTCTAATGAGTTTGCTTGAAGTTTGGTGTGAAGGAAGTTTTCAAGGGTCAAGAGAGGAGAATGATATACTATGATCAAGAGGAGTGAAAGCTCTAAGCTTGGGGATGCCCCCGTGGTTCACCCCTGCATATTTTAAGAAGACTCAAGCGTCTAAGCTTGGGGATGCCCAAGGCATCCCCTTCTTCATCGACAACATCATCAGGTTCCTCCCCTGAAACTATATTTTTATTCAGTCACATCTTGTGTTCTTTGCTTGGAGCGTCGGTTTGTTTTTGTTTTTGTTTTTGTTTGAATAAGATGGATCCTAGCATTCACTTTGTGGGAGAGAGACACGCTCCGCTGTTGCATATGGACACATGTGTCCTTAGGCTTTACTCATAATGTTCAAGGCGAAGTTTCTTCTTCGTTAAATTGTTATATGGTTGGAATTGGAAAATGCTACATGTAGTAATTCTAAAATGTCTTGGATAATGTGATACTTGGCAATTGTTGTGCTCATGTTTAAGCTCTTGCATCATATGCTTTGCACCCATTAATGAAGAAATACATAGAGCTTGCTAAAATTTGATTTGCATATTTGGTTTCTCTAAGGTCTAGATAATATCTAGTATTGAGTTTTGAACAACAAGGAAGACGGTGTAGAGTCTTATAATGTTTACAATATGTCTTTTATGTGAGTCTTGCTGCACTTGTTCATCCTTGAGTTTGCTTCAAATAACCTTGCTAGCCTAAACCTTGTATCGAGAGGGAATACTTCTCATGCATCCAAAAACCTTGAGCCAACTACTATGCCATTTGTGTCCACCATACCTACCTACTACATGGTATTTATCCGCCATTCCAAAGTAAATTGCTTGAGTGCTACCTTTAAAATTCCATCATTCACCTTTGCAATATATAGCTCATGGGACAAAATAGCCTTAAAAACTATCGTAGTATTGAATATGTACTTATGCACTTTATATTTTATTAAGTTGCTTGTTGTGCGATAACCATGCTTCTGGGGAACGCCATCAACTATTGTTGAATATCATGTGAGTTGCTATGCATGTCCGTCTTGTCTGAAGGTCTATCATTTTAGTGGTTGGAGCATGCAAAATTGTTAGAGAAGAACATTGGGCCGCTAACTAAAGCCATGAATCATGGTGGAAGTTTCAGTTTTGGACATATATCCTCAATCTCATATGAGAATAATAACTTTGCTACATGCTTATGCATTAAAGAGGAGTCCATTATCTGTTGTCCATGTTGTCCCGGTATGGATGTCTAAGTTGAGAATAATCAAAAGCGAGAAATCCGAAATGCGAGCATTCTCCTTGGACCTTTGTACAGGCGGCATGGAGGTACCCCTTTGTGACACTTGGTTGAAACATGGCATGCAAAGATCCGGTAGTCCAAGTTAAGTAGGACAAGGTGCGGGCACTATTAGTATACTATGCGTGAGGCTTGCAACTTGTAAGATATAATTTTCATAACTCATATGCTTTATTACTACCGTTGACAAAATTGTTTCATGTTTTCAAAATAAAAGCTCTAGCACAAATACAGCAATCGATGCTTTCCTCTGCGAAGGACCATTCTTTTACTTTTATTGTTGAGTCAGTTTACCTATCTCCTTCCACCTTAAGAAGCAAACACTTGTGTGAACTGTGCATTGATTCCTACATACTTGCATATTGCACTTGTTATACTACTTTATGTTGACCATATCCATGAGATATACATGTTATAAGTTGAAAGCAACCGCTGAAACTTAATCTTCCTATGTGTTGCTTCAACACCTTTACTTTGATTTATTGCTTTATGAGTTAACTCTTATGCAAGACTTATTGATGCTTGTCTTGAAGTACTATTCATGAAAAGTCTTTGCTATATGATTCACTTGTTTACTCATGTCATTACTTTTGTTTTGATCGCTGCATTCATTACATATGTTTACAAATAGTATGATCAAGATTATGATGGCATGTCACTTCAGAAATTATCTTTGTTATCGTTTTACCTGCTCGGGACGAGCAGAACTAAGCTTGGGGATGCTGATACGTCTCCAACGTATCGATAATTTCTTATGTTCCATGCTACTTTATTGATGATACCTACATGTTTTATGCACATTATATGTCATATTTATGCATTTTCGGAACTAACCTATTAACAAGATGCGAAGAGCCATTCTGTTTTTTTTGGTTTCAGAAATCCTAGTAAAGAAATATTCTCGGAATTGGACGAAACTTTCGCCCAGGTCCTATTTTTGCACGAAGCTTCCAGAAGACCGAAGACCTAACGAAGTGGGGCCACGAGGCGGCCAGGAGGGAGGCCGCGCGGCCCAGGCCCTGGCCGCGCCGACCTACCCCCTGGGCCCCTCGTGTGGCCCCCCGCGTTGACCTTCCGCCTACTTAAAGCTCCGTCGAAACCCCCGAGAGCCACGATACGGAAAACCTTACAGAGACGCCGCCGCCGAATCCCATCTCGGGGATTCGGAGATCGCCTCCGGCACCCTGCCGGAGGGGATTCATCTCCCGGAGGACTCTTCATCGCCATGATCGCCTCCGGAGTGATGAGTGAGTAGTTCACCCCTGGACCATGGGTCCATAGCAGTAGCTAGATGGTCGTCTTCTCCTTGTTGTGCTTCATTGTTGGATCTTGTGAGCTGCCTAACATGATCAAGATCATCTATATGTAATTCTATATGTTGTGTTTGTCGGGATCCGATGGATAGAGAGTACTATGATTATGGTGATTATCAATCTATTGTTCATGTGTTGTTTATGATCTTGCATGCTCTCCGTTATTAGTAGAGGCTCTGGCCAAGTTTTTACTCTTAACTCCAAGAGGGAGTATTTATGCTCGATAGTGGGTTCATGCCTCCATTGAATCTGGGACAGTGACAGAAAGTTCTAAGGTTGTGGATGTGCTGTTGCCACTAGGGATAAAACATTGATTCTATGTCTAAGGATGTAGTTGTCGATTACATTACGCACCATACTTAATGCAATTGTCTGTTGCTTTGCAACTTAATACTGGAGGGGGTTCGGATGATAACCTGAAGGTGGACTTTTTAGGCATAGATGCAGTTGGATGGCGGTCTATGTACTTTGTCGTAATGCCCAATTAAATCTCACTATATTTACCATGTCATGTATATGCATTGTTATGCCTTTCTCTATTTGTCAATTGCCCGACTGTAATTTGTTCACCCAACATGCTTATCTTATGGGAGAGACACCTCTAGTGAACTGTGGACCCCGGTCCTATTCTTTACATAGCATACAATCTGCAATTGTTTTACTGTTTTCTTTGCAAACATCTTCCACTCGATACGTTTAATCCTTTGTTACAAGCGTTGAGATTGACAACCTCAACTGTTTTGTTGGGACAAAGTACTTGGGTTGTGTTGTGCAGGTTCCTAGTTGGCGCCGGAATCCCTGGTGTTGCGCCGCATCACATTTCGCGACCATCAACCTTCAACGTGCTTCTTGGCTCCTACTGGTTCGATTAAACCTTGGTTTCATACTGAGGGAAACTTGCTTCTATACGCATCATACCTTCCACTTGAGGTTCTGAAGTTGATCATCATATGACAAGTGTTGCAGATTTCACTATTAGTAACTTTGTAATATGATGAACAATTTCACTCATAATTTTATCCATCAATTCATGACGACTTTCCGAGACCATGTCTGTACATGCTAGGCTCGTAAAGTTTAACCTCAGTATTCGCATGTGCAAATCTGGCTTGCACCCGTTGTATGCACACGTAGAATCTATCACACCCGATCATCACGAGATGCTTCGAAACGACGAGTCTTAGCAACGGTGCATACTAAGGATGATTACTTCATGGATATGCGAATATCGTTAGTGCCCCAATAGTTGGAGGATTGTGACGCCTGGCGTCTTCAACCTTCATACATTCCCATAAAACTTATGAGTTTATGTAGTCTCACCAAATTTATATTCTATCATCTTGCAATAAGGTCTTAGATATCACATATATCTCATACCTTGATTATTTCTGAAAACTAAATTTTCAGCTCCTTACTTTTCAAACAGATTTGAACTTCAAGTTTCACGGAGACAAGATAACTTTGGGTACTAATTGAAACCATAGCTCTTTGAATCAATAATGTGAGGTTTACTAAAAGTTTGCAATAGGACTTAATCAATTCTTGATTCTTTAACAATACGGTACTAATCCGTAAAGTTTCTTATCAGATTTTAACAGTATTTCTATCTCAATAACAAGACTAGCGCATAGTAGTAAACGGATGCCAATACTACAAAATTAATACAAAATACTACTCAGACTATGTTTATGATAATTAGTTCATGTTTTAATCTAATTACTAATGAACTCCCACTTAATACAACATCCCTCATAGTTGTTAAGTGGTACACGATCCAAATCCACTACACCAAAACCGATCATCACGTGAGATGATGTAGCTTCAATAGTGAACATCAACATGTTGATCATATCATCCATATGACTCGTGTTCAACCTTTCGGTTTCCGTTGTCCCGAGGCCATGTCTGTACATGCTAGGCTCGTCAAGCAAACCCAAGTATTCCGCGTGTGCAACATGGCTTACACCCGTTGTATGTGAACGTTGAGTCTATCACATCCGATCATCACGAGATGCTTCGAAACGACGAACTGTACAACGGTGCATACGAGGGGAGAACACTTTATTATCTTGATATTAATGTGAGGGATCATCTTATAATGCTACCGTCGCGATCTAAGCAAAATAAGATGCATAAAGGATTAACATCACATGCAATTCATATGTGATATGATATGGCCCTTTAGTCTTTGCGCCTTCGATCTTCATCTCCAAAGCACGGACATGATCTCCATCATCAACGGGCATGATCTCCATCATCGTCGGCGTAGCGTCAAGGTCCATGGCGCCGTCTTCATGATTGTTCACCTCATGTAGCAACTATTACAACTACTTTGAAATACTACTCAACATGAAATATAAAGACAACCATAAGGCTCCTGCCGGTTGCCACAATACAATAATGATCATCTCATACATATTCATCATCACATTATGGCCATATCACATCACCAAACCCTGCAAAAACAAGTTAGACGTCTCTAATTTGGTTTGCATATTTTACGTGGTTTAGGGTTTTCGAGTAAGATCTAATCTACCTACGAACATGAACCACAACGGTGATACTAGTGTTGTCAATAGAAGAGTAAATTGAATCTTCACTATAGTAGGAGAGACAGACACCCGCAAAGCCACTTATGCAATACAAGTTGCATGTCGAGCGTGGAGCAAATCTCATGAACGCGGTCATGTAAAGTTAGCCCGAGCCGCTTCATCCCACTATGCCACAAAGATGCAAAGTACTCAAGCTAAAGATAACATAAGCATCAACGCCCACAAAACCATTGTGTTCTACTCGTGCAACCATCTATGCATAGACACGGCTCTGATACCACTGTAGGAAAACGTTGCATAGAAAACAAAAAATTTCCTATCGCGAACACGCAATCCAAGCCAAGATGCAATCTAGAAGACGGTAGCAACGAGGGGATGATCAAGACTAACCCTTGAAGAGATTCCAAAGCCTATAAGAGTAGGCTCTTATTGCTGCGGTAGACGATCACTTGCCGCTTGCAAAAGCGCGTAGAAGATCTTGATCACGATCGGTTCCGGCGCCACGAACGGGCAGCACCTCCGTACTCGGTCACACGTTCGGTTGTTGATGAAGACGACGTCCACCTCCCCGTTCCAGCGGGCAGCGGAAGTAGTAGCTCCTCTTGAATCCGACAGCACGACGGCGTGGTGTCGGTGGTGGTGGAGAAATCCGGCGGAGCTTCGCTAAGCGTGCGGGATGTGGTGGAGGAGAGAGACCGCTAGGGTTTGGGGAGAGGGGGTGGCCGGCCACTAAGGGGTGCGGCCAAGCTATGGCTTTGGTGTGGCCGGCCCCCTCCCCTTGGCCCTCATTATATAGGTGGAACACCCAAGAGTTGGTGTACAAGTCTTCGAATAAGACCCCAACCCAAAACCTTCCATGTGTAGGGAAACCTACCCAAGGTGGGATTCCCACCTCAAGTGGGACTCCCACCTTTCCATGAGGGTGGGTGGCCGGCCACCTTGGGGGGAAGTCCACCTTGGACTTTCCCCTCTAGGGTTTGGCTGGCCAAGCTTGTGGAGTCCTTCCGGGACTCCACCTTCCATAGTGCGTTTCTTCCGGACTTTTCTAGAACCTTCTAGAACCTGCCATAAATGCACCGGATCATTTCCAAACTTGGAATATGACTTCCTATATATGAATCTTATTCTCCGGACCATTCCGGAACTCCTCGTGATGTCCGGGATCTCATCCGGGACTCCGAACAAATATTCGAACTCCATTCCATATTCAAGTTCTACCATTTCAACATCCAACTTTAAGTGTGTCACCCTACGGTTCGTGAACTATGTGGACATGGTTGAGTACTCACTCCGACCAATAACCAATAGCGGGATCTGGAGATCCATAATGGCTCCCACATATTCAACGATGACTTTAGTGATCGAATGAACCATTCACATACGATACCAATTCCTTTTGTCACGCGATATTTTACTTGTCCGAGGTTTGATCTTCGGTATCACTCTATACCTTGTTCAACCTCGTCTCCTGACAAGTACTCTTTACTCGTACCGTGGTATGTGGTCTCTTATGAACTTATTCATATGCTTGCAAGACATTAGACGACATTCCACCGAGAGGGCCCAGAGTATATCTATCCGTCATCGGGATGGACAAATCCCACTGTTGATCCATATGCCTCAACTCATACTTTCCGGATACTTAATCCCACCTTTATAACCACCCATTTACGCAGTGGCGTTTGGTGTAATCAAAGTACCTTTCCGGTATAAGTGATTTACATGATCTCATGGTCATAAGGACTAGGTAACTATGTATCGAAAGCTTATAGCAAATAACTTAATGACGAGATCTTATGCTACGCTTAATTGGGTGTGTCTATTACATCATTCATATAATGATATAACCTTGTTATTAATAACATCCAATGTTCATGATTATGAAACTAATCATCTATTAATCAACAAGCTAGTTAAGAGGCATACTAGGGACTTCTTTGTTGTCTACATATCACACATGTACTAATGTTTCGGTTAATACAATTATAGCATGATATATAAACATTTATCATAAACACAAAGATATAAATAATAACCAATCGACCACCTTCCATAGCACGCGCCAGTGCCGCCGCCATGCAGCTTTAGAATCAATTCCACCGCCCAGTTTGAGAGCCTCCGTTCTTCATCTTCCCCGCCACCTGCCGCCATCGAACCCAAATTAAACTCCAATCAGTTGAACCCAAACCTCATAGACCCACCCCCTGCCCTGCGATGGCGGCATCGAACAAGGAAAATGATGACTCTGAACTGTTTCAGAAGGTCTTTTCCGAAGGTCCCCTTGAAGAACTCGTAACAAGATGCGACGTCATCACCGCCGCGAGCCTCGTCGGTTCGTCCAAACTATTTTTCGACTCTGCAAATGATAGTGCAACTCTATCTTTTTCTCTCCCGTTTGGCCTCCCATGTGTTCTTCATTCTCACCCGACGAAGGTAGCACGGGATTGCAAGCTGACGCCGCTGGACAGGTTCTCCTCCGACGCTGTGATGCCAGACGGTACGGGTAAGCAGTGGGTAGGTGCCAATGGAGATTGGGTTGCCATGGTTGACACTGGCTTTCCTGCTTGCAAATGGAAACTTGTCAACGTCTACACTCGCCGTGAAATTCCTCTCCCTGTGCCGTTTGAAACCACCCACATTCCAAATATATACCACCACAACCTTCGTGCTATTATATTTCACAAGATATATATTTGCCAAGTTCCCACAGCTGCTGGGGGGTACAAAAATTTCTCTCTTGTTGCTGTTTTTGACATCAGAGTTGCCCTCCTTTGCGGCGAAGATTCTGGATGGACAGTTCTTACAGAGCCCAAGTCCCACATCTTTTACAATTACAGCGATGCAATTCTCCACAATGGGCTTGTGTTTGCCACAACTCATACTGGCACTGTTCACGCATGGAATCCTCAGCAAGCTGGTAATTTTCCTCCGGACGTAAGTAGTGTATGATGAGCTTCATTATTCATGGCTGTAAAGATAATTTTAATGCACAAACTTATTAATTTTCGAACCTGACTGATCTGACTTGGAGGCTTGGGGCATATTTGCTTCGGATGAAATTTCATTGGTATTTAGACTTTTTATTCGAGATGATTACCATAGAAAAATTTGAGGATTGTATAATTAGGAGTTTTATTCTCAGATTGAATTATGTTGGATTTTGACCTCTACTTGAACTTCTTGAAATGAATCCTTTGGTTTCCCATGTGATGTACTGAAATACACCAATATGCTGTATTATTGAATGGAAATGCCATTATATCATCCCATCTGAATCCTAATGCGTTTTCCCAATTCTTACGTTTTCAGATTTGTGCAAACCAAACATACCCTTCTTAACAGTAATTTCGTTTTCAAGCAGGTCCTCCGCTGATCGTAGAGCCACCGCCCATTGTGTTTGAATGGCGGTGTGCACTTGATGATGCTCTTGGCCATGATCACGAGGTCGATTATGGCATGTGGTGGTTAGCAAGATCTATAGATGGTTCTAGACTTCTTCTGATCCATACACTGGGCATTGCTGATGAAAGGGAATATTCCTGTAAAGTTTGCCATACTGCTTCTGATCGTCGTGTTCATCATGGTCGCACTGTTGGCAACTATGCTTCTGGGTTTGGTTGCCTGGTGTTCACGAAGGACACTAGTAAGTTAAATGAAGGTATTCCATGGGAAAAGATTGATGACCTTGGAGAATATTCTCTTTTCCTTGGAGTGAACTATCCGATTATGCTGCCATTAGGCGGTGCAGATGTTGTCCCAGGATGTCTGACGAGAAGAAATTGTGTGTACACCTTGCCGAATGAAGCATGGCTTCGCAATTCGCAGCTGCCTGAAATATGCCGATTCAGTCTGAATCGTGAAGATTGCGCCGTTGGTTTCCAAACCAACGCCTTGGAGAAAACATGCAAAACAAAAAAAGATAGGTACCTGGTAAAGACACCGCTTTGGTTCATCCCAAACTTCGCCAACGCCCCGGATTGGAACAAGTGTGATGTTTAATTCTGAAACAGGGCCTGCAGCCATTGTAGCTACTGATAGTATGTAATTTCATAGCTAATGAACGAGGCAATTGTGGTCTACTAGTTACAACTGTTTTGTAAAGAGGTGGTCTATAAGTATACCCCTCTCTTTTTTTCGAGGGTACGCCAATGGCGTACCAAATCTTTATAGAAGAAAGCAAGTGTTTTTACAAGAACCGGCTGTGAGATGCGAACATCTCAGTCGGTAACTCCACCCACACACGCCCTATCCTACTCTCGCGACATCGAGCCTCCATCTCCTCTTCTCGCCAGCTTCCATAAAGCAAATTCCTCCTTAATCCTGATCACGAGCTGCTGTACGTTGCATTGCTGCCTGATGTTGTTGAACACTCTTGCATTACGCTGCTTCCAAAGCATCCAGGCGGTTAGCATAACTAGGGCGTCAAACCCCCGTCTATCCTTCTTGTGCACCAATTGCCTCGCCGCATCCCACCAAGTCTCCAAAGTGCTGTCAAAGGACGGCTCAACCAAGTTAAGCCCTGCCGCTCTCAAGCATTCAAACCAGGTTTGCTGCGAGGCAGACACGCATCGAATATGATCCAGCGTATCCGAGCTGCAGACAAGTGAAACACGCCTGCTCCCGCAAACCGTGTCTCGGCCTGTCCAAGTCCACAGACGATATCTCAACGCTAACCAACGAAGATCTTACACTTGGCGGCAATCGATTTCCGGATAGGTTGGTGCATTCGAACTCCAAGCCTCCTTGACACAAACGGTAAGTGTCCTTGGCCGAGTAGACTCCATGCTCGCCCCGATCCAAGCAAAAACGTCATTTTCCTGAGGCCTCCGCGGAACCAGCTCAATCTCCTCCCAAAGCATGATGCATTGCGCCCAGGCTTGAAGCGATAGATCAGAGGTAAAGTCCGTCAGCCATGCATTATCGATGAGTGCGTCCGAGACCCGGCGGCAATTTCTTCTTCTAGGAAGCACCGCGCTCGTGACGAGCGGCGCAATGTCCTCCGCGCAACGTCCGCCGATCCATCTGTCCTGCCAAAACAGGACGTTTGTTCCCGACCCGACAGAGATCTTAGCAAAGCTTCTGAACACATCTGTCGCGCCCTTGTCCATGGAGAGTTTTAACCCTTGCCACGGCCTGCTTGGGTCGGTCCTCTGGAGCCAGTCCCATCGCGCTCTTAGGGCCAACCCTTGAAGCTTCAGGTTCTTGACGCCAAGGCCGCCAAGACGAGTCGGCTTACAAACGCTTTCCCACGCGACCAGACAACGACCGCCCGTGTTATGCTTGCGACCAACCCAGAAAAAGCTCCTGATATGCTTCATTACTTCGTCGAGCAACCACTCTGGCGGATTCACAACTAGCACATGGTGTATAGGCCTCGCCAACATGACTGTTTTAATGAGCGTGAGCCTCCCTGCCCTATCGATCATGCCTCTCTGCCAAGCAGGAACAATCCTGACAACAGCATCAATCATCGGCTGCCATTGAGCACGAGTCAGCGGTCTTAGCGCCAATTGTAGTCCCAAGTACTTAATCGGAAAGTCGACACATTGGCAGCCCAAAGTCTCCTGGGTTCTCACTTTCTCCTCCTCAGCTCCTCTTATCAGCGTAGCCGTGGTCTTGGTGTAATTGACCTGTAACCCAGATGCCTCACCAAAGGTGTACAGCAACTCCTTGGCCTTTGACTCATGGCGGCGGGCGGAAAAACAGGACGACGTCGTCTGCATAAATCGAAATCCTTTGCATTGCAGAGACTCCGGCTAAATCGCTGAACAGGCCGTGTTCCACCGCTTTCTCCATAGCGCGAGTCAGCACTTGCATCCCAAGAACAAACAACATTGGCGATGTGGGGTCGCCTTGCCTCAACCCACGTGTGTGTTGGATCCTTCTTCCCGGCACTCCGTTGACAGTCACCCTTGTATTGGCAGTATAGAGGAGTAAGGCAATCCACTTAGTGAAGAGCGGCCCAAAACCCATGGCGCGAAGCACCTCCTGCAAGAAACCCCAGGACATCGTGTCGAACGCGCGTGTGAGGTCAAGTTTAAGCAACACTCCTGTCTGTCTCCTGTGATTGATCTTCCTTGCAACCTGCCTCACCAACAAGAAGTTGTCATGGAGGCAACGCCCTCTCACAAACGCTGATTGGTTAGCGCTTACTAGCTCTCCCAGTCTGCTCCTCAGCCGATTTGCCACCAGTTTGGAGAATAATTTGGCGAAGCTATGAACCAAACTAATTGGTCTGTAATCTCCAACTTCCTTGGCGTCTTGCTTCTTGGGGATTAGCGTGATTAGCGCCCTATTAAGCCTCGCGAATCCTCTTCCATCTCCAACCCCCAGTTTCCAAACACAAGCCATAATATCCGGCTTGATCACTGTCCACGCCCTCTGATAGAAAGCAGCGATAAACCCATCCGGCCCCGGCGCACGATCCCCGGGCATCTCCTTGATCGTCTCCCAGACCTCTTTTTCTGTGAACAAGGCCTCTAGTTCCCTCAGATCTGCTGGTTGGATTCCGATCGCATGCAAGTCAATCGAGAATGGCCTGTTCTGCATAGTACCCAGCAGGTTCTCATAAGCATCCGCAAAAACTCCAACTTTCCTATCTTGATCAGTTATAATCTCATCACCAACACGTATCGATGGGATAAAATTCTTGCACCGCCGTCCATTGGCTACAGCGTGGAATAGCCTGGTGTTGGCATCTCCATCCCTCAGCCATCTAATCCGCGACCGCTGCCTCGCCATAGTACGCTCCAAGGATGCCAAACCCAGCACAATGAGCTTAAGATTCCTGCGCAACCAAAGCTCTCCATGAGAAAGGGCCCTCTCCTCCTGAGCCACATCTAGCCGAAAGATAATTGTGTTAGCCATCGCCATTTTTAGTTTCAGGTTCCCAATCTTCCTTTGCCCCCAAGCTTGCAGAGCTTCCGCGGTGTTCCTGAACAGAGCGTCCAACCTCCTAAAAGGGTCAACGATTCGCTGATCGCAGACCCAAGCCTCCTTCACAGCATCATCAAACCCATCCAGTTTTAGCCAAAATAACTCGAAGCGGAATCTCCTCTTGGGCCGGAAGGCCGCAGCGAAATATGTAACGGTGCGTCGGACGGGGGAAGAAGATAATGCTTGCATCAGCACATCCGGATATTGCAGGTCCCAGTCAATCGACACCAAAGCTCTATCAATGCGGGTCATCGTGGGAGAGGCCCGCTCATTGCTCCACGTGAACTTCCTCCCATGCATATACAGATCACGGAGCTCCAATTCTTGCGCAAATCGACGAAATCTGGCCATCATGGCTCTATCCAAATTATCATTGTTTTTCTCCGAAGCATACATGATTAAGTTGAAGTCTCCAAGCATCATCCAGGGGCCCGGACAGAGCGATCTGCGCTCCGTAAGCTCAGCCAAGAAGTTGATCTTGTCCTCCTCTCTTTGTGGCCCGTAGACCGTGGTAATCCACCAACTCACATTGTCCTTCGTTTTTATCTCCCCAGTGATCGCGTGCGAGTCAAAGCTGAAACTATCGATCGTCAGAACAGATGTGTCCCAAGCCAACAGAATTCCTCCCCGGGTCTCCACCGCGGGTAGGTACACAAAACCGCCAAAAGCAGGACCCAGACATTGCAGGACAATGAACTCATCAATTACATCAAGTTTAGTTTCCTGGAAACACACCACATTTACATTGAGTGATGCCACGAACTCCCGCACCGCGTGCCTTTTAGCAAGATCGTTTAGGCCTCGGACATTGCAGTCCAAAATCTCAGGGTTTATATCCATAGATACCCAGGGAAAACGCTCCTACTCCGAACGACGCATCAATGCGCCTGAACCTCCGTAGGCCTGCCCTGCGCCTCCTGCCCCTCCGCCGGCATCGTCTTGCCGAAGAGAGCTGCCATGACTCTCAGATGTTGGTCACAGACCGGTGCATCAAACATCCTCTTGAAAGCTAACAGGTCCTCGTCCGTCGCCGCCAGATCAACAGCCGTGAAGCCGAGTGCTTTGAGAAGCACAGTTTCCGCCGCCGACGCCTTTCTTGTGGGCTTAGCCGAGATTGGTGCCGGCGTCGCCGTCGCAGCGGTGGAGGACCTCCTAGTCACACGCCGTGGAGTAAAAGGCTCAGCGTCAGCTCTCAATTTGTTTGCCGATTCGACCTCTCGCAACAATGGCGGCGCCAAGGTTTTTAGGATGTGAGCGCAGAAAGCTTTGATCCGTGATAGCTCCTCGCCTTCCGAGCCCTGCATGGCTAACTCGTGGGCTTGATCCTGGGTGAGGCCCACGACCTCTTGTTGGGCTTCCTGGGTGAGGCCCACGACCTCTTGTTGGGCCTCCATCGCAGGCTCCAGAACTAGGAGACCACCACTCCCTCCAACTCCTCCACACTGTTCGCTGTTCCCGCCAGAAATCGTCCCGTGGCTGGCCAGATCCTGTTCCAGCGGATCCGAGGTTTCTTCTTGGTCCAGATGGGGCGCCTCATGCGCAAGCTGGGCTCCAGGAGTCAGCTCCGCTTGGGAGGGCGACGCCGTCCTGTCCCTGGAGTTGTCGCTGTCCTCGCAATCCGACAGAGGTACGGAAATGTACGCACCCGGGTCCAAGCTACCACAACTGTCATCGGAACCCTCTCCACTAGGCAGCAGATCCGATGCATCCATCCAACGTACAGCAGCCTCTCTGTCCTCTTCCCCAGACTCGCCTTCCTCTGATGCCCCGGCAGACTCTGATTGGCTGTCTCCAAGATATGCACGTTAGAGGGTGCTCCACCATCTCCAACGGCAGGGTCAGCAGAGCCTAAAAGAACCTTTTGACTTTGCTTTCTGATCCAGGACTGCTTTCCACGGCTATGGTATGTGACCAATCGCTGCATGTCCAATTGCTCAGTGCTGCCAGCCCTGCCAGACAGCAAAGGAGCATCGGAGCGTTTGTCGCGTGTATGATCCGTCGCTGTCTCTTCCAGCACTTGATTTGAAATGAGCGGCTCCACCTCAGACGACTCTACGTGGCACGCATCCTGGCCCTCCATCGCTGGCATCTTCCAATCCAACGATTCCAACGCAGCTTGCCTGTACGAGCGCGGGCCTCCACCAGGCGCCACTCCGGCAGCTCCGCCGCCACCTCCCCGACGGTCCGGCACACCTCTGATCCATGGCAGATTTCGACGAACACGACCAGAACCATCCATCCTCCCCTGCGACTCGGAAGGTGGAGCGCCTGAGTCCGCACGCTCCCTCAGAGCACGATCTTCCTCCACACTATCAACATGAATGAGGACCCTGTAGCGAAGGGTGCTGACCTCCTCCCGGTGCCGGCGAGCGAGCTCACCGGAACCACCAACGACCTCCTCCGGCTCCGGTACCACCAGCACGCGAGCCGAAGGGATGAGCGCCAAGGAGTCTGCCCAAGCCGAGAGACGAAACAGGGATAGATCCGTGCGCATCCGCGTCTCCGGCGCCAGCTCCTCCACCACACAGGATGTGCCTAGCAGCTCCTCCGCCGTTTCACGGGTCCAAGCATGAGGAGGCACCCCCTCCAAGGCCAACTGCACACGCATCCTGTGACATACCTTGGAGGCATGCACCAACCGCGTCCAGGGCCTGAAGAACAGCGAAACTCCGGCGTGCTCAACTGATGGCCTCGAAAGAATACTCCAGCGTAGATCCGCCGTAGCCAACACGATGAGAAATCCCTCCGGATGAAACGGATGAACCGAACAACCTTCCGACGTGAAACCCAACTCTGCTTCCAGCGCAGCAGCAACCTGAGCACACGTGACCTCCGGCCGGTCTCCACCAGCGCGGCGATCCGCGTCCGGGCGCGCTCCGGATCCGCCATGCTGGCGAACGCCGCACGATGCGAGCGACGCCGGGGACTCCTCCGGGTCGTCGTGCACCGAAAGACGACGCCTTTGAGCTTGCGGCTCCGCCGGCTTGCCGGCCGCGATTGGGCCAACTCGGGTCCGCCGGCGGAGGCGGAGGCGGAGGGCCGGGGTCTCGCTGGCGGGGGCCTCGCGCCCGCTGCGACGAGGGTGCCGGGATCTGGATGCTCTGGCGCGGCGCGCGGGCCAGCAGGGCCGCACGCCTGAGCTCATCCTCCGACGGCGGACTACGTGGCCGCTTGCAGGCCTTCGCCTCATGGCCGTCGCTCCCACATCTGAAGCAAACTGGATCGTTGGGGCAGTCCTGCTTGTGGTGACCAGGCCGGAAGCACTTAAAGCATAGACCTTGCATCTCGCGCGACTGCCGGTTGGAAACGCCTGCTGCGGTTCTCCACCCGCCACGCCACCGCATCTTGCGCGACGGCCGGCCGCTCCCATGGCTGCTCCACCACGGGAGGATTCACCTCCGAGCTCCACACCGCGCATCGCGAGAATCCACTCTGGACTCTGGAGGCCGACTCGTTGGACAACCCCATGCCAGACACCTCTAGCCTCTCGCCACTCCGGCGCGGCTGAGAAGCGGCTGACTCAGGGCTCGACGGGATGCGCCGCCAGATGGAGACCGGCTCTGCAACAGCCTTGCCATGAGCAGATCCCGCCATGACGGAAGGGGGAGAGAGGGAGGAGAGGGGGCTGGGTGGGTGGTGAGAGGGGGGGGGGGGGGGCCGGCGGCGCGCGGCAGCCGGCGGCGCAGACGAGGCTAACCTACCTTACCTTGCCCACGGTTCCGCTCAGACCCAACACAATTTCACAGCTGCGGGGGTTAATTGTGGGATGCGAAATTTGTGTAGTTCAGAGAATCTCCATGCGGATCCCATAACCGTGAACATGCAGGGAAGGCATGATAGTACTCTATTGCTATATACCCCTCTCTTCATTGATGCATTTGTGGTCTACATGATGGTACTCTTAAATATATGGGTGTGGCTCCTCAACACATAATGTGGGGGTATTATTGTGTTAAAGTTGAAGGCTTGATCAACTATAGGTTCACTTCTCTAGTTACATTACTAGGTACTCCGGTTGGCTATGTTGTGATGAAATTGTGTTCTGTTGTTCGGTGAAGACAAAAGTAGAACTATGGTATGCTTATGTTTAAGAGCAAGCGAGGGTTTAGCTTGAGATGTTAAAATTCAGATTTGAACTATTTTTTGATATGGAAATTTGAAATATATATGGTACTGTATATGATTATGTGTAACAACAAGCGACGAAAGGGCTGATGCTCCTATTCCTTGTCGGCGGGAGGACTATGTGTGCGGCGACTTGAGCCAAATTAGAAGGCCATAGCTATGTTGATTGGTCCTTGAAGTTGGAGGGGCTAGGATTTCGGATGAGCGGAGTGGGGGAAGTTGTTGCTCATGGAACATAAGTCCTTAAAATAGTAATGTTAGTATATAGGAGTACAAGGTATATACTTGTACTATTTTAGTACTATAATAAGTATATCGGGTTCATCAAAAAGAATTATCTCGGGTTCACAACCACGTGGGGTCAAGGTGAGGGAAAGTTGGTCAATACCTCTTACCGCTATATCCCCGCCCCAAGTTCTAATGCGCAAGTGCTGTTATTTTTTTTAAGGGAAATAGTGGTTCCTCTCCCCCGGAAACATGCCCCGCATCTCCACCTCCTAGTATCGTAGTACTACTACTGCATCTTCTCCAAAAAAAACCCTCTTCTGTCTCTTTCTCCCGTTCACCCCTCTCTCCCTTGCATTGGATTACCGACTCCAATGAAGCAGAAGCGTAAGATTGAGGAGATTCCTGATTGCTACCACCAGTCCATGGGGTGGGGCAACCTCCACTACCCACTGGTGGAGAACATAGCCGAGCGGGCGGATATCCTCAGCACTGGTCGCCTCGCTCGAGGCATGATCGGCATGCGGCATGCCATCCGCGGAGCGCATAAGGTTCCGTTCGGTTTACCGAGCCTGCTCCACTGCGACCCCGAGACATGGCCAGACGACCGCGACAATACTGTAAGAGTATTTATTTATTTACTCATCTCGTTTCAGCTTGTGTTTTTTCAATCAACTTTTCTTATTGCCAAACATCATGCATGAATTTAGACTCAACATAATCACCTGATTTGGGAGTACTGTAAGGTTTGCTGCCTTCACTATGCACATGTACTCTTCGGAATTGCTTTATTTATCCATTACATCTGTGCTTCAGTTCTGCACAATCCGCTCTTCATTCTGTCGAATACCTTGCATGCATAGACAATTTTGAAACAAATCCTATTTGCAGGGCATTCACGCGTTGCTGATGCCATTAGACAAGCCGACAGTTCCAGCATTTATCCATACCAAGGAGGAACTGGATGGACATGGACCCATGCACTGGGTGGGTTGTAACGGCGACTGGGTGGCATTTGTCCAGCAGGACGGGCACTTGACGATCCGCAACATATACATATCAGATACTATTATACCTCTTCCATCTCTGCAAGATGCAGGAATTTCTTTGGGCCCTACTAGTGAATGGTGGCATGGCAGCCCACCATTCCTGTTCAAATACAAAATAGATAAAAGTTTGGAACTGCTCAAAGTACGGATCGTCAAGAGGCCGTACAAAGATGATCTAGCAGGGCCATGGCATTACGAGGTAATCGTTGTATTTGACGAATTGATCGCTATCCTACAAGCGCCCCTAGAAAAGGAGTGGAATATCCTGAGAAACCCTGAATTCTTTGATAGAAACAGCTATGTCGATGCCATGGGCATTCCTGGATATGGTACAAGTTCACACCTACATCGTGTATACGCAGTTACATATCCGTATGGAGATGTTCTGGTTTGGGAACCATATACCTGTGGTGAGTCTTTGTTTTATGTCTTAACTAGTAAATGGCATGCTGCACATGTTGGACCAATTACGATTCGCAATACTGATGTATAAAAGTTGCGTTCTAAATGTTGTTCAAACTTTCAATACAACTAATAATTTGGTTATACCATCAAAATAAGTGTGAGCATACAGTTTATAAATATGAACAAAAATTTGGAACCTTTCTTAATCACTATCAAGTGGGACGTGTGATATCGGTGTGAGACTGCTCTGATTTTTCTTCATAATGGAAACATGACGGTTCTAGAAACACGTGGACACTGGTGTGGTATTTTTTTCACGCGAATACCTCTAATCCCAACCGTTAGATTTTGGACACCAACAGTTGGAATTGCTGCGACATGTCTTGTTAAAAACTGGTGCCTTATAGTAGTAGAAAATAGAAGATAGAAGAGAAGAGATAATTTTCAGTGTAGTTCCTACTTGCTGCATTGTGGTTGATCTTTGTGCATTGCAGGGACACATGCAGCCCCGCGTCTCATTGACGCCCCTGTCATTGAAGATGAAGAAGCAGAAGTGGCTGCAATTTTCGCTCAAATCGAGGGAGATGCTGTCATGGAAGATGATGAAGCAAATGTGGCTCAAGGCGATGGAGGTGCCGATGAAGATAATGATGCTGATGAAGAAGAATTAGAAGAAGAAGAATTAGAAGAAGACGAATTTGATGATGAAGAATTAGATGATGAAGAATTAGATGATGATGGTGATAATCATAATTATGAAGATGAAGATGTATTTCTTGGATTTTCTGACCAGCGCACTTGGTTCCTGGCACCAATGAGAGCAGAGTCCATTACTGGTGAATCTGATCTCGCGTGGATTCAGGTTAAAGGTTATCGGCCCATCCTCGGTCCTCCAATATTACATATGGGTAACAAGCTGAGGTCTTATCCTTTGGTACGGTGCTACGTTTTCTTGAGATCTGCCCATACCTTGGACCCTGTAGAAGAGGCAAGGTGGGAAAGATTGAACAATTTGAAGGGGCGTTCTTTATTTCTTGGACTCAATCACCCAATTTTCATGCTACCCCCGCCAGTCGACGCAGAGGCTGCAGAACCAGATTTCCAATTGTTCAAACCTGACTGTGTCTTTGCTACCCACAATCGCGCCCGTGATACATGGATACGTCCAAGGCCAAATTGGTGCAGAATGCACGTCAATGGAGGTCCTGCCATAGGCTCAAGATTGCAGTACAAAAAAGAGAAGACTGAACATAGAGCCGAAGCACCCATGTGGTTCGTCCCAACACTTCCACCTGTTTTTCCTTGAGAAATAAGAGACAGATGGTGACCTTATTTTATAGAGAAAACATAGTGTTCGTGAACTTAACCTCATGAACATTCGCTGTTCGGTTTTTGCTGAAATCAAAATTTTGCAGAGATGAAGATCTTTGTTTGAATCCCGTGCTGAACATATTTTTCACAAATTAGCTACCCGTATTGTGATGAATACATGCTGGTTTGTTGTTTGGTGCAGTAGCAGACATGAAGATCTTTGTCCTGAATACCACAATGGACATCTTTTTTTTCTTCAAAAATTAGCTAAGCTCACGCTATTAGGCGCAAATGCCTATTAAGAGATTTGGTGCTCTTGGGCACCATTGCTCCTGCTATTTTAGAAAAAAATAAAAAATATATTTATTTGTTCAAAAAATTAGAAAACAAATCATGGAGTAGCTAATGAATTGTCCCATAAACGTGCAAAATTTCAGTTTCAAATACAAAAAATTCTGGGCTACACAAAAGTAACAAACGTGTGGATCTGGGTATGCATATTTCAAATCTCCAAATTTCAACAGATTTTGTCTTTTTTGTGTAGTCTACAATATAAAGAATATCATATTAAAATTTTACACGCTTGTAGGTTACTTTATTTATTATGTCTACATTCATTTTCAGATTTTTTTGAAACAAATATGTATGCTATTTGATTTTTTTTAAACAGCAGAGCACTGGTGCCCATTAGCCAAAGACACTTTTCGCAAATGCCTACAATAAAGGAACGGATGGTGACCTTATTTTATAGAGAAACCATAGTGTTTGTGAAGTTAAAGTCATGAACACACGCTGTTCGGTTTTTGGTGAAATCAAAATTTAGCAGAGATGAAGATCTTTGTTTGAATCCCGTGATGAACACATTTTTCCTAAATTAGCTACCAGTATTGTGATGAATACATGCCGGTCTGTTTTTCGGTGGAGTAGCAGACATGCAGGGGATCGAAAGAAACGGCAAAGTAGCCAGAAATCAGGGGTCAAATATAAATTCGAGAAAGGAAACGTTTATTCAACAGTCAGGCTGACATGTGGGACGTATCTTGCAGCCGCGGCCCCAACATTTATCATTCAGAGAGGATGACATGTGGGACCCACGAACCAGTATCGTTCTCGGCGTTTCTCAAAGGGGGCAGGAGATCGAAAGAAAAAGGCAAGTAGCTCGAAATCAGGTGTCCAAAAAATCCAAGAAAGGAAAGGTTTATCGCACAAAGAGGCTGACATATTGTACCCAGTTTGCAGCAGCGTCATCAACGTTTCAAAGGCGGTGGAGTTCGAAAGAAAAAGGCAAATAGCCAGAAATTAGGGGTCAAAAATAAATCCAGCAAAGGAAACTTTTATCGTACAAAGAGGCTGACATGTGGGACCCAGCCAGCAGCGTCCTCAACGTTTCTAAGGTGGCAGGCAATGGAAAAAAGGCAAATAGCCAGAAATTAGGGGTCAAAAATAAATGCAACAATAGAAACTCTTATTGTTCATAGAGGCTGACATGTTGGACCCATGAGCCAGCAGGGCCCTCAACGTTTCAAAGGCGTCACGGGATCAAAAGAAAAGAACCAAGTAGTCATTAATTAGGTGTCAAAAATAAATCCAAGAAAGTAAATGTTTTACTTTTCATAGAGGCTGTCATATGGGACCCATGAGCCAGCAGCGTCCTCAACGTTTCTAAGGCGGCTGGGGATCGAAAAAAAAAGCGAAGTAGCCATTAATTAGGGGTCAACTATAAATCCAAGAAAAGAAATGTTTATTGTTCTTAGAGGCTGACATGTGGGAGCTATGCGCCAGCAGCGTCCTCATCGTTTCAAAGGCGGTCGGGGATCCAAAGAAAAAGGCAAATAGCCAGAAATCAGGGGTAAAAAAAATCCAAGAAAAGAAATATTATTGTTCATAGAGGCTGGCATGTGGGACCCATGAGCCAGCAGCGTCCACAATTTCAAAGGCGGCACAGGATCGAAAGAAAAAGGCAAGTGACCAAAAATCAGGGGGTAAAAAATCCAAGAAAAAAACTTTATTGTACATAGAGGATGACATGCGGGTCCCATGAGCCAACAACTTACTCGTCGTTTCAGAGGGCCGAGGCGGCATGAGATCGAAAGAAAAAGGAAAGTGACCAAATATCAGGAGCAAAAAATAATCCATGAAAAGAAACTTTCATTGTACATAGAGGATGACATAGGGTCCCATGTTGTAGCAGCGGTCTGAACGTTTCAAGGACGGCATGAGATCGAAAGAAAAAGGCAAGTGACCAAATATCAGGAGCCAAAAATAATCCAAGAAAAGAAACTTTTATTGTACCTTTGAGAGTCGGCATGAGATTGAAAGAAAAAGGCAAGTGACCAAATATCAGGAGCCAAAAACCTAGAAAAGAAACTTTTATTGTACATAGAGTATGACATGCGGGTCCCATGACGCTGCAGCATCCTCAACGTTTCCAAGGCGGCAGGGGATCAAATGAAAAGGAAATAGCCAAAAAGCAGAGGGTGAAAAAAATCGAAGAAAAGAAACTTTTATTGTTCATAGTGGATGACATGTGGGACCCATGAGGCAGCAGCATCCTCAACGTTTCCAAGCAGCAGGGGATCGAAAGAAAAAGGAAATAGCCAAAAATCAGAGCGTGAAAAATAATCCAAGAAAAGAAACTTTTATTTTACATAGAGGATGACATGTGGGTCCCATTTTGCAGCAGCGGTCTCAATGTTTCATATGCGGCTTGAGATCAAAAGAAAACGAAAGTAGCCCGAAATTAGGGGGAATAAAACTCCAAGAAAAGAAAGTTTTTTGTACATAGAGGATGACATACGGGTCCCAAGGCGGCAGGGGAACAAAAGAAAAAGGAAATAGCCAAAAATCAGAGGGGTGAAAAAAAATCCAAGAAAAAAGAAACTTTTAGAGTTCATAGTTCATAGAGGATGACATGCGGGTCCCATGAGGCAGCAGCGTCCACAACGTTTCCAAGGCGGCACACAGGACCAAAAGAAAAAGGATGTACCCCTGCTGGGCCTTTTGATCAAAAAATAATCCAAGATAAGGAAGATATAAATTGGGGCTGCCTGGCCATCTGGGCCTTCTAACCTGCTGGACGTCTTTTGACTCGTACAATTTCAGCCCACTCCAAAACAAGAAAGTCCTATGCTTCGCAAAAACAAAACAAAAACAAGGAGATTCATATTAGTTCGTTTATGTAAAAATAAAGATTTAATTTATCCGTTTGCAATAGCTCAGAGCGAAATACACTTTTTATTGTCTGCAAAATAATCAAGATATCACATGTTTCTTGTACGGGGAGGCTGACATCGGGACCCATGAGCCAGCAGCGTCGTCAAAGTTTTAAAGGCGGCAGGGGATCGAAAGAAAAAATAAATCAAAAATCAGTGGGTAAAAAAATCGAAGAAAAGAAACATTTATCGTTCTGAGAGGATGACATGCGGGACCCATGTGGCAGCAGCATCCTCAACGTTTCCAAGGCAGCACGGGATCCAAAAAAAAGGCAAAATAGCCAGAAATTAGGGGTCAAAATAACTCCAAGAAAAGAAAGGTTTATCGTCCATAGAGTCTGACATGTGGGACCCATTAGCGAGCAGATTCTTCAACGTTCAAAGGCGGCAGGGGATCAAAAGAAAAAGGAAGTAGCCAGAAATTAGGGGTAAAAAATAACTCCAACAATGGAAACTTTTATTGTTCATAGAGGATGACATGCGGGACCCATGAGCCAGCAGCTTCCTCAACGTTTCAAAGGCGGCATGGGATCGAAAGAAAAAGGCAAGTGACCAAATATCAGGAGCCAAAAATAATCCAAGAAAAGAAACTTTATTGTACATAGAGGATGACATGCGGGTCCCATTTAGCAGCAGCGTTTGAGTTGAGATGCGGCAGGGGTCTCGAAAGAAAAAGGCAAGTGACCAAATATCAGGAGCCAAAAAAATCCAAGAAAAGAAAGTTTTATAGTACATAGAGGATGACATGCGGGTCCCATTTAGCATCAGCGGTATCACCGTTTGAGAGGCGGCAGGGGATCGAAAGAAAAAGGCAAGTGACCAAATATGAGGTGCCAAAAATAATCAAAGAAAAGAAAGTTTTCAACGTTTCAAAGGCGGCAGGGGATCAAAAGAAAAAGGAAGTAGCCAGAAATTAGGGGGCAAAAATAACTCCAAGAAAGGAAACTTTTATTGTTCGTAGAGGATGACATGGGGGACCCATGAGCCAGCAGCTTACTCAACGTTTCAAAGGTGGCATGAGATCGAAAGAAAAAAACGCAAGTGACCAAATATGAGGTGCCAAAAATAATCAAAGATTTATTGTACATAGAGGATGACATGCGGGTCCCATTTTGCAGCAGCGGTCTCAATGTTTGAAATGCGGCTTGAGATCAAAAGAAAAAGAAAGTAGCTAGAAAGTAGGGGGTCAAAAAAAAATCCAAGAAAAGAAAGTTGATGGACATAGAGGTTGACATGCGGGTCCCATGTGCCAGCAGCTTACTCAACGTTTCAAAGGGGCCAGGGGATCAAAAGTAAAAGGCAAGTGACGAAATATCAGGAGCCAAAAATCAGAGGGTGAAAAAAAATCCAAGAAAACAAACTTTTATAGCACATAGAGGATGACATGCGGGTCCCATGAGCCAGCAGGTTCCTCAACGTTTCAAACGTGGCATGAGATCGAAAGAAAAAGGCAAGTGACGAAATATCAGGAGCCAAAAATAATTCAAGAAAAGAAACTTGATTGTACATAGAGGATGACATGCGGGTCCCATGTGTAAGCAGCTTACTCAACGTTTCCAAGGCGGCAGGGCATCAAAAGAAAAAAGGAAATAGACAAAAATCAGAGAGTGAAAAAAAACCATAGAAAATAAACTTTTATAGCACATAGAGGATGACATGCGGGTCCCACGAGCCAGCAGGTTCCTCAAAGTTTCAAACGTGGCATGAGATCGAAAGAAAAAAAGGCAAGTGACCAAATATCAGGAGCCAAAAATAATCCAAGAAAAGAAAGTTTATTGTACGTAGAGGATGACATGCGGGTCCCATTTTGCAGCAGCGGTATCACCGTTTGAGAGGCTGCACGGGATCGAAAGAAAAAGTCAAGTGACCAAATATGAGGTGCCAAAAATAATCCAAGAAAAGAAATTTTATTGTACGTAGAGGATGACATGCGGGTCCCATTTTGCAGCAGCGGTCTCAACGTTTCCAAGGCGGCACAGGACCAAAAGAAAAATGAAGTAGCCAGAAATCAGGGGGTGAAAAAAATCCAAGAAGAAAGATTTCAATTGGGCTGCATCTGGACATCTGGGCTTTCGAACTATCCTGCTTGGCCTTTTGACTCGTACAATTTCAGCCCACTCCAAAACAGGAAAGTTCCGAATTTTCTAAAAAAACAGGAAAGTCCTATGCTTCGCAAAGACAAAAAAACAAGGAGATTCAACATATAAGTTTGTTTATGTAAAAATAAAGATTTAATTATCCGTTTGAAATAGCTCAGAGCGCAATACATTGTTTATTGTCTGCAAAATAATCAAGATATCATATGTTTCTTGTACGGGGAGGCTGACATCGGGGACCCATGAGCCAACAGCGTCGTCAACGTTTTAAAGGCGGCAGGGGATGGAAAGAAAAAATAAACCAAAAATCTGTTGGTAAAAAATCCAAGAAAAGAAACATTTTCGTTCTGAGAGGATGACATGCGGGACCCATGAGGCAGCAGCATCCTCAGCGTTTATTGTTCATAGAGGTTGACATGTGGGACCCGTGAGCCAGCGGCGTCCTCAACGTTTTAAAGGCTGCAGGTGATCGAAAGAAAAAATAAGCCAAAAATCGTTTGGTCAACAAAATCCAAGAAAATAAACATTTACCGTTCTGAGAGGATGACATGCGGGACCCATGAGGCAGCAGCATCCTCAACGATTCCAAGGCGGCAGGGGAAATATCCAGAAATTAATGAGGGGTTCAAAATAAATCCATCAAAGGAAACTTTTATTGTTCATAGAGGATGACATGTGGGACCGACCTGCCAACAGCGTCCTCATCGTTTCAGAGGGGGCAGGAGATCAAAAGAAAAAGGCAAATAGCCAGAAATTAGGGGTAAAAAATAACTCCAAGAAAGGAAACTTTTATTGTTCGTAGAGGATGACATGCGGGACCCATGAGCCAGCAGCTTACTCAACGTTTCAAAGGCGGCATGAGATCGAAAGAAAAAGGCAAGTGACAAAATATCAGGAGCCAAAGATAATCCAAGAAAAGAAACTTTATTGTACGTAGAGGATGACATGCGGGTCCCATTTAGCAGCAGCGGTCTCAGCGTTTCAAATGCGGCTTGAGATCAAAAGAAAAAGAAAGTTGATTGTACATAGAGGATGACATGCGGGTCCCATGAGTCAGCAGCTTACCATACGTTTCCAAGGCGGCAGGGGATCAAAAGAAAAAGGAAATAGCCAAAAATCAGAGGGTGAAAAAAATAAAGAAAATAAACTTTTATAGTACATAGAGGATGACATGCGGGTCCCATGAGCCAGCAGGTTCCTCAACGTTTCAAACTTGGCATGAGATCGAAAGAAAAGGCAAGTGACCAAATATGAGGAGCCAAAAATAATTCAAGAAAAGAAAGTTTTATAGTACATAGAGGATGACATGCGGGTCCCATTTAGCAGCAGCGGTATCAGCGTTTGAGAGGCGGCAGGGGATCAAAAGAAAAAAGAAATTGCCAAAAATCAGATGGTGAAAAAAAACCAAGAAAATGAACTTTTATAGTACATAGAGGATGACATGCGGGTCCCATGTAGCAGCAGGTTCCTCAACGTTTCAAACGTGGCATGAGATCGAAAGAAAAAGGCAAGTGAAAAAATATCAGGAGCCAAAAATAATTCAAGAAAAGAAAGTTTTATAGTACATAGAGGATAACATGCGGGTCCCATTTAGCAGCAGCGGTATCACCGTTTGAGAGGCGGCAGGGGATCGAAAGAAAAAGGCAAGTGAAAAAATATGAGGAGCCAAAAATAATTCAAGAAAAGAAAGTTTTATAGTACATAGAGGATGACATGCGGGTCCCATTTAGCAAGCGGTATCACCGTTTGAGAGGCAGGGGATCGAAAGAAAAAGTTAAGTGACCAAATATGAGGTGCCAAAAATAATCCAAGAAAAGAAAGTTTTATAGTACATAGAGGATGACATGCGGGTCCCATTTAGCAGCAGCGGTATCACCGTTTGAGAGGCAGCAGGGGATCGAAAGAAAAAGTCAAGTGACCAAATATGAGGTGCCAAAAAAATCCAAGAAAAGAAAGTTTTATAGTACATAGAGGATGACATGCGGGTCCCATTTAGCAGCAGCGGTATCACCGTTTGAGAGGCGGCAGGGGATCGAAAGAAAAAGTCAAGTGACCAAATATGAGGTGCCAAAAAATCCAAGAAAAGAAAGTTTTATAGTACATAGAGGATGACATGCGGGTCCCATTTAGCAGCAGCTGTATCAACGTTTGAGAGGCGGCAGGGGATCAAAAGAAAAAGTCAAGTGACCAAATATGAGGTGCCAAAAAATCCAAGAAAAGAAAGTTTTATAGTACATAGAGGATGACATGCGGGTCCCATTTAGCAGCATCACGTTTGAGAGGCGGCAGGTGATCGAAAGAAAAAGTCAAGTGACCAAATATGAGGTGCCAAAAAATCCAAGAAAAGAAAGTTTTATAGTACATAGAGGATGACATGCGGGTCCCAGTTAGCAGCAGCGGTATCACCGTTTGAGAGGCGGCAGGGGATCGAAAGAAAAAGGCAAGTGACCAAATTTGAGGTGCCAAAAATAATCCAGGAAAAGAAAGTTTTATAGTACATAGAGGATGACATGCGGGTCCCATTAGCAGCAGCGGTATCACCGTTTGAGAGGCGAGGGGATCGAAAGAAAAGGCAAGTGACCAAATTTGAGGTGCCAAAAAAACTCCAAGAAAAGAAAGTTGATTGCACATAGAGGATGACATGCGGGTCCCATTTAGCAGCAGCGGTCTCAACGTTTCCAAGGCGGCAAGGGATCAAAAGAAAAAGGAAGTAGCCAGAAATCAGGGGGTCAAAAAAATCCAAGAATAGAAAGAATTTTGGTTCATAGAGGATGACATGCGGGACCCATGATCCTGCATCGTAAACGGCTCGATCGGAGAACGTTGAACGAGATGGCGCGATCTAGAAAAAAACAATGCCAGAGAGGCTGCCATCTGGGCCCTACATCCCTCGGCGGTGCGGATTTGCGTTGACTCGGCCGGCGAACCCGAGATTTCGAGATGCACCACGTCCCGGGCCACCATACGCCACGTTTTGGCCGCTTTCGTCGGGCTAGGTGGCCTCAAAAACGAGAAAAAAAAAGTTTTGACATGCACCACGGAGGGACCAAAATCGTCGGCCATGGTACACCAGCAACCACGGCGCGACTTCAACTTCGTCGGCCATGGCAACTTTTCCCAAGCTTGGAACAAACCAAGGGGATGCCAATACCGATGATGAATTACTCCTTCGGTGGTGATGGTGGTGGATTCTTCTCGACAAGCTTCTTAACAAGTTCCTTTAGGTCCTCAATCTCATAAGTGAGGTTGCGAATCAGCTCCGAGTTGTGCTCAACGCGGCTCATAAGCATGTCAGACGGCGAGTCCCAACTCTTAGAGTTGTTTCCCCACCCTTCAGCTTCAGGTTTCATCTCTCCTGCAGTGTTAGAACGATCTATATCCCAACCACTAGGCAATACTACCTTGGGAGTCCTTTCAGTTTGACGACTATAGATTAGATTGCGGAAAGGGTTGTAAATGCTTGGAGAAAATGTCCTTGGAGCTAGGAAGCGACGTGGAACTCCTCCTCCGGTGGCGATCCGTGCACTTCTCTTGGTGTTGGACGGATTTGCTATCACGCCAATGCTTGCAATGGTGGCACGCGGGTGTACTCGCGGAATTTCCTCCACTTCTTCCTCATCCTCGCTCTCGACTTCTTCCTTCAAAGGCCCCTTGTCTTTGTTGTTGGAGACCATGGTGCTTCTAGATCAAAAACAGATCCTGGCAGAAAACAGCTCGAAACAAAACACGACGAGAAAACGATATACGGACCTCTGGGGATCCGGGGGATTATATAGCAAATATTTTTACAACAAAAGGAAGGTTCCAGGCCGAAAACGAGTGGAAACGGGACGCCGAGGGGCTGTCCCCATAGGGCGGCGCGGCCAGGGTGGGGCCCGCGCCGGCCTATGGTGACGGGCCCTCGCGCGTCTCCTCCACTCCGTTTCGATCTCGTAATTTTTCATATTTTCCATAAACAGCAGAAATATTGTTCGGAAAGTTAAACGCGGACTTTTTATTACTAAAACTGTTACCTATTCAAAGTCGAACTCTGCAGAACTGTCAATTTGATCTTTGATGAAAGCTTCCGGAGTCATCACTTGAATAACATCAATATCTTCATTATAAGAATCTCCAGAAATATAATGCTTGAGTCTTTGTCCATTCACTACTTGTGTGGCATTACCTTGCAGAGAGCTAATTTTAATTGCCCCTGAACGATATACCTCCTCAATAACATATGGTCCTTCCCATTTTGAGAGTAATTTCCCTGCAAAAAATCTGAGACGAGACCGATACAATAGGACTTTATCTCCAACATTAAATTCTCTTTTAATAATTCTTCTATCATGCCACTTCTTAACCTTCTCCTTAAAAAGTTTAGCATTTTCATAAGCTTCACTTCTCCATTCATCTAAAGAACTCAATTGTAGCAACCTCTTCTTACCGGCAAGTTTAAAATCTTTATTAAGTTCTCTTACAGCCCAATAAGCTTTGTGCTCTAATTCTAAAGGTAAATGACAAGCTTTTCCATAAACCATTTTATAAGGAGACATTCCCATAGGGTTTTTATAAGCAGTTCTATAAGCCCACAATGCTTCCTTTAACTTACTAGCCCAATTCTTTCTAGATTTATTAACAGTCTTTCCCAAGATAGCTTTAATTTCTCTATTTGATAATTCTACTTGCCCACTAGTTTGAGGATGATAAGCTGAAGCAATTCTATGATTAATACCATATTTGGCAAGAGTTTTTCTAAAACCACCATGAATAAAGTGAGAACCTCCATCAGTCATAATATATCTAGGTACTCCAAATCTAGGAAAAATAACATCTAAAAGCATTTTTAAAGAGGTCTCACCATCAGCACTTTTTGTAGGTATGGCTTCTACCCATTTAGTAACATAATCAACAGCGACAAGTATATGAGTGTTACCTTCTGAAGAAGGGAAAGGACCCATGAAGTCAAATCCCCAACAATCAAATGGTTCAATAACAAGAGTATAATTCATAGGCATTTCATTGCGTCTAGAGATATTACCAACTCTTTGACATTCATCACAAGATAAGATAAACTTCCTTGCATCCTTGAAAAGTGTTGGCCAATAAAAACCTGATTGTAGAACCTTTTGTGCGGTTCTATCTCCGGCGTGATGTCCTCCATAAACACTACCATGACACTTACTCAATATCTCTTGTTGTTCATATTCTGGGACACATCTTCGCATAATACCATCCACTCCTTCTTTATATAAGTGTGGGTCATCCCAAAAATAATGCCTCAAATCATAAAAGAATTTCCTCCTTTGCTGAGCTGAAAAGGTTGGAGGCAAGTACTTCGAAACAATAAAGTTAGCATAATCAGCATACCAAGGACTATCTCGCGAGCTCACCTTTATTACAGCCAATTGTTCATTTGGAAAACTATCATTAACAGGAACAGGATCATAAGCAATATTTTCCAATCTAGATAAATTATCAGCAACAGGATTATCAGCACCTTTCCTATCTATAAGCCTTGGCTTAGCATCTTTCTTTTCCATAAGGTACCTAATCGCAGCATGTGTTGGAGATATGCCCAAGAGGCAATAATAAAGTGGTTATTATAATATCTTTGTGTTTATGATAAATGTTTATATACCATGCTATAATTGTATTAACTGAAACATTGATACATGTGTGTTATGTAAACAACAAGGAGTCCCTAGTAAGCCTCTTGTATAACTAGCTTGTTGATTAATAGATGATCATGGTTTCGTGATCATGAACATTGGATGTTATTAATAACAAGGTTATGTCATTAGTTGAATGATATAATGGACACACACCCAAATGAGCGTAGCATAAGATCAAGTCATTAAGTTCATTTGCTATAAGCTTTCAATACATAGTTGTCTTAATCCTTCGACCATGAGATCATGTAAATCACTTACACCGAAAGGGTACTTTGATTACATCAAACGTCATTGCGTAAATGGGTGACAATAAAGGTGGGATTAAGTATTTGGAAAGTGTGAGTTGAGGCATATGGATCAACAGTGGGATTTGTCCATCCTGATGACGGATAGATATACTCTGGGCCCTCTCGGTGGAATGTCATCTAATTAGCTTGCAAGCATATGAATAGTTCATAAGAGATCACATACCACGGTACGAGTAAAGAGTACTTGTCGGTAACGAGGTTGAACAAGGTATGGAGATACCGATGATCAAACCTCGGACAAGTAAAATATCGCGAGACAAAGGGAATTGGCATCGTATGTAAATGGTTCAATCGATCACTAAGTCATCGTTGAATATGTGGGAGCCATTATGGATCTCCAGATCCCGCTATTGGTTATTGCTCGGAGAGGAGTCTCGACCATGTCTGCATAGTTCGCGAACCGTAGGGTGACGCGCTTAAGGTTCGATGTCGCATAAGTAGATTTGAGTATGGTATGGAGACGAAGTTTGTTCGGAGTCTCGGATGTGATCCAGGATGTCACGAGGAGGTCCGGAAGAGTCCGGAGAATAAGATTCATATAAGGGAAGTTGATTTCTGGGTTTTCGGAAATGTTCGGGACTGTTCCGGTGTTGACTGGAAGGTTCTAGAAGGTTCTGGAAGGTTCCACCATGGGGCCCACGACCCGGGAGGCCCACCGTGGGCCGAGGGGATGCTCCCTGGCCTAATGGGCCAGGGGCACTTGGCCCCCAAGGCCCAGGCCGGCCAACCCCCTAGGGTTTCCCTGGGGGGGATCAACTTGGGGGAGGGGAAAGCCCCTCTCCCCCCTTGGCCGCCGCCCCCCTAACCCTAGATGGGAAAGGGGGCCACCCTGGCCGGCCAGCCCCCTATATAAAGAGGGGAGGGGGTGGCCGGCCACACCATCCCCCCATTGCCTCCTCCTCTGGCCGCCTCTCCCTCCACCATACGCTGCCCGGGCTTAGGCGAAGCCCTGCAGTTTTCTTCCTCCACCACCACCACCACGCCGTCGTGCTGCTGGACGTTGGAGGAGATCTACCACACCTCCGCTGCCCGCTGGAACGGGAGAGGAAGGAGCTTCATCGACACCGTACGCGCGACCGAGTACGGAAGTGCTGCCGGATTGCAGCACCGGGGACGATCGTCTACACCAACAACGAGATTAATCTCGTAGGCTTTGGAATCTTCGAGGGTTAGTCTCATCTCCATCTCGTTGCTTAGATCTAGTAGATTGGATCTTGGGTGTTCCATAGATTAGATCTGTTGGTTTTATTCGCTTTGCGGTAGGAAAATTTTTGTTTTCTATGCAACGAACCCCATCAGTGGTATCAGAGCCACGTCTATGCATAGATCTGTTGCACGAGTAGAACACAATGGTTTGTGGGCGGTGATGCTTTTGTTGCTTTAGTTTGTGTACTTTGCTTCTTGCGGGATGGTGGGATGAAGCGGCCCGGGCTAACTTTACATGACCGCGTCTCATGAGACTTGCTCCACGCTTGACATGCAACTTGTATTGCATAAGTGGCTTTGCGGGTGTCTGTCTCTCCCACCATAGTGAAGATTGTAATTTGCACTTCTATTGTCAACACTAGTATCACCGTTGTGGTTCATGTTCGTAGGTAGATTGGATCTTACTCGAAAACCCTAAACCACGTAAAAGATGCAAACCAAATTAGAGGCGTCTAACTTGTTTTTGCAGGGTTTGGTGATGTGATATGGCCATTATGTGATGATGATTATATTCGATGTATGAGATGTTCATTGATGTATTATGGCAACCGGCAGGAGCCTAATGGTTGTTTTTAATTTTTGTTAAAGACCTGCGTGTCTATTCATCATGTAATAGCTTTATTCCAAGTAGTTGTTATAGTAGCTATAAGTGATGGACAACCATGAAGCGGCGCCACTGACCTTGACGCCATGCTGGTGATGATGGAGATCATGTCCGTGCTTTGGAGATGAAGATCAAAAGCACAAGAAGAAAGGCCATATCATATCACACATTATGAATTGCATGTGATGTTAATCCTTTTATGCATCTTATTTTGCTTAGATCGCGACGGTAGCATTATAAGATGATCCCTCTCACTAAATATCAAGATAATAAAGTGTTCATCCTTAGTATGCACCGTTGCTAAGACTTGTCGTTTCGAAGCATCTCGTGATGATCGGGTGTGATAGACTCTACATGTGCATACAACGGGTGCAAGCCAGATTTGCACACGCGGATACTAAGGTTGCCTTGACGAGCCTAGCATGTACAGACATGGTCTCGGAACACGGGATACCGAAAGGTAGAGCATGAGTCATATGAATGATATGATGAACACTTTGAGTGTTCGCCTTTGAAACTACATCTTTTCTCGTGAAGATCGGACTTGGTGTAGTGGATTTGGTTCGTGTAATCACTAAGACAATGCGAGGGATGTTGTTTTGAGTGGGAGTTCACCTAGTTAATTTAAGAATTAAAACTGAACTCATTTTATCATAAACTTAGTCTAAACTCTTTGCAAATATGTTGTAGATCATGGCGCCCCCTCCATCAATTTTAACCAGTTCCTAGAGAAAGAAAAGCTTAAGGGCAATGGTAGCAACTTCACTGACTGGTCCCGTCATGTGAGGATTTTCCTCACTGGCGTGAGCATGCAATTTGTGCTCGAAGCACCGCTAGGTCCCCCACCACCTCCTGCAGTGTCCGAGGACATAAAGAATGTTTATGAGACTCGGGTAACTCGGTACTCCGAAATTCAGTGTGCCATCCTGTGCAGTTTAGAGGCAGAGCTCCAAAAGCGTTTTGAGCACCACGACCCATGTGAGATGATGCGTGAGCTCAAACTTATCTTTGAGACTCATGCAGCCGTGGAGAGCTATGAGGCCTCGAAACAGTTCTTTAACTGCATGATGGAAGAGGGTAGCTCCGTTAGTGAGCACATGTTCGCCATGTCCGGACATGCGAAGAAGCTCAGTGACTTGGGGATTGTGATCCCTAACAAGCTGGGTATTCATCGTGTCCTCCAATCACTGCCACCAAGTTACAAGAACTTCGTGATGAACTACAACATGCAGAACATGAACAAAGAGTTACCTGAACTCTTCTCCATGCTGAAGTCTGCTGAAGTAGAAATTAAGAAGGAGAACCAAGTGTTGATGGTCAACAAGACCACCAGTTTCAAGAAGCAGGGCAAGCCTAACAAGGGCAACTTCAAGAAGGGCGGCAAGAAAGTTGCAGCGCCTCCTGAGAAGCCTAAGGCTGGTCCTAAGCCTGAGACTGTGTGCTACTACTGCCAGGGGAAGGGGCACTGGAAGCGGAACTGCCCCAAATACTTGGCCGATCTGAAGAGCGGCCATGCCAAGAAGAAAGGTATATTTGATATACATGTTATAGATGTCTATCTTACTGGTTCTCGTAGTAGTGCCTGGGTATTTGATACTGGTTCGGTTGCTCACATTTGTAACTCGAAACAGGAACTGCGGAATAAACGAAGCCTGGCAAGGGACGAGGTGACGATGCGCGTTGGAAATGGATCCAAGGTCGATGTGATCGCCGTCGGCACGCTCCCCCTACATCTACCTTCGGGATTAGTTTTAAACCTCAATAATTGTTATTTGGTACCTGCGTTGAGCATGAACATTATATCTGGATCTTGTTTAATGCAAGACGGTTATTCGTTTAAGTCTGAGAATAATGGTTGTTCGATTTATATGAATAATGTCTTTTATGGCCATGCACCTGAGATGAATGGTTTATTCTTGTTAAATCTCGATAGTAGTGATACACATGTTCATAACATTGATGCTAAGCGAATTAAATTGAATGATAATTCTACTTATATGTGGCACTGTCGTCTTGGTCATATTGGAGTGAAGCGCATGAAGAAACTCCATTCCGATGGACTTCTTGAGTCACTTGACTTTGAGTCACTTGACAGATGCGAAGCATGTCTAATGGGAAAAATGACTAAGACTCCATTTTCTGGCACAATGGAGCGAGCTACAGACTTATTGGAAATCATACATACCGATGTGTGCGGACCAATGAGTGTAGCATCGCGCGGTGGTTATCGTTATGTTCTAACCTTCACGGATGATCTGAGTAGATATGGGTATATTTACTTTATGAAACACAAGTCCGAGACTTTTGAGAAGTTCAAGGAATTCCAAAGTGAAGTAGAAAATCAACGTAACAAGAAGATTAAGTTTCTGCGTTCTGATCGCGGAGGCGAATATCTGAGTTATGAGTTTGGCATGCATTTAAAGAAATGCGGAATACTTTCACAGTTGACACCGCCGGGAACACCACAGCGCAATGGTGTGTCCGAACGTCGTAATCGAACTCTCTTAGATATGGTTCGTTCTATGATGTCTCTTACCGATTTGCCATTATCGTTTTGGGGCTATGCTTTAGAGACAGCCGCATTCACTTTAAATAGGGCACCATCTAAATCCGTTGAAACGACACCGTATGAATTATGGTTTGGGAAGAAACCTAAGCTGTCGTTCCTTAAAGTTTGGGGTTGCGATGCTTATGTAAAGAAGTTACAACCTGACAAGCTAGAACCCAAAGCGGAGAAATGCGTCTTCATAGGATACCCTAAAGAAACAATTGGGTATACTTTCTATCACAGATCCGAAGGCAAAATCTTTGTTGCCAAGAACGGATCCTTTCTTGAGAAGGAGTTTCTCACTAAAGAAGTGACTGGAAGAAAAGTAGAACTCGACGAGGTTGATGAACCTTCTCTCATAGATCAGAGTAGCGCAGTGCCGGAAGAAGTTCCTGTGCAGCCTACACCGATAGGAGAGGAAGCAAATGATGATGATCATGAAACTTCGAACGAGGAAGCTACTGAACCTCGCAGATCGACGAGGGAACGTACCACTCCTGATTGGTATGATCCCTGTCTAAATGTCATGATTGTGGACAACAATGATGAGGACCCTGCGACGTATGAAGAAGCGATGATGAGCCCAGATTCCAACAAATGGCAAGATGCCATGAAATCCGAAATGGGATCCATGTATGATAACAAAGTATGGACTTTGGTAGACTTACCTGATAGCCGCAAGGCTGTCGAGAATAAATGGATCTTCAAGAGAAAAACAGATGCTGATGGTAATATTACTGTCTATAAAGCTCGACTTGTCGCAAAGGGTTTCCGACAAATTCAAGGAGTTGACTACGATGAGACTTTCTCACCTGTAGCGAAGCTAAAGTCTGTGAGGATTTTGTTAGCAATAGCTGCATTTTTCGATTATGAGATTTGGCAGATGGATGTCAAAACGGCGTTCCTTAATGGTGACATTGAGGAAGAGTTGTATATGGTACAACCCAAAGGTTTTGTCGATCCTAAAAATGCTGACAAGGTATGCAAACTTCAGCGTTCCATTTATGGACTGAAGCAAGCATCCCGGAGTTGGAACCTACGCTTTGATAGAGTGATCAAAGATTTTGGTTTTATACGGACTCATGGTGAGGCCTGTATTTACAAGAAAGTGAGTGGGAGCTCTGTAGCGTTCCTAATATTATATGTAGATGACATATTATTGATTGGGAATGATATAGAACTTTTAGGCAGCATTAAAGGTTATTTGAATAAGTCTTTTTCAATGAAAGACCTTGGTGAAGCAGCATACATTTTAGGCATCAAGATTTATAGAGATAGATCAAGACGCCTAATAGGCCTTTCACAAAGTACATATCTGGACAAGATTCTAAAGAAGTTTAGAATGGATGAAAGCAAGAAAGGGTTCTTGCCTATGTTGCCAGGTAAGGTCTTGAGTAAGACTCAAGGTCCGGCTACGGCAGATGAAAGAGAGAGGATGAGCAAGATCCCCTATGCTTCGGCAGTAGGCTCTATCATGTATGCCATGCTGTGTACTAGACCGGATATCGCACATGCTGTTAGTTTGACCAGCAGATATCAAAGTGATCCAGGAATGGAACACTGGACAGCGGTCAAGAATATCCTAAAGTACTTGAAAAGGACTAAGGATATGTTTCTTTGTTATGGCGGTGACCAAGAGCTCGTTGTAACCAGTTACACCGATGCAAGTTGGAACACCGATCCTGATGACTCTAAGTCTCAGTCTGGGTACGTGTTTATATTGAATGGTGCGGCAGTAAGCTGGAGCAGTTCCAAGCAATGCACGGTGGCGAAATCTTCAACAGAATCTGAATATATAGCGGCTTCAGAGGCTTCATCGGAAGCGGTATGGATGAAGAGGTTCATTGTTGAGCTTGGTGTGGTTCCTAGTGCATTGGACCCGCTAGTCATTTATTGTGACAACACGGGTGCCATCGCCAATGCAAAGGAACCAAGGTCACACAAGAAGCTGAAGCATATCAAGCTGCGTTTCCATTCGATTCGCGAGTACATCGAAGATGGTGAAGTAGAGATTTGCAAAGTACACACGGATCTGAATGTTGCAGATCCGTTGACTAAAGCTCTCCCAAGGGCAAAGCATGACCAACACCAGAATGCCATGGGTGTTAGGTACCTTACAATGTAATCTAGATTATTGACTCTAGTGCAAGTGGGAGACTGTTGGAGATATGCCCAAGAGGCAATAATAAAGTGGTTATTATAATATCTTTGTGTTTATGATAAATGTTTATATACCATGCTATAATTGTATTAACTGAAACATTGATACATGTGTGTTATGTAAACAACAAGGAGTCCCTAGTAAGCCTCTTGTATAACTAGCTTGTTGATTAATAGATGATCATGGTTTCGTGATCATGAACATTGGATGTTATTAATAACAAGGTTATGTCATTAGTTGAATGATATAATGGACACACACCCAAATGAGCGTAGCATAAGATCAAGTCATTAAGTTCATTTGCTATAAGCTTTCAATACATAGTTGTCTTAATCCTTCGACCATGAGATCATGTAAATCACTTACACCGAAAGGGTACTTTGATTACATCAAACGTCATTGCGTAAATGGGTGACAATAAAGGTGGGATTAAGTATTTGGAAAGTGTGAGTTGAGGCATATGGATCAACAGTGGGATTTGTCCATCCTGATGACGGATAGATATACTCTGGGCCCTCTCGGTGGAATGTCATCTAATTAGCTTGCAAGCATATGAATAGTTCATAAGAGATCACATACCACGGTACGAGTAAAGAGTACTTGTCGGTAACGAGGTTGAACAAGGTATGGAGATACCGATGATCAAACCTCGGACAAGTAAAATATCGCGAGACAAAGGGAATTGGCATCGTATGTAAATGGTTCAATCGATCACTAAGTCATCGTTGAATATGTGGGAGCCATTATGGATCTCCAGATCCCGCTATTGGTTATTGCTCGGAGAGGAGTCTCGACCATGTCTGCATAGTTCGCGAACCGTAGGGTGACGCGCTTAAGGTTCGATGTCGCATAAGTAGATTTGAGTATGGTATGGAGACGAAGTTTGTTCGGAGTCTCGGATGTGATCCAGGATGTCACGAGGAGGTCCGGAAGAGTCCGGAGAATAAGATTCATATAAGGGAAGTTGATTTCTGGGTTTTCGGAAATGTTCGGGACTGTTCCGGTGTTGACTGGAAGGTTCTAGAAGGTTCTGGAAGGTTCCACCATGGGGCCCACGACCCGGGAGGCCCACCGTGGGCCGAGGGGATGCTCCCTGGCCTAATGGGCCAGGGGCACTTGGCCCCCAAGGCCCAGGCCGGCCAACCCCCTAGGGTTTCCCTGGGGGGGATCAACTTGGGGGAGGGGAAAGCCCCTCTCCCCCCTTGGCCGCCGCCCCCTAACCCTAGATGGGAAAGGGGGCCACCCTGGCCGGCCAGCCCCCTATATAAAGAGGGGAGGGGGTGGCCGGCCAACCCATCCCCCCATTGCCTCCTCCTCTGGCCGCCTCTCCCTCCACCATACGCTGCCCGGCTTAGGCGAAGCCCTGCAGTTTTCTTCCTCCACCACCACCACCACGCCGTCGTGCTGCTGGACGTTGGAGGAGATCTACCACACCTCCGCTGCCCGCTGGAACGGGAGAGGAAGGAGCTTCATCGACACCGTACGCGCGACCGAGTACGGAAGTGCTGCCGGATTGCAGCACCGGGGACGATCGTCTACACCAACAACGAGATTAATCTCGTAGGCTTTGGAATCTTCGAGGGTTAGTCTCATCTCCATCTCGTTGCTTAGATCTAGTAGATTGGATCTTGGGTGTTCCATAGATTAGATCTGTTGGTTTTATTCGCTTTGCGGTAGGAAAATTTTTGTTTTCTATGCACCCCATTGCAGCATGATCAGTATGAACTGTGACTTTTGAATCAACAATATAGGATCTAAACTTGTCACATGCAAAAACTACGGCTAATAACTCTTTCTCAGTTGTAGCATAATTTCTTTGAGCAGCGTCTAGAGTTTTACTAGCATAATGAATAACATTTAATTTTTTATCTACTCGCTGTCCAAGGACAGCACCTACAGCAAAATCACTAGCATCACACATAATTTCAAAAGGCAAATTCCAATCAGGAGGTTCAACTACAGGAGCAGTTGTTAAGGCTTTCTTTAGAGTTTCAAAAGCTTCCTTACAATCATCATCAAAAACGAAAGGTACATCTTTTTGAAGAAGATTAGTAAGAGGTTTTGAAATTTTAGAGAAATCTTTAATAAATCTCCTATAAAAACCAGCATGACCAAGAATACTACGAATACCTTTAACATCCCTAGGATAGGGCATCTTCTCAATTGCTTCAACTTTAGCTCTATCAACTTCAATACCTCTCTCAGAAATTTTATGTCCCAATACAATTCCTTCATTAACCATAAAGTGGCATTTCTCCCAATTAAGAACAAGGTTAGTTTCTTCACATCTCTGCAAAACTTTATCAAGGTTTCGCAAGCAATTATCAAAAGAATTCCCATAGACAGAAAAATCATCCATGAATACCTCAACAATCTTTTCACAAAAGCCATGAAAAATAGCAGACATGCATCTTTGAAAAGTAGCAAGAGCATTACATAAACCAAAAGGCATACACCTATAAGCATAAGTTCCATAAGGGAAAGTGAAAGTGGTTTTCTCTTGATCTTTAGCTCTAACAGCAATTTGTGAAAACCCAGAATAACCATCAAGAAAGCAGAAATGAGTATTTTTAGACAACCTTTCTAACATTTGATCAATAAAAGGTAAAGGGTAATGATCTTTCTTAGTTACTTTATTAACTTTTCGAAAATCAATGCACATTCTATACCCTACAACTACTCTTTGAGGAATAAGCTCATCATTATCATTAGGAACAACAGTTATTCCTCCTTTCTTAGGAACACAATGCACAGGACTAACCCATCTACTATCAGCAATAGGATATATAATACCTGCTTCAAGAAGTTTTAATACCTCATTTCTTACCACATCCTTCATCTTGGGAATTAGACGACGCTGATGTTCAACAACAGGTTTTGCATCATCTTCTATATTAATGGCATGTTGGCAAATAGCGGGAGAAATCCCCTTCAAGTCATCAAGAGTGTAGCCAATAGCTCCTCGGTGTTTCTTCAATATTTCCAATAACCTTTCTTCCTCAATATCTGAAAGCTTAGCACTAATAATAACATGATATGTTTTCTTATCATCAATATAAGCATACTTAAGATTATCAGGTAATGGTTTCAAATCAAATACATGATCTTCCTTTGGTGGTGGTGTTACACCTAAATCTTCAACCGGTAAGTCATGTTTAAGAATAGGTTGACGAAGGAAAATTTCATCAAGCTCATCCCTTTCTTCCCTAAAAACTTCACTCTCACTATTCTCCAAATGTTGCTGCAAAGGATTATTAGGAGCAAGAGCAATAGATGCACACTGTTCAACTCTAAAATCATCATTAGGCAAATCAGCTTTATAAGGAGTTTTGGCAAATTTAGAGAAGTTAAACTCATAAGATTCACCAGCAAATTTAGTAACAATTTTCTCTTTCTTGCAATCTATAATAGCTCCACAAGTATTCAGAAAAGGTCTACCAAAAATAATAGGACAAGACTTACTAGCAGCAGAACCAAGTACCAAAAAGTCAGCAGGATATTTAATCTTACCACATAGAACTTCCACATCTCGAACAATACCAATGGGAGAGATAGTTTCTCTATTAGCTAGCCGAATAACCACATCAATATCTTCAAGTTCACAAGAACCAATTTCATGCATAATTTCCGTGTAGAGCTCATAAGGAATGGCACTAATACTTGCACCAATGTCGCATAAACCATAATAGCAATGATCACCAATTCGAACAGAGAGCACAGGAACACTGGCTTTCCTAGACTTATTAGGATGCGAAACAATATTAGAAGCATCTTCACAAAAAATAATATGACCATCTTCCACATTTTCAGTAACAAGATCTTTAACTATTGCAACAGCAGGTTCAACCTTTATTTGTTCTTCAGGTTCTATGGGTTTCTTTGCACTTTTATTAACTACACTAGTTATAACAGAATACTCCTTCATTTTAGCAGGGAAAGGAGTTTTTTCAATATAAGCTTCAGGAAGAACATGATCAACAGTTTTAATTTCAATACATTTACCTTTAGGTGAATCAGTTTTATCTTTATAAGGTTCATGATACTTATCAAAATTCTTCCTAGGAAATTCAAAATGAGAGGCAAAGGCTTTATAAATATTTGCAACAACTTGAGAGTCAAGACCATATGTAGCACTTATATTACGATATTCATCAGTATCCATAAAAGTTTCAATGCATTCATAATCATAATTTATACCTGACACTCTACCTTTGTCATTCTCCCATCCTTCAGTATTTTCTTGGATTCGATCAAGAAGGTCCCATTTAAACTCTTCTTTATTGCGTGTGAATGATCCAGAACAAGCAGTATCCAGCAAGGTTTTATCTTGAAAAGAAAGTCTTGCATAGAAATTATCAATGATAATATTACCAGGAAGCTCATGAATGGGGCATTTGAGCATTAAAGACTTCAATCTCCCCCACGCTTGGGCAATACTCTCTCCATCATGAGGCCAGAAATTATATATGCGGTTGCGGTCTTTGTGAATTTCACTTGGAGGATAGAATTTAGAATAAAATAGAGGCACAATATCCTTCCAATCAAGAGAACGCCCATCCTTCAGCAGTTTATACCAATGCGCCGCTTTACCAGATAGCGACATAACAAATAATTTCTTCCTAACTTCATCCATTGAAATACCTGCACACTTGAATAACCCGCATAATTCATGTAAAAACAGTAAATGATCTCCAGGATGAACAGTTCCATCCCCTTCATAGCGGTTATCCACAACACGTTCAATAATTTTCATAGGTATTTTATATGGTATTACTTCCTCACCTGGCGCCTCATCCACTACCGTTGCAGTAGTAGTAGATTTCCCAAATAGAAATTCAAGGGAGGATCTCTCCATAATGACTTATAGCAGCAAGCAGAAACAAAATCAGCACGTACAGTAAAAGTTTCCTTACCAATTCCACTTACCAATAGCGCTTCACTCCCCGGCAACGGCGCCAGAAAATAGTCTTGATGACCCACAAGTATAGGGGGTGTATCGTAGTACTTTCGATAAATAAGAGTGTCGAACCCAACGAGGAGCAGAAGGTGTTGACAAGCAGTTTCGATGAAGGATTCACTGTAAATGCTCACAGACAAGTATTCAGGGGGTTTTGATATAGCAGATAAATAAAGTACGAGTAAGTAAAATGCGAGAGAAATAATTGCAGCGAGTGGCCCAATCCTTTTTAGCACAAAGGACAAGCCGGTTTGTTTACTTATAATGACCAAACATTCTTGAGGACACACGGGGATTTTAGTCTAGTGCTTTCGCTTCATATAGTTGATTAATCTTCATTGTTTTGATAAGTGTTGTGTGGGTGAACCTATGCTAATGCACCGCCCTTCCTAAGACTAATACATACTTGTGATTATACCCCTTGCAAGCATCCGCAAATACAAGAAAGTAATTAAGATAAATCTAACCACAACCTTAAACTCTGAGATCCTGCTATCCCTCCTGCACCGATATACTAACGGGGGTTTAGGTTTCTGTCACTCCGGCAACCCCACAATTAGCAAACGAATACAAGATGTACTCCCCTAGGCCCATAAAGGTGAAGTATCATGTAGTCGACGTTCACATGACACCACTAGAAGAGTAACACCACAACTTAAATATCAAACCATTAAATATTACTCAACATAGTTCACTACTAACATTTAGACTTCACCCATGTCCTCAAGAACTAAACAAACTACTCACGAGACATCATATGGAACATGATCAGAGGTGATATGATGATGAATAACAATCTGAACATAAACCTTGGTTCAATGGTTTCACTCAATAGCATCAATAACAAGTAGAAATCAATACCGGGAGAGTTTCCCCTATCAAACAATCAAGATCCAACCCTAATTGTTACAGCGGTGACGAGATGCAGCGGTGGAGATGGCGGTGTAGATGGTGGAGATGATGATGATGATGATCCCAATGATGTCCAGCTCGATGACGGTGGCGATGGCGTCGATTTCCCCCTCCGGGAGGGAATTTCCCCGGCGGATTCCTGCCCGCCGAGCTCTTTTCTCTCTGGTGTCTCTCCGCCCCGCAGAGGTGGCTCTGTCTATTCTCCATAACTCCCCGTGCCTTAGGTTTTCGGGACGAAGATGTACGCAATGGAGAGGAGGCCAGAGGGGGCTGTGGGCCCCCTCCCCACATGGCAGCGCGGCCAGGGCAGGGCCCACGCCGGCCTATAGGGGGGCCCATGGTGGCCCTCCTCGGCCCCTCCTTTTGGCTCCCTTCGTCTTCTGGAAAAATAGGATTTTTCATATAATTTCCGTCAATTGTTGATCTTCCGAAATATGGTGTCCTGACGGTGCTTTTTCCAGCAGAATCCTGACTCCGGTGAATAATTCTCCAATGATCATGAAACATGCAAAATAGGTGAAATAACATAAGTATCATCTCTAAATATTAAATATATCAATGAATAACAACAAATTATGATATAAAATAGTGATGCAAAATGGACGTATCACATAACTGCTCTTATCTTGATGTCTTCTCTGCTCAAAGTCTCACATGGTTCAGTGCATTGGTGCCATTGACTAATTTTTGGTGGTATCTCTTGCTTTGAATCAGAAATTGCCTAAAAGTATCTCCAAGGATCTCAATGCTGGCCGAAGGGGCAAGATATCCCTCGTCATGGAGAGTGAAGGTCTCACCGTGGAGGGACGGTACTCCGTCAGTCCCACAGATGGCCGCTTGGCTGTTACTTCCAGGTGGAAAAAGTTCATTGACGGTGCCAAACTTCGCATTGGATCAAAGTTGAAGGTCAAGATCTTTCGATGCCGCTGTGACATGCTGGTCATAAAGTTCGCGGTTGTCTAGTTCTGTTGTCCCATGAGCCCTTAGCAAATGCATTTGTAGTTATACTTATATAAGGTTATCTTATCTGAACTGCTAATTAATTGTATGGGTGGTAAAACTCTGGCAAGCTTTTGCTCTTAGCAAGTATGTATGTATGATCAGCTATTATGATAACTAATGTTTGTGTTCATCTTAATTTGCATTTCCATTTTAGAAAAAAAACTTAATTTCTATTTTGGCTGACCTGTTAGAGAACTATCAGATTGAACCCACAACATGATTCAAATAGATTCATTACACCGAGCCACATGTCTTGACCTTGCTATACACTACTTCCATTAATCAGTGCAAGAAGGCTTACCTGAGCTGCCTGAACCATGGCAGATTCGAATCCACCTTATCTATCTAGAAATACAACCTTTGCAGAAAGAGGATTTGCAGTACGGGGAGGCTGACATTGGGGACCCATGAGCCAGCAGCGTCGTCAACGTTTTAAAGGCGGCAGGAGATCGAAAGAAAAAATAAGCCAAAAATCAGTTGGTAAACAAAATTCAAGAAAAGAAACATTTACCTTTCTGAGAGGATGACATGCGGGACCCATGAGGCAGCAGCATCCTCAACTATTTCAAGGCGGCAGGGGATCAAAAGAAAAAAGGAAATAGCCAGAAATTAATTAGGGTCAAAAATAAATCCATCAAAGGAAACTTTTATTGTTCATAGAGGATGACATGTGGGACCGACCTGCCAGCTGCGTCGTCATCGTTTCAAAGGGGGCAGGGATCAAAAGAAAAAGGCAAATAGCTAGAAATTAGGGGTAAAAAATAAATCCAACAAAGGAAACTTTTATTGTTCATAGAGGATGACATGCGGGACCCATGAGCCAGCAGCTTCCTCAACGTTTCAAAGTCGGCATGAGATCGAAAGAAAAAGGCAAGTGACATAATATCAGGAGCCAACAATAATCCAAGAAAAGAAACTTTATTGTACATAGAGGATGACATGCGGGTCCCATTTTGTAGCAGCGGTCTCAACGCTTCCAAGGCGGCACAGGACCAAAAGAAAAATGAAGTAGCCAGAAATCAGGGGGTGAAAAAATCCAAGAAAAGAAAGATTTCAATTGGGCTGCATCTGGACATCTGGGCCTTCGAACTATCCTGCTGGGCCTTTTGACTCATACAATTTCAGCCCACTCCAAAACAGGAAAGTTCGGATTTTTCTCAAAAAAAACAGGAAAGTCCTATGCTTCGCAAAAACAAAAAACAAGGAGATTCAACATATAAGTTTGTTTATGTAAATATAAAGATTTAATTTATCCGTTTGCAATAGCTCAGAGCGAAATACAATGTTTATTGTCTGCAAAATAAGATATCACATGTTTCTTGTACGGGGAGGCTGACATCGGGGACCCATGAGCCAGCAGCGTCGTCAACGTTTCAAAGGCGGCAGGGGATCGAAAATAAAAAAAACCAAAAATCAGTTGGTAAAAAATTCCAAGAAAAGAAAACATTTATCGTTCTGAGAGGATGACATGCGGGACCCATGAGGCAGCAGCATCCTCAACGTTTATTGTTTATAGAGGCTGACATGTGGGACCCGTGAGCCAGCAGCGTCGTCAACGTTTTAAAGGCGGCAGGAGATCGAAAGAAAAAATAAGTCAAAAATCAGTTGGTAAACAAAATCCAAGAAAAGAAACATTTACCTTTCTAAGAGGATGACATGCGGGACCCATGAGGAAGCAGCATCCTCAATGATTCCAAGGCGCCAGGGATCAAAAGAAAAAAAGGAAATAGCCAGAAATTAATTAGGGGTCAAAAATAAATCCACCAAAGGAAACTTTTATTGTTCATAGAGGATTACATGTGGGACCGACCTGCCAACAGCGTCCTCATCGTTTCAAAGGGGGCAGGAGATCAAAAGAAAAAGGCAAATAGCCAAAAATTAGGGGTCAAAAATAACTCCAATAAAGGAAACTTTTATTGTTCGTAGAGGATGACATGCGGGACCCATGAGCCAGCAGCTTACTCAACGTTCAAAGGCGGCATGAGATCGAAAGAAAAAGGCAAGTGACCAAATATCAGGAGCCAAAAATAATCCAAGATTTATTGTACATAGAGGATGACATGTGGGTCTCATTTTGCAGCAGCGGTCTCAATGTTTGAAATGCGGCTTGAGATCAAAATAAAAAGAAAGTAGCTAGAAATTAGGGGGTCAAAAAAATCCAAGAAAGTTGATGGACATAGAGGATGACATGCGGGTCCCATGCGCCAGCACTCAACGTTTCAAAGGGGGCAGGGGATCAAAAGAAAAAGGCAAATAGCCAAAAATCAGGGGTAAAAAAAATCCAACAAAGGAAACTTTGATAGCACATAGAGGATGACATGCGGGTCCCATGAGCCAGCAGGTTCCTCAACGTTTCAAACGTGGCATGAGATCGAACGAAAAAGGCAAGTGACCAAATATCAGGAGCCAAAAATAATTCAAGAAAAGAAACTTGATTGTACATAGATTGTTGTGGGTATACTTCATGGGTGTACCATCGACAGTGCCTAGATCCGGCAAGCCCGGGTGGCCCACAGACGGTGATGAGGCATGTGGCCCATCGGGCGGCCCAGTTGCTGTTGATCCTGACGGAAGATGTCCGGCCCAGGAACAGGAAGCCGGATCCGACCGACCTTGGGAGTAACCCGGATCCATGGAGGCCCAGTAGGAACCCGGATCCAGTACGACATGTAAGGAAGGCGGATCCGTGACGTGCACGGCAAGATATTGTACCGTAGTTAGGCTATCTGTAATCCGGCTAGGACTCTCCATGTAAACCCTAGATCCGTGCGCCTTTATAAGCCGGATCCCGGGAGCCCTAGAGGCACAACCACAACTCATTGTAACAACGCGCAAGCGCCCAGATAATTCCAGACAAGCAGCAGTAGGCCCTGTCATCGTGCAGGTGTTCCGAAGCTGGGTAACTCGCGTACCACCGTCCCGTGTGCACTCCGCCCTATGGCCCCTACTTCTTCTCCCCCTCGTGAGGATCCCTCCTCCGAGGTATCGTCGATTAGGCAACGACAGTTGGCGCCCACCGTGGGGCCTGAGGCGTCTGGAGGCCGGAACCGGGAGGGTTCCGCCATGGGAAGCTACGACGACTCGATCGCTGTGGGGCGCGTACTTTACGCCGGGAATTTTCCGATCGTCCCTCCGGACGAATTCTGGATTCCGGCTAGGTCAAACCCCGTCAAGCTCTCCATCGTCCCAATCGGCGGCATCCACATCTTCATCGGCGAGACCGTCGATTCCGACGGAAACGCACTGGTAAGTAACGCTGACGCGTCCGCCGCTGAGCTGGACGCCGTCGCGAAGATCCGATCTGAGTCGCAGGAGCTTCTTAAGGAAGATTCCGCCTTAGATCAGGAAAAATCAAAACCCACCCAATCCGCCCCTGAGCAGGAGAAAACGGTGGAAGACCAATGCAGATCCGCCTGGGTCTCCCAGGTGTTAGAGAAGCAAAGGTGTCACTTCGTGCACTTCTTGGCTCATACCGCAGGAGACGCCCTCCACCAGGACGAGGCCGATCCTTTGCAGGTTGAGGGACCCGGAAACAACGTCGCTCCGGATCTGCCAGAAGCAGTCGGAGATAGCGACGCTCCGGGGCAAGAGGAAGCCGGAAACCCTGAGGAATCAATCCTCGGTAACTTGAGCCCAGATTCCGATGATGCCTCCTCAATAGGCACAGAAGAATACAATCGCTTGACGAAGGAGCTCGCAATCGGGGAAGAAGATGACGGCGCTTCATCCATGAATACAGAGGAATTCAACCGCAAGCTCGAGGAACTCGGAGGCGGTGAGCAAGCTGAAGTGGAATCCGCCCAGCCGATGCAGGTTCTAGCAACCGTGGCACCGCTGGATCAGCCGGACACGGAAGACGAAGCCTCCAACTCCGACCCAGGACCATCCAACGTAAGGTCTCCGTTAGATCGGGCACGACCGCGAAACGATGTCCTGTCACCAGAAGAGATGGTCGAGCAAGCACGCATGGATTTAGTCGCAAAGTCTGATATCCTCAACAAGCCAATAACTCCCGAGGAAGCTGCAGATCCGGAGGCCTTAGAAGCCAAAAGACAGGAGATGCTAGCGACAGCTCAGAAGTTTGCCAAGACCGCAGCCGCAATGCTGGAAGAAAGAACCATAGCGGCGAACTTCGTGGACCACTTTCAGAAGAAGGACCGCGAGGTCGATGAATCTCTCGAAAAGGTCAGGCAACTCGAGAAGCACTGGGAGGCCAAGGTAAAATTTGTGCAGGAGGAAGAAGCTAGAATCAGGCGAGAGGCCATCCTTCCCCGCAAGATTACCTTCGCAACACCCACAGAGCAGCAGCCGCTCGCAACTCCAAAGGATAACATGAAGAAGGCTGCAGAGCTCCTAAAAAAGAAGGACGAGGAGATTGACATCAACTACGTCCGGAAGCTCGTTGCCTCAGCAATGCAGCAACAGAGCAAGGCAGACACTTCGCGCAGGTTAGCATCCAATCCGGAACAATGCATATCCACCGCGCAGAAGGACGCCATACCAAGTCAACATCGTGATGACGAGTCGCGCACCGGATCTACGGAGCGCAGGAGGAAAGTCAGAGATCATCCAAATCCAATCCCAATACCATCGGATTCAGCTCCGAAAGATCAGGAAAAGGGAAAGGATGCGATGTATACTGGCAGAGACAAATATCGTGTTCCATCACCACCACCCCGAGCTTCGCGTCCTCCGCTACCCCCTCGACGTCGCAGTCCTGCCGGAAACCCCAGGCCCCATGGGCCAGGTGGAATCAACATCCGCGACAGCATGCCAGCACCTAGAGACAGGAACAGGGAGCGTACGCTGGAGCAACGCAGAAGCCGGAATCAAGACCGCGAGCCTGAGCCTCGTCGGAATCAAGAACGCGACCCTGAGCCTCGCAGAAGCCAAGGACGCGACCCGGAACCAAGGAGGAGCCGGAACGAGGAGTACGCACCTGAGCCACGCAGGAGCCGGAACGACGGAGGCGACCACCACCAAGAGGAAAGGAGCCACCGAAGCCGGAGCCAGCCGCGGGAGCCATGCCGAGAATCTGAAGGCGGAAGAACGTCTTACAGGCCCCCTCGCAGATCTCCCTCACCACCACCCAGTGGAGGCGGAGGTGGAGGCGGAGGCGAGGCCGGAGATCCCGTTCCCGCTCGAAGTCACCCGCGGGCTGCCGCGACGCGGGATCGCCTCAACGAGTACAGATCCGACTACATTGGTCCAAGGTGCTTTGGCCAGATGATCCGAGAGGAACCAAAGCCAAGAAGCTTGAACCTTAAGCTACCAGGAAATCTGAAGCATTATGATGGCAGCGAGAGGCCGGATACCTGGATCGAGGATTACTACAATGCAGTAACCTTCGCCGGAGGAACCCCGAATATAGCCTGCCGCATGCTCCAGTTGTACCTTATTGGTCCAGCTCGTGTTTGGCTCAGTGACCTTGAGGAGAACACTATCTTTTGCTGGTTGGACCTGAAGAAGGCTTTCGAGAACCACTTCAGGGGTACCTACAAGAGACCGGCCACCACCAGCGATCTTCAAGCTTGCATCCAGAAGAAGGGTGAGACATCCAGGAGTTTCCTCACCCGATGGTTGGCAACCAGGAACGAGTGCGAGAACGTAGATAACCGCACAGCAATGCACGCCTTCATTGGTGGTTTGCAGCGTGGGGGGCTGCTGCGCCACAAGCTTACCTGCCTGGTGAACGCAAACAAACTCACTCTTGATGAGATGATAAACATCGCCAGCGATCATACTGCCGCCGATGACGACGCAGGCGGAGATCTCGCAGCTACAGCCATACCCCTGCACCAACAGAAGAAAAACCGTGATAACGGCGTCAGCAACAGCAACAAGCGGAAGAACCCCCCTGAAGACCAGAAGGGCGGAGGATCCGACATGGTAGCCATGACGTTCCAACGCGGAGGTCCAGGAGGCGGAAGAGGCCGCGGACGTGGAGGCGGAGCAGGCAGGGGCCAGCAGCGCGCTGACGAAGTCACCGCAGCCGGATCCCGCGCCCCCCAAACGTACGAAGAATACAGGGATATGCCGTGCCTGGCCCATCTGGATCCGGCTACGGGCAAATCCACCCATACCAATCGCAACTGCAAGTGGGTCAACGATCTGAAGAACGACCCGGAGGCAGGATACAAGCGAGCCCGGAAGCACCGCCCACGCGGCAAAGGAGGCAAGGGCAAGAACAAGGACAAAGAGGAGGACAGTTCCGAGGCCATGGACGAGGATGACGCTTCGCCGGAACCCAAGGAGGGTACCGCAGCCAACAAGTCCAACCCCTTTGGCAGAAAGAGTGTCGGAACTTACCACACCTTCCTCGGAACCCCCACTGTCCGCGCGAAAAAATCGGCGCTCCGGATCTTGAACGCCACAGTTCCGGCTGTGCCGCAGTATGTCAAGTGGTCGGAGAAAGCCTGTACCTTTGACAGGTCGGATCACCCGGCCGTCATCCCCAAAGAGTGCTACGCTCTGGTTGTGAGTCCCCGCATCGACGGGTATGACTTCTCCAAGTGTCTTATGGACGGAGGAGCCAGCCTGAACATCATGTACCTGGAGACCCTGGAGAAGATGAACCTCACCAAGGAACAGCTCAAGCACAGCACCACTGAATTTCATGGTGTGGTTCCGGGTAAGAAGGCAAATTCTCTGGGCAGCATCAAACTTCCCGTGGCCTTCGGCAATGTGAACAACTACCGCGAAGAGATGATCACGTTCGAAGTGGTGCCCTTCAAAAGCTCCTACCACGTGATCTTCGGCAGGCCCACCTACCACAAGTTCCACGCCAGGGCATGCTACATCTACAACAAGCTCAAGATTCCGGGTCCTAACGGTTGGATCACCGTGTCCGGAGACTACAAGAAAGCTAGGGACTGCGAGGAAGGCGAAGCCGCCTTTGCAGAATCCGTCATATCTGGAGAGGAGCTGCAAGGCTACAGAGCCGCGGTGGATCCGACTGAGATGCAGACCACCAAGAAGCAGATCTCCGAACAGAAGACCTCGTTCAAGGCCGCGATAGAAACCAAGAAGCATGACCTCGTTGAAGGGGACAACTCCAAGCAGGTTTCAGTCGGAGCCAACATGGACCCCAAATAGGAAAGCGCGCTCGTCGAGTTCCTCCGAGCTAACATGGATATCTTCGCATGGCAACCTTCTGACATGTCCGGAGTACCAAGGGAACTCGCCGAGCACTACCTCAACATAAATCCGGGTGCAAAACCGGTGAAGCAAGCTATGCGACGCTTTGGAGATAAGAAGCGCCGCGCCATAGGAATGGAATTAGCAAAGTTACTAGAGGCAGGTTTTGTAGTAGAAGTTATCCATACTGATTGGGTCGCAAACCCCGTCCTTGTACCTAAAAAGAATTCTGAAATACTAAGAATGTGCATCGATTACTCCGGCGTGAATAAGCACTGTCCGAAAGATCCGTTCCCTTTGCCGCGCATTGACCAAGTCATTGATTCGACGGCAGGGGCGGAACTTCTGTGTTTTCTTGACGCATATTCCGGGTATCATCAGATCTTGATGAAGGAGTCTGACCAAAAGGCGACCTCTTTCATCACACCCTTTGGCACATACTGCTATGTTACCATGCCTTTTGGTTTGAAAAACGCAGGTGCCACATACCAACGGACGATGCAGCGGTGCCTGAAGGACCAAATTGGCCGGAACGTGCACGCCTACGTCGACGACATCGCGGTCATGACCCGGAAGGGATCCGACCTGCTGAGCGACCTCAAGGAAACCTTTGATAATCTCCGACGGTACAAGATGATGTTGAATCCGCTGAAGTGCGTCTTTGGCGTACCAGCAGGAAAACTCCTTGGCTTCATTGTTTCTCACAGGGGCATTGAAGTTAACCCGGAAAAAATCAAGGCTATCCTGAACATCAAAAGGCCAACTTGTCTCAAAGATGTGCAACGATTAACTGGTTGCGTTGCGGCAATCAGTAGATTTGTTAGCCGTCTTGGCGAGAAAGCCTTACCTCTATACAAGCTGCTGAAGAAAACCGACAAGTTTGTCTGGGATGAGGCAGCAGATAAAGCACTTCAGGAGTTGAAGAACATACTCTCCTCCCCACCTATACTGGCAGCTCCAGCTGAGTCAGAGCCTATGCTCCTCTACATAGCGGCTACCAACAAAGTTATCAGCCTCGTAATCGTGGTGGTGCGAAAGGAAGAAGGATTTGAGCACGGAGTCCAAAGGCCTGTCTATTACATTAGCGAAGTCTTGACGGAATCCAAGCAGAGATACCCTCACTTTCAGAAGCTGGCATACGGAGTTTTCCTAGGAAGCCGGAAACTGAGACACTACTTCCAGGAGCACCCAATGACAGTGGTGAGCAAGGCTCCCCTGGCAACGATCATCAACAACTCCGACGCAACAGGACGCGTAGCAAAATGGGGCATCGAGTTATCTGCCTTCGACATCAACTACGAAGCCCGAACTGCAATCAAGTCTCAAGTTCTAGCGGATTTCATCGCGGATTGGACTGAAGCACCGGAGGGCACACCTGTGCCGGAACCTGAAGCTTGGGTCATGCACTTTGACGGATCCAAGCAACATCAAGGCTCGGGGGCTGGAGTTACCCTGAAGTCACCTACCGGAGAAGAACTGCAGTACGTTCTGCAGATTCACTTCGAAGCAACCAACAACATGGCGGAATACGAGGCTCTACTACACGGTCTGCGCATCGCTAAGGAAATTGGGATCAAGCACATCATATGTTGCGGAGATTCCGACCTGGTGGCACAACAAGTAGCCGGAACCTGGAACGCCAGAAACTCCGTCATGGCGGCTTACAGAGACGAAGTTGACGAGATCGCCAAGTGCTTCCTCGGATACGAAGTCAAGTACGTCAGGAGAGACGATAACACAGCAGCAGACATGCTGTCCAAGCTCGGATCCGGCAGGAAACCAATTCCGCCTGGAATTTTCCTTGAGCATCTGCGAGTACCCTCAGTGAAGGGTGCAAACCCGGAAAATCCTGATCTGGCAGTTTCTCCGGCTAAGGAAGTGATGGCAGTCATTCCGGCCTGGACTCAGCCGTTCTTGGATTACCTCATTGATCAAAAGTTGCCGGAGGACGAGGTCCACGCACGACAGATCATCAGACGAGCAAGATCCTACACAATTGTTGATGGACAGCTCTACAAACGAAGTGCAAACGGGGTATTTCTCAAATGCGTCTCCAGTCAAGATGGCATTGAAATCCTCAGAGAGATCCACGCAGGGGATTGCGGGCATCATGCCGCCCCCAGGTCCCTCGTTGCAAAAGCCTTTCGGTTAGGATTTTACTGGCTAACAGCTAAAGAAGATGCTGACAAGCTGGTGAAAACCTGCCGCGGTTGTCAGTACTACGCTACTCAACCAAACGCTCCAGCCCAAGAGCTGAAGACCATACCTATCACCTGGCCGTTTGCGGTCTGGGGGCTCGATATGGTTGGTAAGTTAAAGAAATCATCTCCTGGTGGTCATGAATACCTCCTGGTCGCTATTGATAAGTTCAGTAAGTGGATTGAGGCAAAACCAGTGAGAAAAGCCGATGGTGCTACGGCACTGAAATTTGTTTGCAGCCTCGTGACGAGATTCGGCATCCCACACAGCATAATCACAGACAATGGCACAAACTTTGCGCAGGGAGAACTCAAGGATTACTGCGATGAAGTTGGGATCCGGCTTGACCTTGCATCTGTGGCTCACCCACAATCCAACGGTCAGGTCGAACGAGCCAATGGCCTTATACTAGCCGGAATCAAACCTCGCCTTGAAGAACCGCTGCGCCGCGCAGCTGGAGCTTGGGCTGATGAGCTGGACTCTGTTCTGTGGAGTTTACGAACTACCCCTAACAGGTCAACAGGATTTACTCCTTTCTTCCTGGTATACGGATCCGAAGCTGTGCTCCCCATGACATCATCCATGATTCACCGCGAGTTTCCGCCTACAATGAAGAAACTGCTGACGAGGCTCGACAGCTATCTGTGGACCTGATCGAAGAAGCTCGGAATCTAGCCGACCAACGCTCCACCATTTACCAGCAGAAGCTCCGACGCTATCATAGCCGTCGAGTTCGGAACCGCTCGTTCATGGTCGGAGACTTAGTCCTCCGCCTTCGCCAGGTGAAAGATCACAAGTTGCAAACTCCATGGGAAGGACCTTTCGTCATCAGCAAAGTACTACACAACGGATCCTATTACCTCGTTGATTTCCGGGAACTAAAGGATAGACCTGCCAACTGGCATCGGAAACGAAAACGAGAAGATCCGGGTGACATATATGATGAAACAGATCGTCCCTGGAACATAGCACAGCTACGTCCTTTCCACACTTAGCGCTTTACGCATTACATACCTTGTAATATCTATGATACATGATCAATGAAATAAAGCTTTTGGTTCACTCTTAGAGTCTTTTACCTCCTTTAATTTTTCATTTCTGGATCGTGTATGTTTTTCCGACTAAAACCGCAGAGCTGGATCTTTCCGCCTAGGCGTGTATGAAAGTTGTGATTTTCAAAAATCGTCCTTCAGGACGTAAGCTTAAGTTTTCTGGCGGAAATTTTTTCTGTTGCAAACCCATGGATTCCTGGTAGCGACTTCCGGCACTTGGGCTGGGGGCTTGTTTCCGCGGTTATTGACGGATTGCCATTGGGCTTCGTCGCCGCTGGCGAGCGTTTCCGGCACGGGTTTTCCGGCTCGTGGAAGGTCAAGTGGGCAAGCCGGAAATTATCAACCCAGCACTTGCTTTCAAGAAACAACACATGCAAATAATATATAAACGGATAGCAGGATAAGTTGTTTCCGCCCACGCATAGTTGTTTCGTACCTAGCTACTTAAGAATTTAAGTATTATTACAAACCCACTCTGGGGCCAAAATGATGCAACTTGTTTCATTGTTCTAAACAGGAGCTCTACTCGGAGTCCTCCTCTTCACTTTGCTGGTAATTGGAGCCGTCATCACTGTCACCAGATCCGGCTTTGGAGCCGTCACCAGAGCTTTCTCCGGAATGCTCGCCGCTTGACCCGGATCCTTCCCCGTAATACTCCGGCTCACCTGCTTCTTCCTCAGCATCGGAAAATCCTTCGGGTAGATCGTGCTTGTTATACCAGAACGAGTGATCCACTCGCCTGACAAACAGCTGTTCATATCCTTCGGTTTCCGCGAGGAGGGCGCCCATGTCGGAATCCCTGGGGGCTCCGCGTGCAACAGTCGCCAGGTTGAGCGAGGGGAAGTGAGCCTTGCAGGTGGCCAAGACTAGGGAGGCGACTCCGCGTGCTGAAGACTTCTGCCAGTCCTTGATGAAATCCGGCACCAATCCCATAAGTTTGGTCATCGTATCGATGACTGTGGTTTTGGCCTTCTTCAGAGACAGAGCCGTGGCGATTCCGCGACAGGCTTCAATTAACTTGTCAATTGATATACGCGCTTCATCATATGCCTCCGTCCTCGTAAGGTTTGACTCTTTTGTCCATTCGAAGCCAAGGCTCGCTGTGGAAGAAGCAACAGTTTCCGTTAGAGATAAAGCTTGCGGGATAGTCGGAGCAACAGCACGGAAAACGCTTACGGAAGATAAGTTTGTCAATGGCCTCCGCCTCCGCTTCCAGACCCTTGTTCTTGGATATGACGGAAATCACGCGGCCCTGGCTTTTCTCAAGTTTTTCATTCAGCTCCGCCAGGTCGCGGGCATGTTTCTCGGACAGCTCCTTCCTCGCTTTATGTTCCTGGGAGGCGGATGTCTTCACAAATTCCTTGAGGGATTCATTTTCCGCCTCAAGCACCTGGATCTTGGCGGACAGCTCGTTAAACTTGGAGTGCTTGGCAGTCTCTTCTGTACGAAGACAGAATGGCACATATTATGTATCCTGAACAGCTATATCAAAACAAGAGTAAGACCCGGATCTTGTACCTTGAAGGCGGGTCTCAAGCAGCTGGATAGCCTTTTGGCTATTTTCCGCGTTCTGGCGCAGCCCCTCGATCTCCGCGATCTGCTCCAGCACATGCACGCGCAGGTCTTCGTGCAGTTTCCGCGTGGTCTGTGCAGAGGAGTTAGTCGGATATTTAAAATCTTGGGGGCTAGCGAGGAATTCAAAGTCTTGGTACAAAAATTTTAAATTTCCGCCTCAGGTACATTTTTCGGAAAGCATCGGCTAATACATGTTACACGGAAATATATCACCCAATGCTTGGGGGCTAGTATTACCTGCCGCACTTCCCTGTGCTTGGCGAAAAAATCCTTCAGGCTGACCTCCAGGTCGGCGAGTTCACGCACCTCCTCGTCCGGTTTACCCCACACTTTGTTCAGCATGGCGGAAACTTCCGCGTGACGCTGTGCAAGGGTGAGCTTTTGAAAGGACGGAGTTGGTTGGAGGTGGACTCGAGTCGCGTTGGTTACTTGAAGGAGCTTAGCCTTTTGCTCCTTTTCCTCTTCAGTGGGCCCCGCGAACGCGGAGCTTGGTTGATCTGGCGGAGGAATTGGTGAGGAGGTCCCCTTGGCGGAGTCGCCATGATGAGCGGGGTCTTCAGGAAGGTCATCAATGTTGATGATATCTTTGGATCCGGCTTGGAGGTGGATGAAGCTTTAGGCGGAACTTCAACCTCAGGAGTAATGGGAAAGGAAGCCGGAGATGGCTTGGCTCTCCTCTTAAAGGTCTTTGGGGCCTTGGGGGGCTGGCTTCCGGAGCTTCAGTAAAAAACATACAAGTATAAGAGCGAGCGTTGAATCAGGACTTGGGTCTCGGAAGTGAACGTTTACCCGGAAGGTTTGAAGAAGTGCTGGGAAGCAGGCTGCCCTCTGTTGCTGGTATTAATTAGCGAGAGGCGCTTCTTTTCCGCCTCCAATTTCCGGGTAGCCGCAGTGCTGAGCACTTCGCGGGCGCGTTTCGCACGGGGGCTGGAAGGTGCTGGCTTCTTCCTCTTAGCGGGGCGGGAAGCCTCGGGAGCTTCCGCCTCCGATGCGGCTTCCGGGTCCGCGTTGCTGGTGGATGGGACTCGGAGGAGAGTTCCGAGTTCATTTTCCTCAAGCGCCTCGAGCTAGTACAAAGTTAAACACTTAGATGAAAAAAGTGAAGAAAAACAATAGACCAAAGTCAAGGCGACGTACCGCAGTTCCGGATCCATTTGTATGGATGTCTTTGTTGCATACGTGAACGTGGAGTTCACGTGAAATCTTGATGAGGACCCGGATCCTTTTGTCGAGGGCGTCGGCAGAAAGATTATCTTTGGTGGCGCGCATTGGATCGTCGCGCCCTGTGTATTCAAACATCAGGCGGTCCCTGTGTTGCAGCGGTTGGATCCGCTTGGTGAACCAGGAAAGGGTTAAATCCTTCCCCGACAGCCCCTCCTCTGTGAGCTTGCAAATCCGCCTAACAGCGCGGATCAGCTGAGGCGAGTCGGAGAAGTGGGGGCAGTGCGTCCATGACGGAAGCTCGTTGGCGGGGCAGTTTTTAAAAGCCGGAAGTTTCTTTTCGCTCGCGGGGTCGGAGACGTCCTTCAGATAGAAGAAACCCGCGGACCAGTACCTCGCGGATTCGTGGCGGTCGGTTGGGGGGTAGACGCGGCCCGGGCGGAGCATAAAAGTGATGGATCCGCATGTGGCGAGCTCGCCGGATTGCCGGATCTTCTTGACAGAGAAAAAGTATTGGAACAGAGAGATCTCAGGGGTTACCCGGAGATGGCCTTCGCAGAGGGCGACGTGGTTGCTGATGGCGAGCACGCTGTTTGGAGATATGTTGTGGGGTTGGAGTCCATACGTCTTCAGAATCTCCAAGAAAAAGTCTGAAGGCGGAAATGAAAATCCGCGCTCCACCAGTGCCTTCGTCAGCACCATCTCATCGTCCCTCGGAGCCGGAGCAAGTTCATCCGGAACTGACCTCCAGCTTCCGGGTTGCAGAAAGCCCTCCGACTCGAGGTTCTTCAGCTCCATCTCGGTGGTAGTACAGGGCCACCATTTGCCTTTAGCTTCAGAATCTCGCTTCCGAGCTTTTGACTTCTTTGTGACCTCTTCCACTTGGTGCTCCGTCTGACCCGCCCCGGAGGTTTTCTCCGGGTGAGCAGAGGTCCCTCCGCCTCCTTGCCGGAATCCTTTGAAGGATCCAGCCTGATTGGAATAAAGGGAGGAGGGGCGGAGGAGATTGGGGTCGCCATGATTGGTTCCGAGGTCGGAGGCGGAGTCGTTGAAGACATCTGAAGAAAAAGGGTTTGGCGGAAACTTTCTTTAGTCGGATCCTACGTCGTCTTCCCAAAATTCACCCCTACCAACTACGGCGTAAGAGTGAAGCTCGAAGACTTACCGTAATGGCGAATGCGGTGGCCTGAGTTGCCGGCGGCGAGTTTTCCGCGCGGTGGCTCGCCGGAGTTAAGAACACGAAGAACACTGCGGTGGTGGATTCGCTCCGGTGAAGCTCCTGCAACTATTCCGGCAGGATCCGGCGCGGCGGAGGAGGAGCTCACGGGCGGCGCTCGGCAGAGAGGTGAGAAGGGGGTGAATGAGGGTAAGGGGCCTCGACGGTGGATATTTATAGGCTGAAGGGATAAGATTCGTGCTCCGCATCCTGTGGTCGGAACGCAAGCGTCGCGCCGTTGGATGCGTGACACGTGTCCCAAACCCTAACGGTAAAAATGGCTAGAGATAAGTTACCGCAGAAATCGCGCGAAAATGGCGCCAGAATTGGCGGAACCGTTTGAGTCTTTTAAGATTCCGGGTAATTGCGTGAGAGTAAGTTAGCTTCCATTCGCGAGCAGGGAGTAACCCGGAAATGTTCTTTGGAATGTCGATGGATGAAGTCCCGCAGGATGGGAGCATTTTCCGACTGAAAGTTGGGAAAAGAAGAAAATGCAAAGTTGGAGCTCTTCAAGTTTCTCCGCGTTACCAACGATGCCGGAAACTTACGGCAGAAGCATGGCGGAAACTGCAGGAAACTCGGAGAACTCGGGGGCTACTGTTGTGGGTATACTTCATGGGTGTACCATCGACAGTGCCTAGATCCGGCAAGCCCGGGTGGCCCACAGACGGTGATGAGGCATGTGGCCCATCGGGCGGCCCAGTTGCTGTTGATCCTGACGGAAGATGTCCGGCCCAGGAACAGGAAGCCGGATCCGACCGACCTTGGGAGTAACCGGATCCATGGAGGCCCAGTAGGAACCCGGATCCAGTACGACATGTAAGGAAGGCGGATCCGTGACGTGCACGGCAAGATATTGTACCGTAGTTAGGCTATCTGTAATCCGGCTAGGACTCTCCATGTAAACCCTAGATCCGTGCACCTTTATAAGCCGGATCCCGGGAGCCCTAGAGGCACAACCACAACTCATTGTAACAACGCGCAAGCGCCCAGATAATTCCAGACAAGCAGCAGTAGGCCCTGTCATCGTGCAGGTGTTCCGAAGCTGGGTAACTCGCGTACCACCGTCCCGTGTGCACTCCGCCCTATGGCCCCTACTTCTTCTCCCCCTCGTGAGGATCCCTCCTCCGAGGAATCGTCGATTAGGCAACGACATAGATGATGCCCATTTGGGGCGGACCGTTTGAGAGGCGGGATCGAAAGAAAATGGCAAGTGACCAACTATGAGGTGCCAAAAAATCCAAGAAAAGAAAGTTTTATAGTACATAGAAGATGACATGCGGGTCCCATTTAGCATCAGCGGTATCACCGTTTGAGACGGGCAGGGGAAAGAAAAGGGCAAGTGACCAAATATGAGGTGCCAAAAAAATCCAAGAAAATAAAGTTTTATAGTACATAGAGGATGACATGCGGGTCCCATTTAGCATAAGCGGTATCACCGTTTGAGAGGCGGCATCGAAAGAAAAAGGCAAGTGACCAAATATGAGGTATCCAAGAAAAGAAAGTTTTATAGTACATAGAGGGTGACATGCATTTATTGGCATCATGTATCGGCAGTTTGAAAGGCAAGTGAAATATGAGAAAAAAATAACTCCAAGAAAAGAAAGTTGATTGCTCATAGAGGATGACATGCGGGTCCCATTTAGCTGCAGCGGTCTCAACGTTTCCTAGGCGGCACGGGATCAAAAGAAAAAAGGAAGTATCTAGAAATCAGGGGGTAAAAGAAAATCCAAGAATAGAAAGAATTTTGGTTCATAGAGGATGACATGCGGGATCCATGATCCTGCATCGTAAACGGCTCGATCGGAGAGCGTTGAACGAGATAGCGCGATCGAGAAAAAAACAATGCTAGAGAGGCTGCCATCTGGGCCCTACATCCCTGGGCGGTGCGGATTTGCGTTGACTCGGCCGGCGAACCCGAGAATTCGTGATGCACCACGTCCCGGGCCACCATACGCGACGTTTTGGCCGCTTTCGTCGGGCTAGGTGGCCTCAAAAACGAGAAAAAAAGTTTGACATGCACCACGGAGAGACCAAAATCGTCGGCCATGGTGCACCAGCAACCACGGCACGACTTCAACTTCGTCGGCCATGGCAACTTTTCTTGTAGTGCCCCAAGGACAAGGAGGAGGAGGAAGCCGATAGTGATGACTCCGACTTCGTGCCCAACTCCGTCAAGACCAAGGGCCTCTTCGCCAAGCTCACCGCTCGCCTCAAGAAGTCCTTTTGCTTCAAGAGGGACCTTGAAGATAGGATGTACCAAGCCCACCATGACAACAAGAAGATCCGCCAATGCGAAAAGGCAATGATGAGGCACATGCAGCTTCCCGTCTCCGAGGGCTCCGAGGACAACATCACACCTCCCGGTGAATGGAAGTCCAAGCTTACTTGGTCAAGCTCCGAGGAATCCATCCCCGAACACATTGTTCGTTCCTCTCCACCACCTCACGACAAGGGCCAAGTTGAAGATGAAGACGACGATGAAGAGGACGAGGACGATGATGAGGAGGATGATGAGGGCAATGAGGATGATGAGGAGGATGATGATGACGAGTGATCCCCTTGGGACGTTAGTATGCTTCTTCTCCCTTTTTGGTGTTTCGATGCCAAAGGGGGAGAAGTTGATCTATTAGGACGGGAATTTGCATGGGGATGCCAAGGGCTTGGTGCTTCATTTTGGTTTTTCGGCCTTGGCATCATATCTTTCCCTAGTTATTTGGAACTTTATTCGTATATGTGCTTGCTACTCTATTTGTGGATCTCCCGATCCCCCGGTTTGTATTAAGACTTATTAGTTGGTAGCCCATATTGGTCTTCGTTATTTATCTCATGATTGGCTACACAAATTCTATGGAGGCACTTATTGTGAGTTTGGGTTTTTCTCAAGGCAAAGGTATGAAAAACTCGCCCAAAACTCCTATATGATCTTGTGTTGCCTCCATAGTGTGCATATGCTATATGTTCGTATCATATATCCTTCTTAGCATATGTGCGTGGTTTGTAGAATCTAGGGGGAGTTGTCTCTCTAGGATGTGTGTATTTGTATACAAATGCATATTCTAAATATGCACACATCTAGGGGGAGCTCCGTCTACTTTTGCAAATCAAGAACCTTATCATAATATCTTATGCTTTATTGCAAATTCTTGGGTTGTCATTGATGACCCACAAGTATAGGGGTGTATCGTAGTATCTTCGATAAGTAAGAATGTCGATCCCAACGAGGAGCAGAAGGTGTTGACAGCAGTTTCGATGAAGGATTCACTGTAAATGCTCACAAACAAGTATTCAAGGGGTTTTGATGTAATAGATGAATAAAGTACGAGTAAGTAAAATGCGAGAGAAATAATTGCAGCGAGTGGCCCAATCCTTTTTAGCACAAAGGACAAGCCGGTTTGTTTACTTATAATGACCAAACGTTCTTGAGGACACACGGGAATTTTAGTCTAGTGCTTTCGCTTCATGTAGCTAAATAATCTTCATTGTTTTGATAAGTGTTGTGTGGGTGAAACTATGCTAATGCACCGCCCTTCCTAGGACTAATACATACTTGTGATTATACCCCTTGCAAGCATCCGCAACTACAAGAAAGTAATTAAGATAAATCTAACCACAGCCTTAAACTCTGAGATCCTGCGATCCCTCTTGCATCGATATACTAACGGGGGCTCAGGTTTCTGTCACTCCGGCAACCCCGCAATTAGCAACCGAATACAAGATGCACTCCCCTAGGCCCATAAATGGTGAAGTGTCGTGTAGTCGACGTTCACACGACACCACTAGAAGAATGACACCACAACTTAAATATCATAACATTGAATATTACTCAACCATAGTTCACTACTAACATTTAGACTTCACCCATGTCCTCAAGAACTAAACGAACTACTCACGAGACATCATATGGAATACAATCAGAGGTGATATGATGATGAATAAAAATCTGAACATAAACCTTGGTTCAATGGTTTCACTCAATAGCATCTACAACAAGTAGAAATTAACACCGGGAGAGTTTCCCCTATCAAACAATCAAGATCAAACCCAAATTGTTACAGCGGTGACGAGGTGCAGCGGTGGTGATGGCGGTGTAGATGGTGGAGATGATGATGATGATGATGGAGATGATGTCCAGCTCGATGACGATGACGATGGCGTCGATTTCCCCCTCCGGGAGGGAATTTCCCCGGCGGATTCCTGCCCGCCGGAGAGCTCTTTTCTCTCTGGTGTTCTCCGCCGCGCAGAGGCGGCTGTAACTCTCCGTGAGGTACCCTCTGTGGCTTAGGTTTTCGGGCGAAGGAGTACGCAAAGAAAAGGAGGCGAAAGGGGCTGTGGGGCCCCCACACCACAAGGTGGCGCGGCCAGGCCATGGGCCGCGCCGGCCTGTGGTCTGGCCCCACCTTGAGCCCTCTCTGCTCCCCCTTCTGGCTTCTTTCGTCATCTGGAAAAATAGGGTTTTTGGTATAATTTCCTTCCACAGTTGATCTTCCGAAATATTGCGTTCTGACGATGCTTTTTCCAGCAGAATCCTGGCTCCGGTGCTTGATCCTCCAATAATGATGAAACATGCAAAATAGATGAAATAACATAAGTATTGTGTCCCAATATGAAATATATCAATGAATAACAGCAAATTATGATACAAAATAGTGATGCAAATTGGACGTATCAACTCCCCCAAGCTTAGACCTCGCTTGTCCCCAAGCGAAACTGAGCTCGATAAACAAGACCACATGTTTATGGAGTGAAGAGTCGGTAAATAAAATACGGACAAGAAGCATCATATCATTCACACAAAACATTCTAGTAAACAACTTCCTCATATAACTCATCTTGAAATAAGTAAAGAGAAATCACAAGTAAAGGTGCATAAGAAATCATAGTTGGTGATGGCAAACTTTGTTCTTGGTCAGAGAACTACTAACGGATTGTACTTCTAAGCAAAGCTTTCATATTAGAATTTATAGCTGGGCTTTCATATTCAATCATAACAATCTCCTCATAATCATTGATAACTTCAAAGTCATATTCATTCAGATAAAATTTGTACTAAACAAGAAAGTATAAAAGACATGATTAACTGAATCATAGCATAAATGGTTGGTTCACAACAACTCAATTGCTTGCTTAAGATAGAGGGAAATAGGTTTACTGACTCAACATAAAAGTAAAAGATAGGCCCTTCGCAGAGGGAAGCAGGGATTAAATCATGTGCTAGAGCTTTTCAAGTTTTGAAATCATATAAAGAGCATAAAAGTAAGATTTTGAGCGGTGTTTGTTGTTGTCAACGAATGGTAGCGGGCACTCTAACCCCCTTGCCAAACGAACCTTCCAAGAGCGGCTCCCATGAGGGACGGCATCTCTACCAGCAAGGTAGATCATCCCCTTCTCTTTTGTTTACACATGTATTTTAGTTTTATTATGGATGACACTCCCCCAACCTTGGCTTTCTCAATCCATGGCTAACCGAATCCTCGGGTGCCTTCCAACATTCACATACCATGGAGGAGTGTCTATTGCAAAATTAAGTTGCTTACTGATAAATCAGGGCAAAACATGTGAAGAGAATTATTAATGAAAGTTATTAATTGGGGCTGGGAACCCCGTTGCCAGCTCTTATTGCAAAATTATTGGATAAGCGGATGTGCCACTAGTCCATTGGTGAAAGTCCGCCCAACAAGATTGAAAGATAAAACACCACATACTTCCTCATGAGCTATAAAACATTGACACAAATAAGGAGTAGTATAGTTTGAATTATTTAAAGGTAGCACATGAAGTATTTACTTGGAATGGCAGAAAATACCATGTAGTAGGTAGGTATGGTGGACACAAATGGCATAGGTTTGGTCTAAGGTTATGGATGTATGAGAAGCATTCCCTCTCGATACAGGTCTTTGGCTAGCAAGGTTTGATAGCAAGCATAAAGGTTGAGGGAAACAAACAAATATACATATGATAGAACAATCATGCATCTTTCTCATAAGCACAAACAATTTTAACTTCAGAATACTAAACTCATTAACATAGAGATAATAGAGTAATATATCTACATGTATTTCTCTCTTCTATTTAAACATCAAGATGTTGTTGCTATTGACCAATGCTAAGTTTGCCAAAACCAAATAGATTTACTTATTGCTCCCAAAGTGATATCAATACTAATGTCAAGAGTAATCATATAATGGAGATTGCAAACTAAAATAAGGTGTGCAAAAAGTAAATGATAAGACTTCTCATTAATATTCCATAACGATAACTCACACCAACGGATACATAGATAACCAACTAAGAGAGATACTTCCACATTGCATACTATTCCATATGATAACTTCCCTACTCATGATATGACACTACTTGATAGTAAAAGATAAAGGTAGTGATGATGTGATACCGCGGCACTCCCCCAAGCTTGGAACAAACCAAGGGGATGCCAATACCGATGATGAATTACTCCTTCGGTGATGATGGTGATGGATTCTTCTCGACAAGCTTCTTAACAAGCTCCTTTAAATCCTCAATCTCATAGGTGAGGTTGCGAATCAGCTCCGAGTTGTGCTCAACGCGGCTCATAATCATGTCAGGTGGCGAGTCCCAACTCCTAGAGTTGTTTCCCCATCCTTCAGCTTCAGATTTCATCTCTCCTGCAATGTTAGAACGATCTATATCCCAACCACTTGGCAACACTACCTTGGGGGTCTTTTCAGTTTGACGATCGTAGATTAGGTTGCGGAAAGGGCTGTAATTGCCCGGAGAAGATGTCCTTGGAGCCAAGTAACGACGTGGAACTGCTCCTCCGGTAGCGATTCGTGCACTCCTCTTGGTGTTGGACGGATTTGATATCACGCCAATGCTCGCAATGGTGGCACGCTGGTGTACTCGCGGAACCTCCTCCACTTCTTCCTCATCCTCACTTGCGCTTCTTCCTTCAGTTCCGGGTCTTGAATATCTTCCTCCAAAGGTCCCTTGTCCTTGTTGTTGGAGACCATGGTGCTTCTAGATCAAAACAAATCTGGCAGAAAACAGCTCGAAACAAAACACGACGAGAAAACGATATACGGACCTCCAGGGGTCCGGGGGATTATATAGCAAATATTTTTACGACAAAAGGAAGGTTCCAGGCCGAAAAGAGTGGAACGGGACCGAGGCGGTGTCCTCATAGGTCGGCGCGGCCAGGGTGGGGCCCGCGCCGGCCTATGGGGGCACGCCCTCGTGCGTCTCCTCCACTCCGTTTCGATAATTTTTCATATTTTCCAAAAACAGCAGAAATATTGTTCGGAAAGTAAATCGCGGACTTTTTATTACCTGTACTGTTACCTATTCAAAGTCGAGTTCTGGCGGACTGTCAATTTGTCCTTTGATGAAAGCCTCCGGTGTTTCCACTTGAATAATATCAACATCAACATTATAAGAATCACCCGAGATATAATGCTTGAGTCTTTGTCCATTCACCACTTGCGTAGCATTGCCTTGGAGAGAGCTAATTTTAATTGCTCTTGAACGATACACCTCCTCAACAACATATGGTCCTTCCCACTTCGAGAGTAATTTCCCTGCAAAGAATCTGAGACGAGACCGATACAATAGGACTTTATCCCCAATATTAAACTCTCTTTTGATAATCCTTCTATCATGCCATTTCTTAACTTTTTCTTTAAAGAGTTTAGCATTTTCATAAGCTTCACTTCTCCATTCATCTAGAGAACTTAATTGCAGCAACCTCTTATTACCGGCTAATTTAGGATCTTTATTTAGTTCTCTAACAGCCCAATAAGCTTTGTGCTCTAGTTCTAGAGGTAAATGACAAGCTTTTCCATAAACCATTTTATAAGGTGACATTCCCATGGGATTTTTATAAGCAGTTCTATAAGCCCATAGTGCTTCCTTCAATTTACTAGCCCAATTCTTTCTAGATTTATTAACGGTCTTTCCCAAAATAGATTTAATCTCTCTATTTGATAATTCTACTTGACCACTAGTTTGAGGGTGATAAGCGGAAGCAATTCTATGATTAATACCATACTTAGCAAGAGTTTTTCTAAAACCTCCATGAATAAAATGAGAACCTCCATCAGTCATAATATATCTAGGTACTCCAAATCTAGGAAATATAACATCTACAAGCATTTTTATAGAGGTCTCACCATCAGCACTCTTTGTAGGTATAGCTTCTACCCATTTAGTAACATAATCAACAGCGACAAGTATATGAGTGTTACCTTCTGAAGAAGGGAAAGGACCCATGAAGTCGAATCCCCAACAATCGAATGGTTCAATAACAAGAGTATAATTCATAGGCATTTCATTGCGTCTAGAGATATTACCAACTCTTTGACATTCATCACAAGATAAGATAAACTTCCTTGCATCTTTGAAAAGTGTTGGCCAATAAAAACCTGATTGTAGAACCTTTTGTGCGGTTCTATCTCCAGCGTGATGTCCTCCATAAACACTACCATGACATTTACTCAATATCTCTTGTTGTTCATATTCAGGAACACATCTTCGCATAATACCGTCCACTCCTTCTTTATATAAATGTGGGTCATCCCAAAAATAATGCCTCAAGTCATAAAAGAATTTCCTCCTTTGCTGAGCTGAAAAGGTTGGAGGCAAATACTTCGAAACAATAAAGTTAGCATAATCTGCATACCAAGGGCTCTCTCGCGAGCTCACCTTTATTACAGCCAATTGTTCATTTGGAAAACTATCATTAACAGGAACAGGATCATAAGCAATATTTTCCAATCTAGACAAATTATCAGCAACAGGATTATCAGCACCTTTCCTATCTATAATATGTAAATCAAATTCTTGCAAAAGAAGTACCCATCTAATAAGCCTTGGCTTAGCATCTTTCTTTGTCATAAGGTATCTAATTGCAGCATGATCAGTATGAATCGTGACTTTTGAATCAACAATATAGGGTCTAAACTTGTCACAAGCAAAGACTACAGCTAACAATTCTTTTTCAGTTGTAGCATAATTTCTTTGAGCAGCATCAAGAGTCTTACTAGCATAATGAATAACATTTAATTTTTTATCTACTCGCTGTCCAAGAACAGCGCCTACAGCAAAATCACTAGCATCACACATAATTTCAAAAGGCAAATTCCAATCAGGAGGTTCAACTACAGGAGCAGTTGTTAAGGCTTTCTTTAGAGTTTCAAAAGCTTCCTTACAATCATCATCAAAAACAAAAGGTACATCTTTTTGAAGAAGATTAGTAAGAGGCTTTGAAATTTTAGAGAAATCTTTAATAAATCTCCTATAAAACCCAGCATGACCAAGAACACTACGAATACCTTTAACATCCCTCGGATAGGGCATTTTCTCAATTGCTTCAACTTTAGCTCTATCAACTTCAATACCTCTCTCGGAAATTTTATGTCCCAATACAATTCCTTCATTAACCATAAAGTGGCATTTCTCCCAATTAAGAACAAGGTTAGTTTCTTCACATCTCTGCAAAACTTTATCGAGGTTTCGCAAGCAATTATCAAAAGAATTCCCATAGACAGAAAAATCATCCATGAACACCTCTACAATACTTTCGCAAAAACCATGAAAAATAGCAGACATGCATCTTTGAAAAGTAGCAGGAGCATTACATAAACCAAAAGGCATACGCCTATAAGCATAAGTTCCATAAGGACAAGTGAACGTGGTTTTCTCTTGATCTTTAGCTTTAACAACAATTTGTGAAAACCCAGAATAACCATCAAGAAAACAAAAGTGAGTATTTTTAGATAACCTTTCTAGCATTTGATCAATAAATGGTAAAGGGTAATGATCTTTCTTAGTAACTTTATTAACTTTTCGAAAATCAATGCACATTCTATACCCTACAACTACTCTTTGAGGGATGAGCTCATCATTATCATTAGGCACAACAGTCATTCCTCCTTTCTTAGGAACACAATGCACAGGACTAACCCATCTACTATCAACAATAGGATATATAATACCGGCTTCAAGTAGTTTTAATACCTCATTCCTTACCACCTCCTTCATCTTCGGAATTAGACGACGCTGATGTTCAACAACAGGCTTTGCATCATCTTCCATATTAATAGCATGTTGGCAAATAGAAGGAGAAATCCCTTTCAAATCATCAAGAGTGTAGCCAATAGCTCCTCGGTGTTTCTTCAATATTTCCAATAACCTTTCTTCCTCAATCTCTGAAAGCTTAGAACTAATAATAACAGGATATATTTTCTTATCATCAATATGAGCATATTTAAGATTATCAGGTAAAGGCTTTAAATCAAAAACAGGATCTTCCTTTGGTGGCGGTGTTGTACCCAAATCTTCCACCGGTAAATCATGCTTGAGAATAGGTTGGCGAAGAAAAATTTCCTCAAGCTCATCTCTTTCTTTCCTAAAAGCTTCACTTTCGCTATTCTCCAAATGTTGCTGCAAAGGATTATTAGGAACAAGAACAATAGATGCACACTGCTCCATTTTGAAATCATTACTAGGCAAGTCAGCTTTATAAGGAGTTTTAGTGAATTTAGAAAAGTTAAATTCATAAGGCTCACCAGCAAATCTAGTCAAAATTTTCTCTTTCTTACAATCTATAATAGCTCCACAAGTATTTAGAAAAGGTCTACCAAAAATGATAGGACAATGATCACTAGCAGCAGAACCAAGTACCAAAAAGTCAGCAGGATATTTAATCTTACCACATAGAACTTCCACATCTCGAACAATACCAATTGGAGAAATAGTTTCTCTATTAGCCAGCTGAATAACCACATCAATATCTTCAAGTTCACAAGAACCAATTTCATGCATAATCTCCGTGTAAAGCTCATAAGGAATAGCACTAACACTTGCACCAATATCACATAAACCATAATAGCAATGATCACCAATTCTAACAGATAGCATAGGAACACTAACTTGTTTGGGTTTATTAGGATGTGAAACAATATTAGAAGCATCTTCACAGAAAATAATATGACCATCCTCCACATTTTCAGTCACAAGATCTTTAACTATTGCAACAGCAGGTTCAATTTTAATTTGTTCTTCAGGTTCTTTAGGTTTCTTTTCACTTTTATTAACCGCACTAGATATGACAGAGTACTCCTTCATTTTAGCAGGGAAAGGAGTTTTTTCAATATAAACTTCAGGAATAACATTATCAACAGTTTCAATCACTACACATTTGTTTACAGATGAATCTACGTCATCTTTATATGGTTCATGATACTTATCAAAATTCTTCTTAGGCAATTCATAATGAGAGGCAAAAGCTTTATAAAGATTTGCAGCAACTTGAGAATCAAGACCATATGTAGCACTCATATTACAAAATTTATCAGTATTCATAAAAGCTTCAATGCATTTATAATCATAAATTATACCTGATTCTCTATCTTTGTCGTTCTCCCATCCTTCAGTATTTTCTTGGATCCGATCAAGAAGGTCCCTTTTAAACTCTTCTTTGTTGCGTGTAAATGATCCAGAACAAGAAGTATCCAGCAAGGTCTTGTCTTGAAAAGAAAGTCTTGCATAGAAATTATCAATAATAACATTACCAGGAAGCTCATGAATGGGGCATTTGAGCATTAAAGACTTCAATCTCCCCCAAGCTTGGGCAATACTTTCTCCATCATGAGGCCAGAAATTATATATGCGGTTCCGATCCTTGTGAATTTCACTTGGAGGATAGAATTTGGAATAAAATAAAGGCACAATGTCCTCCCAATCAATAGAATCACCATTCTTCAGCAATTTATACCAGTGCGCCGCTTTACCAGACAGCGATATAGTGAATAGTTTCTTTCTAACTTCATTCATAGCAATACCTGCACATTTGAATAACCCGCATAATTCATGCAAAAACAGTAAATGATCACCAGGATGAACAGTTCCATCCCCTTCATAGCGGTTATCCATAACACGTTCAATAATTTTCATAGGTATTTTATATGGTACTACTTCCTCACCTGGCGCTTCATCCACTACCGTTGCAGTAGTAGTAGATTTCCCAAATAGAAATTGAAGAGAAGATCTCTCCATAATGACTTATAGCAGCAGGCAGAATTATAAAATCAGCACAAACAGTAAAGGTTTTCCTTACCAATTCCACTTACCAATAGCGCTTCACTCCCCGGCAACGGCGCCAGAAAATAGTCTTGATGACCCACAAGTATAGGGGGTATCGTAGTATCTTCGATAAGTAAGAATGTCGATCCCAACGAGGAGCAGAAGGTGTTGACAGTAGTTTCGATGAAGGATTCACTGTAAATGCTCACAAACAAGTATTCAAGGGGTTTTGATGTAATAGATGAATAAAGTACGAGTAAGTAAAATGCGAGAGAAATAATTGCAGTGGCCCAATCCTTTTTAGCACAAAGGACAAGCCGGTTTGTTTACTTATAATGACCAAACGTTCTTGAGGACACACGGGAATTTTAGTCTAGTGCTTTCGCTTCATGTAGCTAAATAATCTTCATTGTTTTGATAAGTGTTGTGTGGGTGAACCTATGCTAATGCACCGCCCTTCCTAGGACTAATACATACTTGTGATTATACCCCTTGCAAGCATCCGCAACTACAAGAAAGTAATTAAGATAAATCTAACCACAACCTTAAACTCTGAGATCCTGCGATCCCTCTTGCATCGATATACTAACGGGGGCTCAGGTTTCTGTCACTCCGGCAACCCCGCAATTAGCAACCGAATACAAGATGCACTCCCCTAGGCCCATAAATGGTGAAGTGTCGTGTAGTCGACGTTCACACGACACCACTAGAAGAATGACACCACAACTTAAATATCATAACATTGAATAATACTCAACCATAGTTCACTACTAACATTTAGACTTCACCCATGTCCTCAAGAACTAAACGAACTACTCACGAGACATCATATGGAATACAATCAGAGGTGATATGATGATGAATAACAATCTGAACATAAACCTTGGTTCAATGGTTTCACTCAATAGCATCTACAACAAGTAGAAATTAACACCGGGAGAGTTTCCCCTATCAAACAATCAAGATCAAACCCAAATTGTTACAGCGGTGACGAGGTGCAGCGGTGGTGATGGCGGTGTAGATGGTGGAGATGATGATGATGATGATGATGGAGATGATGTCCAGCTCGATGACGATGACGATGGCGTCGATTTCCCCCTCCGGGAGGGAATTTCCCCGGCGGATTCCTGCCCGCCGGAGAGCTCTTTTCTCTCTGGTGTTCTCCGCCCCGCAGAGGCGGCTGTAACTCTCCGTGAGGTACCCTCTGTGGCTTAGGTTTTCGGGCGAAGGAGTACGCGAAGAAAAGGAGGTGAAAGGGGCTGTGGGGCCCCCACACCGGTGCGGCCAGGCCATGGGCCACGCGGCTGTGGTCTGGCCCCACCTTGAGCCCTCTCTGCTCCCCCTTCTGCGTCATCTGGAAAAATAGGGTTTTTGGTATAATTTCCTTCCACAGTTGATCTTCCGAAATATTGCGTTCTGACGATGCTTTTTCCAGCAGAATCCTGGCTCCGGTGCTTGATCCTCCAATAATGATGAAACATGCAAAATAGATGAAATAACATAAGTATTGTGTCCCAATATGAAATATATCAATGAATAACAGCAAATTATGATACAAAATAGTGATGCAAATTGGACGTATCAGTCATCAAACACCAAAAAGGGGGAGATTGAAAGAGCAAGATCCATATCCCGTGTTTTGTGTGTTTGATGACAACACTTGAATGAATTTAACCGTGCACAAAGATTGTATTTGATAGATTTGCAAGTGTACGGTGCCCTCGCTGAACACATTATGATCGGAAGACTGAAGCGTAGCTCTTAGGTTTTCTGGTTTTGCGTGTGTGTCGCGAGGTGACATGGTAGGAGAGGAAAAGAGGAAAAAGTTTCAGCCAAGCGGTACTACCGTACAAGCGGTAGTACCGCTACCCCACCGCTTTGGCGTACCGCTCTGAGGTTTCTCACGCAAATGTCTCACAGAACAGGTTACGGTACCTTTACGGTACCTTGGGCGATAGTAGCTTGAGAGCGGTAGTACCGCCTGGTACCGCAGGTACGTAAGTGACGTGCGCCCGGTACGCTTGGGATCCGATAAGCTCGCAAACCATTGCGGTACCTCGGCGGTACCGCGAGCGTAGTACCGCTTGTGTCACGTGGACAAGTTACGTGGGGATTTCGAATCCGGAGCGTATACGCTTCTCAAAGCGGTAGTACCGCTTAGCGACACATAACGGTTGGTTTGGGGGACCTATATAAAGGCCCCTTCTTCCCCAACTCGAATTTAGCTCTTCTCTCTCTCTCTCTGATGTCTACTTCCCCCTCCTTTTCCTGTAGACAGTGTTGGGCCTCCAAGAGCAGAGGTTTGTAGAACAGCAGCAAGTTTCCCTTAAGTGGATTACCCAAGGTTTATCGAACTCAGGGAGGAAGAGGTCAAAGATATCCCTCTCATGCAACCCTGCAATCACAAAGCAAGAAGTCTCTTGTGTCCCCAACACACCTAATACACTTGTCAGATGTATAGGTGCACTAGTTCGCGAAGAGATAGTGAAATACAAGTAGTATGGATGTATATGAGTGATAATAGCAATCTGAATAAAATATGGCAGCGAGTAAACATGCAACAAAACAGTAAACAAACGGAGATTCGATGCTTGGAAGCAAGGCCTAGGGATCCTGCTTTCACTAGTGGACACTCTCAACAATGATCACATAATAGGACTACTCTACACCCTTTTGTTGGATGATGAACACATTGCGTAGGATTACACGAACCCTCAATGCCGGAGTTAACAAGCTCCACAATTCAATGTTCATATTTAAATAACCTTAGAGTGCAAGATAGATCAACATAATTACACCAAGAACTAACATAGCATGCACACTATCACCTTCATGCTTATGTAGGAGGAATAATACACATCAATACTATCATAGCAATAGTTAACTTCGCAATCTACAAGAGATCATGATCATAGCATAAACCAAGTACTAACACGGATGCACACACTGTCACCATTACATCGTGCAGGAATAGAACTACTTTAATAACATCACTAGAGTAGCACATAGATGATATTCAACTAGATCACATAAAGAGAGAGATGAACCACATAGCTACAGCGGAGCCCTCAGCCCCGGGGGTGAATTACTCCCTCCTCATCATGGAGACAGCGATGGCGGTGAAGATGGCGGTGGAGACGGCGGTGGAGATGACTCCGGGGGCAATTCCCCGTCCGGCAGGTGCCGGAACGAGACTTCTGTCCCCGAATTGGAGTTTCGCGATGGCGGCGGCGCCCGTAGTCTTTCTGGTTTCGTCAAGTCGTCCGGTGTTTTTAGGTCACGAGGGGTTAAGTAGGCGAAGAGGCGGCGTCAGAGGGGCACCAGGGCGCCCTCCTCATAGGCCGGCGCGGCCAGGGGCCTGCCCGCGCGGCCGTGTGGTGTCGGGGCCCTGGGCCTCCTCTCCGTCTCCCCTTCGGTGCTCTGGTCCGTCTCGGTGAATTAAGATGTTTGGTCTTTGTTTCGTCGAATTCCGAGAATATTGCCGAACATCCTGGAACCAAAAATGACGAGAGCGCGTGGCATCTTGTCAATAGGTTAGTTCCGGAAAACGCATAATAATGACATATAATGTGTATAAAACATGTAGGTATCATCAATAAAGTAGCATGGAACATAAGAAATTATAGATACGTTTGAGACGTATCAAGCATCCCCAAGCTTAGTTCCTACTCGCCCTCGAGTAGGTAAACGATAACAATGATAATTTCTTAAGTGACATGCCATCATAACCTTGATCATACTATTGTAAAGCACATGAGATGAATGCAGAGATTCGAAGCAATGATGAAGATAATGAGTAAACAAATGAATCATATAACAAAGACTTTTCATGAATAATACTTTCAAGACAAGCATCAATAAGTCTTGCATAAGAGTTAACTCATAAGCAATAAATTCTTAGTAGAAAGCTTTGAAACAACACAAATGAAGATATAAGTTTCAGCGGTTGCTTTCAACTTTAACATGTATATCTCATGGATAATTGTCAACACAAAGTAATATAACAAGTGCAATAGGTAAACATGTAAGAATCAATGCACACAATTTACACAAGTGTTTGCTTCTAAGATAGAAAGAATAGGTAAACTGACTCAACAATAAAGTAAAAGAATGGCCCTTCAAAGAGGAAAGCATCGATTGCTATATTTGTGCTAGAGCTTTGATTTTGAAAACATATAGAGAGCATAAAAGTAAAGTTTTGAGAGGTGTTTGTTGTTGTCAACGAATGGTAGCGGGTACTCTAACCCCCTTGCCAGACAAACCTTCAAAGAGCGGCTCCCATTTTATTTTATTTTTGAGTGGCACTCCTTCCAACCTTTCTTTCACAAACCATGGCTAACCGAATCCTCGGGTGCCTGCCAACAATCTCATACCATGAAGGAGTGCCTTTTATTTTAGTTTTATTATGATGACACTCCTCCCAACCTTTGCTTTCACAAGCCATGGCTAACCGAATCCTTCGGGTGCCGTCCAACAATCACATACCATGGAGGAGTGTCTATTTTTGTTAATTAATTTGGGACTGGGAATCCCATTGCCAGCTCTTTTTGCAAAATTATTGGATAAGCGGATGAAGCCACTAGTCCATTGGTGAAAGTTGCCCAACAAGATTGAAAGATAAACACCACATACTTCCTCATGAGCTATAAAACATTGACACAAATAAGAGGTAATAACTTTTGAATTGTTTAAAGGTAGCACTCAAGCAATTTACTTTGGAATGGCGGAGAAATACCATGTAGTAGGTAGGTATGGTGGACACAAATGGCATAGTGGTTGGCTCAAGGATTTTGGATGCATGAGAAGTATTCCCTCTCGATACAAGGTTTAGGCTAGCAAGGTTTATTTGAAACAAACACAAGGATGAACCGGTGCAGCAAAACTCACATAAAAGACATATTGTAAACATTATAAGACTTTATACCGTCTTCCTTGTTGTTCAAACTCATTACTAGAAATTATCTAGACCTTAGAGAGACCAATTATGCAAACCAAATTTTAGCATGCTCTATGCATTTCTTCACTAATAGGTGCAAAGTATATGATGCAAGAGCTTAAACATGAGCACAACAATTGCCAAGTATCACATTATCCAAGACATTTTACCAATTACTACATGTAGCATTTTCCAATTCCAACCATATAACAATTTAACGAAGAGGAAACTTCGCCATGAATATTATGAGCTAAGAACACATGTGTTCATACGAACCAGCGGAGCGTGTCTCTCTCCCACACAAGGATGAACTTATTCAGAGAACTAAGATAACAAAACAAAAACAAAAATAAAAGCACACAGACGCTCCAAGTAAAGTACATAAGATGTGATGAATAAAAATATAGTTTCACTAGAAGAAACCTGATAAGTTGTCGATGAAGAAGGGGATGCCTTGGGCATCCCCAAGCTTAGATGCTTGAGTCTTCTTAAAATATGCAGGGGTGAACCACGGGGCATCCCCAAGCTTAGACTTTTCACTCTTCTCGATCACATTATATCACCCTCTTCTATTGACCCTTGAAAACTTCCTTCACACCAAACTTCAAGCAAACTCATTAGAGGGTTAGTGCATAATCAAAAATTCACATGTTCAGAGGTGACACAATCATTCTTAACACTTCTGGACATTGCACAAAACTTCTGAAAGTTAATGGAACAAAGAAACTCATTCAACTTAACAAAAGCGGCAATGCGAAATAAAAGGCAGAATCTGTCAAAAACAGAACAGTCCGTAAAGACGAATTTAAAGCTGGCACCAGACTTGCTCAAATGGAAAAACTCAAAACTAATAAAAGTTGCGTACATATCTGAGGATCACGCTCGTAAATTGGCAGATTTTTTCGAATTTTCTACAGGCCCAGATTCGTGACAGACAGCAATGCTGTTTCTGCGCAGCGATCCCAAATATAACATCAACTTTGACATAGAAACTTTACTTGGCACAAAAACTTGATAAGGAGAGGTTGCTACAGTAGTAAACAACTTCCAAGACTCAACAAAACAAAAATTACTGTAGCAAAATAACACATGGGTTATCTCCCAAGAAGTTCTTTTCTTTATAGCCATTAAGATGGGCTCAGCAGTTTAATGATGCACTCGCAAGAAATTGAAGCAAAAGAGAGCATCAAGAGGCAAATTCAAAACACATTTAAGTCTAACATGCTTCCTATGCATAAGAATCTTGTAAATAAACAAGTTCATGAAGAGCAAAGTAACAAGCATAGGAAGATAAAACAAGTGTAGCTTCAAAAATTTCAGCACATAGAGAGGTGTTTTAGTAACATGAAAATTTTTACAACCATATTTTACTCTCTCATAATAACTTTCAGTAGCAACATGAGCAAACTCAACAATATAACTATCACATAAAGCATTCTTATCATGAGTCTCATGCATAAAATAATTACTACTCCCAACATAAGCATAATCAATTTTATTAGTTGTAGTGGGAGCAAATTCAACAAAGTAGCTATCATTATTATTCTCATCATCAAATATAGGAGGCAAAGTATCATCAAAGTAAATTTTCTCCTCAATGCTTGGGGGATTAAAAATATCATGCTCATCAAAGCCAGCTTCCCCAAGCTTAGAATTTTCCATAGCATTAGCAACAATAGTGTTCAAGGCATTCATATTAATATGTTCCATGGGTTTTTTAATTTTCGCATCAAACCATCCATGTCTTAAATCAGGAAATAGAATAAAAAGGTCATTGTTGTCCATTATGCCTAACTAGTGTAAACAAGAAACCAAATGTCGCAATTGCAGAGTCTAAAGGAAATAGCTTCGAGCATACACACAATGGCGCCAGAAAAGTACTTTACCTGGAACCGGAGTATGAGTGCCTTTTACCTTTCCTCCCGGCAACGGCGCCAGAAAATAGCTTGATGTCTACTTCCCCCTCCTTTCCTGTAGACAGTGTTGGGCCTCCAAGAGCAGAGGTTTGTAGAACAGCAAGTTTCCCTTAAGTGGATTAATTACCCAAGGTTTATCGAACTCAGGGAGGAAGAGGTCAAAGATATCCCTCTCATGCAACCCTGCAATCACAAAGCAAGAAGTCTCTTGTGTCCCCAACACACCTAATACACTTGTCAGATGTATAGGTGCACTAGTTCGGCGAAGAGATAGTGAAATACAAGTAGTATGGATGTATATGAGTGATAATAGCAATCTGAATAAAATATGGCAGCGAGTAAACATGCAACAAAACAGTAAACAAACGGAGATTCGATGCTTGGAAGCAAGGCCTAGGGATCCTGCTTTCACTAGTGGACACTCTCAACAATGATCACATAATAGGACTACTCTACACCCTTTTGTTGGATGATGAACACATTGCGTAGGATTACACGAACCCTCAATGCCGGAGTTAACAAGCTCCACAATTCAATGTTCATATTTAAATAACCTTAGAGTGCAAGATAGATCAACATAATTACACCAAGAACTAACATAGCATGCACACTATCACCTTCATGCTTATGTAGGAGGAATAATACACATCAATACTATCATAGCAATAGTTAACTTCGCAATCTACAAGAGATCATGATCATAGCATAAACCAAGTACTAACACGGATGCACACACTGTCACCATTACATCGTGCAGGAGGAATAGAACTACTTTAATAACATCACTAGAGTAGCACATAGATGATATTCAACTAGATCACATAAAGAGAGAGATGAACCACATAGCTACAGCGGAGCCCTCAGCCCCGGGGGTGAATTACTCCCTCCTCATCATGGAGACAGCGATGGCGGTGAAGATGGCGGTGGAGACGGCGGTGGAGATGACTCCGGGGGCAATTCCCCGTCGGGCGTGCCGGAACAGAGACTTCTGTCCCCCGAATTGGAGTTTCGCAATGGCGGCGGCGCCCCAGTAGTCTTTCTGGAGTTTCGTCAAGTCGTCCGGTGTTTTTATGTCACGAGGGGTTAAGTAGGCGAAGAGGCGGCGTTAGAGGGGCACCAGGGCGCCCTCCTCATAGGCCGGCGCGGCCAGGGGCCTGCCCGCGCGGCCATGTGGTGTCGGGGCCCTGGGCCTCCTCTCCGTCTCCCCTTCGGTGTTCTGGTCCGTCTCGGTGAATTAAGATGTTTGGTCTTTGTTTCGTCGAATTCCGAGAATATTGCCCGAACAGCCTTTCTGGAACCAAAAACAGCAGAAAACAGGGCACTTGGCATCTTGTCAATAGGTTAGTTCCGGAAAACGCATAATAATGACATATAATGTGTATAAAACATGTAGGTATCATCAATAAAGTAGCATGGAACATAAGAAATTATAGATACGTTTGACGTATCACTCTCCTCCATTGTTGCTGAGCTCAAACTTAGTGGATCTCCCTACCTACCCAATCAATCTTGCTCATACTTTGAGGAGTAGTGGAGGAGATCCCGATCTATCGTTCTACCGAGAGAAATTTCACCAATTCGTGGTAGTCCTTAGTGGATGTTGTTGGTAGGGTTCCCATGGTGGGATCTTGGAAGAAGTGCTCCTATGGAGGCTAGCTTGGAGTTGTGCTAGCCCCATAGGGTGTGTTGGGAGCCTCCTAGTGTTGTGGAGCTTGCCCCAACCTTGTGAAGAAATCACTGCCTCGACCGGTGCCTTAGTGGAGAAAAGGGAGCCCCTTTGTGGAGCTCTCTTGAGAAAGAAGGTGAGGCCTTCCTTCGTGGTGTGGCCGTCTAGTCTCTTTTGTGAGACTAGCACCTCCTCAACGCAGACGTACTCCCTCTTGCGGGAGGAACCGCGGGAAACAAATCCTCGCCTCAACTCCGCGCCCTCCGGTTGTCCCTTTCCTCATCTTTGTTATTTGTGTGGTTCCCTTACTTGTTGCACTAGTCTAGGATCATACTAGGAACATCCCCACCACTAAAGCTATCACCTTTATCTTCCGTTGCACTAAAAATTGAAAAAGACTTAAAAATTGCGTAGCGCCCATTCACCCCCTCTTGTTCGCTACGATCCATTCAGCCACCTTGGCATCCACTGACATCGCTCCTCCGTCTATTTATTCACGATCTCGGGAAAACCCTGAATACCCGAGCCTCCATCCACGAAAAGTTCCGTCACGGCCGCCATTGCAGACCCTAGCTCAGGAGGGTTTTGAAGCTCTTTCCGGCACCCTACCGGAGGGGGAAATCTACATCCAATTTGGGCCTCATATTTAGATCTTGTGAGTTGCCCTACATGATCAAGATCATCCTTATGTAATGCTACATGTTGTGTTTGGTGGGATCCAATGAATATTGTATACTTTATTGAGCTCGATTATATATTCATGTCATATGTTATTTATGATCTTGCATGCTCTCCGTTGCTAGTAGATACTCTGGCCAAGTAGATGCTTGTGACTCTAAGAGGGGGTATTTATGTTCGATAGTAGGTTCATGCCTCTAGTTTTCTGGAAGAGTGATAATAACTTTCAAAATTGTAGATGTGTTGTTGCTACTAGGGAGATAACAACAATGTTTTATCAAAGGGTAATTCTGCTATTTACTTTACACACATTGCTTAATGCGATAATCTGTTGCTTGCAACGTAATACTGGAAGGGGTTCAGACGATAACCGGAAGGTGGATTATTAGTCATAGACGCAGTTGGGTTACGGTCTAAGTATTATGTTGTAATGCACAAACGAATCTCTCAGTAATCATCTTGTCATGTGTGGTCGATATTCTATCAATTGTTCAGCTGTAACCCAACATGTTATTTATCTTTATGGAAAGACATCTCTAGTGAACTGTGGACCCCGGTCCTTTATTTTACACTGATATATTCAACCACTGCAATCCTGCACTGTTTACTTACTGCAAGCTCTGTTCTCTTTAATTACTGCAAACATATCCTTCCACTGGATACATATAATCTTTTGTGTTCAGCGAAACCGGTGAGATTGAAAACCTCACTATAAGTTGAGGCAAAGTATTTTGGTTGTGTTGTGTGTATGTTCCACGTTGTTGCTGACACCGGTAACCCTCCAAATCCGTAAACGACACTCCAAATTCCTCTTTGCCTCTTCAAAAAATTTTAAAAAATACTCTATGCCTTCCCGTAATTTGTGTTTCCTCAAAAGAAAGAAAAGAAAAAAGTAAACCCGTACTTGTGTAGGCGAAGGGCGGAATTGCGAATTTCGTAAACGCACGGCGCCTCTCCTTCTATCTGAAAACCCTAACCCCCTCCTCCGTCTCGCCGCCGATCAGACCCCAAATTCGGACCCGTGTGTCTCCCGGCCCCAGCCGCGCGCCGCCATGCCGGATGTGCAGCCGCTCGTCAGCGACTTCGTCCTCAAGCTCAAGCGCCGGTAAGCAGCTCACCTCCGCGTCCGTTTCCGTGCCGAACAGGCGTTCCTCTGGTGTGCTCATGAATCAAGTCTGTGTGTTTGTGTGTGGGCAGTAAGGTGGAGGGGTCGCATGCCGTGGCGCGACAGACGGCGGAGCTGCTGAGGTCAGTGGTGTCGCAGCACCGGATGGGCAACACTAACCAAGCGGCCGCTCTCGCCGACGCCATCCGCGCCGTCGGGGAGCATCTCATAGCAGCCAATCCCATTGGTGTGCCCAATTAATTTTTTTTCGAATTGTGACCCCATAACGTTGCTGTTAAACTGGGATGTTATTACTTTTTTTTGGACTTGCTTATTTCCTTTGTGTATCATTGCCTTGCTGTTGCTTGACCCGGTTCAGTGCAATTTATTGCTGTGCTAGTGATTTTTTTTTGTTTTTTGCTTTGATCCAAGTGCAAACTCCATTGATTTATCTGTGGGAACATTTCAATATTTTCAGTTGTGATGCCGTTTTTTTAATGTGTTTAGTGTGTGTTCATCTAAATAATGTATTGCATTGTTTACATCTTTATTCTCAAGCTTAGATTCTCCTATGTTTGCCTTTGAGTTGATCAGCCCATTAAATCATTTGGGTCATGGCTATGGGAAACATATACCTTGCGGCATAGCTGGCTTCTAGCTTATATAGGTTGGCTCAATTTGAAAATTCATTTTATATAACCTAGACTTATTGACAGCTTCTTAAAACTTTGTGTCCAATCTGTTTCGAATTTTAAATAATGAGTACCATATGGTGAAAATGGTAGAAACTTTGCAACAAATGCACCTAAATCTCCGTACTTTGTACACTGCCTTTTTTGTATTGTTAAATCTAATTTTCCATGATGGGTATTTCCGAGTGTCATGTAATTTAAATTTGGTCAAGTATATCACCAGTTGCATGGTCAATGCCCTAGATATGAGTGATTATGTGACATATCAGTGAACTTTTTTTTGCGAAAAATCCAACGATTTATTAGTAATCATCAACAGTAGTACAAAGCTCACCAGATGGTACTCATTATTAATAATCATCTAAAAGTATTAAAAATTACAAATAGGTCTTTGGACCACCTAGCGAAGACTACAAGCAATAAAGCAAGCCCAAGGCTTGCCGAAGCTTTTCGTAGTAGAGCTTGTTGATAGTAGACAAATGGGAAGTCGTCATGCTAAGACCCCAAAGGACCAACACACTACCATCACTAAAGACGAGAACCATAGATCGGAAGAGCCAAACATGCAACCACACCAACTGGCACGAACACTGACCGGATTGGAAGACAACTCCACACTCCTTCCGCCGGTGCTAGCCGCACCGCCGGAAAAGAGATAGGTCAGGGAGGACCTTATTTTGATTTCTGGACGTAGCTGCCACCTCAACATTCTGAATAAGAAACTGCAAATATCTAAAAAATAGAACGGAAACCCCCCGCCTGGGAGAGGCTGTTGTCCGCCACACCTCCAAGGCCCCAAGGCCACCGGAGGCGGGGTGAACTGGCAGCATCTTCAGTGAGGGGGGCAGAACCCTAGATTGATGTGAACTTGATTCACTGATATGTAAGTTCTAATTTGTAGTTGTCACTTTCGTTGTAAACTGCCAAAGTAAATTTCTGCGCTACATGCAGAAACCTAGTAGGGCACTTGCATACTTTCTTTAACTAAACATAGAAATCCTAAGTTTGAGAACTAATTATTAGAAGATAGTTCTGGTAGTATAGGCCGTTAACATTTCATCTGTAGCTAGATATCAGTCTGCAATTTTCATGGATATTTCAGTTGCTGAATCGGGCAATGGTAAAACAAAGGATGATTTCGTCATAGCAAATTGTACCCTTACTCCCTTTACTAGAGGGTGGAACACTAGCACTTATTGTGCAGCTTCAGTTTCATGTATAATGAATAATCTGTGGAGCAGCTAAAATTAGCTTCAATATTTCTGAAATCTTTCTTGTCTTTTTGCAGAGCTTGCTGTTGGAAACATTGTGAGACGTGTCTTGCATATAATAAAAGAGGAAGACATATCTTCTACAGCAGTTGGTATCGAAGGTCTTTCTGTAACTGCTGTCAGTGACGATGAATATGACAGTGGAAATGATGACCGTCCTACCTTATCGGCTGCTGTTCTTGCGTCCCATGCTAGAAACACTCTTCGGGCACCTTCATTGCAGACTCTCCTGGATGATATTCCTGTGAGCACTGCCCTTTCACACTCTGCATCATCAGCTGGGGATTCTGATGGGAAAAGTAAATACATGATCTCAAGAATTTTTGTTCTCTTTTTATACCACATCTGAACATGCATTTATAGTTATTATTCTTTTTATTTTTGAATCATCTACTTATATAATCTACCTGAACAGGTGTTCTTTTCTATTTATTTATTTTGGATTCATCTTGTGTTTAAGAAATCATCAAATTATCGATATATTCTCAAGTTTATGACACCTTTTCAGGCTTTTTCTTTCCAGTATTTTTGTTACTGTTAACACTGAACTTCTGCATCTTCCATGTAAGCAGCTGGAGATAAGAGCTTGAAAACTCGGAAACTAAAGCATGATGTTATTGCTGCCATTGGTGACCTTATTGAGGAGATAGATACATGTTATGACCAGATTTCTGAGCAAGCGGTTGAACTTATTCACCAAAAGTACGATCCCGTTGAGATTAACTAATCAGTAGTATGTGAAATATTAAATGATAGAAAACATTTTTGAGCTTTTGCATAGCAATGTCGATAAGGTTGACATGTGTATTATGAAAGTGCATGTGCCCAGTGGTTAATGGGTAAAATTCCTCTTAATTATTTAGGTGATTACACTACATTCTCTTACAAAAATCAATCTAAAGCAGCAATCTTGTCTATTTTGTTTCTTCTGTCCTGTACTACTCTATCTCAATTTTAACCTACCAAAGTTCGCTTGGACTTGGTTGCTGTGTAGGTGTTAACTAAGTTTATAACGGTCTTCAGTCTTTATTAATATATAAAAATATACAGCGACACTTTTTAATACCTATGATCATCTGAAACATCTTTCTTTTTATGGTTCAAATACCAATTGTGCCTAATTAATATTTTTGTTTTTTCCAGTGAGGTCATCCTAACTCTAGGTCGTTCGAGAACCGTGAAAGAGTTTCTGTATGCTGCAAAAGAGAAGAAGCGATCTTTTCGTGTATTTGTTGCTGAAGGTGCTCCAAGGTTTGTGCACCTTGCCATTGTGAACCAATTATTTCTTGTGCTTCAAATCTTATCGCTTGATTCACTATTGCTGTTTCAATGCTTTAATCAGGTACCAGGGACATGTTCTTGCGAAAGAGCTGGTTGAGAAAGGGGTACAGACTACTGTTATAACTGATTCAGCTGTTTTTGCTATGATCTCTCGAGTGAACATGGTATGTATATAGGGCTATTATTATTGTTTAGACATCTTTGTTTCTATTACAACTTCAATTAACTCCTGATCCATCTTGTAGGTTATCGTTGGAGCTCATGCAATAATGGCAAATGGTGGAGTCATTGCACCAATTGGGATGAATATGGTTGCTCTTGCTGCTCAAAGGCATGCTGTGCCCTTTGTTGTGGTTGCTGGCAGTCATAAGGTTTATTTCTATATGCTATGAATTGAATTGGCATGTCTATTGCAATGTTTTCGGGTGTGTTTGGATCGTGGGCCAAATTATACCGTACCCATTTTTTGGTCATGACCAAAAGGTTGGCTCTTGTTTGGATAAAGGATTATGAGTCAGAAGACTAGTCTATGAGCCCTATCTTGACTGTCGACTAGCTTGTTCGACTCGACTAGTTCATACAGTTGAGCGGTTGAGCGACTAGTCGTGGACTAGTATAGATTAGTTGTGGTATTTGAGCCGATCGACTCAATTTTGGCATGGATAAATGTCTAGAGGCATCCATGGAAATTAAGAAAAAATCCGCAACTTGTTAAATACAAGGAATTTTAGAGCTATGGAGCAATATTTTGATGCGTAGGATGAAGCTGAAGTTCGAAGACATCATTTCATCATGTAGACAAGATAATTTGAGGCCTACGACATGAACCTCTAGGTTCTAGCATTGTTATGTTATGTACCTTGTGTTGAGCTTATGTCAATTTTAGTTATTAAATTTCCTAGTATTTTGTACTAGGCACTGTTGAAGTACATGTCGACTAGTCAGGCAGTATAGACTAGTCACGATTAGTCTATGAGCCGGTAACCAGACGACTCGGCTCGACTTGTAATCCTTGGTTTGGATAGTTGCCAATTTTTTGGGATGCCAGTGCTCCACTACCAACTCTAGTTAATATTTTAGCAAATGTTGGCCAACTTGTCGGCAAGGAAAAGCACAACAAATTTTTTGGCTAGCCAAATTTCCAAATTTGTTAGGGAAATCTTGGGCAAAAACCAAACCGACCCTTCATCTTAAGCAACTAAAAATAATGATATGTGCTTTCCTTTATTCTAGAGGCCTATTTTCTGGTCAATATCAGTTGTGGTTTCTTTGGATTCTGATTAAATTGTGTGTGTTCTACTGTTTTAAAGCAATTTGTTCCATTGTCTAGTAACATGGAGGGTAAAAGTTGGTTAGTCATGGCGCGACAGCATGCATGTCAGAAAAATATCATTGTAATTGTGCCTCAACCAAATATTATCACTGCATTAAATTCCAACAAACAAATGTGTTGTGAACTAGTCACTTATTCTTCTCCGCACATGTTCTGGCAATATCAGCCGTCGGGACTTCGCTTTAATACTTCTATTTTAGATTCTTTAGTTGTTATCTTTGCTCTTCTTGTCTGGTTTAATGTATTCAGGAGAATGGTTTTCTTTAGCATATCAACTAGACAACCTGATTTCGTGTTCTCCAGTTGTCAACTAAACCTTGCTCTGGTGAGCAATAACCTTGTGGCCTCTGACAGATGACAACACCAAGCAGTATTTGACTGCTGAGCTACCCCACTTAAATCATCTGTAGAAGGCTTATATGCTTTAAAACCTATGATTATTCCTGTTAGTAAGAGTGTAGTTAGTTAAAGCGCAAGAGTTGCATTAACCCAGTCTGTGGTATGATAATGTTTGTCTGATTTTTTCTCTGTTCCTCTATTTTTATATTTTTGCCAACTTCTATGTCTCACAGTAGAAACTTAATATTCTTCAATTCGCAGTTGTGTCCTTTATATCCACACAACCCAGAGGTTTTACTCAATGAGCTTAAATCACCATCTGATTTGCTTGACTTCGGCGAGTTCTCGAATTGCATGAATTTCAGTACTCAGGATGGTACTCCTCTCCTAGATGTTGTCAATCCAACATTCGACTATGTGCCACCGAAGCTCGTCAGCCTTTTTGTCACCGATAGGTAAGTTCTTTCTGCACCTATTTGTTAGCATGCAAACAAAGTTTCTTCTACACCTCTCTACTCTTGCAAAGAAGTTATGTTTGTGGCAGCTTGCTTTGGGAGTTAAGTATGGAAGAATACACAGTGAGAATATTGTGTAGTTTCAGTGTCATGAAATCATACTTATATTTTGTAATATCCTTTTGTACTAACTTAACTTTTTTTAGGAACTAAGAACTATGATTTACAATTGATAATTAGAAATTTAGGAATGGGTCATGTCTTATATGTGTGTGGTGTGGTAGATTCTAACTCCTCTTCGTCTCGGATGAGGCACTACTAGGAATTAGGCTATCCTCGGTGCACCAAAATTGCCTATCCCCGGTGCACCAAGCCGCGCCGGTGGTATCGCCTTACCGCCGGCGCACCACCTGGTCCGTCGGCAGTAACTCTACTTATCGCCGGCGCATGTCTTGGTCCGCCGGTAGAAAGATGATTAGTGCGCTGGCGGTATATTTTTCAAATTTCAAAAAAAAAAACGAATCTGGATCTAGATCTCGTCGTGATGTATTCTTCACCTTCGCCGGAAGGAGGTCCTGACGAGGTTAAGGAGGTGTGGTCACCGGAGGGAGGTCCCGACGAGGTTGAGGAGGTGGTCACCGGAGGAAGCTCGCCGGCTTGAGGTGGTCACTGGGGTGAGGAGGTGCGGGTTGAGGAGGAGGAGGAGGAGGGAAAGAGGAGGAGGAGGAGGAGGAGGAGAGAGTGAGAAAGAAGAAGAGGCCGGTGGGCTGGTTTTGCATATATAGCAGCGGTTACTGCCGGTGCGCCGGGGGTAATTTTTTTAATTTTTTCATCAAAATCTAAAAGCTGAAAGAAGTCCTATTTCTGTTTTGAATTTGACGAATCCAGTTTTGAATTTGACAAATCCAAAAATTGTCTAAATGACGGATAGGAAATTTTGTGTAGATACATTTTGATATAAAAAGTTATTCATCGGAGGTCGTATGCAACCAGAAATCCCGTTTTACCGAAACATGATGCCATTTTGTATAATATATCAAAATTCAAGTTTTTAAATTTTCACTAAAACTAGATGACATAACACATGGGCATCTCGAAGGATTTTATTTTTTGAATTTTCTATCATTTTCTTCTATTTTTTTGAAAACTGAAAAGGCGATCCACAGGGGTGGTGGTGTTGTGTGTGGAGGGAAAAATCTGTGCCCGCCTTACCGCTGGTGCGCCGGTGGTACTTGTACTACCAACGTGGTGGTGCGCCGGCGCCCGGCGGTAAGGTAGCCTCTGATTTTTGGGCTGGCCCGAACCTGGCCGACTCTTATCCCCGGCGCAGATATCCTTTGCTGCGCTGGCGGTATTTGAGTACCACCGGCGCCCATAAAGTAGGTGCGCCGGTGGCAAATACCACCGGCGTGCACCTTTTTTGGTGCGCTGGCGGCAAATACCACCGGCGAGCACCTTTTTTGGTGCGCCGGTGGCTAGTAGTGAGGGTATCTGTTGTCCTATTTAAAGAGATGATATATTGTTTAATGTTCTGAAAGGAAAATTAAATCTGGGACACTAAATGACTAATCCATTTTTTTTTTTAAATTTTCTGTAAGCTGTTTGCTAACATCCTTACCAATCTTTCCTCAACAGTGGTGGGCACAGTCCATCATATATATACCGGCTTATTTCTGAGTACTACTCAGCTGATGATTTGGGAGTACGGCGGATGTCATCGTCTTGAAAGAACACAAGCAGTGTGTTATCATTATGAAGATAATATGGGATCTTGGTTAAACCCAAGCAACGTTGCCGCACTCGTCGCAGTATGCTGTTTTGCCTGTAGAGTTGGAGGCTGCCCTCTTAAGTGGAATTTGCTGGTTTGTCCTCCAAGTTCAGTTGTGTAATTACTGTCAGATTGAAGGAGATAAATGCAAGCATGCTTCTTGAGATAGTTAACTTTATGGCTTTTTTCTGTGTTACCGCTGAGGCAATGTGGGGCAGGGCTCAGCCGTTTAATGAATGAACTGTATAAACTATAGAAGCTAGATATATGTGATGCAGAGTGCACAGTACTGCAGTTTCTCTAAGAGCGGAGAGCTGCTCTAGCACATATTTTGGTGGCTGCGTTTCGAAAAACATTATACTTTCGCACTTGCTTGTGTTGGTTTTGGAGATTCAAACTGTGTGCAAGAGAGCGCTGCTTTTCAGATGAATGAATACCATGCATAAACTATGTTTACCGTGATACAAAAAGTTCGCCTTGGGAGCAGTTCATTCTTTAATACATGCGAATTGCGTTACTAGTAACCTATTAATCTTGCAACGGTAAGTGCCCATAAAAAATGTACTAGCTACAACAATTAAACTCGTTTTTCTGTCCGTGCACTTAGACAATTCCATGCCCCTCAGAAAGGGAAAATTTGGGCGACCTGGATGGACAGTAGCAGGCTTTGCTCAGGCAGGGCGGGCTCTGATGCCAATGGTGCAGGGAGAAGTGCCCATAGGTAGAGCTCCAGCTGCTGAGCTCTCTCATGGCCACCAACGCTGCGACGGTGTTCCTGAAGATGCCCTGCTCTGTTGCAATGGGAGCCATCTTGGCATTGGTGCTCGTCCACGGATCATGACTGGCAGAGGAGGCGAACATGGCCTCCATGGTTGCCTCACAAGAGGCCATGGTTGCCTCACAATCGCGGACGAGCCTGGACATGAGCTCCGTCGTGAAGAGTCCAACTCCCAAACCTTCCAAAGGGCAAAACCTAGGGGGAGTGGGACTCCCCCCTTTCCTTCTCACTTGGCCGGCCACTTGGTTGGCAAGTTAGGGTTGGTGGAGTCCAACCGGGACTCCACCTTCCATAGTGATTTCTTCCGGAAGGTTCTAGAACATTCTAGCGCCTTACATAAATGCACCGGATCATTTTCAAACTTGGAAAGTGACTTCCTATATATGAATCTTATTCTCCGGACCATTCGGAACTCCTCGTGATGTCCTGGATCCCATCCGAGACTCCGAACAACATTTGAACTCCATTCCATATTCCATATCTACTTAAAACGACATCAAACCTTAAGTGTGTCACCCTACGGTTCGTGAACTATGCAGACATTGTTGAGACTCTTCTGTGACCAAAAACCAATAGCGGGATCTGGAGATCCATAATGGCTCCCACATATTCAACGATAACTTAGTGATTGATTAAACCATTTACATATGATACCGATTTCCTTTGTCACGTGATACTTTACTTGTCTGAGGTTCGATCATCGGTATCACCATACCTTGTTCAACCTCGTTACCGACAAGTACTCTTTACTCGTACCGTGGTATGTCATCTCTTGTGATCTATTCACATGCTTGCAAGCTAATCAGACGACATTCCACCGAGAGGGCCCAGAGTATATCTATCCTTCATCGGGATGGACAAATCCCACTCTTGATCCATATGCCTCAACTCACACTTTCCAAATACTTAATCCTATCTTTATAACCACCCATTTACGCAATGGCGTTTGATGTAATCAAAGCATCCTTCCGGTGTAAGTGATTTACATGATCTCATGGTCGAAGGACTTAGGTAACTATGTATTGAAAACTTATAGCAAGTTGAACTAAATGACTTGATCGTATGCTACGCTTAAATGGGTGTTTGTCCATTATATCATTCATCTAATGACATAACCTTGTTATTAATAACATCCAATGTTCATGATCACGAAACCATGATCATCTATTAACCAACAAACTAGTTATACAAGAGGCTTACTAGGGACTTCTTGTTGTTTACATAACACACATGTATCAATGTTTCGGTTAATACAATTATAGCATGGTATGCAAACATTTATCATAAACACAAAGATATTATAATAACCACTTTATTATTACCTCTTGGGCATATCTCCAACAGGAGCCGCCCGGTGCGCTTGTCGTATTTCTTGAGGATCTTGGCCAGCCCTGCAAGGTTTAGCTCTGGATGTGATTTACTTGCCATTAACCTCATGCGCTACGCCCAAAGATCGAGGTAGGTGGTGAGCCTGTGTAGTTCACGGCGCTGTAGTTGAGCAGAAGCACCATCTCCCCGTGCAAATCCACGATCTCCCTCCTCATCTCCGATGGTTGTCGCTGTTCATCATCGGCAACTGCCTTCGCAGTCTCCCTCACCTCCTGCACAATGCACATTTCCGTGTATTTTCTCCACGCACATATATCCAACCCATCGACAAAGAGTAGGTAGGTAGGTACGTACCCTGTGGCGGATGATGAACTCCTCCTCCTGCTCGAGAAAGAAGGCGTTGAACCTGTCGACCTTGTCGTTGAGGAGCTGCACGAAGGCAGCCTCCACCGCGGCACGGTGCGGCGAGGAGGAGCCCAAGCGATGGTCCGCGGAGACGAGGCGGACGAGCACCTTGAGGCGCTTGTACGCCAGGAACTTGTCCCTCCACCCCGGGAGGCTTTCCTCCACCTGCTTCTTGAGCCTCTTCCCAAACTTCATCCCAACTCCCTTTGCTCGCTAGCTCCCGGATACTTTAAATCTTTAATGGAGGCATGAGTTTTGGGGGAGGCAAGACACAAGAGGCATTGGCGCATTGTTATGGAGTGCAGGAGAATTAAGGGGCTAGTTTGTTTGGAATATTTGAAGCATATGCTGCCAAGGTTGGCATGGATGTAGTGAGCCTCTTATTAAGTTCAAATATAAACTACTACTAGAAGAAAATGCGAGCTTCGCCTCGCCGGCTGCATCTGGTTTTGCCACACTGTGGTCTGCATGGTTTTCGTTGTTGTTTCTGCACTTGCCTTTCCAAACGTTTGGTCTTACGTCTTAACGACACAAGCTTTCTAAACCGGTATAACCATCAAAACATCAATCTCCAAGCAGTCACGGCATTGTATAGGTACAATCTTCCATTATCTCCAGGTTTCACCTACTTCCTGAACCAGTAGGTTTCAGGAATTAGCATTGGGATGGTAACACGACAGAGAACGAAGTTTAAAAAAGAACACGACAGAGAACGAAGTTTCAAAAAAAAAAACCACGACAAAGAACGGATTCCTTCCATGGAGAATGAAAAGAAAAATCATGAAAGTAACAAACAACACAAAGTTCTTAGAGAGTCTTCCCTTCAAGTACATGAGTGAGCAACTGCGGCATCAATGTATTATTTATCAAGAGAGCAAATATGACTCCATGCGCCAGTGCGAGAAGACGAATAAATAAGAGAATGAAATATAACTATATTTGAAACGGAATTATGGGGCACCACAGATGATAATTGATAATACAAAACAAATGGTTAACATATTTGCATGGCCTGTGGTGCCATCTAGAAAATCGTCGTTGTTGTACCATAGATTAAAAACACATGCATATGGTTACTATTACAACCATACAGATAATGCAGAAACTATCTGGAGTATTTGCTAAAGATCTTTTTTTTACATCCTCATGCTACAGGGGCTAGCACTGCAATCATAGATGCATATCAGAGATTGGGCTTGAGGCTCTGAACACTGTTGGTGGTACATGGAAGCGTTCACAGTGATGGTATTCACCACCATGCCAGCGCAAGACCGAGCCACCTTCTCGATAGCCTCTGCCATCACATAAATTGCTTAGAATTGTTGAGGTTGATAACCATTTGTAGCCTTCAATAGAATCTATTAATGATCATATTTGAAAATAATAGAAATCAGAAACACCCTTTTGCAATTGACACTCCTCTTTTCATTTGATACTCCTCTTCTTCCAGTTTGTGTCTGTTCTTGTCCATCCATATTTTCTTACCACAGGGTATACAATTTCAGCATTTTTCATTAGTTATGTAGCCGTCCTGAAGCCAGTCTGTACAAATGAAATGGATTGACGAACTGTTCATATTTCATTAACTCAATAAAGGATGGTCATTAGCATGCATTTTAGATGTTTGTGTACAATTTATGTAGTTAGTAGTGTTGTAGTGCAATGAACTACTCCTTTTTTACTTAAACAATCAAAGGAAAAAATGGTTCAATGAAAAATAATAATTATATACCATCTAAAGGTGTTCCCTTCGATATTGAAAGCAATACAACACTTTACTTGCATGAATACCTTCAAAGCTTTGCACAGAAAAGTTCAATCAGATGTTTCTCCTTCATGTAGAGAGACGACCTGGAAAACATCTCAGCTGGTTAGTGCTCTATTAGGGAACAAAGGTAGCATACTTGAATTGCCTGGACAATATAAGCTATTGAGAACAGTATCCGCACCAAAATAAATCGCACATCATATATTATTGATTTTAAATAGAGAGTAATTGCATAAATCTCAAATGTGTAAATAGAAGAGTGGTATATTTTCAGTCACTTGCAAACATTTGCCACCAGGTAAGATGGAGTGTTAACTGGTATGCTAAGGATGTCACTGAAGATTATATTGTTGCTTGTGCTTCAAATTCAGAGAAACATGACCACATTAGTTCACATTGTCAACAGCATTCAATAGTTTGCAGAAGATACGCTAATATGCTATTGATTAACACATAATTATATGTTTGGGTGCACTAAAGTCTTCAACCAGTATGACCATTCAGCAAGCCAAACTGAATATATCGAGTTATCAAGCATAATAGAAAATAGGCAATCTTAAAGAATCCTAAATTCTAATAATTAAATCTCACTCAGTACGAAAAAGGAAACAACCTACTTGTCAGGTTAAATCAATCTCTCCTTTGGAGATATTTGGTTCGTGAGCATGAAAACTGGTAATGCACAAACAACACTTGTCCTAAATCGACACATTTTCAGACTAACATATTTTCAGACAAAGGGCAGCGGAAAGAACTTCGCTAATGATGACACTGAAATTATTTAGTACCATATCGAATAACGATAAATTTACATGGAAGGGCAAAGTATAAGTAGTGCCAGGATATCATTACCATTACACAGGCAAGCGTAATCATGCTCAGTGTTGAGGCTGATGTGAAAGGCAAGAGAACAGAATGACTCTACAATGGTTGGTTGGGAATTAGTTAATATCATACAGATTCAAGAGTGTAATGTAGTGCAAGATGAAGCCTAGCTTGTAGACGGAAATTCATGAACTTCCAACAACAAAAGTAGGTACTGCATATATATAAATGCTGGTTCAACACACAGAGAAATGAACAGTGTATTAGAATAATAATGGAACCCAAATGGCATTAATTTTTTCATATTGCCTATAAGCCATCAACCAGCTATACATATCCAAGAAAATGCATGTAACTATTACTCAAAGAAAATACATGTAACTATTACTATATTTTTTCTAACAACTTTATCAAACTAATTCAAATATCCTACAGTCCAAAGTAAATCAAAAGACTACAAGGGGATAGTGAAAAAGTCCTCATTCTCAGTAATATTCAGTAATGTCGGCAACATCAAATGCAAAAGAGGCAACTTACTAGACCCAAACATGCAGTGATACCTCAAGTACTTAGTGGAAAATGCCCAATGGGAACTTGCTCAAAATCAGAGAGTAAATAGAGTATTTTTGCACTGATAAGAACTGATGCACCATGTATAGGCCTGGAGTGTGCCATCCATAGCACTTTATATCTCTAGCGAAGACAATCAAATCGACAGTGCCAACCATTAAAAATTTAGAGTAATGAGTACTTCTAAATCTGATTAAAAGAATACTCTGAAAATCTGATTAAAAGAATACTCTGAAAATTTGATTAAAAGAGTACTTCAAAAAAATTTAGAATCATGTAACCAAAAGTTCGAAGATGTGAGTTTTTTTCAAATTGCATAAACACTAACCAGCTATAAAATCAAAGAAAATGCCTATAACAAATTTGTCCCAAATATGTAGCTAGGCGATAGTTCTAATGATTATGAGTCAAAAATATATCAGCTCATCATTTAGTTCATAATTTTTGTATATGACCTAAGGTTTAGCAACAGTATAATATGACGGGAATGTATTAAGCGTAAGAGCTAATGAAAAAAAATATAAAGTTATAGTAATAGATGTTGATCTATAAATAACATTAGAACAGAAAAAATACTAACATGAAGCCTGTATGACCACTACCAAACATACATATATATAGAAATCACCTCTGTCTATCACCATTAATGCTATAGACTATGAGGTAAGACTACACAGGAAATATTGTGTGAAATCTTACGGCACAAAAGATGGATATATATATATACTCTAATGCCATGCTACACCTCCCCGACAACATCTCTGAGGCTGGCCCCAGCAGCTGTACACCTCCCATGTGTGTCCAACCGATGCATCATCATAAGTTCATAACAGCATATCCTTTCCTTGCATCATGCTACTTGCGACCAACAGAGAAAAAAAAACTCACATAAAGAAATATTAAAGAGAATTTGCGTGAAGGGAATTTTGATCGCATATTAATTGATAACATTTTAATCCAAGAGGAACTATGGATAATCACTACACCTAGAATATAATCACTAACTTCCTAGGAGATGCTCTTGGTCATAAAACGCTTGGATGCATGATTGATAAAAAAAGAAGCTGCAAACGATTGCAGTACTGTTTCCTAAATAAATTACCACACGTCATCATAAATTCTGAAAAACTAATACGTTTTGAGAACATATTCGAAAAAGGTTGACAACCTTCTCCAGGAGTGTGGAATTGTTGGGACAGTTCACTCCTTACCTTAACTGACCAGATCGTTTTAAATTTATTTCCTTCATTTCACCTATTGTACGCTTGCCATACATGTTTATTTGTATGGATGCAAGTATAAATATATTTTAAAAAAATAATACTATACTAATGTACAAAGATTAACAATGATTAGTGATATCAACAATGTAGTTAGATAATGAAACAACACCAACCGCATAACAGTAGCGTGGTACCACATAGTTTCACTTATGAGGGTGATAGCTAGTATAATAGCAAGGACACTGACATTCTATTCATGGTCCATACCTGATATATATGTTGGTGGCAATAAAGAAGGAACTTAATCGGATTCAAAGAAAAAGTGGAATGGCACCAACAGCAAGATAGGAGGCTGGGCTAGACTGGCCAGCCGGCAAGAAAGGCGATAGACCTAGAGGATGCTGGCAGTTCAGCGAGCGATGCGGAAAAACGGAGCACGACTCGGTCAGATGGAATTGGCGCCGCCACAAGGGAAGGTGTAGGGCTTGTTGGTAGAAGATCATGTCGCTAATCAATAGTTCTGTAAGATCATGTCGCTAATCAGTAACACATGTCTTTGTGAAAGAAATCCAGCTTTTTGGATGTACATAACAAATGATGTTTTTAGTTTCTGAAATATAATAACAAGGCCGGTTAGTATCTTACAGAAATTTAACAGGACAATTACTAATCCTCCAGTTCAAGCAATGCAAAGAGAATGAATGACAACGGGAAAACTTTACCGGTTTCAATCTGCATGTCACAAGAAACCTCTCCTAGACTATCTATACAATATCTACAACAAATCCCTGCCCAATTTGCAGAATGCAATGTCCTGACAACCCCATCCCTATCGATCCACTTCAAAGAATTAAAACAAATCTGCTCATCATCCATGAGCACGAAGCAACCACATGCAAGATAGCTTTGGGGATCAAGAAAAGGTAATCAGACATGGATTGTTCCTTTTGGTCAAAAGAGGCCCGAGGAAAAATGGACTTCAGATAACGAAATTCACGGGAAAAAAAGGAATGAAGTAACAACACTCAGATTTCTACCTTGTTATTCTCGTACTGTTCATCTTCTAGTTGCCGGACCTGTTCCTCAAACACAGAGCAATACACTGCACAAAATCAGATAGATTCATGTAGGAGTGCAAATACCATATGGAAGTAGAGAGGAGAGGGGCGGCGGTTCAGATACTGCTGGCCGGCAACCATGGGAAAGGTGTCAGGAGTCCGACGCTCACTGACTGGGGTTTAAGCGAGAGGAGGGGGAATTGCGCTCCGGTGGCGCTCGTCGATAGGAGGAGGAAGAAGATAAACAAGAAAATAGGGTTTCATATTGCTTAGCGTGCCTCCCAGCCACCCACCCCTGCCCTTTATATAGTAGGACAGGGCCACGCTTAGTTCATACAAAAGGAGATTACAGACTTGCTAATACGATTTAAGCGGGAAAAACGGAAACTTAAACACGATCGCCTTGGACCGTTGGATCTTGTCGGAAGCTATCTGAACCGTTGGTTAACTGAATGAGTAACCCTTCGTCAGGTCACTGTCCTGACATTGCTCCCCCCTTGAGGCAAGACCTCAGGGCTTGAAGGCCGGAAACGTCTTGGCGATGAAGTCTGCATCTTCCCATGTGGCCTCGTCAGCTGTCATTCCTTCCCACTGAATGAGCCATTGAGGTACTGCGACATCATAGTCACCAGCACTGCGGGGGACTTGGCATCGCTGAAGAAGGGCTAAATGGCAGTACTTGACTTTACCTGCTGGTGTCACCAATGGTAGATTTTTGGAGGGAATAGCCTTGGGTCCGAGGTGCTTTTTTAGTTGGCTGACATGGAATACATCATGCAGAAGGAGCCTTCAGGTAACTGCAGCTTGTATGCTCTTTTGCCCACCAACTGAATCACTTTGTAAGGTCCATACCACCTAGAAGCCAGTTTCAAAGGATTGCCTGATCCCAGTGCTGTTTCCCTTTGTGGTAGCATTTTCAAATAGACCATGTCCCCAAGAGCAAAAGCCCTAGGAGTCCTGTTCATGTCAGCATACTTCTTCATGGATTTCTGGGCTTTGGCCAAGTTATGCTGTAAATTCAAGATCATTTTTTCTTTGTCCAGCAGGGTTGCTTGTGCAGCTGGTGTCATAGAAGTAGTTGCAGGCAGTTCAGTCAGTAGAGGAGGAGCGTACTCATACAATGCCTCAAAAGGGGACATTTTGATTGCTGTGTGGTAGCTACAGTTGTACCAGAATTCTGCAGCAGGGAGATAATCCATCCATTTCTTTGGTTGCTGGAAGACCATGCATCTGAGGTATTGCTCCATACACTGATTTACTCTCTCAGTTTACCCATCAGATTCAGGGTGATATGCAGTAGAGAAATGCAAGGATATTTTCAAGGCAGCAAATATTTCCTTCCACAACTTGCTAAGGAATATGGTGTCTCTGTCAGTACTGATCACTGTGGGAAGACCATGCAGCTTGATGATGTTGTTGATGAATAGATCTGCTACTGTTTGGACTGGATATGGATGAGACAGAGGAAGAAAGTGGGCATATTTTGTGAGTCTGTCCACCACAACCAGTATCACATTCTTCCCTTTTGACATAGGCAGTCCTTCCACAAAGTCCATACTCACTTCAGACCATTTTTTCTTGGGAATATTGAGAGGTTCCAATAGTCCAGGGTACTGAACTTTCTCTGTCTTGGATATCTGACAGACAGGGCAGACTGCAATTTGTTCTGCCACATAATTTTTCATCTTGGGCCAGTAGAAGCTATGCTTGAGTTTGTGATAGGTGACCCTTGTTCCAGAATGCCCTCCAAATATAGAAGAGGGGAATGAATCAAAGACTCTCTGTTTGAGATCAGTAGCCATTCCAATATATACTCTGCCTTTGTACCTGAGGATACCAGATTGAACAGAATAATTAGCATGGCTGTTTGGGGCTACTGTTACCTCTTGTAGCAGTTTGGAGGCCACCTCATCATTACAATAGGAAGCAGTGATGTCATGTGTCCAGGAAGGAACAGCTATGGCCAGGGCTTGACATTGATCTTGTTCCACAACTGTGTCTGAAGGCTGGTATTTCCTGGAGAGAGCATCTGCAGCTGTATTTTCAGAACCTTTCTTGTACTGGATGGAATAATCAAATTCCAAGAGTTTGAGCATCAGTTTGTGTTGAATTCCCTCTAGCAGCCGTTGACTAGTAATGTATTTGAGGCTGCATTGATCTGTCTTGATAACTAACTTGTTTCCCAGAAAATAGTGCCTCCATTTCTTTAGGGATTCCATGATAGCAAGTGCTTCTTTCTCATAGACTGACAGAGCTGCATTCTTAGGACCCAAAGCACGACTGAAGAATGCTAATGGACGTGCTTGTTGCATGAGGACAACTCCCAAGCCAGTATCACAAGCATCTGTTTCCAAGGTGAAGGGAATGGAGAAATTTGGTAGAGCCAGTAATGGAGGTTTTGACATGACTTGTTTGAGTTTGTCAAAAGCTAGTTGCTGGTCTTCCTCCCAAACAAAGGAATTTTTCTTCAAGGCTTTGTGAAGGGGTTGGCAGATGAGAGCATAGTGTGGGATAAACCTCCTGTAGTATCCAGCCAGCCCTAAGAATCCTCTCAATTGCTTGATTGTTTGTGGAGTTTTCCAGTCTAGAATATCTTGGATCTTGGAAGGGTCAGTTGCCACTCCTGTGCCAGATATGATGTGCCCCAAATATTCCACTTGTGTCTGTTCAAATCTGCACTTGGATAATTTGGCTTTGAGCTTGTTGTCTAGGAATATTTGCATCACAATCTCCAAGTGTTTCTTGTGCTCCTCTGCATTTTTGCTATAAACCAGTACATCATCAAAGAAGACCAGCACAAATTTTCTGAGGTATTTTGCAAAGATAGTGTTCATTAGCTGTTGGAAGGTAGCTGGTGCATTGCATAGTCCAAATGGCATCACCAAGTATTCATAGTGTCCCAAGTGAGTAGAGAAGGCAGTTTTGTGGATATTTGCTTCATGCATTCTTATCTGATGATATCCAGAGCGCAAATCAAATTTAGAGAACAGCTGTGCACCATGCAATTCATCCAGTAAGTCCTCAATAACAGGTATTGGGAATTTTTTCTTGATAGTTTGTTCATTTAAGCCCCTAAAGTCAGTACATAGTCTCCAGGACTTGTCTTTCTTCTTCACTAGCAAGATGGGTGAGGAGTAGGGGCTAGAGCTAAGTCTTATTTCCTTGTTCTGTAGCATCTCTTGAATTATCTGTTCCACATTGGTTTTTTGGCTGTGAGACATTCTGTAGGGCCTGATGTTTGGTGGTTTCTTGCCAGGCAACAAAGGAATGTGATGGTCTTGCTCACGTTGTGGAGGCAATCCCTTAGGCAGTTCAAATATATCCTTGAACTGATGTAGCAGTTTGCTGATAGACTCTAAAACAGGCATACCATCTGCTGGATTGTCCTGTTGTTGATCCATATCAGTATAAAGCAAGAATACCCAGTAGCTCCCTGAGACAACAGTTTGTTGCATGTATCTGAAGAAATGAGTAACTTATCTGTGGGTAAGAGGTGATCCTTGAATGTGAGCAATTTTCCCTGTACTCCAATAGTGAGCTTTCTGCCAATGAAATCAAAGGTAACAGGGTTGTGTTGCTTGAACCAATCCACCCCTAGTATGATATCAACGCCTTGTAATTCTAGGATTCTGAAATTGGTCATGAATGTTGTGCCCTGGACAGTAAACTTGCACTTGTATGCCATGAAGCCAGAAGCCAGAGTACCCCCTCCTGCTACCTTGACTGTTCTTTCCTGAGTAGCTGTCAATGGTATATTGTTTGCTTTGGCAAAAGACAGGTCCATGACTGTACTTGTACTTCCAGTGTCAGCTAGGGCAACTCCTTGTGCCTTGTAGAAGTTCAGAAGTAATAATATGGTGGAATCACTAGGGGATCCAGTGTAAGCTTGCAGATATGCACATACACTACAAGAAAAGTTCGATAGACAACGTCTCAAAATCGTCCGCTAAGGGGTATTTTTCGTCGCCTATGGGCCTAACCCGACGATATGGGTTCCGTTGTGGAAACTGCGTCAGGCAAAGTCCAACGACGATTTTTTCGGTCCGTCGCGCTTGGGCGCCCTTCCGCCACGGAAAATCGGACCGTTGCGGAAGTGTTTTCGGGAGCCCGTTGACTGCGACGTCATGCAACCGACACGTGGCGACGCCGTTAACTGCCGTTAACGGCGTTAACCGGCTGAAACCCCGTGGTAGATGGTAGGCCCACACGAGGCCTGCCACGTCTTAAGCGGGCCGGGCCAGATGACATAGTTTGACCGGTCAACTATATAGCTGGGCTGGTCCATTAGTTACGTGGGCCGGGCCTAACCTCTAATGTTGACTGGTCAAAACTTAAATGGGCCGGCCCATTTAACATGTGGGGTCCACCTTACAGCAACTGGGCCGGCCCAAGAAGCAAGTGGACCGGGCCAAAAACACAGGTGGGTCCCACTTTCTGTTAAAGGGCCGGCCCATTTAGTGTGTGGGGTCCACCGTAGAGCAAGTGGGCCGGGCCAAAAACACAGGTGGGTCCCACTTTCCGGTAAAGGGTCGGCCCATTTCGTTTGTGGGGTCCACCATACAGCAAGTGGGCGGCCCAACAAAATAGTGGGCCGGGCCAAAAACACGTGGGTCCCACTTTCCGTTAAAGGGCCGGCCCATTTCGTATGTGGGGTCCACCATATAGCAAGTGGGTGGCCCACAAGATAGTGGGCGGGCCAAAAACAGGTGGGTCCCACTTTCCGCTAAAGGGCCGGCCAATTAGTATGTGGGGTCCACCATATAGCAACCCAACAAGACAAGGCGGGCCAAAAAGAGGTGGGTCCCACTTTCCTCTTAAAGGGCGGCCCATTTAGTATGTGGGACCACCATATAGCAAGTGGGCCGGCCCAACACGATAGTGGGCGGGCCAAAAACACATGTGGGTCCCACTTTCCTGTTAAAGGGCCGGCCCAACTAGTATGTGGGGTCCACCATATAGCAAGTGGGCCGGCCCAACAAGATAGTGGGCCGGGCCAAAAACACAGGTGGGTCCCACTTTCCTCTTGAAGCGCCGGCCCATTTATTTTGTGGGGTCCACCAAAAAGCAAATGGGCTGGCCCAACTAATTAGTGGGCCGGCCCAGTAGTTGGTGGGGTCCACCTTAAAGCAAGTGGGCCAGCCCAATTAGTGTGGGGTCCACCGTAAATCAAATGGGCTGGCCCAAGAAGTAAGTGGGCCAGCCCGTTTAGTTGTTGTTTATATGCCGGCATAATATGCGCTTTAGGATTTTGCGGGCAGGCACATATGTGATTTCGCTTAATAGGGCCGTTTAAGGGATGGGAATTCGTGATTTAGATACTGAGAATATTTACGCAGCATTGATTTCTGTCGGATAGCCTCACTTACCACAAGCACCAAAGAAAAAATGCGCGAAAGAACTATAAAAACTAACTAAATATTACATCAGCTGCAAGGCATTGAAAAAAATATTACAGAACCCAAAGAAATTGAATGGTAATTAAACCTAGCAATACAATGAAGCGATCCGGCAATCTTTTAAGTTGTCCATGCAGCACCTATATCTGAAACAAAGACATTACAAGTTAAGACAGCAACAATGGAAAGGCAAAGACACTACAATATTGTTTGGCAAAGAATTTGGAACTCATCATTTCGTCATTATAACAAGATCATTGTAATGCGCACAATAAGCAAACAAAGAGTGCATGCCGCATACCAACAGCCAATATAACAGAGCATGTTAGAATGAAACAGCAGACTTACTACTGTCGAGTCCCATGCAAACCAACATGTTCAGGGAGTACAAAATTGGCATGAACAACATAGTAGCAGGCTATAAATTTTGTAACAACGACTGAGCAAGATGAAGTTATGATGGCTACATCTACAGAGCAGGGAATGTAAACCAAAAATAGAAGTTACGATGGCAAAAGCTAAAGAGGAGGGAATGTGAACCAACATGTGCCAAGTGCAATTACTTCATTTTGGCCGTGAACTAAATAATACTCCTGAACTTATAGTGAAGGGGATGCAAATCAAGATGTTTCGGGATATAAACTTGTAATGAGCAACACATGGAGGATAGTTAATGCTGGAGCTTAGGATGGACCAGATACAGAATATAGTGGGATCACCTGTGAACTTGTATAAGAGGGAATGCAAACCAATATGTTCAGCTTTCCATATGTGAGCGTCATGCCAAGTCAGAGAAACAAGTCAATAATGCAGCTTTTGAAGAACAAGATGGCACGCAAAATTATTATCTAGTAGTATGACAAGTTTATTTGTACTACAGGCTAGATAGCAGAGTGATAGCATGCCAAACTAAGTCCTTACTTTGTTAGCTTACAATGAACTAGATACAAAACAATGGCATCACCTGTAGTACAGGGAATGCAAGCCAACATGTTCATGGAGTAAAAAATTGGCACAAACAACATAGTAGCAGGCCATAATTTTTGTAACAACGACTGAGCAAGATAAAGTTATGATGGCTAGATCTACAGAGCAGGGAATGTAAACCAAATATAGAAGTTACGATGCCAAAAGCTATAGAGCAGGGAATGCGAACCAACATGTGCAATTACTTAAAATTGGCCATGAACTAAATAATAGCAGGATGTTACTATAATACCTACAGTATAATTTTTGTAACAACGACTGAGCAAGATAGAAGTTATGATGGCTACATCTACAGAGCAGGGAATGCAAACCAAAATGTTCAATCGCTTAAAGTTAGCAATGAAGTAGAAAATAGCAACGTGTTACGGTCATAGCTAGGAATGAACTAAAAGAGCTTCAGACAAACAAGCATCTGAACCCAGAACATGGCGCTAAAACAAGGGACTTACATTAGGAGAAGCACTCTGTGGGAGTCACAGCAGATCTTCCTGGGGTTGATAGATCCGGTGATGAAGTACGCTACATGTGCTACTTGGGGTTGGAGAGACGGCCATTACACTTCATGGTTACTCATCTCATCTGCAATCGTTAGCACAAACAGGTTCCCCCAAGATTAAACAAGAACTTGCAGGCAAGCAATAGAAAAGCGACAGTAGAAGAGTTTAGATCATGCACGGCGCCGGTGAAGCAGATCCGGTTCATGCACAGCGGTGTCGGTGAGCAAGATACGATGCGGTGGACGACGGATCCGGCGAAGCGGCTCCGGTGGGGTGGACGATACCGCAGCTGAAGCGACTGCGGTAGACTGCTGGATGAGCATATGGTTTCGAGGTTCGGCGGGGATGATCCGGTCCGGTTGATGACGGCGTCGATGAAGCGGCTCCGGCAGGCAGCCGGATGACGAGGATCGCGAGGGCTCGGGTAGGCCAGGGAAGTCCGGCGGGGATGTTCCGGTGCGGTGGTCGTGGAGGTGGGAGAGAGGGACTTGGGAAGTTCCGGTGGGTGGTCTGAGGGAAATGAATTTTTTTTGGGAGGGTTTCCGGGCTAGGGAGGTGGTGATCCAAAAAATGACGGGCAGACCCCCCCACCAACCGACTTTGCTGTCATCTCCACAGGGGTAGAATGGGAATTTGGAAGCGTACGAAATTTTTGTATTTTGTAGGCGGGAAGTTTTGCCGCTATGAGATTTTGAATTTCGCTAAGGTCCAAGTATAATGATAAAAAATTGTGAGACCGTACTAGTACCTCTGTTCAAGGCCGAGTGCAAAATCAAATCATCATCATCTTGAATATTGGTCACTACCATGGTCATGATCTATCTCTGAAATTAGCGTATCCGCTATATCAAAGTATAATGATAAAAAAAATTGTGAGACCGTACTAGTACTTCTATTCTAGGCCGAGTGCAACATCAAATCATCATCACGTTAAAAATTTGTTACCATGATCATGATCTATCTCTGAAATTGGCGCATCCGCTATATCTTTCAAAGTATAATTATACGAGTAATAAAAATTGTGAGACCATACTAGTACTTCTGTTCAAGTTCGAGTGCAACATTAAATCATCATCACGTTGAAAATTTGTTACCATGATCATGATCTACCTCTGAAAATGGGCGCATCCGCTAAAACTTGCAAAGTATAATGATACAAAATTGTGAGACCGTACTAGTACTTATGTTCAAGGTCGAGTGCAACATCAAATCATCATTACATTGAAAAGTGTGTTACCATGATCACGATCTATCTCTGAATTTGGCGCATCCGCTAAATCTCGCAAAGTATAATGATAAAAAAATTGTGAGATTGTACTAGTACTTCTATTCAAGTTCGAGTGCAACATCAAATCATCATCACGTTGAAAATTTGTTACCATGATCATGATCTGTCTCTGAATTTGGCGCATCTGCTAAATCTTGCAAAGTATAATGATAAAGAAATTGTAAGACAGTAGTAGTACTTCTGTTCAAGGTCGAGTGCAACATCAAATCATCATCACGTTGAAAATTTGTTACCATGATCCTCTGAAAATAGGCGCATCCGCTAAAACTTGCAAAGTATAATGATACAAAATTGTGAGACCGTACTAGTACTTATGTTCAAGGTCTAGTGCAACATCAAATCATCATTACATTGAAAATTGTGTTACCATGATCATGATCTATCTCTGAATTTGGCGCATCCGCTAAATCTCGCAAAGTATAATGATAAAAAAATTGTGAGACTGTACTAGTACTTATGTTCAAGGCCGAGTGCAGGATCAAATCATCATCATGTTGAAATTTGTTACAACGATCATGACATATCTCTAAAATTGGCGCATCCGCTAAATCTTGCACGTGGCGCATCTCGGTGCGGAGCAACAAGCCGGTGCTATCAAGGTTGAGGCGTCGGTAGCGTCATCGGGCTCTCCTCTTTTGATAGATCTTCTACATGGCGTGGCGCACCGCCCACCGAGAAGCAGTCATATGTGAGATCGACGTGGAGACGTCGCCGGCATCCTCGAGGCGCGACCGCCCTTCTACGAGCCAGAGTCGACTCAAGGTATGAATCCATGCGCTGTCGCGTCCCTTCTGCATATGAAGTGGAATGCCTTAGATTTATTGTTCTTCTCTTACGATTATTTGCCGGACATGTGTGCTCTTTCTCTGAATATATTGCTTGAAAAGCTAACCAAGTTACTTAAATTCACTTCGTTCTTAATCTTGCGTGCCAATTTTGTTATTTTTGCTGAGAGTGGTGCGCGCAAGGAAATTTATTTCTGGGTGTGCTGAGCTGTTAGGCCTAAGTCGAAATCCTCAGCTAAACAAGGCCTCAGCTTAACACATAAAAAGGTGTTCAATCTCGCCCACAATGTCCTCTTCTTTCCTCTTCCTTTATTGGAACTTGTTTTGCAGACAAGGAAAGTGGCACGTGTAATGTGAGTAAAACCCTCTTAGCCAAAATCAGCTACGAGCAAGATTTTATGTATTGTAGATTCCCCAATTGACTCTCATCCCCAATGTAGTCTTTTTTATGTCAGTATAGACTTCTTTACTGGATGTATACTATCGTACATGGCATGCATTTGCCTAATGAGGAGCATTGTATTGCCATTCTAGCCAACCTGATCGATCTGTCAAGCTTCATGCACGAGATGCCATGTTTAATTTACTCCCTCGCTCCGATCCATATTTATTGGTGTAAAATGAATGTGAATCGGAGGGAGTACTCTTCTTAGATAGTACTATACCAGTTCAAAAAAAAGTACTGTACTACTACATCACAAATGCATCAAAAGAGTACTACATCACAAGACCACCACGGTTGTACTAGTAGAGTTTAATGCTTAACTTCCAAAGGGAATAAGATTACACATATGAACTTTAAACAGGCGCTGTCCGATGTCTGCTTGTTTGGGAGCACAACATAAATAATACTACCCCCGTCCATACATAAGTGACTAAACTTTGTCTGAAGATGTTTCATCTATATATGTTTTTAGTGTGTAGATACATCCGTATCTTGAAGGAAAAAGGTGAGCCGCTAACTTTTTGAATAGAGTGAGTAATACAATTCGGATAAACAATGGTGTAGTAAAACAAATACTCCTGCCCATCATAAAACAAAACACAGACTGACTCAAATATATGTACAGATCACAAAAAAGGTTTCATCAGAACCCGAACATATACATGCAGAAATGACCGTTTGATCACATAAAACAAAGGTTTCGTGGCATATTTATGCCCCCAAAACAAGCAGACGTAGGACAGCGCCAACGTACTAGCAGCTAGCACTATGGAGCTGCAGTACAAACAAATGGTGCAGCGACATTTCCACCAGAACGAAAACTAAAAGACATCAGACCAAACAAAAGCTGGGCTATCACTTCTTGCCCAAACAAGCCTTGCTCCTTCATATGCGACTTCCTTTTCTCTTATGGATGTTGAACTTTGAATTAGATGGGTTCCTGACAGCGCGTTCTTTTTCGTGTCCTTGATGTTGCACTCTGGATCAGGTCGGTTACTGTCAGGAAATGAACAAATTGATCAGCAAAAGTCATATGTAAATGAATGCAAAGGTTACATATGAATGACTAACCCGGTCTAACTGAGTAGGGATGTAAAGTGCACCAACGTCTAGCAGAATTGTACTTTCTCCACTGCCAGTTGCTCATATCTAATTGGAATACTCCCTCCTTTGCCCGTACAACCAGCTCATTTTTGTCCTCAAATACGCAGAGTAACCTTACTGGATGTTTCCAATTGTATGGAAATGATGTGTCAAGGCCAAAAAAAGTATCCAATTCAAAATTTATATGACATGTCCATGACTCGTGATCGCCTGTTGATGATCTTGTACTGGTCCATGTTTGTAGGGTGAAGTCTCTTATAACAGCAAGGGCAACATCTCCATTATGTCCCTTGAAGATGTGAATGTTAAGCATGAATATATCATGCGTCTCATGAGGGCACTGAATATATTTCAGAGTCTTCTTTGCATGGTCAAGCTCAATGATATATCTAGACTTCGTTGGCCAGTACAAAATACCCCCTATGAGAGTTGCCGGTCTACGGTCAATCTCTGACAGCATCGGAGTTGATCGAGCTAGAAACTCCCATTCTTTTGAATCTGGTGAGTAGATATGAGCCTGTGCATCGTAACGTTTAGTTGTTATCCAAACAACCGAGAACTTGCCACAATGTGTAAACGGTTCAGAGTTGTTTCTCGAACAGAGAATTGAGCCGCTGCTTTCAATTGTGTGATTGCGCCACAATGGTGGTTCTGGTATCGCTGTGAGAACTTGCCTAATTGGATCCCAGACTGATATATACCCTCTGGATACATTAGAATGGAGTAGCACCATACCATCGCGGCATCCCAGGACATAGATTTTGGGACCGTTCACTTGAGACGGGATTGCCAGCATCTTCAAGATGGCCGGGTGAAGATCATGCTCTGTGATGAATCGATTGTCCTCGGAGTTGTTGGTGAAAAACCCTAGCAACGGGTTTCCTCCGTTGTGTGACACAGTTAGCTTTCTGAAATAATTGCTTCCCATACATTGCCTCCATGCTTTCTTGGTGCCTGATGCAGCTAGTAAGCAGGTTGGATGGGGAGGAAGCCTGACAAGAATCTGAGAGACTACATCTCCAGGCAGATCGTTGATTGTTGTGGGTGTCCTTCGACTGAAGCTGGTAGGATTATGCAAATCGCACGATGCATCGTCAAAATTATGTAAACAGCACACTGCATCATCTATTTTTTAAAACAAAATGCAACATCTAATTTGACTAAGCAGCAAAATGCATCATCTAATTCATCATCAAAGTTTCCTAAACTGCACGGTGCATCAGCAAAATCAAAATAGTGTAAACAGCACAATGCATCAGCAAAATCAAAATAATGTAAACAGGACAATGCATCAGCAAAATCAAAATAATGTGAACAGCACAATGCATCAGCAAAATCAAAATATTGTAAACAGGACAATGCAATTGTAATCCTGTTGCATAATCAATGAAGCCCTTAATTTGCAAAAAAAAAAAAACACCACAAAAATAGGACGCACCAACGGAAGGCAATCTCGCATATACAGTAATAATTGCTAACGTGTCAACACGATTGGAGGAAAAAGAGACCTCTACAGGACCCAAAACGCTGTGGTAACATCAGATGGGGTTAGCTTTGATATAGGTAATAAAATGTAAACAGCACAATACATCATCTAAGTTGACAGCAAAATTCTTCATCGAAATTTCCCACACTGTTCAAGGAATCAGAAAAATTACCTAAAAGGCTAAAAGAGCAAAATGCATCATCAGAGTAAAATATATGTAAACAGTACAATGCATCATCCAACTTTTGGCTAAACAGCAGAGAGCATTAGCTAGGTTGACAGAAAAACAAAAACAAAAAAAACCATGAAAAATTCCTGAAGAGGTGAGTGCATCAGAAAAATTACTACCTAAAAAGCATAATGAATCACCCAAATTACAAAAGAAGCAGAATGCATCATCAAAAATACAAAAACATCTCAATGCATCATCACGTCTGGTTTGGGCAAAAAACCCCAATCCACCAGATCTAACCTCATTGCAGTTGGGGAAGGTAGAACTTACAAAGGGGTTGACGAGTCACGATCATATGCAACAAGCGCCGCCTTAGATGAAGTCACCATCCAAGCTCTCGACGCGTTCAAAGCAGCCAGCTTCGAAGCCTCCGACGGTTCTCCCGGCTGCGCCGCCAAAACTCTCGAAGCACGCGCCAAGACTTTCCAACAAAATGCAGCTTCGATACGAGCATTTGCCAGCGCCACAGCGCCCGGGCCCGTCCTAGCCACCGCCTTCGCCTTTGCCTCCGCATCCGCTTTACATGTCTCCGCCGATGCATGCAGAGCATCCGTCTCCGCTTTCCATGTATCCGCCGACGCAGTGTAGGCATCGAGCGACGCCGTTTTCATTTCCTAGAAAACCCAGTAAGTTACTCACATTGCAATCCCCAAATTAAGGTTATATCGAACACAATGACCGATGAACCTCTGTACTCGCCGGAGGTTGGAGATGTACATACCTGCGAAGATCGGTCCGGTGGTGCTTGACGGTGGTGCGTCGGGGACGGGGGAGAACTCGGCGGGGAGAATGGTGGCGCGGCCCAAGACGGCGGCGCGGAGAGGGGCGACGGTGCGGTCATCGAACCTCGGCAGACAGTATTTTGTATATATATATGAGAAGAAGAATAAAGTCTGGTCGAATGAGGCAGCGCGACCGGCAGAGTACAACCGAAGGCTACTAGTGCTACCTTGGAGTATTGTAGTAATATAACATAATAAAAATAATGGCCTTGTTTAAACCACTCTTGTCAGTGTGGCATCGCTTCCAAATTTAATGCATTCTGTGGAAATCGGAATAATGCTGTAAAAACTCTCATACTACTGTGGTATATATAGCATGCACCGACACTTTTCAACAAAATGTCGTCTCCATTTCATAGGAGACTGCTTGCACACTGGGATACGATGCTGACATGACGAAGGGCGCAGAAGTATTTTGGAGTATTTCATTCGAGCAGATCGGGGCGACGGTGCGTCTTTGGAGGGAATACCGTGTGGTGTGTCTTTGGAGGGAATACCGTACGTACTTAGGAGTATTTCATTCGAGCAGACTGCTTGCACACTGGGATACGATGCTGACATGACGAAGGGCGCAGAAGTTTGCGAAAATGGTTGTACTACCATCCGACCATTAGTATAATCGAGCAGCCTAGTATAATCATTGCGCGATAGCTTACACGAGAAGGAAAAGAGCCGAACAGCTGTGGATAATAAAAGCATTTGGCTCTTCGAGGATCCTTCTTCTACTGCCTTCTCAAAGGAGTACTACTATTGTAATCTTTTTTTTGTTTTTCTGGGACCTTCGGGTCCCTTCCCCGTTGAAAAGTGAAGTGTTTCGAATACATTCATATGCCTATGTTTCTATTTTTACAAGCAAATAAATAACAAAGGATGACTCAATGCACAAGTTGATCTCATTTTGAAATTTTTTAAAACTTCTTCTATTGTATTCAAATTTGATTAGAAGGAGTCGATCGATTGTACATGCCAATCGTATAGCTTGGTGGGTGGATTGGCATTTGAAGTTTGGTCATTGTGTTCTTGTTTGTTACCACCCTCGCAAGGCACGTCCAAGTATTTCCTGTCAGAATTTATGGCATGTATGTAGTTAAATAACCTACATTATTTCAATTATGAGTTTAATTACTAGGCAAAAGCTTAAAAATCCATATATAGTTCCAGATTAAGATGAACAAATCCTTGAACCTATATCTACAAAATTGATGGCACTAACACATCCTACCAAGCGGAAAGCATGTCTACCCTACTGCTTCCAAAAGGTGGAATTATGACAATAATGTGCAACTGTTAAAATTTGGTAGCCCTCCTTCACAATTAACACACATCTAGCCATTTTTGTACAGTAATAAAAAAGGGAAATCATTCTTTCATGCATGCATATAATTGTTAGAATCTCTTGTTTGTGAAGTTGCTTAAAATACGATCTCTTCCAAACTTGAGGTCATATGATAACTAAAAAGTTTTGTATGGCGGGATTTTGCATCAAAGGACATGCGCACAATACTCACTTGTGGGCAGAAAGCCAAACAAACTCATATTACTAGGTTTGTATTAATTTGTTCAAGAAATTTCACCATCACACATGATTTTGTGCTTGCGTTAATTTTACTTTAAAAACTTCTTCCAAATTCAAATTTTCTTCAAACATGCCAACGGTACATGTCTACCAATTAATAATTAAGGGTACACCACACGTACTGCCTCGTAGGGTACATAAAAAATTATACTATATTTTATGGCATGTACTAATTTCACATAATCTACAACTCAACGTCGAGTTTAATGATCAGCCCAGAACTAGAAAACAAATATACATATAGTTGCAAATTAACCTAGAAAAGCTCTAGTATCCTTTAAAACCCTAGAAAATGGACATGCATGCATGCATCCTACTCATAATAATTAATTAAGGTCTCGATCTCTATACTGCTCACGAAGTTTGGAATTCTGGCAAATATGCAACTTGTTTCATTAATTTACCATGGCGAGATAGATGCATGCACATCGATCACTTAAAAAATATAAAGTTTGTAAAGGATTTGGCATCCATATATGCTCACCGGATATATAGATAAGGCCAAGCAAACACATCGAATATTTCTGAAGAAATGTTTTTGCTAGAACCTTCAAATTTTTAGATTTACATCACACACAAAGAACACACCTTTAATTTCGCCAGGTTTGTGCACTAATAAAGTACTCCTACAGTACTAGAAATTGGATTGTTCTACTCCGGAGTGATATGCTCACCGGAGTATTTTTGGATCTTAGCTGGAGCGGCGTTTGGCGGTTGCACGAAGCCGTGCTGGATGTTAAGCCTGTCGAGGCACGCCTGGTGGAAAGCGTGCGCCACCTTAGCCTCATCGGCGCGCCGCTGCAATGCTGCGTCCCTGGGATTTGCAGCCGCCGCATTCTTAGCCTGCACGAAAGCTTGCAGAGCATCCCGGCATCTATAGAGTGCCGGGAACATCACGTTATATACGAGCTCCTTGGCGGTGTTGCTCCTGCAAAGGGCGTCGCCGTGATGCGCTTCGAAAGAACGGCCTGGCTCCACGGCCGGCACCGCCTGAAGTGCGGTCGGATTAGGCGGCTGGCCACGGGAGCTCCCTGCCTCCGCATCGTTCGCGCCGGCCGGGAAGGGGATCTCACCTGCTGGCAAAGAAAACCATGCGGCATGCGCGGGCGGAAAAGCCGGCCAGGGCCGAGCGGGCGTCGCATGCGGGGTTGCGTGGGAGATCCCTGCCTCTGCATCCATCGGCCCGCACGGGAAGCGGCTGGCGAGGGGCTCCACGGCCAGCGCCGCCGCCGCGGGCTGAACAACCGGCCAGTGCAGAGCGGGCGGGTTATGCCTTGGTGCGCGATGGACGAAGCGAAGGCGGCGCTGATGCTCCGCTTCCTCGTCGGTGGTAGGACTACGCGCGCGGCGACCAGAGCCAAGTCGGAAGGCCATAGATATGTCGATTGGTCACTTAAGCTGGAGAGAGGTTCTCTTACCATTTCGGAGAAGCGGAGTAAGAGGAAGTTGTTGCTTATACGGGTTCACTGCCACGTTGGGTTAAGAGGGGCAAAGTTGGTCAATGCCTAGGAAGTTGGAATCGTTTTGGCCCCAATTTTTTAATTACCTTGCGGTTCATCTCTCGGTCTCTCCCACCTCTTCACTATCCCTCCCCTTGCCTCCTTTCATGCTTCATCGTAGTGCATCTTGTTTTTCTAGCACCTTCACAAAAATCATACACATTTGGCCGATTCTGTCATTGTGTGCACTAATAAAGTAAAAAATCCATTATATGTGAATAAACGTTTAATACACTAGCTCGCAAAGATGTTTCTCAAGGCGATATGCACAATGCCTGCCAAAAATGGGTCATGATAACTAAATTTCGTGTTAATTTTTGCATGACATGTACTCACTTGTGTATGAAGCCAAGCAAACTCATAATCTATACCAAAAAAATGTGAAAGAGTTCTTTTTAGTATCCTTCATACATGGGGTTCCTATTTTTACTTTCTATTTTTACTAGTTACAAGTACTCATGCATGAAAACTTTTGAAAATATGTGCATTTTGGGCTGTGTGGAGACATGGTACAATAATATATTCAAGTTGATATACAAAGTCTAGACATATTCAAACTAGACAAATAATGTATCTAACCCCCTAACCCTAAACTCTGTCTTATGAAGTCAAGCATGCATGAAGAGAATTGGTTTTGGGTTTCAAACATGGAAATTTCAAAATCATCCCAAAAGCTTCATTTTAGAGCGACTAAGAAGGATCCAGGCTTACCTTTCCATTTTCATGTTTTAAACTTGTTTAAATCTTGGTCAAATCCTAGATTTAACCAAGATTCAAATGGGCATAAAATAAAAAAATGAAAAAATGAAAAACCAAAGCGCACATAGTCTTCTTATATGTCATATAGTAAGCATTAAAGTTGGTAAACAAGGTCTAGACATATTCAAACTAGACAAATCATGTATATACCCCCTAACCCCTAAACTCTATCTTATGACGAAGTCAAGCATGAAGATTAAGTGGTTTTGGGTTTCAAACATGGAAATTTTGAAAACCTCCCAAAAACTTCATTTTAGGGTGACTAAGAAGGATACAGGCTTCCCTTTTCATTTTCATGTTCTATACTTGTTTAAATCTTGGTCAAACCTAGGATTTGACCAAGATTCAAATGTGCATCAAAATTCCAAAAAAATCAGAAAAATGAAAAACCAAAGCACATAGTTTTCTTATGTCATATAGTAAGCATTAAAGTTGATAAACAAGGGTCTAGACATATTCAAACAAGAAAAATCATGTATCTACCCCCTAACCCTAAACTTTGTCTTATGTAGTCAAGCATGAAGAGAAGTGGTTTTGGGTTTCAAATATGGAAATTTCAAAAACCTATCAAAAGCTTCATTTTAGAGTGACTAAGAAGGATCCATGCTTGCCTTTTCATTTTCATATTTGAAACTTGTTTAAATCATTGTCAAACCTAGGATTTGACCAAGATTTAAATGGGCATAAAATTAAAAAATCGGAAAAATGAAAAACAAAAGCACATAGTCTTCTTATGTCACATATATATATAGTAAGCATTCAAAAGTTGATAAACAAGGTCTAGCTAGACATATTCAAATAAGACAAATCATGTATCTACCCCTCTAACCCTAAACTCTGTCTTATGAAGTCAAGCATGAAGAGAAGTGGTTTTAGGTTTCAAACATGGAAATTTCAAAAACCTCCCAAAAACTTCATTTTAGAGTGACTAAGAAGGATACATGTTTCCCTTTTCATTTTCATGTTTTAAACTTGTTTAAATCTTGGTCAAACCTAGGATTTGACCAAGATACAAATAGGCACAAAAAATAAAAAACAAAAAGCACATAGTGTTCTTATGTCATATCGTAAGCATTCAAGTTGATAAACAAGGTCTAGATATATCCAAACCAGACAAATCATGTATATATGTACCCCGTGTCGATCTTATGAAGTCTAGCATGAAGAAAAGTCGTTTTGGCCGGGTTTCAAACATGGAAATTTCAAGAACATCCCAAAAGCTTCATTTTAGAGCGACTAAGAAGGATCGAGGCTTACCTTTCCATTTTCATGATTTAAACTTGTTTAAATCTTGGTCAAATCTTGCTCAAGCATGAAGATAAGTGGTTTTGGGTTTCAAACATGGAAATTTCAAAAACCTCCCAAAAACTTCATTTTAGGGTGACTAAGAAGGATACAGGCTTCCCTTTTCATTTTCATGTTCTATATATACTTGTTTAAATCTTGGTCAAACCTAGGATTTGACCAAGATTCAAATGTGCATCAAAATTCTAAAAAAATCAGAAAAATGAAAAACCAAAGCACATAGTCTTCTTATGTCATATAGTAAGCATTAAAGTTGATAAACATGGTCTAGACATATTCAAACCATACAAATCATGTATCTACCCCTAACCCCTAAACTATGTCTTATGAAGTCAAGCATGAAGAGAAGTGGTTTTGGGTTTCAAACATGGAAATTTCAAAAACCTCCCAAAAACTTCATTTTAGGGTGACTAAGAAGGATACAGGCTTCCATTTTCATTTTCATGTATCTACCCCTAACCCCTAAACTATGTCTTATGAAGTCAAGCATGAAGAGTAGTTGGATTTTTTGAACCTTGATCTGTAGTACTGGGCAAAGCCCTAGTTTAACCTATTTAATTATAGATTCGTAGGTCGATTTTTCTACCTTTTTATTATTACTATGCAGCACATGTGTGTTTGCCCGTCGAGTGAAACTCGGAGGAAGAGGGATCACTCGGAAGGAGAGAAGAAGGGAGAGAATTATGGTGTCTCCCCTTTTTCGGGTGATGATGTTGACTTTTGTGCAGGGTTTGTCAGTGAGCAGGAGGTGCGAGCGAGCGAGCGAGCGAGCGAGTCGAGCGAGGCCGAGAATGAGAGAGATTTGTTTTTTTTTTTTGAGAGGGACGACCGAAGGATCCAGAAGGACCCACAGACTTCCAATACGCATCCTGATGCGTCTTCTCTTGACAAAGAAAATGTCTGGGAGTTTGCGTACCTATTGCACGTGACTTGTGCTCACTGAAGTGTGGGACCTCACGCATGGGCACCACACGTAAGTGACAGACCTGTTGGTGTAAAAACTCGGTTGATTATTATAGTGCATTAGAACAAAGTTTCCTATGGATTCAAGGGTAGGAAATCCAAGTTAACTCATTTACATGACATTATTTTTTCCATGAAGCAAAGTTAACGCACCTATCAATTGGTACATTTTGGAGTGACTAAGAAGGATCCAGGCTTACTTATTCGTTTTCACGTGTAAAACTTGTCTAAATCTTGGTCAAACAAAATTGGCAGAAAATTCAAAAAAAAACAGAAAAATGAAAAACCAAAGCGCACATAGTCTTCTTATATGTCATATAGTAAGCATTAAAGTTGATAAACAAGGTCTGGACATATTCAAACTAGCTAGACAAATCATGTATCTACCCCCTAACCCCTAAACTCTGTCTTATGACGAAGTCAAGCATGAAGATATATAAGTGGTTTTGGGTTTCAAACATGGAAATTTCAAAAACCTCCCAAAAACTTCATTTTAGGGTGACTAAGAAGGATACAGGCTTCCATTTTCATTTTCATGATCTATACTTGTTTAAATCTTGGTCAAACCTAGGATTTGACCAAGATTCAAATGTGCATCAAAATTCCATAAAAAATCAGAAAAACGAAAAACCAAAGCACATAGTTTTCTTATGTCACATACATATATATAGTAAGCATTCAAAAGTTGATAAACAAGGTCTAGCTAGACATATTCAAATAAGACAAATCATGTATCTACCCCTCTAAAACCATAAATAACTCTGTCTTATGAAGTCAAGCATGAAGAGAAGTGGTTTTTGGTTTCAAACATGGAAATTTCAAAAACCTCCCAAAATTAAAGCTTCGTTTTAGAGTGACTAGTTAAGAAGGATCCAGGCTTACCTTTTCATTTTCATGTTTTAAACTTGTTTAAATCTTGGTCAAACCTAGGATTTGACCAATATTCAAATGGGCATAAAATAAAAAAATAGATAAAATAAAAAACCAAAGCACATATTCTTCTTATGTCATATAGTAAGCATTCAAAAGTTCATAAATAAGGTCTAGACATATTCAAACCAGACAAATCATGTACCCCCTAACCCTAAACTTTGTCTTAATTATATATGAAGTCAAGCATGAAGCAGAGAAGTGTGGTTTTGGGTTTCAAACATGGAAATTTCAAAAACCTCCCAAAAAGCTTCATTTTAATTAGACCGGCTGGTTAATTAAGAAGGATCCATGATTAATTACCTTTTCATTGTCATGTTTTAAACTTGTTTAAATCTTGGTCGAACCTAGGATTTGACCAAGATTCAAATGGGCATAACAATTCAGAAAAAAATCGAAAGAATGAAAAACAAAAGCACATAGTCTTCTTATGTCATATAGTAAGCATTAAAGTTGATAAACATGGTCTAGACATATTCAAACCATACAAATCATGTATCTACCCCTAACCCCTAAACTATGTCTTATGAAGTCAAGCATGAAGAGAAGTGGTTTTGGGTTTCAAACATGAAAATTTCAAAAACCGCCCAAAAACTTCATTTTAGAGTGACTAAGAAGGATACATGCTTCCCTTTTCATTTTCATGTTTTAAACTTGTTTAAATCTTGGTCAAACCTAGGATTTGATAAACATGGTCTAGACATATTCAAACCAGACAAATCATGTATCTACCCCCTATCGACCCTAAACTTCGTCTTATGAAGTCAAGCATGAAGAGAAGTGGTTTTGGGTTTCAAATAACATGGAAATTTCAAAAACCTCCCAAAATTAAAGCTTCGTTTTAGAGTGACTAGTTAAGAAGGATCCAGGCTTACCTTTTCATTTTCATGTTTTAAACTTGTTTAAATCTTGTTCAAACCTAGGATTTGACCAATATTCAAATGGGCATAAAATAAAAAATAAATAAAATAAAAAACCAAAGCACATAGTCTTCTTATGTCATATAGTAAGCATTCAAGTTCATGAACAAGGTCTAGACATATTCAAACCAGACAAATCATGTACCCCCTAACCCTAAACTTTGTCTTAATTATATATGAAGTCAAGCATGAAGCAGAGAAAGTGTGGTTTTGGGTTTCAAACATGGAAATTTCAAAAACCTCCCAAAAAGCTTCATTTTAATTAGACGGGCTGGTTAATTAAGAAGGATCCATGATTAATTACCTTTTCATTGTCATGTTTTAAACATGTTTAAATCTTGGTCGAACCTAGGATTTGACCAAGATTCAAATGGGCATAACAATTCAGAAAAAAATCGAAAGAATGAAAAACAAAAGCACATAGCCTTCTTATGTCATATAGTAAGCATTCAAATTGATAAACATGGTCTAGACATATTCAAACCAGAAAAATCATGTATCTACCCCTAACCCTAAACTCTGTCTTATGAAGTCAAGCATGAACAGAAGTACGGTGGTTTTGGGTTTCAAACATGGTAAATTCAAGAACCTCCCAAAAGCTTCATTTTAGAGTTACTAAGAGAAAGATCCAGACTTAATTACCTTATCATTTTCACATGTTAAACTTGTTTAAATCTTGCTCAACAAACCTAGGATTTTACCAAGATTCTCAAATGGGCATAAAAATCAAAAAATGAAATACCAATGCACATATATAGTCCTCTTATAAGTCATAAAGTAAGCATTCAAGTTGATAAACAAGGTCTAGACATATTCAAACAAGACAAATCATGTATCTACGTACCCCCTATCGACCCTAAACTTCGTCTTATGAAGTCAAGCATGAAGAGAAGTGGTTTTGGGTTTCAAACATGGAAATTTCAAAAACCTCCCAAAATTCAGCTTCATTTTAGAGCGACTAAGAAGGATCGATGCTTACCTTTTCATTTCCATGTTTTAAACTTATTTAAATCTTGGTCAAACCTAGCTAGGATTTGACCAAGATTCAAATGGGCATAAAAATTCAGACAAAAAATCTAAAGAATGAAAAACCAAAGCACATAGCCTTCTTAATTATGTCATATAGTAAACACTCAAGTTGATAAACAAGCTAGGTCTAGACATATTCAAACCAGAAAAATCATGTGTATATCTACCCCTAACCCTAAACTCTGTACGTCTTATGAAGTCAATCATGAAGAGAATTGGTTTTGGGTTTCAAACATGGAAATTTCAAGTACGTCCCAAAAGCTTCATATATTTTAGAGTGACTAATTAAGAAGGATCTTGGCTTACGTTTTCATTTTCATGCTTGAAACTTGTTTAAATCTTGGTTGAACCTAGGATTTGACCAGAATCAAATGTGCATAAAATTCTTAAAAAAAATAGAAAAATGAAAAACAAAAGCACATGGTCTTCTTATGTCATATAGTAAGCATTCAAGTTGATAAACAAGGTTTAGACATATTCAAACCAGACAAATCATGTATCTACCCCCTAACCCTAAACTCGGTCTTATGAAGTCTAGCATGAGGAGAAGTCGTTTTGGGTTTCAAACGTTTAAGCCAAAAGCCCCATTTCAAATATTTCAAACTTATTCAAATTTGAAAGACACACAAGTTATAGCACACATAGTGCATACATTCTCACACATACTGCACTAGATGCTAACCCGGCCTATAGTTTGAGGCCATTGGATGAGGTCGAAAAAAATCTTGGATTAGAAATGGGGTTGTTCGAACCCCGTAGTTGGATTTTTTGAACCTTGATCTGTAGTACTGGGCAAAGCCCTAGTTTAACCTATTTAATTATAGATTCGTAGGTCGATTTTTCTACCTTTTTATTATTACTATGCAGCACATGTGTGTTTGCCCGTCGAGTGAAACTCGGAGGAAGAGGGATCACTCGGAAGGAGAGAAGAAGGGAGAGAATTATGGTGTCTCCCCTTTTTCGGGTGATGATGTTGACTTTTGTGCAGGGTTTGTCAGTGAGCAGGAGGTGCGAGCGAGCGAGTCGAGCGAGGCCGAGAATGAGAGAGATTTGTTTTTTTTTTTGAGAGGGACGACCGAAGGATCCAGAAGGACCCACAGACTTCCAATACGCATCCTGATGCGTCTTCTCTTGACAAAGAAAATGTCTGGGAGTTTGCGTACCTATTGCACGTGACTTGTGCTCACTGAAGTGTGGGACCTCACGCATGGGCACCACACGTAAGTGACAGACCTGTTGGTGTAAAAACTCGGTTGATTATTATAGTGCATTAGAACAAAGTTTCCTATGGATTCAAGGGTAGGAAATCCAAGTTAACTCATTTACATGACATTATTTTTTCCATGAAGCAAAGTTAACGCACCTATCAATTGGTACATTTTGGAGTGACTAAGAAGGATCCAGGCTTACTTATTCGTTTTCACGTGTAAAACTTGTCTAAATCTTGGTCAAACAAAATTGGCAGAAAATTCAAAAAAAAAACAGAAAAATGAAAAACCAAAGCGCACATAGTCTTCTTATATGTCATATAGTAAGCATTAAAGTTGATAAACAAGGTCTGGACATATTCAAACTAGCTAGACAAATCATGTATCTACCCCCTAACCCCTAAACTCTGTCTTATGACGAAGTCAAGCATGAAGATAAGTGGTTTTGGGTTTCAAACATGGAAATTTCAAAAACCTCCCAAAAACTTCATTTTAGGGTGACTAAGAAGGATACAGGCTTCCATTTTCATTTTCATGATCTATACTTGTTTAAATCTTGGTCAAACCTAGGATTTGACCAAGATTCAAATGTGCATCAAAATTCCAAAAAAATCAGAAAAATGAAAAACCAAAGCACATAGTTTTCTTATGTCACATACATATATATAGTAAGCATTCAAAAGTTGATAAACAAGGTCTAGCTAGACATATTCAAATAAGACAAATCATGTATCTACCCCCAAAACCATAAATAACTCTGTCTTATGAAGTCAAGCATGAAGAGAAGTGGTTTTTGGTTTCAAACATGGAAATTTCAAAAACCTCCCAAAATTAAAGCTTCGTTTTAGAGTGACTAGTTAAGAAGGATCCAGGCTTACCTTTTCATTTTCATGTTTTAAACTTGTTTAAATCTTGGTCAAACCTAGGATTTGACCAATATTCAAATGGGCATAAAATAAAAAAATAGATAAAATAAAAAACCAAAGCACATATTCTTCTTATGTCATATAGTAAGCATTCAAAAGTTCATAAACAAGGTCTAGACATATTCAAACCAGACAAATCATGTACCCCCTAACCCTAAACTTTGTCTTAATTATATATGAAGTCAAGCATGAAGCAGAGAAGTGTGGTTTTGGGTTTCAAACATGGAAATTTCAAAAACCTCCCAAAAAGCTTCATTTTAATTAGACCGGCTGGTTAATTAAGAAGGATCCATGATTAATTACCTTTTCATTGTCATGTTTTAAACTTGTTTAAATCTTGGTCGAACCTAGGATTTGACCAAGATTCAAATGGGCATAACAATTCAGAAAAAAATCGAAAGAATGAAAAACAAAAGCACATAGTCTTCTTATGTTATATAGTAAGCATTAAAGTTGATAAACATGGTCTAGACATATTCAAACCATACAAATCATGTATCTACCCCTAACCCCTAAACTATGTCTTATGAAGTCAAGCATGAAGAGAAGTGGTTTTGGGTTTCAAACATGAAAATTTCAAAAACCGCCCAAAAACTTCATTTTAGAGTGACTAAGAAGGATACATGCTTCCCTTTTCATTTTCATGTTTTAAACTTGTTTAAATCTTGGTCAAACCTAGGATTTGATAAACATGGTCTAGACATATTCAAACCAGACAAATCATGTATCTACCCCCTATCGACCCTAAACTTCGTCTTATGAAGTCAAGCATGAAGAGAAGTGGTTTTGGGTTTCAAATAACATGGAAATTTCAAAAACCTCCCAAAATTAAAGCTTCGTTTTAGAGTGACTAGTTAAGAAGGATCCAGGCTTACCTTTTCATTTTCATATTTTAAACTTGTTTAAATCTTGGTCAAACCTAGGATTTGACCAATATTCAAATGGGCATAAAATAAAAAAATAGATAAAATAAAAAACCAAAGCACATATTCTTCTTATGTCATATAGTAAGCATTCAAAAGTTCATAAACAAGGTCTAGACATATTCAAACCAGACAAATCATGTACCCCCTAACCCTAAACTTTGTCTTAATTATATATGAAGTCAAGCATGAAGCAGAGAAGTGTGGTTTTGGGTTTCAAACATGGAAATTTCAAAAACCTCCCAAAAAGCTTCATTTTAATTAGACCGGCTGGTTAATTAAGAAGGATCCATGATTAATTACCTTTTCATTGTCATGTTTTAAACTTGTTTAAATCTTGGTCGAACCTAGGATTTGACCAAGATTCAAATGGGCATAACAATTCAGAAAAAAATCGAAAGAATGAAAAACAAAAGCACATAGCCTTCTTATGTCATATAGTAAGCATTCAAATTGATAAACATGGTCTAGACATATTCAAACCAAACAAATCATGTATCTACCCCCTATCGACCCTAAACTTCGTCTTATGAAGTCAAGCATGAAGAGAAGTGGTTTTGGGTTTCAAATAACATGGAAATTTCAAAAACCTCCCAAAATTAAAGCTTCGTTTTAGAGTGACTAGTTAAGAAGGATCCAGGCTTACCTTTTCATTTTCATGTTTTAAACTTGTTTAAATCTTGGTCAAACCTAGGATTTGACCAATATTCAAATGGGCATAAAATAAAAAAATAAATAAAATAAAAAACCAAAGCACATATTCTTCTTATGTCATATAGTAAGCATTCAAAAGTTCATAAACAAGGTCTAGACATATTCAAACCAGACAAATCATGTACCCCCTAACCCTAAACTTTGTCTTAATTATATATGAAGTCAAGCATGAAGCAGAGAAGTGTGGTTTTGGGTTTCAAACATGGAAATTTCAAAAACCTCCCAAAAAGCTTCATTTTAATTAGACTGGCTGGTTAATTAAGAAGGATCCATGATTAATTACCTTTTCATTGTCATGTTTTAAACTTGTTTAAATCTTGGTCGAACCTAGGATTTGACCAAGATTCAAATGGGCATAACAATTCAGAAAAAAATCGAAAGAATGAAAAACAAAAGCACATAGCCTTCTTATGTCATATAGTAAGCATTCAAATTGATAAACATGGTCTAGACATATTCAAACCAGAAAAATCATGTATCTACCCCTAACCCTAAACTCTATCTTATGAAGTCAAGCATGAACAGAAGTACGGTGGTTTTGGGTTTCAAACATGGTAAATTCAAGAACCTCCCAAAAGCTTCATTTTAGAGTTACTAAGAGAAAGATCCAGACTTAATTACCTTATCATTTTCACATGTTAAACTTGTTTAAATCTTGCTCAACAAACCTAGGATTTTACCAAGATTCTCAAATGGGCATAAAAATCAAAAAATGAAATACCAATGCACATAGTCCTCTTATAAGTCATAAAGTAAGCATTCAAGTCGATAAACAAGGTCTAGACATATTCAAACAAGACAAATCATGTATCTACCCCCTATCGACCCTAAACTTCGTCTTATGAAGTCAAGCATGAAGAGAAGTGGTTTTGGGTTTCAAACATGGAAATTTCAAAAACCTCCCAAAATTCAGCTTCATTTTAGAGCGACTAAGAAGGATCGATGCTTACCTTTTCATTTCCATGTTTTAAACTTATTTAAATCTTGGTCAAACCTAGCTAGGATTTGACCAAGATTCAAATGGGCATAAAAATTCAGACAAAAAATCTAAAGAATGAAAAACCAAAGCACATAGCCTTCTTAATTATGTCATATAGTAAACACTCAAGTTGATAAACAAGCTAGGTCTAGACATATTCAAACCAGAAAAATCATGTGTATATCTACCCCTAACCCTAAACTCTGTCTTATGAAGTCAATCATGAAGAGAATTGGTTTTGGGTTTCAAACATGGAAATTTCAAGTACGTCCCAAAAGCTTCATATATTTTAGAGTGACTAATTAAGAAGGATCTTGGCTTACGTTTTCATTTTCATGCTTGAAACTTGTTTAAATCTTGGTTGAACCTAGGATTTGACCAGAATCAAATGTGCATAAAATTCTTAAAAAAAATAGAAAAATGAAAAACAAAAGCACATGGTCTTCTTATGTCATATAGTAAGCATTCAAGTTGATAAACAAGGTTTAGACATATTCAAACCAGACAAATCATGTATCTACCCCCTAACCCTAAACTCGGTCTTATGAAGTCTAGCATGAGGAGAAGTCGTTTTGGGTTTCAAACGTTTAAGCCAAAAGCCCCATTTCAAATATTTCAAACTTATTCAAATTTGAAAGACACACAAGTTATAGCACACATAGTGCATACATTCTCACACATACTGCACTAGATGCTAACCCGGCCTATAGTTTGAGGCCATTGGATGAGGTCGAAAAAAATCTTGGATTAGAAATGGGGTTGTTCGAACCCCGTAGTTGGATTTTTTGAACCTTGATCTGTAGTACTGGGCAAAGCCCTAGTTTAACCTATTTAATTATAGATTCGTAGGTCGATTTTTCTACCTTTTTATTATTACTATGCAGCACATGTGTGTTTGCCCGTCGAGTGAAACTCGGAGGAAGAGGGATCACTCGGAAGGAGAGAAGAAGGGAGAGAATTATGGTGTCTCCCCTTTTTCGGGTGATGATGTTGACTTTTGTGCAGGGTTTGTCAGTGAGCAGGAGGTGCGAGCGAGCGAGCGAGCGAGCGAGTCGAGCGAGGCCGAGAATGAGAGAGATTTTTTTTTTTTTTGAGAGGGACGACCGAAGGATCCAGAAGGACCCACAGACTTCCAATACGCATCCTGATGCGTCTTCTCTTGACAAAGAAAATGTCTGGGAGTTTGCGTACCTATTGCACGTGACTTGTGCTCACTGAAGTGTGGGACCTCACGCATGGGCACCACACGTAAGTGACAGACCTGTTGGTGTAAAAACTCGGTTGATTATTATAGTGCATTAGAACAAAGTTTCCTATGGATTCAAGGGTAGGAAATCCAAGTTAACTCATTTACATGACATTATTTTTTCCATGAAGCAAAGTTAACGCACCTATCAATTGGTACATTTTGGAGTGACTAAGAAGGATCCAGGCTTACTTATTCGTTTTCACGTGTAAAACTTGTCTAAATCTTGGTCAAACAAAATTGGCAGAAAATTCAAAAAAAAACAGAAAAATGAAAAACCAAAGCGCACATAGTCTTCTTATATGTCATATAGTAAGCATTAAAGTTGATAAACAAGGTCTGGACATATTCAAACTAGCTAGACAAATCATGTATCTACCCCCTAACCCCTAAACTCTGTCTTATGACGAAGTCAAGCATGAAGATATATAAGTGGTTTTGGGTTTCAAACATGGAAATTTCAAAAACCTCCCAAAAACTTCATTTTAGGGTGACTAAGAAGGATACAGGCTTCCATTTTCATTTTCATGATCTATACTTGTTTAAATCTTGGTCAAACCTAGGATTTGACCAAGATTCAAATGTGCATCAAAATTCCAAAAAAATCAGAAAAATGAAAAACCAAAGCACATAGTTTTCTTATGTCACATACATATATATAGTAAGCATTCAAAAGTTGATAAACAAGGTCTAGCTAGACATATTCAAATAAGACAAATCATGTATCTACCCCTCTAAAACCATAAATAACTCTGTCTTATGAAGTCAAGCATGAAGAGAAGTGGTTTTTGGTTTCAAACATGGAAATTTCAAAAACCTCCCAAAATTAAAGCTTCGTTTTAGAGTGACTAGTTAAGAAGGATCCAGGCTTACCTTTTCATTTTCATGTTTTAAACTTGTTTAAATCTTGGTCAAACCTAGGATTTGACCAATATTCAAATGGGCATAAAATAAAAAAATAGATAAAATAAAAAACCAAAGCACATATTCTTCTTATGTCATATAGTAAGCATTCAAAAGTTCATAAACAAGGTCTAGACATATTCAAACCAGACAAATCATGTACCCCCTAACCCTAAACTTTGTCTTAATTATATATGAAGTCAAGCATGAAGCAGAGAAGTGTGGTTTTGGGTTTCAAACATGGAAATTTCAAAAACCTCCCAAAAAGCTTCATTTTAATTAGACCGGCTGGTTAATTAAGAAGGATCCATGATTAATTACCTTTTCATTGTCATGTTTTAAACTTGTTTAAATCTTGGTCGAACCTAGGATTTGATCACCAAGATTCAAATGGGCATAACAATTCAGAAAAAAATCGAAAGAATGAAAAACAAAAGCACATAGTCTTCTTATGTCATATAGTAAGCATTAAAGTTGATAAACATGGTCTAGACATATTCAAACCATACAAATCATGTATCTACCCCTAACCCCTAAACTCTGTCTTATGAAGTCAAGCATGAAGAGAAGTGGTTTTGGGTTTCAAACATGAAAATTTCAAAAACCGCCCAAAAACTTCATTTTAGAGTGACTAAGAAGGATACATGCTTCCCTTTTCATTTTCATGTTTTAAACTTGTTTAAATCTTGGTCAAACCTAGGATTTGATAAACATGGTCTAGACATATTCAAACCAGACAAATCATGTATCTACCCCCTATCGACCCTAAACTTCGTCTTATGAAGTCAAGCATGAAGAGAAGTGGTTTTGGGTTTCAAATAACATGGAAATTTCAAAAACCTCCCAAAATTAAAGCTTCATTTTAGAGTGACTAGTTAAGAAGGATCCAGGCTTACCTTTTCATTTTCATGTTTTAAACTTGTTTAAATCTTGTTCAAACCTAGGATTTGACCAATATTCAAATGGGCATAAAATAAAAAATAAATAAAATAAAAAACCAAAGCACATAGTCTTCTTATGTCATATAGTAAGCATTCAAGTTCATGAACAAGGTCTAGACATATTCAAACCAGACAAATCATGTACCCCCTAACCCTAAACTTTGTCTTAATTATATATGAAGTCAAGCATGAAGCAGAGAAGTGTGGTTTTGGGTTTCAAACATGGAAATTTCAAAAACCTCCCAAAAAGCTTCATTTTAATTAGACGGGCTGGTTAATTAAGAAGGATCCATGATTAATTACCTTTTCATTGTCATGTTTTAAACATGTTTAAATCTTGGTCGAACCTAGGATTTGACCAAGATTCAAATGGGCATAACAATTCAGAAAAAAATCGAAAGAATGAAAAACAAAAGCACATAGCCTTCTTATGTCATATAGTAAGCATTCAAATTGATAAACATGGTCTAGACATATTCAAACCAGAAAAATCATGTATCTACCCCTAACCCTAAACTCTGTCTTATGAAGTCAAGCATGAACAGAAGTACGGTGGTTTTGGGTTTCAAACATGGTAAATTCAAGAACCTCCCAAAAGCTTCATTTTAGAGTTACTAAGAGAAAGATCCAGACTTAATTACCTTATCATTTTCACATGTTAAACTTGTTTAAATCTTGCTCAACAAACCTAGGATTTTACCAAGATTCTCAAATGGGCATAAAAATCAAAAAATGAAATACCAATGCACATAGTCCTCTTATAAGTCATAAAGTAAGCATTCAAGTTGATAAACAAGGTCTAGACATATTCAAACAAGACAAATCATGTATCTACGTACCCCCTATCGACCCTAAACTTCGTCTTATGAAGTCAAGCATGAAGAGAAGTGGTTTTGGGTTTCAAACATGGAAATTTCAAAAACCTCCCAAAATTCAGCTTCATTTTAGAGCGACTAAGAAGGATCGATGCTTACCTTTTCATTTCCATGTTTTAAACTTATTTAAATCTTGGTCAAACCTAGCTAGGATTTGACCAAGATTCAAATGGGCATAAAAATTCAGACAAAAAATCTAAAGAATGAAAAACCAAAGCACATAGCCTTCTTAATTATGTCATATATAGTAAACACTCAAGTTGATAAACAAGCTAGGTCTAGACATATTCAAACCAGAAAAATCATGTGTATATCTACCCCTAACCCTAAACTCTGTCTTATGAAGTCAATCATGAAGAGAATTGGTTTTGGGTTTCAAACATGGAAATTTCAAGTACGTCCCAAAAGCTTCATATATTTTAGAGTGACTAATTAAGAAGGATCTTGGCTTACGTTTTCATTTTCATGCTTGAAACTTGTTTAAATCTTGGTTGAACCTAGGATTTGACCAGAATCAAATGTGCATAAAATTCTTAAAAAAAATAGAAAAATGAAAAACAAAAGCACATGGTCTTCTTATGTCATATAGTAAGCATTCAAGTTGATAAACAAGGTTTAGACATATTCAAACCAGACAAATCATGTATCTACCCCCTAACCCTAAACTCGGTCTTATGAAGTCTAGCATGAGGAGAAGTCGTTTTGGGTTTCAAACGTTTAAGCCAAAAGCCCCATTTCAAATATTTCAAACTTATTCAAATTTGAAAGACACACAAGTTATAGCACACATAGTGCATACATTCTCACACATACTGCACTAGATGCTAACCCGGCCTATAGTTTGAGGCCATTGGATGAGGTCGAAAAAAATCTTGGATTAGAAATGGGGTTGTTCGAACCCCGTAGTTGGATTTTTTGAACCTTGATCTGTAGTACTGGGCAAAGCCCTAGTTTAACCTATTTAATTATAGATTCGTAGGTCGATTTTTCTACCTTTTTATTATTACTATGCAGCACATGTGTGTTTGCCCGTCGAGTGAAACTCGGAGGAAGAGGGATCACTCGGAAGGAGAGAAGAAGGGAGAGAATTATGGTGTCTCCCCTTTTTCGGGTGATGATGTTGACTTTTGTGCAGGGTTTGTCAGTGAGCAGGAGGTGCGAGCGAGCGAGCGAGTCGAGCGAGGCCGAGAATGAGAGAGATTTGTTTTTTTTTTTTGAGAGGGACGACCGAAGGATCCAGAAGGACCCACAGACTTCCAATACGCATCCTGATGCGTCTTCTCTTGACAAAGAAAATGTCTGGGAGTTTGCGTACCTATTGCACGTGACTTGTGCTCACTGAAGTGTGGGACCTCACGCATGGGCACCACACGTAAGTGACAGACCTGTTGGTGTAAAAACTCGGTTGATTATTATAGTGCATTAGAACAAAGTTTCCTATGGATTCAAGGGTAGGAAATCCAAGTTAACTCATTTACATGACATTATTTTTTCCATGAAGCAAAGTTAACGCACCTATCAATTGGTACATTTTGGAGTGACTAAGAAGGATCCAGGCTTACTTATTCGTTTTCACGTGTAAAACTTGTCTAAATCTTGGTCAAACAAAATTGGCAGAAAATTCAAAAAAAAAACAGAAAAATGAAAAACCAAAGCGCACATAGTCTTCTTATATGTCATATAGTAAGCATTAAAGTTGATAAACAAGGTCTGGACATATTCAAACTAGCTAGACAAATCATGTATCTACCCCCTAACCCCTAAACTCTGTCTTATGACGAAGTCAAGCATGAAGATATATAAGTGGTTTTGGGTTTCAAACATGGAAATTTCAAAAACCTCCCAAAAACTTCATTTTAGGGTGACTAAGAAGGATACAGGCTTCCATTTTCATTTTCATGATCTATACTTGTTTAAATCTTGGTCAAACCTAGGATTTGACCAAGATTCAAATGTGCATCAAAATTCCATAAAAAATCAGAAAAACGAAAAACCAAAGCACATAGTTTTCTTATGTCACATACATATATATAGTAAGCATTCAAAAGTTGATAAACAAGGTCTAGCTAGACATATTCAAATAAGACAAATCATGTATCTACCCCTCTAAAACCATAAATAACTCTGTCTTATGAAGTCAAGCATGAAGAGAAGTGGTTTTTGGTTTCAAACATGGAAATTTCAAAAACCTCCCAAAATTAAAGCTTCGTTTTAGAGTGACTAGTTAAGAAGGATCCAGGCTTACCTTTTCATTTTCATGTTTTAAACTTGTTTAAATCTTGGTCAAACCTAGGATTTGACCAATATTCAAATGGGCATAAAATAAAAAAATAGATAAAATAAAAAACCAAAGCACATATTCTTCTTATGTCATATAGTAAGCATTCAAAAGTTCATAAACAAGGTCTAGACATATTCAAACCAGACAAATCATGTACCCCCTAACCCTAAACTTTGTCTTAATTATATATGAAGTCAAGCATGAAGCAGAGAAGTGTGGTTTTGGGTTTCAAACATGGAAATTTCAAAAACCTCCCAAAAAGCTTCATTTTAATTAGACCGGCTGGTTAATTAAGAAGGATCCATGATTAATTACCTTTTCATTGTCATGTTTTAAACTTGTTTAAATCTTGGTCGAACCTAGGATTTGACCAAGATTCAAATGGGCATAACAATTCAGAAAAAAATCGAAAGAATGAAAAACAAAAGCACATAGTCTTCTTATGTCATATAGTAAGCATTAAAGTTGATAAACATGGTCTAGACATATTCAAACCATACAAATCATGTATCTACCCCTAACCCCTAAACTATGTCTTATGAAGTCAAGCATGAAGAGAAGTGGTTTTGGGTTTCAAAAATGAAAATTTCAAAAACCGCCCAAAAACTTCATTTTAGAGTGACTAAGAAGGATACATGCTTCCCTTTTCATTTTCATGTTTTAAACTTGTTTAAATCTTGGTCAAACCTAGGATTTGATAAACATGGTCTAGACATATTCAAACCAGACAAATCATGTATCTACCCCCTATCGACCCTAAACTTCGTCTTATGAAGTCAAGCATGAAGAGAAGTGGTTTTGGGTTTCAAATAACATGGAAATTTCAAAAACCTCCCAAAATTAAAGCTTCGTTTTAGAGTGACTAGTTAAGAAGGATCCAGGCTTACCTTTTCATTTTCATGTTTTAAACTTGTTTAAATCTTGTTCAAACCTAGGATTTGACCAATATTCAAATGGGCATAAAATAAAAAATAAATAAAATAAAAAACCAAAGCACATAGTCTTCTTATGTCATATAGTAAGCATTCAAGTTCATGAACAAGGTCTAGACATATTCAAACCAGACAAATCATGTACCCCCTAACCCTAAACTTTGTCTTAATTATATATGAAGTCAAGCATGAAGCAGAGAAGTGTGGTTTTGGGTTTCAAACATGGAAATTTCAAAAACCTCCCAAAAAGCTTCATTTTAATTAGACGGGCTGGTTAATTAAGAAGGATCCATGATTAATTACCTTTTCATTGTCATGTTTTAAACATGTTTAAATCTTGGTCGAACCTAGGATTTGACCAAGATTCAAATGGGCATAACAATTCAGAAAAAAATCGAAAGAATGAAAAACAAAAGCACATAGCCTTCTTATGTCATATAGTAAGCATTCAAATTGATAAACATGGTCTAGACATATTCAAACCAGAAAAATCATGTATCTACCCCTAACCCTAAACTCTGTCTTATGAAGTCAAGCATGAACAGAAGTACGGTGGTTTTGGGTTTCAAACATGGTAAATTCAAGAACCTCCCAAAAGCTTCATTTTAGAGTTACTAAGAGAAAGATCCAGACTTAATTACCTTATCATTTTCACATGTTAAACTTGTTTAAATCTTGCTCAACAAACCTAGGATTTTACCAAGATTCTCAAATGGGCATAAAAATCAAAAAATGAAATACCAATGCACATATATAGTCCTCTTATAAGTCATAAAGTAAGCATTCAAGTTGATAAACAAGGTCTAGACATATTCAAACAAGACAAATCATGTATCTACGTACCCCCTATCGACCCTAAACTTCGTCTTATGAAGTCAAGCATGAAGAGAAGTGGTTTTGGGTTTCAAACATGGAAATTTCAAAAACCTCCCAAAATTCAGCTTCATTTTAGAGCGACTAAGAAGGATCGATGCTTACCTTTTCATTTCCATGTTTTAAACTTATTTAAATCTTGGTCAAACCTAGCTAGGATTTGACCAAGATTCAAATGGGCATAAAAATTCAGACAAAAAATCTAAAGAATGAAAAACCAAAGCACATAGCCTTCTTAATTATGTCATATAGTAAACACTCAAGTTGATAAACAAGCTAGGTCTAGACATATTCAAACCAGAAAAATCATGTGTATATCTACCCCTAACCCTAAACTCTGTCGTCTTATGAAGTCAATCATGAAGAGAATTGGTTTTGGGTTTCAAACATGGAAATTTCAAGTACGTCCCAAAAGCTTCATATATTTTAGAGTGACTAATTAAGAAGGATCTTGGCTTACGTTTTCATTTTCATGCTTGAAACTTGTTTAAATCTTGGTTGAACCTAGGATTTGACCAGAATCAAATGTGCATAAAATTCTTAAAAAAAAATAGAAAAATGAAAAACAAAAGCACATGGTCTTCTTATGTCATATAGTAAGCATTCAAGTTGATAAACAAGGTTTAGACATATTCAAACCAGACAAATCATGTATCTACCCCCTAACCCTAAACTCGGTCTTATGAAGTCTAGCATGAGGAGAAGTCGTTTTGGGTTTCAAACGTTTAAGCCAAAAGCCCCATTTCAAATATTTCAAACTTATTCAAATTTGAAAGACACACAAGTTATAGCACACATAGTGCATACATTCTCACACATACTGCACTAGATGCTAACCCGGCCTATAGTTTGAGGCCATTGGATGAGGTCGAAAAAAATCTTGGATTAGAAATGGGGTTGTTCGAACCCCGTAGTTGGATTTTTTGAACCTTGATCTGTAGTACTGGGCAAAGCCCTAGTTTAACCTATTTAATTATAGATTCGTAGGTCGATTTTTCTACCTTTTTATTATTACTATGCAGCACATGTGTGTTTGCCCGTCGAGTGAAACTCGGAGGAAGAGGGATCACTCGGAAGGAGAGAAGAAGGGAGAGAATTATGGTGTCTCCCCTTTTTCGGGTGATGATGTTGACTTTTGTGCAGGGTTTGTCAGTGAGCAGGAGGTGCGAGCGAGCGAGCGAGCGAGTCGAGCGAGGCCGAGAATGAGAGAGATTTGTTTTTTTTTTTTTTTTGAGAGGGACGACCGAAGGATCCAGAAGGACCCACAGACTTCCAATACGCATCCTGATGCGTCTTCTCTTGACAAAGAAAATGTCTGGGAGTTTGCGTACCTATTGCACGTGACTTGTGCTCACTGAAGTGTGGGACCTCACGCATGGGCACCACACGTAAGTGACAGACCTGTTGGTGTAAAAACTCGGTTGATTATTATAGTGCATTAGAACAAAGTTTCCTATGGATTCAAGGGTAGGAAATCCAAGTTAACTCATTTACATGACATTATTTTTTCCATGAAGCAAAGTTAACGCACCTATCAATTGGTACATTTTGGAGTGACTAAGAAGGATCCAGGCTTACTTATTCGTTTTCACGTGTAAAACTTGTCTAAATCTTGGTCAAACAAAATTGGCAGAAAATTCAAAAAAAAAACAGAAAAATGAAAAACCAAAGCGCACATAGTCTTCTTATATGTCATATAGTAAGCATTAAAGTTGATAAACAAGGTCTGGACATATTCAAACTAGCTAGACAAATCATGTATCTACCCCCTAACCCCTAAACTCTGTCTTATGACGAAGTCAAGCATGAAGATATATAAGTGGTTTTGGGTTTCAAACATGGAAATTTCAAAAACCTCCCAAAAACTTCATTTTAGGGTGACTAAGAAGGATACAGGCTTCCATTTTCATTTTCATGATCTATACTTGTTTAAATCTTGGTCAAACCTAGGATTTGACCAAGATTCAAATGTGCATCAAAATTCCAAAAAAAATCAGAAAAATGAAAAACCAAAGCACATAGTTTTCTTATGTCACATACATATATATAGTAAGCATTCAAAAGTTGATAAACAAGGTCTAGCTAGACATATTCAAATAAGACAAATCATGTATCTACCCCTCTAAAACCATAAATATAACTCTGTCTTATGAAGTCAAGCATGAAGAGAAGTGGTTTTTGGTTTCAAACATGGAAATTTCAAAAACCTCCCAAAATTAAAGCTTCGTTTTAGAGTGACTAGTTAAGAAGGATCCAGGCTTACCTTTTCATTTTCATGTTTTAAACTTGTTTAAATCTTGGTCAAACCTAGGATTTGACCAATATTCAAATGGGCATAAAATAAAAAAATAGATAAAATAAAAAACCAAAGCACATATTCTTCTTATGTCATATAGTAAGCATTCAAAAGTTCATAAACAAGGTCTAGACATATTCAAACCAGACAAATCATGTACCCCCTAACCCTAAACTTTGTCTTAATTATATATGAAGTCAAGCATGAAGCAGAGAAGTGTGGTTTTGGGTTTCAAACATGGAAATTTCAAAAACCTCCCAAAAAGCTTCATTTTAATTAGACTGGCTGGTTAATTAAGAAGGATCCATGATTAATTACCTTTTCATTGTCATGTTTTAAACTTGTTTAAATCTTGGTCGAACCTAGGATTTGACCAAGATTCAAAATGGGCATAACAATTCAGAAAAAAATCGAAAGAATGAAAAACAAAAGCACATAGCCTTCTTATGTCATATAGTAAGCATTCAAATTGATAAACATGGTCTAGACATATTCAAACCAGAAAAATCATGTATCTACCCCTAACCCTAAACTCTATCTTATGAAGTCAAGCATGAACAGAAGTACGGTGGTTTTGGGTTTCAAACATGGTAAATTCAAGAACCTCCCAAAAGCTTCATTTTAGAGTTACTAAGAGAAAGATCCAGACTTAATTACCTTATCATTTTCACATGTTAAACTTGTTTAAATCTTGCTCAACAAACCTAGGATTTTACCAAGATTCTCAAATGGGCATAAAAATCAAAAAATGAAATACCAATGCACATAGTCCTCTTATAAGTCATAAAGTAAGCATTCAAGTCGATAAACAAGGTCTAGACATATTCAAACAAGACAAATCATGTATCTACCCCCTATCGACCCTAAACTTCGTCTTATGAAGTCAAGCATGAAGAGAAGTGGTTTTGGGTTTCAAACATGGAAATTTCAAAAACCTCCCAAAATTCAGCTTCATTTTAGAGCGACTAAGAAGGATCGATGCTTACCTTTTCATTTCCATGTTTTAAACTTATTTAAATCTTGGTCAAACCTAGCTAGGATTTGACCAAGATTCAAATGGGCATAAAAATTCAGACAAAAAATCTAAAGAATGAAAAACCAAAGCACATAGCCTTCTTAATTATGTCATATAGTAAACACTCAAGTTGATAAACAAGCTAGGTCTAGACATATTCAAACCAGAAAAATCATGTGTATATCTACCCCTAACCCTAAACTCTGTCTTATGAAGTCAATCATGAAGAGAATTGGTTTTGGGTTTCAAACATGGAAATTTCAAGTACGTCCCAAAAGCTTCATATATTTTAGAGTGACTAATTAAGAAGGATCTTGGCTTACGTTTTCATTTTCATGCTTGAAACTTGTTTAAATCTTGGTTGAACCTAGGATTTGACCAGAATCAAATGTGCATAAAATTCTTAAAAAAAATAGAAAAATGAAAAACAAAAGCACATGGTCTTCTTATGTCATATAGTAAGCATTCAAGTTGATAAACAAGGTTTAGACATATTCAAACCAGACAAATCATGTATCTACCCCCTAACCCTAAACTCGGTCTTATGAAGTCTAGCATGAGGAGAAGTCGTTTTGGGTTTCAAACGTTTAAGCCAAAAGCCCCATTTCAAATATTTCAAACTTATTCAAATTTGAAAGACACACAAGTTATAGCACACATAGTGCATACATTCTCACACATACTGCACTAGATGCTAACCCGGCCTATAGTTTGAGGCCATTGGATGAGGTCGAAAAAATCTTGGATTAGAAATGGGGTTGTTCGAACCCCGTAGTTGGATTTTTTGAACCTTGATCTGTAGTACTGGGCAAAGCCCTAGTTTAACCTATTTAATTATAGATTCGTAGGTCGATTTTTCTACCTTTTTATTATTACTATGCAGCACATGTGTGTTTGCCCGTCGAGTGAAACTCGGAGGAAGAGGGATCACTCGGAAGGAGAGAAGAAGGGAGAGAATTATGGTGTCTCCCCTTTTTCGGGTGATGATGTTGACTTTTGTGCAGGGTTTGTCAGTGAGCAGGAGGTGCGAGCGACGAGCGAGTCGAGCGAGGCCGAGAATGAGAGAGATTTGTTTTTTTTTTTGAGAGGGACGACCGAAGGATCCAGAAGGACCCACAGACTTCCAATACGCATCCTGATGCGTCTTCTCTTGACAAAGAAAATGTCTGGGAGTTTGCGTACCTATTGCACGTGACTTGTGCTCACTGAAGTGTGGGACCTCACGCATGGGCACCACACGTAAGTGACAGACCTGTTGGTGTAAAAACTCGGTTGATTATTATAGTGCATTAGAACAAAGTTTCCTATGGATTCAAGGGTAGGAAATCCAAGTTAACTCATTTACATGACATTATTTTTTCCATGAAGCAAAGTTAACGCACCTATCAATTGGTACATTTTGGAGTGACTAAGAAGGATCCAGGCTTACTTATTCGTTTTCACGTGTAAAACTTGTCTAAATCTTGGTCAAACAAAATTGGCAGAAAATTCAAAAAAAAAACAGAAAAATGAAAAACCAAAGCGCACATAGTCTTCTTATATGTCATATAGTAAGCATTAAAGTTGATAAACAAGGTCTGGACATATTCAAACTAGCTAGACAAATCATGTATCTACCCCCTAACCCCTAAACTCTGTCTTATGACGAAGTCAAGCATGAAGATAAGTGGTTTTGGGTTTCAAACATGGAAATTTCAAAAACCTCCCAAAAACTTCATTTTAGGGTGACTAAGAAGGATACAGGCTTCCATTTTCATTTTCATGATCTATACTTGTTTAAATCTTGGTCAAACCTAGGATTTGACCAAGATTCAAATGTGCATCAAAATTCCAAAAAAATCAGAAAAATGAAAAACCAAAGCACATAGTTTTCTTATGTCACATACATATATATAGTAAGCATTCAAAAGTTGATAAACAAGGTCTAGCTAGACATATTCAAATAAGACAAATCATGTATCTACCCCTCCAAAACCATAAATAACTCTGTCTTATGAAGTCAAGCATGAAGAGAAGTGGTTTTTGGTTTCAAACATGGAAATTTCAAAAACCTCCCAAAATTAAAGCTTCGTTTTAGAGTGACTAGTTAAGAAGGATCCAGGCTTACCTTTTCATTTTCATGTTTTAAACTTGTTTAAATCTTGGTCAAACCTAGGATTTGACCAATATTCAAATGGGCATAAAATAAAAAAATATATAAAATAAAAAACCAAAGCACATATTCTTCTTATGTCATATAGTAAGCATTCAAAAGTTCATAAACAAGGTCTAGACATATTCAAACCAGACAAATCATGTACCCCCTAACCCTAAACTTTGTCTTAATTATATATGAAGTCAAGCATGAAGCAGAGAAGTGTGGTTTTGGGTTTCAAACATGGAAATTTCAAAAACCTCCCAAAAAGCTTCATTTTAATTAGACTGGCTGGTTAATTAAGAAGGATCCATGATTAATTACCTTTTCATTGTCATGTTTTAAACTTGTTTAAATCTTGGTCGAACCTAGGATTTGACCAAGATTCAAATGGGCATAACAATTCAGAAAAAAATCGAAAGAATGAAAAACAAAAGCACATAGCCTTCTTATGTCATATAGTAAGCATTCAAATTGATAAACATGGTCTAGACATATTCAAACCAGAAAAATCATGTATCTACCCCTAACCCTAAACTCTGTCTTATGAAGTCAAGCATGAACAGAAGTACGGTGGTTTTGGGTTTCAAACATGGTAAATTCAAGAACCTCCCAAAAGCTTCATTTTAGAGTTACTAAGAGAAAGATCCAGACTTAATTACCTTATCATTTTCACATGTTAAACTTGTTTAAATTTTGCTCAACAAACCTAGGATTTTACCAAGATTCTCAAATGGGCATAAAAATCAAAAAATGAAATACCAATGCACATAGTCCTCTTATAAGTCATAAAGTAAGCATTCAAGTTGATAAACAAGGTCTAGACATATTCAAACAAGACAAATCATGTATCTACCCCCTATCGACCCTAAACTTCGTCTTATGAAGTCAAGCATGAAGAGAAGTGGTTTTGGGTTTCAAACATGGAAATTTCAAAAACCTCCCAAAATTCAGCTTCATTTTAGAGCGACTAAGAAGGATCGATGCTTACCTTTTCATTTCCATGTTTTAAACTTATTTAAATCTTGGTCAAACCTAGCTAGGATTTGACCAAGATTCAAATGGGCATAAAAATTCAGACAAAAAATCTAAAGAATGAAAAACCAAAGCACATAGCCTTCTTAATTATGTCATATAGTAAACACTCAAGTTGATAAACAAGCTAGGTCTAGACATATTCAAACCAGAAAAATCATGTGTATATCTACCCCTAACCCTAAACTCTGTCTTATGAAGTCAATCATGAAGAGAATTGGTTTTGGGTTTCAAACATGGAAATTTCAAGTACGTCCCAAAAGCTTCATATATTTTAGAGTGACTAATTAAGAAGGATCTTGGCTTACGTTTTCATTTTCATGCTTGAAACTTGTTTAAATCTTGGTTGAACCTAGGATTTGACGAGAATCAAATGTGCATAAAATTCTTAAAAAAAATAGAAAAATGAAAAACAAAAGCACATGGTCTTCTTATGTCATATAGTAAGCATTCAAGTTGATAAACAAGGTTTAGACATATTCAAACCAGACAAATCATGTATCTACCCCCTAACCCTAAACTCGGTCTTATGAAGTCTAGCATGAGGAGAAGTCGTTTTGGGTTTCAAATGTTTAAGCCAAAAGCCCCATTTCAAATATTTCAAACTTATTCAAATTTGGTTCAAATTTGAAAGACACACAAGTTATAGCACACATAGTGCATACATTCTCACACATACTGCACTAGATGCTAACCCGGCCTATAGTTTGAGGTTTTTGAAATTTCCATGTTTGAAACCCAAAACCACTTCTCTTCATGCTTGGCTTCGTAAGATAGAGTTTAGGGTTTGGGGTAGATACGTACATGATTTTTCTAAGTATTTTTACGCCCATTTGAATCTTCGTCAAATCCTAAGTTTGACCAAGATTTGAACAAGTTTAAAAACATGAAAATGAAAAGGGTAAGCCTGGATCCTTGTTTAGGGTTAGGGGGTAGATACATGATTTTTGTGGTTTGAATATGTCAGACCTTGTTTATCACCTTGATATATGACATAGGAAGACGGTGTGCTTTTGTTTTTCTTTTTTTTGAATTTTTATGCCCATTTGAATCTTGGTCAAGTCATAGGTTTGACCAAGATTTAAACATGTTTAAAACATGAAAATGAAAAGGTAAGCCTGGATCCTTCTTAGTCACTCCAAAATGTACCAATTGATAAATGAGTTAACTTGGCTTCATGGAAAAAATAATGTCATGTAAATGATTTAACTTGGCTTTCGTACCCTTGAATCCATAGGAAACTTTGTATAAATGTAGTAGTATAATAATCAACCGAGTTTTTACATCAACAGGTCTGTCACTTACGTGTGGTGCCCATGCGTGAGGTCCCACACTTCAGTGAGCACAAGTCACGTGCAATAGGTACGCAAACTCCCAGCCATTTTCTTTGTCAAGAAAAGACGCATCAGGATGCGTATTGGAAGTATGTGGGTCCTTCTGGATCCTTCGGTCGTCCCTCTCAAAAAAAAAAAAAATCTCTCTCATTCTCGGCCTCGCTCGACTCGCTCGCTCGCTCGCTCGCTCGCACCTCCTGCTCACTGACAAACCCTGCACAAAAGTCAACATCATCACCCGAAAAAGGGGAGACACCATAATTCTCTCCCTTCTTCTCTCCTTCCGAGTGATCCCTCTTCCTCCGAGTTTCACTCGACGGGCAAACACACATGTGCTGCATAGTAATAATAAAAAAGTAGAAAAATCGACCTACGAATCTATGATTAAATAGGTTAAACTAGGGTTTTGCCCACTACTACAGATCAAGTTCAAAAATATCCAACTACTAGTTCGATTTTGGGCTACTAATATAAAATTAAAATAAGTTGAACTAGTATTCCTCTAAAAAATCATTTTGGTATGCATTGTTTGATACTTTTCATAGCTATAGTGCATCACAAATTTATGATTTCATGCTTTGCTTTGCCAATTTCGATTTTTTCTAACCACCTTCTCTTTGATTTCAAATTTAGGTCAAACTATCGATGCCTACTATGTGTTCTACTTGAATTGGATGCAGCGTGCGCACATGTTTTGCCATTGTTCTGGGCTTCCACACATCTTTGGGGCATCCAAGTATTTAAGTTACCTTGTTTTTTTGAATTGTAATTCATACCCTTCCTCCCAATTTTTATGCCCATTTGAATCTTGGTCAAATCCTAAGTTTGACCAAGATTTGAACAAGTTTAAAACATGAAAATGAAAAGGTAAGCCTGAATCCTTCTTAGTCACTCAAAAATGAGAAGCTTTTGGGAGTTTTTTGAAATTTCCATGTTTCAAACCCAAAACCACTTCTCTTCATGCTTGACTTCATAAGACAGAGTTTAGGGTTAGGGGGTAGATACATGATTTGTCTAGTTTGTTGTTTAGACCTTGTTTATCAACTTGAATATAATGCTTACTATATGACATAATAATACTATGTGCTTTGGTTTTCATTTTTTTTTGATTTTTTCTGAATTTTTATGCCCATTTGATCTTGGTCAAATCCTAGGCTTAACCAATATTTAAACAAGTTTAAAACATGAAAATGAAAAGGTAAGCCTGTATCCTTCTTAGTCACTCCAAAATGAAGCTTTTGGGAAGGTTTTTGAAATTTCCATGTTTGAAATCCAAAACGACTTCTCTTCGTGCTTGACTTCATAAGACAAAGTTTAGGGCTAGGGGTAGAAACATGATTTTTCTGGTTTGAATATGTCTAGACCTTGTTTACCAACTTGAGTGCTTACTATATGACATAAGAAGGCTATATGCTTTGGTTTTTCATTTTTTTTGAAATTTTATGCCCATTTGAATCTTGATCAAATCTTAGGTACGGTTTGACCAAGATTTGAACAATTTTAAAACATGAAAATAAAAGGTAAGCCCAACCTGGATCCTTTAGTCACTCTAAAATGAAGCTTTTGGGGGGTTCTTGAAATTTCCAAGTTTGAAACCCAAAACCACTTTTCTTCATGCTTGACTACATAAGACAGAGTTTAGGGTTAGGGGTAGATACATGATTTTTCTTGTTTGAATATATCTAGACCTTGTTTATATCAACTTTAATGCTAACTATATGACATAAGAAAACTATGTGCTTTGGTTTTTAATTTTTCTGATTTTTTTTTTTGATGCACATTTGAATCTTTGTCAAATCCTAGGTTTGACCAAGATTTAAACAAGTATAAAACATGAAAATGAAAAGGGGAAGCCTGTATCCTTTCTTAGTCACTCTAAAATGAAGTTTTTGGGATGTTCTTGAAATTTTCATGTTTGAAACCCAAAACCACTTCTCTTCATGCTTGACTTCATAAGATAGATCAGTTTAGGGGCTAGGGGATAGATACATGATTTGCCTAGGTTTGAATATGCATGTCCAAACCTTGTTTATCAACTTGAATGCTTACTATATGACATAAGAAGACTATATGCTTTTGTTTTTCATTTTTCTGATTTTTTTAAAATTTTATGCCCATTTGAATCTTTTGGTCAAATCCTTGGTTTAATTTGACACGGATTTAAACAAGTTTAAAATATGAAAATGAAAAGGTGGTAAGCAGGCATGGATCCTTCTTATATATATTAGTCACTCTAAAATGAAGCTTTTGGGAGGTTTTTGAAATTTCCATGTTTGAAACCCAAAACCACTTCTCTTCATGTTGTTGACTTCATAAGATAGAGTTTAGGGGTTAGGGGTATAGATACATGATTTGTCTTGTTTGAATATGTGTCTAGACCTTGTTTATCAACTTTAATGCTTACTATATGACATAAGAACACTATGTGCTTTAATTTGGTTTTTATTTTTTTAAATTTTGATGCACATTTTGAATCTTGGTCAAATCCTAGGTTTGACCGAGATTTGAACAAGTTTAAAACAAGAAAATAAAAGGTAAGCCCGCCAGACTGGATCCTTCTTAGTCACTCTATAATGAAGCTTTTAGGGGGGTTGTTGAAAATGTAAGCATGTATCCTTCTTAGTACGTCACACCACAATGCTTTTGGGAGGGTTTTTGAAATGTCCATGTTTGAAACCCAAAACGACTTCTCTTCGTGCTTGACTTCATAATTAAGACAAAGTTTAGGGTTAGGGGTAGATACATGATTTTTCTGGTTTGAATATGTCTACACTTTGTTTATCAACTAGCTTGAGTTTTGGGTTTCAAACATGGAAATTTCAAGAACCTCCCAAAAGCTTCATTTTAGAGTGACTAAGAAGGATCCAGGCTTACCTTTTCATTTTCATGTTTTAAACTTGTTTAAATCCTGGTCAAACCTAGGATTTGACAAAGATTCAAATATATGGGCATAAAATTCAAAAAAAATAGAAAAATGAAAAACCAAAGCACATAATCTTCTTATGTCATATAGTAAGCATTAAAGTTGACAAAAAAGGTCTAGACATATGCAAACTAGACAAATCATGTATCTACCCCCTAACCCCTAAACTCTGTCTTATGAAGTCAAGCATGAAGAGAAGTCGTTTTGGGTTTCAAACATGGAAATTTCAAGAACATCCCAAAAGCTTCATTTTAGAGTGACTAAGAAGGATCCATGATTACCTTTTCATTTTCATGTTTTAAACTTGTTTAATCTTGGTCAAACCTAGGATTTGACCAAGATTCAAGTGGGCACAAAATTTAAAAAATCAGAAAAATGAAAAACCAAAGTACATAGTCTTCTTATGTCATGTAGTAAGCATTCAAGTTGATAAAATGGTTCATGCAGGCGTCTTAGCTCCTAAAAAAAATTATACACCAATTGATTTGACGAATTGATGATTTACTCTAGTCTGCTTCTAGACCATGCAGCTAGCGAGTATTCATATGTACTGCATGGAGCCCCCAACTTTTGACTTCCCGTGTCGGAAAAGGCCTGTCTAATAATGTGGGGCAGTGAGGTATCCCGAAGTATCTAGAGGGTTCCAGTGTTTCAGGCTTTCAGCATCGCCAGTCCAAGGGAAGGATGGGTGACGAATCCGTGCATTCACAGCCGTTTAGATCTGAAGAGTCCTTGTATGATGAGCGGTAGATAGCACCTCTAAGCTGCAAATCAACAGCTTCAATTACTTCAAATGAGCATTGGCCGGAAGGCTGACAGAGTGAAAAAATTCAATTTCAAAAACTCATGTATAGAATAGAAAAAAATAAAAAACATGTAGATAGAATAGAGGTATAGATAGATTAGCCCAAAAAAGAAGAGGACGGGGAAATTTCGAACGCTCGCCTTTAACTCAGCACAGCAGACACCTCCCTCGCGCACCTAAACTTTCGAACGCGCGCCCAATATTTCGAACGCTCGCCTTTAACTCAGCACCCAGCCCACCTTGTTCTTCTCTAGACACCTCCTTCGGCGCCCTGTTCTTCTCTAGACACACCCTCGGTGAACCAGGCCGCGCACCAAAACTTCCCCACGCTGTCTATCAGCCGCGTCAGCCGGCGACTGCTGGTGGCGCCGTTCTTCTCCAGCCGCACCGGCAGGCGCGGTCAGCTGGTAGATCCTCACGGTATGCATGCTATCTTCAGGCCTGGGCAAGTACGATTCATTATAGCTCAATCGAAGTCAGTCGCCGTCGCCCAGCCCTTATAAGTTCGTTAGTTCGTTCGAATCGATCGGTTGATATTGTTTTCCTCTCGATGTGTTTGTTTGACATTGTTTTCCGCTTTACCTATTTGCTCGAATTCGTTCGTACTGTACACTGTACTGCTCACCATTGCCCAATGTCTGTAGTCGTCGCTTGGTGCCAGTCCTCTATGGACCTGTTTGTAATCTTATTACTTCTGGGTTCTTTGCACTGCTAATACATCGGTGGATTTACGGCCAAAAAGAAGAAAGAATTTGTTGGTATTATATTGCTTTCGATTGATCTGTTCGCCCCCAAGCTTTTACAGAAGCCGCAAGAGATTCAAGGATGAAATGGCTCTCCTTGTTTGCGGTGGCGGATCTACAGGGTATGCCGTATATGCCACGGCATACCCTGCGTCCAAGCCGTGCAAGATCTTTGATAGTTTAATGAGCTGAGCAATTAATCAAGATGAGTGATGTATATGTATACATGCGGTGCTAATACATGTGGCGGTGCAGCCATGCGAACACTGAGCTAGTGCATGTAACCGATTGATTAGACATCCGATTGATTTGGCCAAAATCCGGTGATAACACATGCCCCCCTGGTTTTGGTAATGATAATATCAAAACCATCTGTTTTTCCTTCGAGGGGTCATGTCGTGGCAGAGCAGAACCGTCGCAGTATTCTTCATCATGACGCCTTGCCTTCTCAACTTCTCTGCACGATTTGACAGTTTTGAATATTTTATGATTTGCCACACTTTTCTTAAAAGTGTCTATTATTTGCCACATGACCACCACATGTCTCTTTTTATTTAACCGCATCGAACAGTTCACTTCTTCATCCTCCTGCTTCAAACCAGCCATCGGCCCAAAAACCCTCCTCCTCTGTAACCATGTCTTCCTCTTCCTCCTCCCAATCCTTTTCCTCGAGTGAGCTGGAGCCAGAGGTCAGCCAGATGGAAGCGTACAATAGGCGCGCTCCCAAGCATTGGGACGAGCAAGAGTTCGACTTCGACTTCGTACCAGAGGGTCGACCCGAGGACCTCGTCTGGTCGGATGGCGACATGCCCCTGACTGACGGGGAAGATGACCTCCGATTCCTGATTGACGGAGAACTGGAGGCGGAGAGCGACGACGACGACCCTCTCTTCCGGGGTAAATTCACTTCCTCCACCAAAGAAGAAGAAGAAGAAGAAGAGGACGACGAAGACGAAGACATCTCCTCCGACACGAAGAAGGAACCAGAGGACGACACCTCCTCCGATGAACCGCCACCAAAGCGCATCCGTGGCTGGGCCTGGTCCGATGAGGAGGATGATGATGAAGAGGAAGAGGCCTCCGCTGAAGGTCACAGTAGCAGCGACGAGGAATTCGTCGACAGTAGCAATGACGGCAGCTACCCCAGCGACGACGAAGACGGCAACAGCCCTTAGAGTAGGGATTTACTAGCATAAGACTAGCCGTAGCAATCTGTTCCCCTTTTGTTGAGCAATCAGCTTCTCCTTGTAAGAAATCCCCTTTTAAATCAATGAAGATGGATAGATTCTTCCTTTTGAGGGCAATCAGCTCTTCTATGTAAGAAATCTGATCATCGATGAAGAATTTCCTCTAATTTGACTTTGTCGATTTTCTTCAAATTGATTTAGCCGATTTTCCCTCAATACTCCACTATAATAAATATAGCATATCTATGATAGTACTCTATGATACCACCCACTATGCACCCATGTTCCAAACACCACTCCCGCTGACTGTACCTTATTGTATCGAGCGATAAGCTTGATGAGCAACCCAAACAAACAAAAAAAAGACTGTACCTTATTGTACTTGCTCTTACCCGTATCTTCTCTTTCTCTTTCATCGCGAGTGCAGCTAATTCAGTTAGTCTTCCAATGAATATTAATATTTTGTCTCAATGATGTCATGTTTCGACTAACAATTAGCACTTTTGAATTCTTAGATTGCCTTTTCACACGATGCACTTCTTTTAATTTATTTTACCACATTTCAATGTGAACCTTGACCAAATAAATAGGACAACAATATCACGATCATATAATACATAAGCAGCATTGTTAGAATCGTGTTGGAAAATACTTTCTAATGATACCAGTTTTATATCAATTTTTTTATATACTTCATCCTGAAAAATATGTTTCAACTTCATCAAAACTTGCATGTATCTGCAAACTAAACTCATCTAAATACATGTATATCTACATAAAATTGAAACATCATTTTTAAATAGAGAGATATAGATTAATATTTTTTCGAAGATAAAATACGAAAAACAAGGGTGCATTGTTTATTGAAATGGAGTGAGTAGTATATATAAAATCATTTTAGTTGCCAATGATCATGTTGAGGGCCTCTATTTCTTGTTTTGCTCAGGCCCTCCGTATTCTCAGGTACGGCCCTGGTGGTCTATGAACCTGTATGTAATCTTATTACTTTTGGCTTCTTTGCACTGCTAATAGATCGGCGGAATTACGGCAAAAAAGAAGAAAGAATGTGTTGGTATTGTATTGCTTTCGATAGATCTGTTCGCCCCTCCCCCCCAAGCATTTATAGATGGCACAAGAGATTCAAGGATGAAATTGCTCTCCTTGTTCATAAGGCAAAGAGGAAATCATATCATGGGTAGAACATTATATATATATTTTGCTGCTTGGGATCTATGATCCTTTTAGTTGCTGCTCTCCAGCAACTTTTGTACATATTTCCCTCTTTTTATTAATAAAAAAATAATAAGTGGGGAAACCCAGTGGTCAGCCTAAAAAAATCTGTTCGCTAGGTAGCCGTAGTTTTGCACTCAGTTTGTTTGCTGAAATCGGCTCAAATAATGTAGCATTTATAGTTTTATATTCGACCTGTTTGCTCAGGTATGCTTGCTTACATTCGTAGGTGACCTGTTTGTTGAAATAGCTTATCGCTTCTCTGACCATCTATCTCCTCAACAGATGGACAGAACTTGGATATTATTTGACTCATTAACCACACCAACATATTTGAGTGGTATTGAAGACTTCATGAAGCACGTTAGTGATTTTACTGACGGCGACAAGACAAAGGAAGTGATTTGTCCATGCCGCGTATGTTTGAATATTGGGTCCAAGCCTCAACATGTAGTCTCAGATCATTTATTCGTTTATGGGATGGACCAGACATATATCAGGTGGATTAACCATGGTGAACACTATGATCAGCCTGACATTATTGATCCTCTTTATTCTGATGGTTATCAGCCTGAAGATCTCGTCCAGGATGAGGCTACTGCTAATTTGTTACGGGATCTGTATCCATATGCAAGCCAACAGCCCCATGGTTATCACAAAAAGCCTCTTTTCCATGACCTGATAGAAGATGCTAAGCGCTTAGTGGCCCCTGGTTCTGTTGTGTCAAGATTCGAATTAATTGTGAAATTACTTCATGACAAGTCATACCAGGGGATTACCAATAAAGCGTTCAATGCAGTTGCGAAGACATACAGCGATGCACTCCCTGGGGCTGGACTGCCAAAATCCTTTTATGAGGTGAAGCAGTACATCAAGGTACTGGGACTTGGATATGAGAAGATTGATTTTTGCAAAAATAACTGTGCACTGTTTTGGATGGAGTATAATGACCTCGATGAATGTCCAGTATGTAAGGAATCAAGATGGAAACATGATGGAGCTGGTGGTAAGAAAAAGATTCCTTGGAAGGTTCTGAGATACTTTCCACTTGTACAAAGATTGCAGAGGTTGTTTGCTTCAGAACAAACATCTCGGGAAACAAGATGGCACAAAGAGATTCTCACGCCCGACCCTGATTTACTGAGGCATCCTGCTGATGGCGATGAATGGAAGCAATTCGACCTGGATCATCCAGATTTTGCTGCAGATCCAAGGAACCTGAGACTTGGCCTTGCTACAGATGGATTCAACCCATTTGGCAACATGAGCAACTCGTATAGCATGTGGCCAGTACTAGTTACACCTTACAACCAGGCTCCCTGGACATGCACCGATCAGTCGAACTGTATGATGGCCTTACTCATCCCAGGTCCCAAATCTCCTGGGAAGGATTTTGATGTGTTCATGCAGCCTCTTATTAGAGACTTGCAAACATTATGGGAGGGTGTCCCTACACGGGATGTGTGTCAACCTAAAGAACAAAATTTTCTATTACGTGCTGCTGTACTGTATTGCACCCATGATTATCCAGCTTTGGGCACTATGTCAGGCAGAGTAACATCAGGTTATAATGCATGTGTTCACTGTGATACTGATCAGCTGGCAGTGAGGATAATAAACAAGATATGCTATATGGGCCATCGCCGTTTCCTTCCATTAGATCACAGTTTCCGAAAAAATAGAAAAAAATTGCAATTTATTGGTGATCAGGCCTGTAAAAAGACTAAACCGCAGCACTTTAAGAGTCACGAGTTGGAGGCGCACCTAGAAGCGGTCAGAAATGTTAAACCAGGAAAACCACCAGCCGCCACAGCAGGTACAGCAGAGAAGAATACAGAAGATGCAGCAGCAGTAGTAGCAGATAGAAAAAGGAAGAAGAGACGAGATGAACTGAGTCTAGCAGCTACCAAAAGGAAGATGGGAGGTGAAATAGCAGCACGTACCAAGAGGAAGGAAATGGAAAATGATAGACCGAGAATATTTTATAAGCGCAGGACCACTCTTTGGGACTTGCCGTATTGGGCTGGTAAGAAGCTTCGGCATAATATTGATATCATGCACATGGAGAAGAATATATGTGACAGCATTGTCGGCACATTACTCAACATTCCATCCAAGACAAAAGATAGCTCAAATGCTAGGATTGATTGTGCAACATTGAATGTTAACAGGCACTTGCAACTGGATCGTAATGACAAAGTGAACAAAGGCAAGGAAAAACATTATAAATTTCGAGGCGCGGAATTCACATTGCCGATGCCTAAAAGGAGATTATTTTGTGAGTACCTCCGAGGTGTGATGTTCCCGTTCGGATTTGCTTCCAACATTGCAAATTGTCTCAATGCTGAAGGAAACAAGCTCCAAGGGTTGAAAACTCACGATTGTCACATCCTGCTGCAAAGGCTTTTAGCTATTGGCATTAAAGATTTAGTGAAGCCAAATATGTACAACGTGATTGCAGAGTTGGGAAGGTTCTTTAGGGAAATATGTAGTAAAACTCTAAGCAGAGCTGTTGTAGAACGTCTTAAGGTGGACATAGCAGTAATCCTGTGCAAGCTGGAGCTGATATATCCTCCAGCCTTCTTTGATGTGATGGTGCATTTGGCTGTTCATCTACCTGATGAGGCACTTTTAAGAGGTCCGGTACAGTATGGATGGATGTACCCTATAGAACGTCGACTGTGCACTTTCAAGAATACAGTTAGGAACAAAGCTAGACCGGAGGCTTGCATTGCAGTGGCGTATATTGCTGCTGAAGCATATACATTTGCCTCAAGATATATTCCTGATATTGAGACCAGATTCAATCGGGGTCGCAGAATTTTGGAAGTTGGAGGATCTGTTTTTAAACATGGTGTTGAGCTAATAGGAAAGAGGACCGAAAAAACATTAGAGCAGTCTGAATTTGAACAGCTGTCTTGGTATGTGCTGAATAATGCTACAGAGGCTGATGAATATGTTAAGTGAGTACTATGCACACGAACTACTCAGTTCCTCGCATATACTATGAACTTGTATCAAAATGAAATATATTCAGCTGACTTGGCTATGTTTTGCAGGTTGTACATGGAAACGAATGGAAAGCTATCGGCACGTGGGAGTGGGTTTCAGGACTGGTTTGAGAAATATGTAAGATGTTCAATTGCACTCTGACTTGTCTATGTGTTTTCACATGAGATGACCTCTTGTCTATTTTGTAATCGTAGATCTCGAAACTCCATGCGGAGAATCCAGGCGCTGTTAGTGCTGATCTCCTTGTCCTATCACGTGGTCCAGATAAGAGGGTGTTGGTAGCTGCAGCTTGCAATGCCAATGGTGTCCATTACAGCTCCTATGAGCGTGAACAACATTTGAAGACACGAAATAGTGGCATCACAACCAGTGGAGATCACTTGACAACCAGAAAAAAGAGATCAGAGTCATTTGACCATTATGGTCACATAGAAGAGGTTATTCAGTTGTTCTATAGTGATAAGGTTACTGTCCGATCTGTGGTTCTATTTAAGTGTTATTGGTACAACCAAGATCCAAACAAGGGCAAAGGTGCCAGAAATGATGGGTATTTCATATCAGTCGATACTACTGCTCAGTGGTACAAGGATGATCCTTATATTTTGGTACCTCAAGCGGCCAAGGTACTTTTCTTGGAAGACAGATCTAGAAAAGGATGGCAGTATGTGCAAAAGTTTGTGGCAAGGAACATATATGATTTGGATGAGAATGCGGATCCAATAATTGGTGCCCAGCAAGATGATTTCGCTGGTTGTATGCAAACTAAAGTTGCTGACATTGATGAAACCTCGTTGGATACAGGTATCCCTGCACATGATGGAGAAGTAGATTTCACTGTTGAGGTTAGCATAGTCGACAAAGAGATGGATAAACTGAAGCTACCTGGTGAATCTCAGGAGGAGAATGGACAGGACGAGCAGGATGAGACCATGCACGAATATGACGGAGGAATGATGATGATGATGATGATGATGATGATGATGATGATGATGATGATGATGATTAGACTCTTGTCTCTGTATCATGCTGTGAGATGAAGAACCATGATTTGTTTTGATTTTTCTATTTGGAAAATGTATGAGTCCTGAAGACAATTATCTGTTGGATTGTAATCCCATGATGACTAATTATTTATGTTTGTTGTCCTACTAAAAGTTGGTCAAACTTAATTGTGTGGAAGTAATCACATGCTGTTTGATTCATAGGGTCATATCCCATAGGAAAATAGAATGATAATAGATCAAACTAATGCAGAATATCTTATAACCACAATCAAATAGAATTTCTCTTGACATAGGATTCAAGTTGGCATGGCATCCCTATCATACAGGGTTTTTATTCATACTATGCTACAAATCGAAAATAAGATGGGTCAGCACTTTATCGCGGCAGATAGGGCAGCTGGCGTTCGTTACAAACCAGGAGAAGATGCACTTCCTATGGAACGGGTGTTTGCATCCCCGGAGACGCACCGTTGTGCGCTGCGACAGCCCCAGCATGCATATGCTGCAGTGGCCGTCCTCCGGCGCAACTAGGACCCAACTGTCCTGCAGCGCCGGCAAGTTGACGATGAGCCGGTGGTCCACCCTAAGGGTGAGGTCGAAGTGGAGGCCACCGAGCCGACGACACGCCTGCTGCCACATCAGGTGCATAACATCGTAAGGCATGATGATGTCCCACTCCTCCTCCGTGAGGTTCAGGTTCTTGAGCAGCCATACACGGGCAAGAATCTCGCGCATAGTTCGCACGACATTGCCCCCACTACGCAGCTTCCTCGGAGGCAAGCTAAGATCCAGCACCACCTCTTCGCAGGGTGTAGTGGTGATATCGTCCTCATCCAGTGGGGCAGGGAGGGGGCCGGCCATCCTCCTGAGCTCGTACGTCCTCGAGAAGAAGATGTGCACTGTCATAGTGTACGGGGACGCCTCGCCCTCGCCCACGGCCGGCGGCTCGCCGACGGAGAAGTCGGTCGTGCTTGCCGACACACGGCAGGCACGGAAGACATGTGGGCCAGACTCGATGATGCGCTCGCGTGAGGAGCGCTCTAGTAGGGGCGTCGCCGCCATTGGGGATTCTTCGGAGGGCTGTAGACTGGCGGCTAGTCGACGGTGAGGTGGTTGGTGTGAGATCTCTGGGATGAGGCCAGGGGAAGTGGGCGAAGTGCTCGGGACTAGGGACTGCCCTCAACTTTCCGCAGTAGTTTATGATAATAATTGGTGGACGAGGGAGACTAGTCCAGAGACTACCCAAAGTTGATAAATCATGTTCGAGGGAAAATGCCCAAGATTTATTATCAAAATTCAAGCTAATTTCGCCGATTTTGTTCTGCCGTTCATTAGACATCATCCAACGGCCTTTGGTCTCTGGGATTCGCTGCTACAGTGTCATCGAGTACTATTTTCTACCCAATTCCAGAAACATCCATAAAGCTAGTACAGTAGATAGCTTTCCTGCTTGTTGGCCCCACCCCATTTTTTTAATCTTTTCTTCCTTATCCCCTTCGCTCATGCTAGCAGCTACTTGCAGCCATTGCTACACTACACCAGCGAGGTGATCTCTATATGATAGGCACGGTTTTAGTAAGACAGCAAGTTGTAGATAGCTAACCATGAGACACATGCCTCTCTGGTTGAGACTGAGCTCGCTCTTGTGATTGGGCTCCAATGGTCGAGGTGAGTCACAGCTGCAATGACAGAGGTTTGTGCTGAATTAATTAGCACAGAGGCGTAACTAGCACTAGATGGAGAAGGCATAGTACACATATCGGACACGAAGTCGCGTCTGGCGAGCAGCTCGCATTCACTTGCATCAGTGCGGTACAACAAAGATGATGAAGAAGGATTGGAGCTTTGAAGGTAGTCAGAAAAGTTACAAAAAATAATACGTGCAAAACTTAACCTGTATAAACGCACATGCATGGATAATTTTACATTTCTGCATGAGAAAGACATGTCAATTTTCAGTACGACATGGTTTGATTTGTCAAATTTGATGCTCCTTAATGCATTTTAAGTGAAAATTACAGGTTTATTCATTATAATTGCCGATTTTTAACGTTACGTGCAGCTGACTAGCAAACTATAAGTGTGTGATTGCTTGCTTCCAAAATAAGGATATGTAATCATTTTGTATAAGGTAGTACCAATTAGTCGTTATATTGCAGAACTTAAAGAGTTTTGAGAGATTCAACTCGTTGCTACTCCATAAGAATGGTCATGTTGACAAATTTGATCCAGTGTTGAACAGAGCCAGAAACATTTCAAAAACTTGAGCATGGAAGAGGCTAGGGGTAAATGCCCCAAGGCCAGCCGAGCCTATCGTAGGTGCCGTCCCGAGGAGGAAGTACCTTAATTTGGGGCGCGCGCGGACGCTGCGGTACCCCGAGCTCGAGACGCCGCCGTACCGGTAGCTCGACCCGCGACGAGGCATGGCGGCGGCGGCGGAAGCGGAGCGGCGGCGGCGGAAGGTAAAGCTCCTGCTGACAAACATATTAGGCACAAATGGGCAACCTTCAGTAACCCATGTTCCATTTTTTTTGTCAGGATAACCCCATGTACCACCTTCCCAATAGAAAAAGTACTGTTCAACCTTCCCCTGTTGGGCCCAATATTTCACTTTTGGGTTGCCAAGGAACATCTACATGGTAATTGTTATCGGTCTACTTGCTCCGGCCGTCGAAGCCCAATAACTTCAAATGGGCCTTTCTGCTCATGCAATTTCGGCCCTTTTCTAATGAAACACAGATCCTATGATTGGCAAAAAAAAATACACGGAGATTCTACATAAAAGTTGTTTTTATTTATTTTGAATTATAGGGTTCCAATTTTTGAAACTGCTCATGCCCAATATGAAAATCCTTGATCGCTCCATACCCACATGGATAACGGTATTTTTAAAAATTCATAAAGTGGATTTGAAATTTAAAACATATCCTAATAATTCCTTGATTTAATCTATCAACTTGCAAGATCTTGGAGCCAAAGAGCTTGTATTAGTCTGCGAAAATAATACTGATAAACCTGTCGTTAACAAGAAATGAAGGTTTATCGTTCAGAGAGGATGCCATGTGGGACCCATGAGACAGTACCGTCCTCAACGTTTCAAAGAAAAAGGCAAGTAGCCCGAAAATAGGGGTAAAAAATAAATCCTACAAAGGAAACATTTATTGTTCATAGAGGCTGACATGTGGGACCGATCTGCCAGCTGCATCCTCATCATTTCGAAGTCGGTAGGGATCAGAAGAAAAAGGCAAATAGCCAGAAATTAGGGGTCAAAAATAAATCCAAAAAGGAAACTTATATTCTTCATAGAGGATGACATGTGGGACCGACCTGCCAGCAGCGTCCTCATCGTTTCAAAGGCCGCAGGGGATCAAAAGAAAAAGGCAAATAGCCAGAAATTAGGGGTAAAAAAAATACAACAAAGGAAAGGTTTATTGTTCATAGAGGCTGACTTGTGGGACCCATGAGCCAGCGGCGACCTCAATTTCAAAGGCGGCATATGATCGAAAAGAAAAAGGCAAGTTAGCAAAAATCAGTGGGTAAAAAAAATCTAAGAAATGAAACTTTATTGTACAGTCCCATGAGCCAGCACCTTACTCAACGTTTCAGTGGCGGCATGAGATAGAAAGAAAAAGGAAAGTGACCAAATATCAGGAGCAAAAAATAATCCAAGAAAAGAAACTTTTATTGTACATAGATGATGACATATGGGTCCCACTTATACAAGCTCTTTCGCTCCAAGATCTTGCAAGTTGATTGTACATAGAGGATGACATGCGGGCCCCTTGTGTCAGCAGCTTACTCAACGTTTCCAAGGCGGCAGGGGATCAAAAGAAAAAAGGAAGTAGCCAGAAATTAGCGGTAAACAATAACTCCAAGGAAGGAAACTTTTATTGTTCATAGAGTATGACATGCGGGACCCATGCGCTAGCAGCTTCCTCAACGTTTCAAAGGGGGCATGAGATCGAAAGAAAAAGACAAGTGACCAAATATCAGGAGCAAAAAATAATCCAAGAAAAGAAACTTTATTGTACATAAAAGATGACATGCGGGTCCCATTTTGCAGCAGCGGTGTCAACGTTTCAAATGCGGCTTGAGATCAAAAGAAAAAGAGTAGCCAGAAATTAGGGGTAAAAAAAACTCCCAGAAAAAAAGTTGATTGTACATAGAGGATGGCATGCGGGTCCCATGACCCAGCACCTTACTCAACGTTTCAGAGGCGGCATGAGATCGAAAGAAAAAGGAAAGAGACCAAATACCAGGAGCAAAAAATAATCCAAGAAAAAGAAACTTTTATTGTACATAGAGGATGACATATGGGTCCCACTTATACAAGCTCTTCCGCCCCAAGATCTTGCAAGTTGATTGTACATAGAGGATGACATGCGGGCCCCTTGTGTCAGCAGCTTAATCAATGTTTCCAAGGCGGCAGGGGATCAAAAGAAAAAGGAAACAGCCAAAAATAAGAGGGTGAAAAAAATCCAAGAAAAGAAACTTTTATAGTATCGAGGATGACATGTGGGTCCCATGAGCCAGCAGCTTCTCAACGTTTCAGAGGCTGCATGAGATCGAAAGAAAAAGGCAAGTGACCAAAAATAAGGGGGTAAAAAAAATCCAAGAAAAGAGACTTGATTGTACATAGAGGATGACATGCGGGTCCCACCAGTCAGCAGCTTACTAACGTTTCCAAGGCGGCAGGGGATGAAAAGAAAAAGGAAATAGCCAAAGATCAGAGGGTGAAAAAAATCAAAGAAAAGAAACTTTTATAGTACATAGAGGATGACATGTGGGTCCCATGGGCCAGCAGGTTCCTCAACGTTTTCAAGGGCGGCATGAGATCGAAAGAAAAAGGCAAGTGACCAAAAATCAGAGGGTGAAAAATAATCCAAAAAAAGAAACTTTTATTGTACATAGAGGATGACATGCTGTCCCAACGTTTCAAATGCGGTTTGAGATCAAAAGAAAAAGAAAGTAGCCAGAAATTAGGGGGTAAAAAAAACTCCAAGAAAAGAAAATTGATTGTACATAGAGGATGACATGCGGGTCCCACGAGTTTGCAGCTTACTCAACGTTTCCAAGGCGGCAGGGGATCAAAAGAAAAAGGAAATAGCCAAAAATCAGAGAGTGAAAAAAAACCCAAGAAAATAAACTTTTGTAGTACATAGAGGATGACATGCGGGTCCCATGAGCCAGCAGGTTCCTCAACGTTTCAAACGTGGCATGGGATCGAAGGAAAAAGGCAAGTGACCAAATATCAGGAGCCAAAAATAATCCAAGAAAAGAAACTTTATTGTACATAGAGGATGACATGCGGGTCCCATTTTGCAGCAGCGGTCCCAACGTTTCAAATGCGGCTTGAGATCAAAAGAAAAAGAAAGTAGCCAGAAATTAGGGGGTCAAAAAACTCCAAGAAAGGAAAGCTTTATCGTTCATACAGGCTGACATGTGGGACCTATGAGCCAGCAGCTTACTGGACGTTTCAAAGGCGGCAGGGGATCAAAAGAAAAAGGAAATAGCCAAAAATCAGAGGGTGAAAAAAAATCCAAGAAATCAAACTTTTATTGTACATAGAGGATGACATGCGGGTCCCATGAGCCAGCAGATTCCTCAACGTTTCAAACGTGGCATGAGATCGAAAGAAAAAGGCAAGTGACCAAATATCAGGAGCCAAAAATAATCCAAGAAAAGAAACTTTATTGTACATAGAGGATGACATGCGGGTCCCATTTTGCAGCAGCGGTCTGAACGTTTCCAAGGCGGCACAGGACCAAAAGAAAAATGAAGTAGCCAGAAATCAGGGGGTGAAAAAAATCCAAGAAAAGAAAGATTTCAATTGGGCTGCATCTAGACATCTGGGCCTTCGAACTATCCTTCTGGGCCTTTTGACACGTACAATTTCAGCCCACTCCAGAACATGATAGTTCGGATTTTTCTCAAAAAAAAAACAGGAAAGTCCTATGCTTCGCCAAAACAAAAAACAAGGAGATTCAAGATATATGTTGTAAAAATAAAGATTTAATTTATCCGTTTGCAATAGCTCAGAGCGCAATACACTGTTTATTGTCTGCAAAATAATCAAGATATCACATGTTTCTTGTACGGGGAGGCTGACATCGTGGACCCATGAGCCAGCAGCGCGTTTTAAAGGCGGCAGGGGATGGAAAGAAAAAATAAACCAAAAATCTGTTGGTAAAAAATCCAAGAAAAGAAACATTTTCGTTCGAGAGGATGACATGCGGGACCCATGAGGCAGCAGCGTCCTCAGCGCTTATTGTTCATAGAGGCTGACATGTGGGACCCGTGAGCCAGCAGCGTCCTCAACGTTTTAAAGGCGGCAGGAGATCGAAAGAAAAAATAAGCCAAAAATCATTTGGTAAACAATATCCAAGAAAAGAAACATTTACCGTTCTGAGAGGATGACATGCGGGACCCATGAGGCAGCAGCATCCTCAACGATTCCAAGGCGGCAGGGGATCAAAGAAAAAAAAAAGATCCAGAAATTAATTAGGGGTTCAAAAAAATCCATCAAAGGAAACTTTTATTGTTCATAGAGGATGACTTGTGGGACCGACCTGCCAACAGCGTCCTCATCGTTTCAAAGGGGCAGGAGAAAAGAAAAAGGCAAATAGCCAGAAATTAGGGGTCAAAAATAACTCCAAGAAAGGAAACTTTTATTGTTCGTAGAGGATGACATGCGGGACCCATGAGCCAGCAGCTTACTCAACGTTTCAAAGGCGGCATGAGATCGAAAGAAAAAGGCAAGTGACAAAATATCAGGAGCAAAAGATAATCCAAGAAAAGAAACTTTATTGTACATAGAGGATGACATGTGGGTCCCATTTTGCAGCAGCGGTCTCAATGTTTGTAATGCGGCTTGAGATCAAAAGAAAAAGAAAGTAGCTAGTAATTAGGGGGTGAAAAAAAATCCAAGAAAGGAAAGTTGATGGACATAGAGGATGACATGCGGGTCCCTTGAGCCAACAGCTTACTCAACGTTTCAAAGGGGGCAGGGGATCAAAAGAAAAAGGCAAGCCAAAAATCAGAGGGTGAAAAAAATCCAACAAAGGAAACTTTTATAGCACATAGAGGATGACATGCGGGTCCCATGAGCCAGCAGGTTCCTCAACGTTTCAAACGTGGCATGAGATCGAAAGAAAAAGGCAAGTGCCCAAATATGAGGAGCCAAAAATAATTCAAGAAAAGAAAGTTTTATAGTACATAGAGGATGACATGCGGGTCCCATTTAGCAGCAGCGGTATCAGCGTTTGAGAGGTGGCAGGGGATCAAAAGAAAAAAAGAAATTGCCAAAAATCAGATGGTGAAAAAAAACCAAGAAAAAGAACTTTTATAGTACATAGAGGATGACATGCGGGTCCCATGAGCCTGCAGGTTCCTCAACGTTTCAAACGTGGCATGAGATCGAAAGAAAAAGGCAAGTGAAAAAATATCAGGAGCCAAAAATAATTCAAGAAAAGAAAGTTTTATAGTACATAGAGGGATGACATGCGGGTCCCATGAGCCAGCAGCGGTATCACTGTTTGAGAGGCGGCAGGGGATCGAAAGAAAAAGGCAAGTGACCAAATATGAGGTGCCAAAAAAATCCAAGAAAAGAAAGTTTTATAGTACATAGAGGATGACATGCGGGTCCCATTTAGCAGCAGCGGTATCACGTTTGAGAGGCGGCAGGGATCGAAAGAAAAAGGCAAGTGACCAAATATGAGGTGCCAAAAATAATTCAAGAAAAGAAAGTTTTATAGTACATAGAGGATGACATGCGGGTCCCATTTAGCAGCAGCGGTATCACCGTTTGAGAGGCGGCAGGGATCGAAAGAAAAAGGCAAGTGAAAAAATATGAGGAGCCAAAAATAATTCAAGAAAAGAAAGTTTTATAGTACATAGAGGATGACATGCGGGTCCCATTAGCAGCAGCGGTATCACCGTTTGAGAGGCGGCAGGGGATCGAAAGAAAAAGGCAAGTGACCAAATTTGAGGTGCCAAAAATAATCCATGAAAAGAAAGTTTTATAGTACATAGAGGATGACATGCGGGTCCCAGTTAGCAGCAGCGGTATCACCGTTTGAGAGGCGGCAGGGGATCGAAAGAAAAAGGCAAGTGACCAAATTTGAGGTGCCAAAAATAATCCATGAAAAGAAAGTTTTATAGTACATAGAGGATGACATGCGGGTCCCATTAGCAGCAGCGGTATCACCGTTTGAGAGGCGGCAGGGGATCGAAAGAAAAAGGCAAGTGACCAAATTTGAGGTGCCAAAAAAACTCCAAGAAAAGAAAGTTGATTGCACATAGAGGATGACATGCGGGTCCCATTTAGCAGCAGCGGTCTCAACGTTTCCAAGGCGGCAAGGGATCAAAAGAAAAAGGAAGTAGCCAGAAATCAGGGGGTCAAAAAAATCCAAGAATAGAAAGAATTTTGGTTCATAGAGGATGACATGCGGGACCCATGATCCTGCATCGTAAACGGCTCGTTGAACGAGATGGCGCGATGTAAAAAAAACAATGCCAGAGAGGCTGCCATCTGGGCCCTACATCCCTCGGCGGTGCGGATTTGCGTTGACTCGGCCGGCGAACCCGAGATTTCGAGATGCACCACGTCCCGGGCCACCATACGCCACGTTTTGGCCGCTTTCGTCGGGCTAGGTGGCCTCAAAAACGAGAAAAAAAAGTTTTGACATGCACCACGGAGGGACCAAAATCGTCGGCCATGGTACACCAGCAACCACGGCGCGACTTCAACTTCGTCGGCCATGGCAACTTTTCTTGTAGTGATAGCTATTTCCTCTGGTTGATCTGGTAATTGTTGTTGTTCTTGTTGTTGCTCATGCATCTGTTCAGGTCTCACTACTACATGTTGTATGGCTGGTGGTGGTGGATCAATCAACAATGGTACAGGTTGTTCCTGCTCCTCTTCTTCTTCATAACCTTGGAGGGCAATCATATTCAGTGTTCTCTGCATCTGTGGGCATCTGTGGCCAAGGAAGAAATTTCATTGCAATACCAGCACAACCTAGGACCCCTATTATTGTTGGGTGCCCTGTTTCTGTTGTCTCTTGGAATAGCTTGCCTCTGGTTTTGCTGTGGAGGGAATGGTCGAGGAACCACTGCAGCTGGGGCTTGCTTTTTAACATTCAGTAGATAAGCTTGCTCATACTTTCTTGCATACAAATATGCAGACAACAGAGTTTCAGGTTTCTGACATTGCACCAAGTGTTTGATGCTATCTTTGAGTCCACTGGTAAACCTGTCCACAAAGAAATCTTGGGGTAAATAGTTGCGTTCCCTCTTCATTTGTGTCATCCACTGCTCATACTGGTCGATGTATGCATTGACCGTTGTGTTTTGCTTGAGCAACTGCAGCTGGTCCATTGGATCACTTGCTAATGTATCAGGGAAACGATCAATCAATACCTGACCGAGTTCTGGCCATGTCATCGACTGCAAGTGAAGGCCCGAACTACTGATCCATGTTTTGGCATGTCCTCGTATGTGTGCCAATCCCCACTTTACTCTGCTGGCCTCCGGTATTTCCACAAGATTGAACACGTCCTCACACTCCAGTAACCAAGCTCTTGGTGCATCTTCTGTGAAGATCGGTAATTCCACATGGGGTGTACGCAGGTGCAAGTCACTGGTGGTTTGTTGCGGTTGGAAACAGTGTGAAGGAAAGGTTTGGTTTGGTGAGTGAGACATGGTTTGGTGTGTTGGCTGGGTGTATGGTGTATGTGGCTGATTGTTGTGACCAGGAATTTGTTGGCTATGGGTGGTGGTGGCTGATGGTGTGTGGTAGGCATGGGTTGATAGTATTGGGGTTGTGTGAAAGGGTTGGTGCGCTACACTTGGCTGGGCCGCGAGGACGAAGCCGCAACTGTGGACACGATGGGCTCGCTCTCTGTGGTCACGGCTTTCTGGCGAGCATCGTGTGTGCCTGGTGGGAGCGGCAGCTGCGCTGGTGTGAGTCGTCCAAGGTTGGGTGGGAAAGGTGGTGGATTTGGTGCGGAGGGTGAAGGTGGCGGATTTGGTGCTTGTGGTGTGGATTGTGGCGTGGGTACCTCTGGAATGGGAGAAAGGTGTGAGCTTGTACGAGGTGGAGGTGTCACAAAGGTGGGAGCTTGGCCAGTATCGAGTTGTGGCGTACCTTCAGGCTGCGACAGCCGGTCGATGCTGGTCTGCATCCGTTCCATCATCACCACCATGTTCTCCATCTGGTTCGTGAGCAGGTTGATGGAGGCCGAGGACTCTGCTTGGTAGTTGCGGAGTCGCCGTCCGACAGAGCGTGCGTCGCGCTCTTGCCGCTGTTGTGCGTAGAGGCTGCGAGCTCAGCATCCGTCGTCGAGGCAGATCCGATGACTGGTGCATCGTCGTTGCTCCGATCTCGCGAGGAGTGGCGGGATCTCGAGGAGGTTCGGGATCTGGGTCTGCCAGCCATGGGTAGAGAGAGACGCCGCCGCCGTGGTCTTTCAGGGGTGGGATGGGAGGGAGATCGAGCCTCGCCGATGTGAGCTCGTGGTCCGAGAGCCGTGTGCTCTGATACCACTTTGTCAGGAGTCCGACGCTCACTGACTGGGGTTTAAGCGAGAGGAGGGGGAATTGCGCTCCGGCGGCGCTCATCGATAGGAGGAGGAGGAAGATAAACAGGAAAATAGGGTTTCATATTGCTTAGCGTGCCTCCCAGCCACCCACCCCTGCCCTTTATATAGTAGGATAGGGCCACGCTTAGCTCATACAAAAGGAGATTACAGACTTGCTAATACGATTTAAGCGGGAAAAACGGAAACTTAAACACGATCGCCTTGGACCGTTGGATCTTGTCGGAAGCTATCTGAGCCGTTGGTTAACTGAATGAGTAACCCTTCGTCAGGTCACTGTCCTGACAAAAGGGCAGCCCCACGCTTTCAGGAAAGTGATCCTCATGGCCGTACCCCGGCCGCCTCCGCTCGGAACTCGGTCTCCACCTCGCCGCTAGGAACTCATCTTCCCCACGGCCTCCGCCGACAGCTCACCTTCACGGCCGATCCAAATGCCCTGTGCAGCGCCTTGCCCTGCTGGAAATCGACGCCCCAAGCTCCAGCGATGCTGACTCCCGAGCACCGCGCCGCCGCCGCTGTTCGGTCCACCTCGTCGCCGCCCGGAACTGGATGGGTACTCCGGCGAGGAGGTTCGCGCCGGCGTATCCGCGAGGATGAACAGGGCATGGAGAGGAATCTCTAGAGAGGACGGCTAGGGCTTCGTGTCTTCGTGTCGGCATATATGGTCTAGATGACAGAGGAGAAAGGAGAGAGGACGCCATGGCTTTCCCTGTCATTCATGTCACATCCGCGTCGCTTCCGCCTCCGCCCTCCGGTGAGGCCACCGCTAGCGAGGTGAGATGGATAGGACTGGGGAGACAAAGAGAATCACACCATCGGTAAAAAACGCAGGACAAAGAACCACCAGACGACGGCACCAGGGAAGATCCGCCAGCAGAGAGAGGAGATACCAGAATAGATAGGAGAGCCACCGGCAGCCAGGAAGATCCACCCCGAGAAATCGGCAGAACGGACCGGGCAAACCCCCGAAAGAACCACGCACGCAGCAAGCACCGATAAGATCGGCACGTGTCAAGCATGCAGCAGCGGGCCAAGACGAAACGGTAGCTCACACATGCTCACACGTAAGCTTGCCCACACGGCGCACCGGCAAAGCTTTGAGAAGGCAGCGATCTCAACAGCATTAATCTATTTAGTTAATACTGTGTGTGATAATATTTTAAGAGATCTAATTGGTGATATTTTGTGTTTTAATTCACATGCAATAATTTCCGATTAAACATCAACGGAGAGCTTTGCCGTTGTAGTATTACCTGTAGTATTACCGTAGTACTCCCTCTGTTTCACAAAACTTGTTTACGATTTGTTAAAATTTAGATATATCCAGATCATACTTAGTGTCTAAATACATCTAAACTTAGATAAAACCTAGACAACTTTCATGTAATGGAGAAGTATTTAAGATGCAATACCATTCTTACAACTGCAGCATGATATCCAGAAGTACTTTTTGGGTCAAAGTAACCGAAGTGAGAATTCTTGGACCAGGGAAGAGTAAAGCGTCAAAAAGAGGACTGAAGCAAAGAATGGTATAAGAAGATATACGAAGCATATTCCAATTCCAAACACAGGACCGACCCGGAGATTGGAAGACGCAGCTTCAGTGAGTTCACGTTATCAAGTCTCGCTGTAACTTGGGACGTTTTTGATAGCCTACATGAGAACCATGGCTCACAAGCGACCATGTGCCATAAAAGTCACGTTGTTTGGATGCTTGTACAGAGTTTTTTTTGGCCCCGTGGAGATTTAGGCTCTGCCCGTTTGGTAGGTTAGATTTCAGGCCTTGTAAGAGCCCAAAACAGCGCCCATGTTGTTTGGTTGCAACCCAGAATCTGCTTCTGCTTACCTCTTACCTTCGGTGATGTGGTTACTAGCGATCAACAACACAAGCAAGAACACAATGCACAGTTCCGACAAACTTAGCACTGATCATAGTTCAAACACGGTCATAGTTCAGGACACAGGACGATCATAGTTCACGTGTAGCACCCTACCTTTTAATAAAGGTAAGATATTTGTGTATAGTGCTATTCACGGGATCACGGATAGCACACACATTACAAAATATAGTAATCATCACAATAGTATCAAATTATTACAACGTAGATTTTCAGGAGATAAAATAAAGTCTTACAAACTGCATAGTCACTTGGACTAGCTCAAGTAAAATGTTCAAGCAAACACAACGGAAATAAATCTTCAATGAGCCTCCATCGTCTTCATGTGCCACAGGCAGACATGTTGGAATGTAGACTCGAGATCCTACCTAGTACTCTTCTTCAGATGAACCTGCCGTTTGAATATGCAGCCCCACGAATGGAGATCAGTACAATGATTTACTGGCAAATGACACATATTTGGTGGCTTGTGAAAAGACTAACTACATGATATTTGGCTGGTGGAGTCTTGTGGTGGAGTCTTGGGCTAATTTGCATAAAGCCAATTTTATCCTATGTTTTTCAAAACAAAACATTTTGTAATTCTTGAAAATGTTTTACAAAAAGGGGGCACATGGTTAAATCCACCATGAGCACCAAGTTGAGATGACTTCCAGGTCACCACCACATACCATGGTTAAATCCGCCAGGTATGTAGCTCTGGGGCCACTCAACTAGGATAATCCTCAGGCCACAACCACATACCATGGTTAAATCCGCCTGGTACGTAGCCCTGAGAAAATCCATTTCTGAGATTGTTTCTAAACAAATTTTAATCATTCAGAAAAGGTGATGAGATTATTCGGTACATCCTTGTCTACAGACTCAAGTATCCATAATCGGGGACACGGCTAAGATATTAGTTTTTAACTCTGCAGAGGTTGTGCACTTTCACCTTACGACCCATTCTACCCAGAGAGAAGAATGAGACGAGACCTTTCAGAAGGAGAGAGCAACCATACACGCAAGACTCGTTCCCACCTATAATTCTGCTAGCAGCCAATATCTTGCAACAAGTTGAACCCTCGCATCTTACTCAATCAAGACAGAGCCCATAATATCATAAGCCTGCATTGGAAGTACACTAAACACGGAAGACATAGTAATCTCTTTGTTCCTGGGTGGCACCACAAGTGTACTAACCCTCGGGTCACCACCACATACCATGGTTAAATCCGCCAGGTATGTAGCCCCGAGTAGCCACTCAACATAAACCAAGCCACTCCAATTCCACCTAGGTGTTTCATTAAAGGTTATTAATTTTCAAATTTTCAAACACCCACAACCAAGTAATGAAACAACATTAGCATTTGATGTTGCAAAGCAAATTAAAGCATCCTAGCATGGATTTTGAGAGCGGCTACACATTACTAGGTTTGCTAAGTATAGCACATATACTTCACTTTTGAAAACAAAAACCTATCATGCATATACTACTCAAAAACTCTAATGCATAATATAAAATAAGTAGCACTTGAATGTCACTTGCCTTGATCAAAGAAGCCGGCACACTCACAGCAACCGCAAGCGTAACTTTGATCTTCTTCACAATCTAAACAAACAAACAACACAAAATAAACATAGCATTCTAGATGAACAACCATAGACATGTATGCATGCATGATATGCACGATTTAATTTCACACAAGGAGATGATGTGAAGATGTTGCAATTAAGGTTCTCTGATGTTTAGGAGGTTGGTAAAGTTCTCTGGATAAAATATTTTATTAGGTTTTTAATACATAGCAAAACTAGTGATTTAAATAACCCATAAACCACAATTAAATAGCTACTGCAAGATTTAGGTTTTGTAAAAATCTAAATGTGACATCTCTGGATAGGGTACAGTAATACAAGACTATAGCAATTGGAATCACTCACAAATATTTTATAGATTTTGAATTAGAGTAAAAATACTGATTTGCACACAATTTGCAATAGCAAGTTTGTGCACGTATCAAAGTTGTACAACTCTGGTACCATGGTGTTCTACAAGTCCTAAGGATCACAGAGACTACAAAAATGTAAATTTTGGACAGCTGGATTAATTGTTACGAATTTTACAGAGGCAAAGGTTGAAATCTTTGTTTTGAATTATGGTGCAAAACTTTATACAAAACCAATACTGTATTACTGCATAGATGTGTTCTACATATTAACAATCTTTCCAACGATATAAAGTTTGTAAATTTTGGACCCATGGTTTGTTTTATATTGATTTTACAAGATAGGGACAAAATCTGGCATTTAAAACTGAGTTTAAACTCGAATTTGACCGTGTTTGACTGCGATGCTGACTGGGCGCCACGCGGCGGCACGCGATTCGGCGGTACCGGAGGTTAGGGTTTTAATCCTAACCGCCAGATCTGGATCGAACAACCGAGAAGAAAAGGGAGATGGGGCTCACCGAGGTGGACGCCGGCGAGGCTCGGGGTGGCGGCGACGACTCGGTGATGCAAGTGGCTCGTCCCTCTTGTCATCTTAGATTAGCACTTATCATCTTACACTCTTGCAAAGTACCTTCTTGATGGTTTGCGAGTACAATTCAAATGTACTCACGGCTTTGTCCCTGGCTATTTACTTGGCCAGACTTGGAGGAATTCAACAAATAAAGAAGGATTGGACGACGTCTATGCGAGCTAGGAACGTTCTCCCAGTCAGTTGCCTGTAGGGTTATGGCAGATGACTTGGGCTCTGCGCTGTTGAAGTGATTCCGCTACTCTGGTGATTAATTTAGGCCCTTCGAGGCTATTATGTAAAGATTGGTCATGTGACCTTATTGTAATTTTCTTATTCCGTTTTGTAATGGATGATGTAACTTTGATATCAGTTCGGTTATGTGTTCATGATGCACTGATCATGGGATCGTGAACTGTATACATAATGGGTATTTCGGACAGCTAGTCCGGGGTCCCCATAGGACCGCAGTCCGCTCGGAATATCACCTCAGCTAGGTATGTCACAGGTCATCGAAACCAAGTTCCAGAAAAGGGCGGAGCCTTTTCCCGCACGAGCCAAGAGTTGGGGCGTGAGAGTGGTCCAAATCAGACAAGTGGGAGGGAGAGGTGGTGGCAGCTTCTTTGAACATCTATTCAGCAGAGCACGTCATCGCTGGTATCAGCTTTGATGGTCAAGGTCCCCCACAGGGAGGGAATCTTGAGAGAATGATAAGCATGGTGGGTAACCACCATGAATTTTGCCAAGGCTGGCCTCCCTATAATGCCGTTTTATGGCAGGGCAATGTCTGCAACATGAAAGATGATGTTCTCAATGCGGTAGTTATCTTTTGAACCAAAAGTCATCGGAAGCTCAATCTTACCCCACGGCTGAGTCGCTCCCGGATTCACACCCAGGAAGGACTTGGTATGGGCCAATTGATCCTCCGTGATATGTAGCTTGTCCACCAACTTGGCTGAGAGGATGTTGAGGCCAGCCCCTCCATCAACCAGCATCTTGGAGACCCTGATGTTGTTGATGATGGGAGACACCACCAAGGCTAGCGTGCCAACGCCGGTGATGCGGTCCAGGTGGTCCCTTGCATCAAAGGTGAGAGGTACACAGATCATAGGAGAAACTCTTAAACTCCCCATGGGAAGTTATGGCGTAAGCTACTCATGTGCGTACACACAATCATTGACCTACGGGTAAGCCCCACGCTCACCATCTCCATCATGGTCCGCATTAGGGCGGCGATAGTTGCGTGGTAGAGGGGCTACGTTTCTGCAGCCCCGCCCACGCCCCGCTCGTGCGCCGCGCGGCGCCTCCTCGTCCGCCATTCCCGTCGCCCCCACGCTCCGCTACGGGGGCTCCAAGGCAGAATTGGGTGGTGCAGTTCTTGGTGTGATGTCCGGGCTGATTGCAGTGGAAGCAGTTCCCGAAGGTATCGCCAACCACTTGCTCAGCCAGACGCTTCTTTTGCCCCTCGGTGTAGTTGATAACGGTGGTGCGGTCGCGGACGTCGTGGTCATCAGATTCTTGCACGCACTACAACCAATTCGCAAGTCCATAACGATTTTAGTTTGTCAGCAAATGGCCAAAATCTGTCACGGACACGTGTTTCTGACGGTTTTGCAGACCGTGACGAATCTCGCGTCACATATGGACTGGCTGAAGGTTAGGAAATCCCGTCATGGATCCATGACGATGTGCCAAAGCCGAAAGCCTAGCCGGCCTGCATAGTCGTTACAGTGGATATCCATCATGGGGGCGGTACCCCTTGGCGGAGACCATGGTGTCATCTATGTCAGACCAATGACTAAGTTGTCGGGCCAATGATTAAGGTGTCAGTCTTGTCGCGTGATGTCATCAGACACGTGGCCAATTTCTATTTACCATATGAGACAACTTTTTCCGCAGCAGTTTGCCAATTGCAGAAGGACACGTGGCAACTTTGTACTTTCCAAGAGATTGAGGATGAATGTCCAAACTGAAAACTTCCACCATGATACATGGCTTTGGTTAGCGGCCCAATGTTCTTCTCTAACATATGCATACTCAAACCATTTGATCATGATAAATCACCCTTACTTCAGACAAGACGAACATGCATAGCAACTCACATGATATTCAACAAAGGTGTAAAAAGTTGATGGCGTCCCCAGAAACATGGTTACCGCTCAACAAGCAACTTATAAGAACTAAGATACATAGCTACATATTCATCACCACAATAGTTTTTAAGCTATTTTCCCATGAGCTATATATTGCAAAGACAAAGGAATGAAATTTTAAAGGTAGCACTCAAGTAATTTACTTTGGAATGGCAGAAAAATACCACATATAGGTAGTTATGGTGGACACAAATGGCATGGGTTTTGGCTCAAGGTGTTTGGATGCACGAGAAGCATTTCCTCTCAGTACAAGGCTTTGGATAGCAAGGTTGTTTGAAGCAAACACAAGTATGAACAGGTACAACAAAACTTACACAAGAACATATTGCAAGCATTATAAGACTCTACACTGTCTTCCTTGTTGTTCAAACACTTTTACCAGAAAATATCTAGACCTTAGAGAGACCAATCATGCAAACCAAATTTCAACAAGCTCTACGGTAGTTCTCCACTAATAGATTTAAACTACATGATGCAAGAGCTTAAACATGATCTATGAGAGCTCAAAACAATTGCCAAGTATCAAATTATTCAAAACCATATGAAGCATTTTCTGATTCCAACCAAATAGCAATCAACGAAGCAGTTTTCAGCCTTCGCCATGAACATTAAAGCATAACTAATAACACAAGTGTTCCAATGAAAAAGCGGAGCGTGTATATCCCCAATACAAAGATTGTTGGGATCCAACTTTATAACCAAAACAAAAATAAAAACAAACAGACGCTCCAAGTAAAGAACATAGGATGTGATGGAATAAAAATATAGTTTCACTAGAAGTGACCTGATAAGTTGTCGATGAAGAAGGGGATGCCTTGGGCATCCCCAAGCTTAGATGCTTGAGTCTTCTTGAAATATGCAGGGATGAACCACGGGGGCATCCCCAAGCTTAGACTTTTCACTCTTCTTAATCATATTATATCATCCTCTTCTCTTGACCCTTGAAAACTTCCTCCACACCAAACTTAAAGCAAACTCATTAGAGGGTTAGTGCATAATCAAAAATTCATATGTTCAGAGAGGACACAACCATTCTTATCACTTCTGGACATTGCACAAAGCTACTGAAAGTTAATGGAACAAAGAAATCCATTCACCATAGCAAAAGAGGCAATGCGAAATAAAAGGCAGAATCTGTCAAAACAGAACAGTCCATAAAGACGAATTTTTCTGAGGCACTTAACTTGCTCAGATGGAAAAACTCAAAACTAATGAAAGTTGCGTACATATCTGAGGATCACGCACGTAAATTGGAAGATTTTTTTGATTCTTCTACAGAGAGAAGGACGCGAATTCGTGACAGACAGCAAATCTGTTTCTGTGCAGAAATCCAAATCTAGCATCAACCTTCTATTAGAGACTTTACTTGGCACAACAATGCATGAAAATAAAGATAAGGAGAGGTTGCTACAGTAGTAACAACTTCCAAGACACAACAAAACAGTATCAAAATAAACACATGGGTTATCTCCCAAGAAGTGCTTTCTTTATAGCCATTAAGATGGGCTCAGTAATTTTAATGATGCTCTCGCAAGAAAGAAGATTTGAAGCAAAAGAGAGCACCAAGAAGCAAATTCAAAACACATTTAAGCCTAACCCACTTCCTATGAAAAGGAATCTTATACACAAATAAATTCATGAAAAACAAAGTGGCAAGCATAGAAAAGCAACACAAGCGCAACTTCAAGATTCTCAACATAAAGAGGGGAAACTTAATATTATTAAGATGCATATAACCATGTTTCCCTCTCTCATAATAACTTTCAGTAGCATCATGAACAAACTCAACAATATAACTATCACATGAAACATTCTTATCATGAGCTACATGCATAAAATTATTACTCTCCACATAAGCATAGTCATTACTATTAATTGTAGTGGGAGCAAATTCAATAAAATAGCTATCATTATTATTCTCATCACCATAATCATCATATATAGGAGGCATATTGTAATCATAATTAACTTTCTCCTCAATAGTAGGTGGACTGAAAATATCATATTCATCATTGTAAGCATCATAAATAGGAGGTAAAGTATCATCAAAGCAAATTTTCTCCTCCATGCTTGGGGGACTGAAAATATCGCAACCAGCTTCCCCAAGCTTAAATTCTTCCATAGCATTAGCAATAATAGTGTTCAAAGAGTTCATGCTAATAACATTGCTACAACTATTTTGCAAACAAAGTTCCATGGGTTTTTTTAATTCTCTCTTCAAACACATCATGTCCTAATTCAATATAAAGTTCATAAAGCTCTCTAATTTTGTTGTTGTTTTCCATTAAGCCTAACTAGTGAAAATAAAAACAAGAAACAAAAAGATATAATTGCAGAATCTAAAGGAGATACCTTCGAGCACTCACACACCGGCAACAGTGCTAGGAAATAGCTTAGTAGTCGGAGGATGTGAATACCTTTTACCTTACCTCCCCGGCAACGGCGCAGAAAATAGCTTGATGTCTACTCACGCTTCTATTCCTGTAGACAGTGTTGGGCCTCCAAGAGCAGAGGTTTGTAGAACAGCAGCAAGTTTCCCTTAAGTGAATCACCCAAGGTTTATCGAACTCAGGGAGGTAGAGGTCAAAGATAGTCCTCTCAAGCAACCCTGCAATTAAGATACAAGAAGTCTCTTGTGTCCCCAACACACCTAATACACTTGTCAGATGTATAGGTGCACTAGTTCGGCGAAGAGATAGTAAAACACAGGTGGTATAGATGGTGGTAATATTGCAGGAAGTAAAGATGCAGTAAAACAGTAAATAAGCGATGTTTGCAGTATTTGGAAACAAGGCCTAGGGATCCTACTTTCACTAGTGGACACTCTCAACAATGCAATCATAATTGAATATAAATATAAGCACTTCACTATGCTATTCTGAATTACTCTCTGGCTGGATAACGAACACTAATTCACCGTGTAGGGATGCAAAAGCAAACCTTAAAGATGTATTCCCAAGTACTAATAAACACCCCACGCTGTCACTTTGAGCATTCATAGGAGGTACTAACACACCACAATTTCATAGAGACATCCAACTCAAATCATAACCCAGTGAACAAGTATTCTGTGAAATATAGCCTAAAAGACCCACACGGTGCACACATCATGATGAGGTCTAAGACCCCGATTGTGGCCCGATCTCGCGAATGACCCAAGGAATCAAGGGGGAAAGAGGGGGAGAGGCGGAAGAACGCGAAGAACACGAAGAACACACGAAGAACCACGCACACCAACCCGATACAATCGATGCTTACCCCCACGGCTCGATGGACCGTGCCAATAGAATCCGCCCGGAAGAGACTCGAGGTAGAATTCCGAGAGGAGAGACCGGTGGGGAGGACGAATCAAGGAGTGGGAGAGAGAGTGAATCCACTAGAATCTCTCACTACCAAATTCATACATCCACAAGGGTGGCCTTGATTACAGAGGGATGATACCCAAGGGAGACTAAGCTCAAAGTTAGGTTTGAGTTCTAAACAAGTCTAAGGGGAAAAAGGGGTGTCCAAGGTGCTTATATAGCGGTACAAGGCGACACGGGCCGAAAAGGTACAAAGGAAAACGTTTCGGGCCGAAAAGGCGTTTTAGTCGTGCAGGCCGGTCAGGAGGCCGGTCGATCCGGACCTGGGACCGGGCAGTCCGGTCGGTGACCGGATCCTGGACCGGGCGGTAGCCGGGCGAGGTTCTGGAGCCCCGGGATGGCGTCCGGATGGCACCGGTTGGTGGCCCGGTTGTGGACCGGGTGGCCCGGTCAGGAGGCCGGTCGACCGGATTCTGGGCCGGGTGGCCCGGTCAGGAGGCCGGTCAGACCGGATTCTGGACTGGCCGCTCATCGTCTCTTCCTTGCGTTCTTGGGGCGACTTCGGGTCCAGCTCCGTGTACATCTTCTCGATCAGCTGTTCTTCTCCTTCCCTTGACCATGACGTATCATCCTCTCCATGGTCTTGATGCTCCACGTACCTAATGACACAAAGGGTTTCGGCATGAGGTAGCATTCCATCCAATGGGGTATCTAGGTCGAGGGAAGTGAGGAGCGAGTTCACCTTGTCGTGTAGAGCTTTAACTCGAGCCCTTGTCATTGGTCCGCTTGGGGGACTTGTTGGTCTTGGTGAGGAGGTGTCCGAAGGCCACCCCGCATCATCTCCCCCCCTTGGGAGAGAGTCGTCCTCGACTCTTGTTCCTCCTCATCTCCATGATAGGGTGAGAGATCCGAGATGTTGAAGGTGTTGCTCACCAAGTACTTGGATGTTGGTATGTCGATGACGTAGGCGTTGTTGTTGATGCGTTTGAGGACCTTGAAAGGTCCATCTCCTCTTGGCTTGAGCTTGGAGTTGCGTTCTTGCGGGAACCTTTCTTTCCTTAGGTGTATCCAAACGAGGTCTCCTTCTTCAAACACTCGTTCTTTCTTCTTGGCGTTGAGGCGGGTAGCTTGGCGAAGGACATGGTCTTGTATGGTTGCTCTTGTTTCTTCATGTAGTTTCTTGATGGCGGTGGTGCGCTTGTCGAAGTCCATGTTGGTCCTTTGATGAAGAGGTAGTGGGAGGATGTCGAGTGCCGTTGGAGGTTCGAATCCATAGACGACCATGAAGGGACTCCGTAATGTTGTGGAGTGCTTGGCTCTATTGTAGGCGAACTCCGCGTGGGGGAGGCAATCTTCCCATGACTTCAAGTTTTTCTTCACAAGTGTGCGGAGGAGTGTGGAGAGGCTTCGATTGACCACTTCGGTTTGTCCATCGGTTTGAGGGTGCGAGGACGATGAGAATAAGAGCTTCACTCCAAACTTTGCCATGAGCGACTTCCATAGATAACTCATGAACTTGACGTCTCGATCCGACACAATGCTTGCCGGTATCCCATGTAGGCGAACCACTTCCCTGAAAAACAATGAAGCAATGTGTGAAGCATCATCGCTCTTATGACATGGTATGAAATGAGCCATTTTAGAGAACCTATCCACTACCACAAATATTGAGTCATGACCATGTTTTGTGCGTGGTAAGCCAAGTACAAAGTCCATGCTTATGTCCGACCAAGGTGCATATGGAATGGGTAAAGGCATGTAAAGACCATAGGGATTGGAAGTAGACTTAGCTTGTAAGCATGTTGTACACCGTCGGCAAAGGCGTTCCACGTCGCGGTACATTCTTGGCCAATAGTAGTGGGTTGAGAGCATGGCATATGTCTTCTCTCGTCCAAAGTGACCCATGAGACCACCTCCATGTGACTCTTGCAAAAGCAACTTACGAAGAGAAGACTCGGGAATGCAAATCTTGTTAGCTTTAAACAAGTAGCCATCATGCAAATAGAAATCATCAAAACCTCGGTCAACGGAACACTTGGCAAAGATTGGTCCAAAGAAAGAGTCGGATGGGTAAAGCTCTTTGATCTCCTCAAGACCCAAAATGTGAAACTCCAAGCGGGTGAGTAGAAGAGTAATCTTGCGGGAAAGGGCATCCGCAACCACATTTTCCTTGCCCTTTTTGTATTTGATTACATAAGGGAAGGACTCTATGAACTCAACCCACTTAGCATGTCTCTTGTTCAAATTGTGTTGACTTTTCAAATACTTCAAGGACTCATGATCCGAATGGATAACAAACTCTTTTGGCCAAAGGTAGTGTTGCCAAACTTCAAGAACACGAACCAAAGCATAAAGCTCCTTGTCATATATAGGATAGTTGAGGCGTGCGCCATCCAACTTCTCGCTATAGTATGCCACGGGTTTTCCATTTTGCATGAGGACACCACCGATTCCAAGTCCACTCGCGTCACATTCTATCTCAAATGTTTTAGCAAAATCGGGAAGAGCAAGTAGTGGTGCCTCGGTGAGTCTCTTTTTCAATTCATCAAAAGCTTTTTGTTGTGCTTTGCCCCAAACAAACGGAACATTCTTTTTGTAAGCTCGTTTAAAGGGCAAGCAATGGTGCTGAAATCTTTCACAAAGCGGCGGTAAAATCCGGCAAGTCCATGGAAGCTTCTAACTTGACCAACATTTGTGGGAGTGGGCCAATTGTGGATGGCCTCAACTTTGGAAGAATCAACTTCAATCCCGTTGGCGGAAACCACAAAACCAAGAAAAACCAATTTGTTTTGAGCGAAATGGCATTTTGGTAGGTTGGCAAAGAGCTTCTCGTGGCGCAAGATGCATAAGACTTCTCTCACATGTTGAACATGGTCCTCGAGATTTTTGCTATAGATGAGGATATCATCAAAGTAAACAACCACACTCTTGCCAATGAGAGGTCGCAAGATGTGATTCATAAGACGCATGAAAGTCGAAGGAGCATTTGAAAGACCAAATGGCATGACGAGCCATTCATATAGACCAAGCTTGGTCTTGAATGCCGTCTTCCATTCATCACCAATTGCCATGCGAATTTGGTGGTAGCCACTACGCAAATCAATTTTAGAGAAAATCGTGGCACCACTCAATTCATCTAACATATCGTCTAAACGCGGAATGGGATGGCGATAACGGACGGTAATGGCATTGATGGGTCGACAATCCATACACATCCGTTGCGTCTCATCCGGTTTAGGCACAAGAATGACGGGAACGGCACAAGGGCTAAGGCTTTCTCGGACGTACCCTTTAGCGAGGAGGTCTTGTATTTGGCGTTGTATCTCCTTGGTGTCTTCGGGGTTGGTGCGGTAGCGGCGCGGTTTGGTAGAGGAGCGCCGGGTATGAGGTCGATGCGATGCTCGATGCCCCGAAGCGGTGGTAGTCCATGGGGTAGCTCGTCGGGGAAGACGTCTTGGAACTCCTTCAAAAGAGACAACAAAGACGAAGGAATGTTGGTTAAGTCATTAGTCTCCGACGAGAGGCCCTTGCAAATGAGCACGTAGTGTATGGTGGTGGATGGGTTGTCTTTCACTTCTCTCCACTCGCTTTTTGTGGCTAGGAGGACACTCTTTCTCTCACTCATATGTGGGTGGTGGCGCTCACTCTCTTTTTGGTGGGTAGCTCCATCTCCTCTCATCTCACTATGGTGGGTGTGGTGTTGTGCCCTCGCTAAAGCCTTCGCATTGTCGGCGATGATTTGGCTAGGAGTCATTGGGCGAAGCTCGAACTTCTTGTCCTTGACCTTGAAGGTGTATGCATTGGAGTAACCATCATGTATGGCCTTCTTGTCAAATTGCCATGGGCGGCCAAGCAACATGTGGCACACGGTCATGGGTACCACGTCACACTCAACGGTGTCTTCATAGGGTCCTATCTTGAAGTTGACGGTGACGGTGTGTTGAATCTTGACATTGCCCTTGTCGCTCAACCATTGAACATGGTACGGATGAGGATGCTTGCGAAGCGTGAGGTTGAGCTTCTCACATAGCTCGGTGCTTGCCAAGTTGTGGCAACTCCCACCGTCGATGATGACCTTGATTGACTTGCCACCAATGCCGGCACGCGTTTGGAAGATGTTGCATCTTTGGTCTTCCATAGCTTGGGGTTGAGTGGTGAGCACTCGAGTGACCACAAGAGAAGGGCTTGGATCATGTGTGCATAAGAGAGGGTCTTCTCCACTTTCTTCATCATAGTCTTCCTCATTAGCAACGGCGGCTTGCACTAGGGCTTCATATTCGCCCTCACTTAGCGTCTCTATGTCACCATTCTCCATAGTGATCATAACCTTGGTGTTCTTGCACTCAAAGGATTTGTGGCCTTGAGTACCACACTTGAAGCAAGTGACATTGGAGGGTCCCGTAGATGCCTTGGAGGAGGCGGTGGAGGATACCGTTTGCTTCATGCGACTTTGGATAGAAGGTTGCTTGGAAGGTGTAGAGGATGCGGTTGGCTTGACACTTGTTGTGGGAGTTGTTGTAGCAAGTTTGGAGGCGAAGTATTGCTTGGACTTCGAGTACTTGATGTCCTCATTCACTTGACGCTCGGCCTTGGAAGCTTGGTGAACCAACTCAACCATGTTGGAGTATTGTTGGAACTCCACAATTCTCTTGATGGGGTAGTTGAGGCCATTGAAGAACCTAGCGATGGTTTGGTTCTCGGACTCTTGGATGTTTGCTCGCATCATGGTTAACTCCATCTCCTTGAAGAATTCCTCAACGGTCTTGGTGCCTTGCTTCAACTTTTGTAGCTTGTTGAAGAGATCGGTCTTGTAGTGTTTAGGGACAAAGCGAGCTTCCATCTCCTCCTTCATGTCTTCCCAAGTATCAATTGGAGGATCACCCTTTTCTTCCCTAAGAGTGACAACTTGTTCCCACCAAGTGTTGGCATAATCTTCAAACTCGAGGGAGGCCATGGCTACTTTCTTGGCACCGGAGTAGTTGTGGATGCGGAAGATCTTGTCAACCTTGAGTGCCCATGAGAGGTATGCCTCGGCATCGTCTTCACCCTTGAACTTGGGCATGTTGAACTTGAGCTTTCCATACATATTCTCTTCATCTTCCATGTTCCTTCGGCGAGGACGGATGCCTTCATCTCTTGCGACTTGAGGTGGTAGAGGAGGTCTTCCACGACCAACCATAGCATTGGGTTGGCGTTGTAGGTGAACACTAGCTTCACTTGGCTCATGTTGAGGATGTTGTTGCGGGTCTTGACGAGGTTGTTGACGTTGTCCAATGTTGGCTCTCTCATCTTGATCATGTTGAGGTTGTCCTCGGCCCCTTTGGTCATGGCGAGGATGGTTCCGGAGGTCACGCCTTGGTGGATCTTGATGACCTTGGTCTTGAGCATCCACATGGGCTTGACGATGAGGTGCCGGGTCCATGTTGTGGAGGACGTTGTCTTGGGGTTGGTCGTCATGCCCATGGTGGGCATGGCGATCCGCTTGATGACGATCTTGGTGAATAGCTTGGTCTTGTTGAGGACGCTCATGAGGACGAGCATGGCGGTGGAACTCTCCGCGCCTTGAGTTTGAGCGAGAATCATCATGACGAGCGTGCGGTCGACGAGAGCGATGATGATCTCCATGCCTTGAGTCGGAGCTTGAGGACGAATGGCGATCATGGGAGTAGTCATCATGTGAGGAGGTCGATGACGATGAGGAAGTAGAGCGATGTCGATGTCGGCGTCCCAAGTTGGTGATGGCGCGCTCGAGGCTATCCATGCGCCTCTCCATGTTTGCATCATTGGCCGTCACTTGATGATGCAAGTTGTCGGTAGCTTCACGAAGAAGGTGCATATCTTGGTTCACTTGGGAGAAATTGTGGGCAACTTCTTCATATTGCTCGTCGATGCGTGTCTCGAACAAGTTGAGTTGGTCCTTGAACTCTTGGCGTTGCACCCATAGGTTGTGTTGGGTGGCCAACCTTTCGGAGGGGTGTAGGACCTCATCCTCCTTTGCTTGGTCTCCGTGCCTATCCATGATCACAAGACAAGAACTATGTTGTGGATGTTAGTGGAAGGAGACTACCTCTCACTCTTACCGTGGCAAGATAGTATTGAGGCAATCAACCAAACCGAAAGTAAGACCAATTGTATCGGGACACACACAAAGGCACACGCAAAAGCTAGCAAATATGGTGTTAGGAGTGGATGGTGGAAAGCCAAAAGACGAAATCCAAAATCGAGTATGTTGTTAAGAGTGGGTAAGGTCCAAAAATCAAGTGTCAAAGTGTCGATCACTATAAACACGGAAAAATGTGGAACTCACACACGGGATGAGCGGGGTTAGTGCAACCAAGGAACGAGCGGAAAAAGGAAAAACCCAAAACAAGGGTGCTCAATGTCACACTAACGCAAGAAGAGGTCGAAGCTAGGTTGCATAGAGTAGAAACACCAAGATTCGCACGAGGTCTCTCTTCTCTATCTCTCTTGCTTGCTTAAAAGCTTTTCACTCTTTTTGTATCGGTGGCACTTTGCACTTTGCTTTTCTCTTTTTTTCCTTCACTAGCACACTATGCTCTTACTCTTTTGCGTGCCACTCACGAGCTCCACTTATGAGCTTTACTCACACAACGCACACCCTCACGGTCGGGACCTCGTGCGATGTTTCGCAACACTCGAAAGCTTCGCTCGTGGGATAGATCGCAAAAAGAAGAGGGCTACAAGGGTTACTGCAAGTTATACCTGCGATGGTGGAGATGATGGTGGTGGTGGTGGTCGGCGGTGGTGTTGGTCGATGTCGAAGACGAGGAGCCCGGTCGCTGGTCCGGTCGGACCGGGTGTGGCGCCGGCTGCTTCGGTCTGTGGGCCGGTCGAACCGGTCTCTGGGCCGGCTGTCCGGTTTGCGGCCGGTTGACCGGGTTCTGCGCCGGACGGTCCGGTCTGGGGCCGGTTGACCGGGTTCGAAACCGGATCGCACGATTTGGAGCTTTCTCTCTCCTGTTCTTCCCCAAACCAAAACCAAATCGGCCAAAACGAAGGGAAACGATGGAATTGGAGGCTAAAAGTTGGGGAAATAGTAGATCAAGCACAACAACACCAGATCCACGGAGCAAAACCACTCAAAACTCAACCAAATCACAGATCCGTCCAAAGGCAATTTAGGGCTATTTTTTGGAAAATTTTCTAGAAACGAAATTGGGTGGGTGGAGGGTCAAATCCGCGGAAACCAAAGGCTGCTGATACCATATGATGAGGTCTAAGACCCCGATTGTGGCCCGATCTCGCGAATGACCCAAGGGGGGGAAAGAGGGAGAGAAGAACGAAGAACACGAAGAACACACGAAGAACCACGCACACCAACCCGATACAATCGATGCTTACCCCACGGCTCGATGGACCGTGCCAATAGAATCCGCCCGGAAGAGACTCGAGGTAGAATTCCGAGAGGAGAGACCGGTGGGGAGGACGAATCAAGGAGTGGGAGAGAGAGTGAATCCACTAGAATCTCTCACTACCAAATTCATACATCCACAAGGGTGGCCTTGATTACAGAGGGATGATACCCAAGGGAGACTAAGCTCAAAGTTAGGTTTGAGTTCTAAACAAGTCTAAGGGAAAAAGGGGTGTCCAAGGTGCTTATATAGCGGTACAAGGCGACACGGGCCGAAAAGGTACAAAGGAAAACGTTTCGGGCCGAAAAGGCGTTTTAGTCGTGCAGCCGGTCAGGAGGCCGGTCGATCCGGACCTGGACCGGGCAGTCCGGTCGGTGACCGGATCCTGGACCGGGCGGTAGCCGGGCGAGGTTCTGGAGCCCCGGGATGGCGTCCGGATGGCACCGGTTGGAGGCCCGGTTGTGGACCGGGTGGCCCGGTCAGGAGGCCGGTCGACCGGATTCTGGGCCGGGTGGCCCGGTCAGGAGGCCGGTCGGACCGGATTCTGGACTGGCCGCTAGTCGTCTCTTCCTTGCGTTCTTGTGGCGACTTCGGGTCCAGCTCCGTGTACATCTTCTCGATCAGCTGTTCTTCTCCTTCCCTTGACCATGACGTATCATCCTCTCCATGGTCTTGATGCTCCACGTACCTAATGACACAAAGGGTTTCGGCATGAGGTAGCATTCCATCCAATGGGGTATCTAGGTCGAGGGAAGTGAGGAGCGAGTTCACCTTGTCGTGTAGAGCTTTAACTCGAGCCCTTGTCATTGGTCCGCTTGGGGGACTTGTTGGTCTTGGTGAGGAGGTGTCCGAAGGCCACCCCGCATCAGTCACCTTTACACACGTGGGACAAGGACTCTCCGGAGATCACATAAGTAAAATCCACTTGAATAACATAACGACATCTAGATTACAAAGCTCATCATATGGATCTCAATCATGTAAGGCAGCTCATGAGATCATTGTATTGAAGTACATGGGAGAGAGAGATGAACCACATAGCTACCGGTAGAGCCCTTAGCCTCGAGGGAGAACTACTCCCTCCTCATCATGGGAGACAGCAACGGCGACGAAGATGGCGGTGATGTTGATGGAGATGGATTCCAGGGGCAATTCCCCGTCCCGGGGGTGTGCCGGAACAGAGACTTCTGTCCCCCGAACTTGACTTCGCGATGGCGGCGGCTGCGTAACTTTTCTCGTCCCGTGGCTTATGTTTTTAGGGTTTTCGAGTCGGAGAGACTTTATAGGCGGAAGGGCAGCCTCGGAGGGGACCTGGTGGTCCCACACCATAGGGCGCCCCCCCGCGCCGCCCTATGGGGTGGGGCCCCCAGGGCTCTCCTCTGGTCCCTCTCTGGCTCTCTGGAAGCTTCGTGGAAAAATAAGATCCTGGGCGTTGATTTCGTCCAATTCCGAGAATATTTCCTTTGTAGGATTTCTGAAACCAAAAACAGCAGAAAACAGGAAGGCACTTCGGCATCTTGTTAATAGGTTAGTTCCGAAAAATGCATCAAAACATCATAAAGTGTGAACAAAACATGTAGGTATTGTCATAAAACTAGCATGGAACATAAGAAATTATAGATACATTTGAGACATATCAGGCTGGTACGGCTTCGATCCATTTGGTGAATTTATCGACTGCTACCAATAGATGTGTATGTCCACCAGGCGTTGATCTCGTTAGTGGACCAACTTGATCGAGCCCCCATTGTGCAAAGGGCCAAGCCAAAGGTATCGTCATTAGATCCATCGCAGGTGCATGTGGCTTTGGTGCGAAATGTTGACAAGGGTCGCACTTGCGAACTAAGTCTCTTGGATCGGCTGCTTCTGTCGGCCAATAAAACCCAACTCTACAAGAGCCCTATGATACGCGTAGATGCACACGTCCGTTGGGAACCCCAAGTGGAAGGTATGATGCGTATAGAAGCAAGTTTCCCTCAGTATGAAACCAAGGTTTAATCGAACCAGTAGGAGCCAAGAAGCACGTTGAAGGTTGATGGTCGCGAAATGTGATGCGGCGCAACACCAGGGATTCCGGCGCCAACTAGGAACCTGCACAACACAACCAAGTACTTTGTCCCAACGAAACAGTGAGGTTGTCAATCTCACCGGCTTGCTGTAACAAAGGATTAAACGTATCGAGTGGAAGATGTTTGCAAAGAAAACAGTAAAACAATTGTAGATTGTATGCTATGTAAAGAATAGGACCGGGGTCCACAGTTCACTAGAGGTGTCTCTCCCATAAGATAAGCATGTTGGGTGAACAAATTACAGGGGCAATTGACAAATAGAGAAAGGCATAACAATGCATATACATGACATGGTAAATATAGTGAGATTTAATTGGGCATTACGACAAAGTACATAGACCGCCATCCAACTGCATCTATGCCTAAAAAGTCCACCTTCAGGTTATCGTCCGAACCCCCTCCAGTATTAAGTTGCAAAGCAACAGACAATTGCATTAAGTATGGTGCGTAATGTAATCAACAACTACATCCTTAGACATAGCATCAATGTTTTATCCCTAGTGGCAACAGCACATCCACAACCTTAGAACTTTCTGTCACTGTCCCAGATTCAATGGAGGCATGAACCCACTATCGAGCATAAATACTCCCTCTTGGAGTTAAGAGTAAAAACTTGGCCAGAGCCTCTACTAATAACGGAGAGCATGCAAGATCATAAACAACACATGAACAATAGATTGATAATCACCATAATCATAGTACTCTCTATCCATCGGATCCCGACAAACACAACATATAGAATTACATATAGATGATCTTGATCATGTTAGGCAGCTCACAAGATCCAATCAATGAAGCACAACAAGGAGAAGACGACCATCTAGCTACTGCTATGGACCCATGGTCCAGGGGTGAACTACTCACTCATCACTCCGGAGGCGATCATGGCGATGAAGAGTCCTCCGGGAGATGAATCCCCTCTCCGGCAGGGTGCCGGAGGCGATCTCCAAATCCCCGAGATGGGATTCGCGGCGGCGGCGTCTCTGTAAGGTTTTCCGTATCGTGGCTCTCGGTACTGGGGTTTCGCGACGGGAGCTTTAAGTAGGCGGAAGGTCAACGCGGGGGCCACACGAGGGCCCAGGGGGTAGGTCGGCGCGGCCAGGGCTTGGGCCGCGCCCCTCCTCTGGCCGCCTCGTGGCCCCACTTCGCTAGGTCTTCGGTCTTCTGGAAGCTTCGTGCAAAAGGACCCTGGGCGAAAGTTTCGTCCAATTCCGAGAATATTTCTTTACTAGGATTTCTGAAACCAAAAACAGAAAACAGCAATGGCTCTTCGGCATCTTGTTAATAGGTTAGTTCCAGAAAATGCATAAATATGACATATAATGTGCATAAAACATGTAGGTATCATCAATAAAGTAGCATGGAACATAAGAAATTATCGATACGTTGGAGACGTATCAGCATCCCCAAGCTTAGTTCTGCTCGTCCCGAGCAGGTAAAACGATAACAAAGATAATTTCTGAAGTGACATGCCATCATAATCTTGATCATACTATTTGTAAACATATGTAATGAATGCAGCGATCAAAACAAAAGTAATGACATGAGTAAACAAGTGAATCATATAGCAAAGACTTTTCATGAATAGTACTTCAAGACAAGCATCAATAAGTCTTGCATAAGAGTTAACTCATAAAGCAATAAATCAAAGTAAAGGTGTTGAAGCAACACATAGGAAGATTAAGTTTCAGCGGTTGCTTTCAACTTATAACATGTATATCTCATGGATATGGTCAACATAAAGTAGTATAACAAGTGCAATATGCAAGTATGTAGGAATCAATGCACAGTTCACACAAGTGTTTGCTTCTTAAGGTGGAAGGAGATAGGTAAACTGACTCAACAATAAAAGTAAAAGAATGGTCCTTCGCAGAGGAAAGCATCGATTGCTGTATTTGTGCTAGAGCTTTTATTTTGAAAACATGAAACAATTTTGTCAACGGTAGTAATAAAGCATATGAGTTATGAAAATTATATCTTACAAGTTGCAAGCCTCACGCATAGTATACTAATAGTGCCCGCACCTTGTCCTACTTAACTTGGACTACCGGATCTTTGCATGCCATGTTTCAACCAAGTGTCACAAAGGGGTACCTCCATGCCGCCTGTACAAAGGTCCAAGGAGAATGCTCGCATTTCGGATTTCTCGCTTTTGATTATTCTCAACTTAGACATCCATACCGGGACAACATGGACAACAGATAATGGACTCCTCTTAAATGCATAAGCATGTAGCAATGATTATTATTCTCATATGAGATTGAGGATATATGTCCAAAACTGAAACTTCCACCATGATTCATGGCTTTAGTTAGCGGCCCAATGTTCTTCTCTAACAATTTTGCATGCTCCAACCACTAAAATGATAGACCTTCAGACAAGACGGACATGCATAGCAACTCACATGATATTCAACAATAGTTGATGGCGTTCCCCAGAAGCATGGTTATCGCACAACAGGCAACTTAATAAAATATAAAGTGCATAAGTACATATTCAATACTACGATAGTTTTTAAGGCTATTATGTCCCATGAGCTATATATTGCAAAGGTGAATGATGGAATTTTAAAGGTAGCACTCAAGCAATTTACTTTGGAATGGCGGAGAAATACCATGTAGTAGGTAGGTATGGTGGACACAAATGGCATAGTAGTTGGCTCAAGGATTTTGGATGCATGAGAAGTATTCCCTCTCGATGCAAGGTTTAGGCTAGCAAGGTTATTTGAAGCAAACTCAAGGATGAACAAGTGCAGCAAGACTCACATAAAAGACATATTGTAAACATTATAAGACTCTACACTGTCTTCCTTGTTGTTCAAAACTCAATACTAGATATTATCTAGACCTTAGAGAAACCAAATATGCAAATCAAATTTTAGCAAGCTCTATGTATTTCTTCATTAATGGGTGCAAAGCATATGATGCAAGAGCTTAAACATGAGCACAACAATTGCCAAGTATCACATTATCCAAGACATTTTAGAATTACTACATGTAGCATTTTCCAATTCCAACCATATAACAATTTAACGAAGAAGAAACTTCGCCTTGAACATTATGAGTAAAGCCTAAGGACACATGTGTCCATATGCAACAGCGGAGCGTGTCTCTCTCCCACAAAGTGAATGCTAGGATCCATCTTATTCAAACAAAAACAAAAACAAAAACAAACCGCTCCAAGCAAAGAACACAAGATGTGATTGAATAAAAATATAGTTTCAGGGGAGGAACCTGATGATGTTGTCGATGAAGAAGGGGATGCCTTGGGCATCCCCAAGCTTAGACGCTTGAGTCTTCTTAAAATATGCAGGGGTGAACCACGGGGCATCCCCAAGCTTAGAGCTTTCACTCCTCTTGATCATAGTATATCATTCTCCTCTCTTGACCCTTGAAAACTTCCTTCACACCAAACTTCAAGCAAACTCATTAGAGGGTTAGTGCATCATTAATAATTCACACATTCAGAGGTGACACAATCATTATTTTCACTTCTGGACATTGCATAATGCTACTGGACATTAATGGATCAAAGAAATAAATCCAACATAGCAAAAGAGGCAATGCGAAATAAAAGGCAGAATCTGTCAAAAACAGAACAGTCCGTAAAGACGAATTTAAATCTGGCACTAGACTTGCTCAAATGGAAAAACTCAAAACTAATGAAAGTTGCGTACATATCTGAGGATCACGCTCGTAAATTGGCAGATTTTTTCGAATTTTCTACAGAGAATTGTGCCCAGATTCGTGACAGACAGCAATGCTGTTTCTGCGCAGCGATCCCAAATATAACATCAACTTTGACATAGAAACTTTACTTGGCACAAAAACATGATAAGGAGAGGTTGCTACAGTAGTAAACAACTTCCAAGACTCAACAAAACAAAAAATTGCTGTAGGTAAAAACATGGGTTGTCTCCCATAAGCGCTTTTCTTTAACGCCTTTCAGCTAGGCGCAGAAAGTGCAAATCAAGTAACACCGAGAGTAGAAGCATCAACATCATAGCTTGTTCTAATAATAGAATCAAAAGGCAACTTCATTCTCTTTCTAGGGAAGTGTTCCATACCTTTCTTGAGAGGAAATTGATATTTAATATTACCTTCCCTCATATCAATAACAGCACCAACGGTTCGAAGAAAAGGTCTTCCCAACACAATAGGACAAGATGCATTGCATTCGATATCCAAGACAACAAAATCAACGGGGACAAGGTTATTGTTAACCGTAATATGCACATTATCAATCCTCCCCAAAGGTTTCTTTTTAACATTATCGGCAAGATTAACATCCAAATAACAATTCTTCAATGGTGGCAAGTCAAGCATATTATAAATCTTTTTAGGCATAACAGAAATACTTGCACCAAGATCACATAAAGCATTACATTCAAAGTCATTGAATTTCATTTTAATGATGGGCTCCCAACCATCTTCTAACTTTCTAGGAATAGAAGTTTCAAGTTTTAGTTTCTCTTCTCTAGCTTTTATGAGAGCATTTGTAATATGTTTTGTAAAGGCTAAATTTATAGCACTAGCATTAGGACTTTTAGCAAGTTTTTGTAAGAACTTTATAACTTCAGAGATGTGGCAATCATCAAAATCTAAATCATTATGAGCTACAGCAATGGGATCATTGTTCCCAAGGTTGGAAAAAATTTCAGCAGTTTTATCACAAGCAGTTTCAGCAGTTTAGCAATTTCAGGCAGTTTTGTACGCTTTGCACTAGGAGTAGAAACATTGCCAACACCAATTATTTTACCATTGATAGTAGGAGGTGCAGCAACATGTGAAGAATTAGCATTACTAGTGGTGGTAATAGTCCAAACTTTAGCTACATTATTCTCTTTAGCTAGTTTTTCATTTTCTTCTCTATCCCACCTAGCACGCAACTCAGCCATTAATCTTATATTCTCATTAATTCTAACTTGGATGGCATTTGCTGTAGTAGTAATCTTATTATCAATATCATTATTAGGCATAACTTTCAATTTTAAAAGATTAACATCGGAGGCAAGCCTATCAACTCTAGAAGCAATAGTATCAATTTTATCAAGCTTTTCCTCAACAGATTTGTTAAAAGCAGTTTGTGTACTAATAAATTCTTTAAGCATGGCTTCAAGACCAGAGGATACACTCCTATTATTATTGTAAGAATTCCCATAAGAATTACCATAACCATTACCATTAGCAGAAGGATATGGCCTATAGTTATTACCAGAGTTGTTCCTATAAGCATTGTTGTTGAAATTATTATTTTTAATGAAATTCACATCAACATTTTCTTCTTGAGCAACCAATGAAGCTAAAGGAACATTATTTGGATCAACATTAGATCTACCATTCACAAGCATAGACATAATCACATCAATCTTATCACTCAAGGAAGAGGTTTCCTCAACAGAATTTACCTTCTTACCTTGTGGAGCTCTTTCCGTGTGCCATTCAGAGTAATTTATCATCATATCATCAAGAAGTTTTGTAGCCGCCCCCAATGTGATGGACATAAAGGTACCTCCAGCAGCTGAATCCAATAAATTCGAAGAAAAATTTAGTCCTGCATAGAAGGTTTGGATGATCATCCAAGTAGTCAGTCCATGGGTTGGGCAATTCTTTACCAAAGTTTTCATTCTCTCCCATGCTTGAGTAACATGTTCAGTATCTAATTGTTTAAAATTCATTATGCTACTTCTCAAAGAAATAATTTTAGCGGGAGGATAATATCTACCAATAAAAGCATCCTTGCATTTAGTCCATGAATCAATACTATTCTTAGGCAAAGATAGCAACCAATCTTTAGCTCTTCCTCTTAATGAGAAAGGAAACACTTTCAATTTAATAATATCACCATCTACATCTTTATACTTTTGCATTTCACAAAGTTCAACAAAATTATTGAGATGGGCAGCAGCATCATCAGAACTAACACCAGAAAATTGTTCTCTCATGACAAGATTTAGTAAAGCAGTTTAATTTCAAAGAATTCTGCTGTAGTAGCAGGTGGAGCAATAGGTGTGCATAGGAAATCATTATTATTTGCATTTGTGAAGTCACACAACTTAGTATTTTCAGGGTATTCATTTTAGCAACGGTAAATAAAACAAACTAGATAAAGTAAATGCAAGTAACTAATTTTTTTGTGTTTTTGATATAGCAAACAAGATAGCAAATAAAGTAAAACTAGTAACTAATTTTTTTGTATTTTGATTTAGTGCAGCAAACAAAGTAGTAAATAAAATAAAGCAAGACAAAAACAAAGTAAAGAGATTGAGAAGTGGAGACTCCCCTTGCAGCGTGTCTTGATCTCCCGGCAACGGCGCAGTTTAGCTTGATACGCGTAGATGCACACGTCCGTTGGGAACCCCAAGTGGAAGGTATGATGCGTATAGAAGCAAGTTTCCTCAGTATGAAACCAAGGTTTAATCGAACCAGTAGGAGCCAAGAAGCACGTTGAAGGTTGATGGTCGCGAAATGTGATGCGGCGCAACACCAGGGATTCCGGCGCCAACTAGGAACCTGCACAACACAACCCAAGTACTTTGTCCCAACGAAACAGTGAGGTTGTCAATCTCACCGGCTTGCTGTAACAAAGGATTAAACGTATCGAGTGGAAGATGTTTGCAAAGAAAACAGTAAAACAATTGCAGAGATTGTATGCTATGTAAAGAATAGGACCGGGGTCCACAGTTCACTAGAGGTGTCTCTCCCATAAGATAAGCATGTTGGGTGAACAAATTACAGTCGGGCAATTGACAAATAGAGAAAGGCATAACAATGCATATACATGACATGGTAAATATAGTGAGATTTAATTGGGCATTACGACAAAGTACATAGACCGCCATCCAACTGCATCTATGCCTAAAAAGTCCACCTTCAGGTTATCGTCCGAACCCCTCCAGTATTAAGTTGCAAAGCAACGACAATTGCATTAAGTATGGTGCGTAATGTAATCAACAACTACATCCTTAGACATAGCATCAATGTTTTATCCCTAGTGGCAACAGCATCCACAACCTTAGAACTTTCTGTCACTGTCCCAGATTCAATGGAGGCATGAACCCACTATCGAGCATAAATACTCCCTCTTGGAGTTAAGAGTAAAAACTTGGCCAGAGCCTCTACTAATAACGGAGAGCATGCAAGATCATAAACAACACATGAACAATAGATTGATAATCACCATAATCATAGTACTCTCTATCCATCGGATCCCGACAAACACAACATATAGAATTACATATAGATGATCTTGATCATGTTAGGCAGCTCACAAGATCCAATCAATGAAGCACAACAAGGAGAAGACGACCATCTAGCTACTGCTATGGACCCATGGTCCAGGGTGAACTACTCACTCATCACTCCGGAGGCGATCATGGCGATGAAGAGTCCTCCGGAGATGAATCCCCTCTCCGGCAGGGTGCCGGAGGCGATCTCCGAATCCCCCGAGATGGGATTCGCGGCGGCGGCTCTGTAAGGTTTTCCGTATCGTGGCTCTCGGTCTGGGGGTTTCGCGACGGGAGCTTTAAGTAGGCGGAAGGTCAACGCGGGGGCCACACGAGGGGCCCAGGGGGTAGGCGGCGCGGCCTGGGCCGCGCCGGCCTCCTCTCCTGGCCGCCTCGTGGCCCCACTTCGTCTTCGGTCTTCGGAAGCTTCGTGCAAAAATAGGACCCTGGGCGAAAGTTTCGTCCAATTCCGAGAATATTTCTTTACTAGGATTTCTGAAACCAAAAACAGCAGAAAACAGCAACTGGCTCTTCATCTTGTTAATAGGTTAGTTCCAGAAAATGCATAAATATGACATATAATGTGCATAAAACATGTAGGTATCATCAATAAAGTAGCATGGAACATAAGAAATTATCGATACGTTGGAGACGTATCACCCTACTACTTGCATGATGACCACAAGTTTCTTCGTGTATTTCTCGCAACGGAGCTTTTCCATCGTCAATGGCGATACACCGTTGGAAGATGCCAGAAATGCTTGGCTTATAAAGTTCGCCATCCACTATGGCAAAGGCCTTAGATCGACGCACGATGCGCTTAGATTCCGTCAGATCATCTAGTAATCGTTGTTCCATCAAATATGCTAAAAAAGGCTCAGTCACAAGGGCTCAAGGAGAAGTACTTGCTCTTTAGATTTTTTCGTAAGATTTTCGACAGCTTCCTAGAGCACAGCCCCGAGTCAGTAACCGATACTTCTGGGGGTGCCGGAATTTTTTCTTTGATAGACCTTTGAGTAATTACTTCATAGAAGACTCCATCTGGAATAGAGGAGCATGTGGATCATATATTAGCCAAATCATCGGCCTCCTTGTTGCTGGCTCTGCCGATGTGTTTTAGCTCGCAGCCTTCAAACTTGGCTTCCATCAATTGATATAACTAATGATAAGCAATCATGTCGTCGCTGACGGCGTCACATGAATTCATCGACTGCTGGACTACAAGATTTGAATCTCCATTGATATCCAGACGAGTTGCTCCACATGCTTTAGCCATACACATCCCGTGTAATAGTGCTTTGTACTCTGCTTCATTATTTGTTGGTAACGGAAGGTTCATCCTTAAAATATATCTCATTTTGTCTCCTTGTGGCTAGATTAACACTACTCTGGCCCCTGCACCTGTGCTCCGCTCTTATCCATCGAAATACATCGTCCAAGATCCGGACATGTCGGGTGCTGCCGAGATTTGTGACTAGATCCAATCAACCAAGAAATCGGGGAGGACCTGAGATTTGATTGCTGTCCGATTAAAATAAGAAATATCATGTGGCACTAACTCGATAGCCCATTAAGATACTCTGCCCGTAGCCTCTGGGTTGGTGAGTATGTTCTTCAACGGTGCTTCGGTTACAACGATGATCAGATGCTCTGTGAAGTAATGTCGTAGTTTGCGCGCTGTCCTCCATTTGGCATACGCCAACTTCTGGTGATGAGGATATCACTGTTTTGCTGGTGTAAGAACCTCGCTAAGGTAATAAACAGGATGTTGTACACCATGGACTTTCCCTGCCTCTGCTCGTTCGACAACAAGTACCGTGCTAAAAACTTGCACGGTCGCAGCTATGTAAAGCAGTATTGGTTCCTTTTCCTGCGGAGTCACGAGGACTGGAGAGGTTGAGAGGACCTTTTTAAGTTGTCAACAGATTCCTGTGCCTCAGCTGTCCATTCGAACTTCTCAGATTTCTTCATCAGCTGATAAAAGGGCAAGGCCTTTTCTCCCAATTTTACGATAAATTTCCTAAGTGCTGCTAGTCGTCCTGCCAATTGTTGCACCTGCTGCAAACTCTTTGGCGGTTCCATGTCAAGAACATCTTTAATTTAAAAAGGGTTAGCTTCTATTCCTCTAGCTGAAATAAAGTACCCGAGTACTTGGACTCATGGTACCCCAAAAAAGCATTTCTTCGGGTTCAGCTTGATTTTGTAACTGTCGAGATTGTCAAAAGTTTCTCTCAAATCATAATTGAGAGTAGCTGCATTTCTGGTTTTGACGACGATGTCATCGATGTAGACTTCAATATTTCGACCAATCTTCTCTCCAAGGCAAGCTTGCATGCACCGCTGGTAAGTTGCACCCGCGTTTTTTAGTCCAAAAGTCATGACATTGTAAGAGTAAACGCCATGCAGAGTTATAAATGCAGTTAACTCTTGGTCTTCTTTCTTGTGCTTGATCTGATTATACCCCTGAGTAAGCGTCGAGGAAGGAGAGACGATCGCAGCCTGCTGTGGAGTCCACTATTATGATCGATGCGAGGCAGCGGAAAATGATCCTTTGGGCAATGCTTATTGAGGCTTGTGTAATCGATACACATACGAAGAACTGTCGTATCTTTCTTTGGCACCATGACTGGGTTAGCTACCCATTCGGCTTCTTTGAGCTCCCGAATAAAACCAGCCTTGCGGAGTCGATTAACTTCTTCGCCAATAGCTTTTCTTTTTTATTCTAAAAAACAACGTAACGTCTGTTGTACGGGTTTAGCTTTGGGGTCAACATTGAGGGCGTGCTCAGTGAGTTCCCTGGGAATACCTGGCATGTTGGATGGTTCCCAAGCAAATATTTCCCAGCGCTCACGGAGGAACTCGATGAGCGCGCCTTCCTATGCGGCAGTAAGATCTGCCGACGTGTTAACCGTTTTCTTCGGGTAAGAAGGATGCACTTGTTGCTTCTTAGCTTCCTTGGCAACGTCAAATTCATCAAATTTTACGTTCCGGTTATCGGCAGAGGCTGTGTATGATCAGTGACAATGTCGAGTGCATTGAGTTCTTCCCTGACTCCAAACTTTGAAGCAGTCTTCTGAAAATCCCTATCGAAATTATCAGAACGAGAAAAACTTCCGTGAACGGTTATTGCTGTCCCATTATTTCCTGGCATCTTCAACTTCAAATATGCATAATGAGGTACCGCCATGAATTTGGCAAACGCTGGCCTGCCGAGGATGGCATGGTACTGTGACTCCCAATTGACTACCTCGAACTCAAGTTTCTCCTTCCTGAAATTGCTAGGTGTGCCGAAGACTACATCTAGCGATATTTTGCCAAGGGGATAAGCGGGCCGGGTTGGGATGATGCCATGGAAGCCTGTATCAGATTCTTTCAGCATATCAACTGTTAAACCCATTGCCTTCATTGTGCTTGGAAATAACAGGTTCAAACCACTTCCTCCATCCATGAACACCTTACTCATGTTGTATCCTTCAATCTGTGCTTCAAGAACTAGAGCGGCGTTATCGGGCCTTGGAACAGCTATCGGGTGATCTGCTTTGCTGGACAGGATGCTTTGATCCGACCAGTCGATATAATTAGGTACTTCTGCCATAGAAACCTCTGCGAATTTTATTTCCCGCAAGAACTTCTTGGCTTCTCTCTTCGAAAAGCTAGTCTTATGGATCATGTTGACATGTCCTCGAGACGCAGGATAAACTTCGGTTGGTATGTAAACATCTTCTTCTGGAAAATATTGCTGCTGCTTCGGGTGACTATAAGTTACTGCCCTTTTTTCTGCCAAACGAGCTTTCGCCTCTGTCTCAATCCTTAGGTCATCGCAGAACTTCTGAACGTCAAGGAACTGCCTACAGTTTTTGAGTAGATGAGTGGCCTTCTCGATGTTATCCTTTGGGTCGATATAAGAGTGCAAGTAACATGGCGCTTCAAGCTGCTCCGTAGCCGATAAGTAAGGCGTACGAAGGCGGTTCTTGCTCGACTGCGCGTTATAGCATCATTTTTCACACTGACGAAGACGACTTGCGGCTCGTTCCTCTTCTTCATGATGTAGATCCCTTCGTCTCTTCCGTTGCTCCTCTCTGCTACCAAAACATCTTCGATTGCTCTCGTTGTTATTTCCATGCAAGACTGCCGAAGTTGCTGGCGAAACAATGTTTTTTTGGAACCGAAGTCCTTAGGCTTGACGCGTTTGAATTGGGAAGTCGAAGAAATCCTCTGGAGTAGATGATGAAGTGGACACCACCGAAAGTTGTATCCATGCTGCCACGTGACTCCGAAGAAATTGGACGCGAGGCCTCAACGCGTGGTGTGAACTCGAAGGACCCACAATGAACTGAGTTTCTTGGACTTGATGGTGTTGGTGAATCCAACACGAACGCTGCTGACGTGAATGGAACTGCCGATGACATGCCTTGTACCGACAAGTTCCCCACATATGGCACCAATTATTGAGGGTACTCCTCGGCAATGCCCTCCTTTTGGGGCTTAGGGTAGACGGAATCCTGCAGGCTGACACGAGACATCGGATACCAAACAAACGGGGAGAGAGATTTACCCAGGTTTCGGGGTCCTCGGTGAGGTAAAACCCTTACTTCCACCTTGTCTGATCTTGATTATTGTAACTATCGGGTTACAATGGGGTAGCCGAAGGCTTCGACTATGATCTCGTCGAGAAGCTAAGTTTTCTGATGACCTAGCTCTAAACTTGCGGTGGTTATGACTACAGTGATTGTGTGTCCCTCGGCAGACCCTCTCCTGGCCCTTATATTGCGAGCGAGGTCCCAAGAGTTCTATCCGGGTTAGACTAGGTTACAAAGAGTCATACATCTAACATTCTTTGTTTCTTCATCTTCTTTCCTTGTTCGTCAAGATTCCTTCTTAGGAACCGACGTAACAATCCACCTTGGTCGTTGGATGATCTTCATGGGCCCCTGGTTGGGCCATAGGAGGTAGGGCAATCTATCTATCTATCTATCTATTATATAATTAAAGTAGAAGACGACCAACGGTGTAGATTAGCTAGGCATAAACAGCGGCCACGATTAACTTCCTAATGTTTTCGCCACGACAGAAACAACAAGGAAAAAAACTATCCTAATGTTTTTGCCACGACAGAAACAACAAGAAAAAAAACTATCCCGTAGGCCTCGCCGCCCCAACTAGAGTCCAGTGCTTGGTCGATTAACCCTACCGCTGTTCTTCCTTATCGCCCTAGATCTGGCTCTCCTAGCACTTCAATCTAGCTAGAAGGTCGCCGTTTCATCCCGCCTGTGTCTCTGCCGTCGAGCCGACCTTTGGCTGGAGCGGCCAGTTCGCAGTTCGTCACCCGCCGCATACTTCTACTGTAGGTCCGCGTGCGACCCGGCCGAAAATTGATCTCCGCCTTGATCACCAGTTCCTCCCGGCCATCGCAGTGTACAACGGCAATAATGCTACGGACACGACCGTGCAAGAATTCCATCTCCAGATTGATCGGCAGATACTCCGATCCATCACAAATATATAGCGGCAAGAGGCAGTATTCACAATATATAGCGGCAAGAAGCAGTATTCACAACTATGAGCAGCCTGAGTACTTGAAAGATTTTCTTTTTGCCTCTCCCCGAACAGTGACTCCACGTCAAGTGATTACAATAGTACGTAGTTCATAAACTCAGGGTTATCTCCTATATTGATTACTGCCGGATTTCCACGGTCTGCTTGCAGATTCTTACGTTTTCTTGGTTTTTTGCAGGAATTGTATGAGACACCTCTGCTATATATTGTATCAGGACTCCAGTCCGAGGTGAATTTTTCTTTATTTTGCATCCGCACAAATTTCTTGATGTTGCACTGGCGTTATGTTATTTTTTCATTGAGAGAAGGGAGTATCACACTGATGGGAATTTATTCTGAGAGTGGATTTATCTCTAAATATCAGAAGTTAAGTATTAGTGGTATGTTCTTTCGTTTCAGTATTGGTATAGGGCTTGATTTATAGCCCAAAAAATGTAGAGGACTGGCTAATGAAATATGTGGAATTTAGTGGTCGTAGCACCTCTCCATAATAACAATGTGAAAAATAAATATTGATACAGTTTGTGTTGGCAAGCATATCTAAATCTAAAATGGTTATGCGGATGGTCATCTTTAAGATAAGCCATAGATCACTGTAGAAGGATGTTTTTGAAATAATTTCAGTTCATGAGTTTTAGGGAGTATATATTACTTGGATGCCAAAGAAAGCAAATTTTCAACCGTGCATTGGAGTGAGTAAATCGGTATTTTCAAGAGCCCCTCGATGACTTCCTCTCCGGCTGCCCATTGCTGCTGCATATAAAACTGTCTGGCTACGGGTAATGGGTCTTTATGTTCTGTTATGTGTTCAAAGAAATGCTCCAGGTTACATCTTGACACTGAGAATTACAAATATCTTCTGATGTTTTAGTATTATTTTGATTGGCAATTTGCATCCATGTTCAATACGTTTTTCATTGCATAATCCATGGCCTTGATATTTAGATAATTCTCCAGTGATGGAATCTGGGGCCTTGGTATTTTACTTATTTGCGGGACATGGCATAGGCATGTAATGAACCTGCTCAAGAGGAGAGCCCTAAAGATAGCTCTTCTTCAATAGCAAGTACATGCATGTTAACAAATATAACGACATTACAAAATGAAGCAGGCATAAAACCAATCATTCCAGAGAAACTTTTAAAAAATGTGTTGTTTATTGAGTGTGTCAATTGAGAGGGAAATACATCAAGTTAGCATGTTTCTTCTGAAACATATTGAAAAATCTATGATTTTTTTCTTCGAAAAGGGAAAAACAGTATTTATGTCCATGCTGACTTAACAATGTCTTGAATCGGGAAATGGACAAAACGGCATGTCTAAATTATAAAATGTATTTTGTGAGATAATATGGTTGATCAAAATGCCCCGGGGAGTTGCATTCCACTGTATTCTCCTCTGCCATTGCCATATGCCTTATAGGGTAATAAAACGTCCATAATTAACGAGCCCTAACTACCTTCCAGACATTAAATCTAGGAACAACCAAACAAACTTAAATCTGGAAAAAAGGGAAGGAATATACTGCTTTGATTTTCATAAGAATTTGTGCGAAAAATTTGTATACAATTGGATAAATTGAAGAAGTAAAATGCGTGGAACATTTTCGTGGAGGCTTATAATTAGCTTCCTTTTCTGGTGTTGCCTTTCATTCGTTGTCATCTGTTAGCGTTTAAACTAGCTTTAGACGAGGTGTGCATCGGAGGACTACCAGAAGGTGTGTAGGGACAATTTTTTCTTAATGATTGCTCTCTTCTCATAAGCTAATTTTCATATGTCCTTCCAGGTTCACCTGTTGAGAGCAAAAGAATAAGGCAGTACAAGTGTACAACTTATCCTTCAGCGGGATTATTTATGTTTTACTTAGATTGTAGTTGAATATGTTTGTTGGTACATGGAGGCTACACACTACTCATGCATGCACACAACAATAACACATTCACATGTGAATGCCTCGGAAACTGAAAGAAATTGGAGACTTCGAAGTCAATCGGAGTGAGCTAACTGAACGTGGTTCTATCTCCTTAAATTCTCAGACTGAGCTCAGGTGGCACTTCTGTGAGACATCCGAAATTCAGTCCACAAGGAATTGAAATCCGGCCAAATTATTGACCACTGTTGTCTCTTGCCACCGAGTCACATCTGGGTGTTCTTGCCCCTACATCAGATTGGATGTTGCAGCTTAATTCATAAACATGGTTTATAAGAGAGAATGTATAAAGTATATAGGAATACAATACTTCTCCAAATGGTTGTTTTAGTTTTATGGGGTTGATAGTTTTATTTTCCATTTGAACCATTCTAAGCTAATACATCTTTCATTTTGAGAAGTGGGATATTGAGCATTATTCAAGTTCAGAGTTGATGCAGTAATATTTCTACAAGTGATATTGTTGCTTTTTCCATTCTCTTTTACTTTAATTTATATGGATGAAAATATACTCTTATGTGTGCACATTTACCAAAGATCAATGTAGAGGATGATTAGTTATTATCTTGGGCTTGGAAAAATAGTAAAGAAATTTCCTCTTTAATAGAAAGGGCAACTGTTATGAAAATCGTGAAGTAATAAAAAAAATTAACAAAAAAATTTAATATCTTTCACCCAAGATCATGTTTTCACACTGGATTGAAATACACTTGAATTATTTCACCATGAAACAATGCAGTGAGACTCATTTGTTTTCATGCGGGTTTGCATTTTGTCAAACTGCAAATCAATTATTTGATTCAATAACAAAGAGCGCCGACACAAAATGGCTGTACACAATGTATTGTGATCTTACCTGTCTAATCGATGATTCCTCTTTGGCGAATCAAGGAAAACCAAGTTTTGTGGCTATTATACTGAGATACATGCTGTTTGAGTTTTATTACATTCCATAATTTTAAGAAGTGGTTAATGAATGTTGGTGCTCATATAGTAACGTTGAAAACTTCGTCGTGAATTCTTTATTATTTTTAAAAGCGGGATCATGATTGGTGCATTTATTTCAATATTGGAGTACATTTTATTTCACAATGGTCACAAATAATATTGAATATCCATGAGTCTCCTAAATTAATGCAATGAAAAATATAGTGCAATTATCCTTGCCAACATAGAAATCATAATGAAATCATAATTTCGTTTCTCAAATAACACTAGGGATACCCTCGCATTTGCGAGGGCCACTATGCTAATACTAGTTACCCGAAGGGTAATGCCCACATCACCATTTGTCCTCCCTTTACCTCGGGAAGCAGGCGTCCCACGGCCTGCGACACCTCGATAAGGGTGGACTCAAAAATGTAGCGAGGCTGCTCGAAACCCAGCTGACGACTCCTGGTGTACATAGGGTCGCCCATCTACACAAAATTTTAAGATTGTAATTAGCAATATGACCAAAGTGTGCAAAATTTTAAGTACATAAAGTAAAACTTTAAAGATTAATGCAAGTAACTTAAAATTTTAAGAGAATTTATGGGAGAGACAAGGCATTATTTCAGCATATAGTCATCTCTTTTTTGATATTGAAAATAGTTTTTGGTACTACCTTAACGCCCATGCTAACTAAGGTCTCCTACAGTCAGGATGGGTCTGATGCCAGCTCTGTGGGGACCCCGGACTAGCTGTCCGAAATACCCTGTTATGCATTAAACTCACGATCCCATGATCAGTGTGCCGTGAGCACATAACCGAACTGAATATCTAGAATTACATCATCCATTACAAAGTACCGAATAAATAAGTCTTACAATAAATGGGTCACATGACCTAGTCTTACATAAACGCCACTTTGGGCAAGTTCATCATACAACAGTGTAGCGGATACACATCAACGGCGTCGGGCCCAAGTCATGCCTTAGACCTACAGGCAGCTGACTGGGAGATCGTCCTAGCTCGCATAGTCGTCTTGGTAACCTCCGTCGTCTTCATACTCCTCCTCATAGTCTGGCCAAGTTAATAGCCAGGGACATAGCCGTGAGTACATTGGAATTATACTCACAAACCATCAAGAATGTGCTAACAAACGCTAACTTAAGAAGACAAGAGAGGAAGACTAGTTTCTCTTGTGGATATAGCATGTCAAAGAGAATCAGTTTCTCTTGTGGATATAGCATGTGAAAGAGAATCAGTTTCTCTTGTGGATATAACATGTGAAAGAGAATCAGTTTCTCTTGTGGATATAGCATGTGAAAGAGAATGAGTTTCTCTTGTGGATATAGCATGTGAAAAAGACTCAGTTTATCTTGTGGATATAGCATCCCAACTTCGCAGTTGAAGGGGACACTAAGGGGGGTTCTATGACATCTCTATATCTTTGTTGAAGAAGATACTTCAAAAGATACCCTATGACATCTCTATATCTTTGTTGAAGAAGATACTTCGAAAGATATCCTATGACATCTCTATATCTTTGTTGAAGAAGATACTTCGAAAGACATCCTATGACATTTCTATATCTTTGTTGAAGAAGATACTTCAAAAGACATCCTATGACATCTCTATATCTTTGTTGAAGAAGATACTTCAAAAGACATCCTATGACATCTCTATATCTTTGTTGAAGAAGATACTTCAAAAGAGTTCCTCTACATAAAACACTAGGATGGGGTAACCAAATTTGTTTATCCTTCTCGACCATCTCCATATGGTCAACAAAATCTTTCCCGTACCCTTCCGGTACTTCGAAACAAGTTCTTTCCTTTCATTTGCCAAACAACTTTATAAACCAAAACTCATCAGACTAAGCAACGACCATTCCAACCGTCCATGACCGTGAACGCGGCTATTCGAATAGATTTAACTCTGCCGAGTTTGCGCACTTTCCCCACAAGACCGATAAATCCGACGGGATCATCCCCGGTTTGTCATACAAGGGTATGCGAGTCTCGGATAATCTGTCGAAGCCTTTCGCCTATTCTACTTAGCTAGGGATCCTACCCTATGGGGTATGTACCTCCCCGGCAAACCATGGCAGCTCACCTCATTTTGAGAGTGACTCCATTGCCATGTCGGGAGACCCATAGTGTTTTCCGGATGGCCCCGAAGGCATCCCGTTCAAGTATTGCCTCCAACAATGGCAACTCGGACTCGGGGGGGGGGGGGGTGATCTTACCATTGTATAGTTGTGCGGTGTCCCATGTTAAGAAGAAGAAACTATGAGCTAAGCTCCGTGCCCATGTTGGGGTAATGAGGTTGCGCGAAGTAATTGGCATGGGTGAATACTTAGGCGCCAACGCTTTTAGAAAAACAACTGTTTTCTCTTCCCAACCATCTTTTTTAAGATCCTTTTCTTTCATAAACACACACTTGGGTAAGGTCGACTCACCCAAGGTTTTAGCAAAACTTTTACAACAAGGTAAGCCTTGAGGGGTTCGCAACCTAAATTTTCATGAATGAACTAGTACACACCATCGCCGTGATGCTATTCATCATGCCACTTAGTGGAAGTTGGGAGGTGTCAAAAGGGGGTCGGCATACTCACGGGAAGTATACCTAGCCATCACAACTAGAGGGATACAACAAGATCATCCGGATAACCACTATTCCACTAAAGGGGTGTATGTGAGGTGTCATAAAGGGTCGACACGCTTAAGGTAAGCATGCATTGACGGCATAAGTGGAAGTAGAATGACAAAAGGGGATCATCATGTTTAAGGTAAGCATGCTCCATCAACGAGTAGAGATGCACAACCATGACTATGGTGCGATCCACCCTACCACTATGGGGTATAAGGGAGGTATTTGAAGGGGCTCCATCATGCTCATGAAAAGCATGCATTGACACCCTAAGAAGACTAACATACGATAGATCGAGAGACAAGAATAACAACATCGTAACAACAATATGTGACACAACATTTATAGGTCAAAAGATGGCTTGCGTTGGTTGGCTTGTCCCTGGTCTTCTTCAAATCCTTCTTCAAAATCTTCTCCTTCAACTTCACCCTCATTCGTATCTAGGGTCGCAAAGATAAATAATACATACTATCAACACATACTCAAAAACCAAGTGGTAATTAAAACAAGACAAAAATATGCAGGGATGTTTGCTTGGCAGTAACAAAACATGGGTTGGCCATTTTTAAACAAAGTGGTGACAAGAAGTTGAACAAAATCAAAAGAGTTTTGATTCCAACATTGCATGTGACACACACACACACTTACTAACAGTGACAAATATGCATGAACAGAGACTAACATTATTTTTCCTAGAAGTCCAGTACCAAAACAGGACTAACCCAATTAGATTCACCCAAAATATTAATCCTACACTTTTAGAGAATATTTTGAGTCTACACTATACATAGAGCAAGTTTAATGTGCCAAAAATTGTACAAAAATCCTAAAATGGATGTGCCAAACTCAAGTTATTCACAAAAAGGCCAGTGGTATCTGAAAGGTAATTTCATACTGGTTCTAATGCAATTGGTTTCACTTAAAACGGATGTGCCAAACTCAAGTTATTCACAAAAAGGTTCACATATACATTTCAATCTTTAACCGATACTTTAAATTTTCAAACGGTTTAAATTGGGCGGGAAGGTTTTGGGCCGCGCCAGTGAGCAGACAAGGGCCAGCCCAAGTGGGAATTCCAGGTGGCGGAGAAAATAAAAAAGAAAAGGAGGCCGGGGGCCGTGGCGGGCCAGGCCTGCATGGCCACCGTGGCGTGCATGGCCCATGCAGCCATGGGATCAAGATCCGATGGCTAGAGGCCATCGTCTCCTTAACGTGCGTGCGGTGCATGATGATAGAGGGGGAAATGACGGGCTGCACGACTTATCGGTGGTCAACGATGGCTTGGCGACGTGCAGAGGAGGTGGTGGACTGGCGGCGTTGTGCGTGGAGGTCTTGGCGACGTCCAGTCGCAACTGCTCCTCCTCGCGCGGCGATGTTTCCTTCACGAGCGACGTTGGCGTGGCGATGGAGGTGCCGTTCTGCGGCGGATCTGGCAGGGGAGGGGCATGGTTAGGGGCAGTAGGAGAAGGGGAAAACAAGGGAAAAAGGGAGAGGGGCAGTGGCGGCGTCGTGGCGGCGTCCACCTGCGCGGCACGTTCGCGGTGACCATGGCGTCGACGGTAACGAGCAGCAGCAGCTCGAGCAGCTCTACAGCGGGTCGAAGAGGGTGGCGTGGGTGCGGAGAGGGGTTGAAAGGTGGCGGCAATGGCGTTGGGGTCCTTTTTATAGGGATAGGAGGGGGACAGGGATATCTCCCGTGCCCAATGGCGAGGCGAGCGGCGACCACGCGCGGCAAGCGAGGTGATGGCGGAGCAGACGAGGCGGCGTGGGAGGGGAAACAAGGCAGGGGCGCGTGAAGACGAGGTGGTGGGTGGAGTCAAGGCGCCAGGCGCGATGCACGAGGCGACCACGCGCGTTAAGTCGCGCGGGCGTGTCAGCCTGCACGCGTGGCTAGGGTTTTTGGCGGGAGAGAGGGCTGGCCGTGTTGGGCCACGAAAAAGAGAGGGGATGGGGTGCTGCGGTTGGGCCAGGGTAGAGGGAGAGGGGGTGTTGGCCTCGGCCCAATCCAAAGAGAAAAAAAGAGGGAGGGAAAAAGTAGAAAAATGAGAAGGGAAAGGGGGAAGTGTCCCCTCTCATGTCTCTCATCCTGGAAAAATAGTGAGAGAAAGAGAGAGACAGAGGTGAAAGAGAGAGGGCAATGCCATGAGTTGCATGTGCCAATACTTGGAAAAAGTGAAGTTCACAAGGGTTGGGGAGAAAGAAAGAGGTGGTGTGATGGTGGTGGTGATGGTGTCACCCTTAGTGATGGTGTCTCCACCAAAATAAGAGAGGGGAGTGTTCCCCTTCATCTTGGAGAATTTTGTGGTCTAGGGTTAGGGTTCAGTAGGGTTTTGATCTAGAGGAACACATTGGAGTGGGAGAGTTTGCAAGAGGGAGGGGAAACCCTAATGATTCAAAGTGGTGTCAAACTTTGGTGGTAGGGTTTTAGATGGATTTGCACACAAAAAGAATTCTACACAAAACCATATGCAAGAATCTATCCCAAGCACACACATAGTTGCTAGAATTAAAAGTTTTTGTTGGCTCTAATTTTTCAAGACTAGAAAACATGCATGTTATGAAAAATGGGTTGTGACACCCTATACTTTGAATAACATGCTTACCGGATTACTTCATAAACCAGTTTTTAACTACCTTACTTAGACATATTTGCCATACTCTTGACCTACCGGGGGTCATCCCCCCGACACTTATACTAGGCCTCACACCAAGGAAGTGTGGATGAGAAAGTACGCCCGGTTGGCAACAAGGATAAGTTCTCTTATGGGAAAAGTAAGGCACCTCTGGAGAGTGTATCAAATTGTGGCTTGTCACTCCCTATTCCGGGAAGGGAACTACTGATGAGGACATCCCTACCAAACTACTACCTTTGTCATTGCAAGATGAAGATGATGTTGTTGTGAAGCTCAAGTCCAATGAAGTTAGGATTGGACCCATTACAAGGGCTCGTGCGAAGCTACTTACACAACATGTGAATTTGCTCTTGAATGATACTTTGATCGATGAGAACTTTATACTACCTAAGTTTTTGCACTTATGTATGATCATGTATGAAGATGGAGAAAGCGTCGCACGAGGAGGAGTGGAGTAGCTGGACATGGTGATGGATGTGAAGACATCCCATGGACGTGCGAGCGAGGAGAGGGAGGCATGCGGGAAGGAGGGAGAAGTCAACGCCGGCCCCACGACCGGCAGCGCCGGCCGTCACGCCGGACGAACCGGCGCTAGACCCGGCAGCACCGGCTGCCACAGCGGGTGGCCCGGCACCCGCCGGTCCCTACACCGGTGCACACCGGACCAGGTCCAGGGAAGCAGACGCGCCCGCCCGGCGGCAGCCCTGCGCCTCGCCCGGCCGTTGCCGGATGGCCCGGTCACAGGCCCGGTCTCACCGGGCCATATGTCGGCCGAGTCCAAAACAACTTCGACCGACACCCGATTGGGTCGGTTTGTACCCCTAGTTTTCGACCCCTGGTCATCCTGGACCCCTATATAAGTGCCAAGGACGCCCCCAAATTAGGTTTAGACCACGTTTAAGATAAATCCTAGTTCATAATTGATTTCTACGCAATACTGTTGAATTATATACACAAATTCGCATCGATCTGGTGTTTTTCTACTCAAAGTTTGTGTGATCTGTTGTTCCATTGGGGATTAGAAGATTGTAATTTACCGCTTCGTGGTCGGCGGCTACATGCGCAAGTATGTGGAGTTGCGAATATCTTGCAGGGTTGAGAGTTGTTACATTGGCGACAGGAATCAATCGAGAGACTCGTCCGCGTCATACAAGTTATCATCCACTTATCACCGTGTATTCTCCGTTGTGTTCATCGCGTGTTCATCACCATCCACCTCGCTTACTGAGAAGATCGGGCAACCCCTTATTATCTTGGTATCACATTTCAGCGTTTCCTTGGTAAGCCATCCACAATCTACCCCATAGTTGAGTTTTGAGTTGTTTCCTATACAGAAAAGAGCCAAAAATAGTAGGGTTTGTAGTTTTTCATAGCCTTAGATTGCATCGATTTCAAGTTTTAGTTGTTGTTCGTGTTTAGTTTTTGATCCAATCTCGTGTTTGCTTTCGTTTTGGCCTGTTTTCTGCCGTGGCACAATTTTTTGCCGAGGTTAGTTTGTCATACTTTTTGTTGCTCCGAGTCAACATAACGTATAGTTTACTTTATCTAAATCGTAGACATAGCCTTTCGATATACGTGACTAGGAACTTCTCCAAAAGAGACTAGTTTTACCGCTCGACGGGCTGCTCTTTAGGTTTTCGGTGCTTTGCATTTTCTGTTGGCCGTGCTACAAGGAGTAGAGTCATAAAATCAAAAAACAGAGAAAATTGAAAAAAAGCTGTCGGGGGTTGGCCCCCGGTAGGCCAAAGGCATGGCAAAGTTGCCATGTTTCTTTCTTAAAGATGCCGGATTGTAGGTCCATCCGGATGGTTTTTGTGGAATTGGCAAGAGCCAAGTTAAAACCTACCGGTATCCCAGGAGGGGTATACCGGAGTTAAGTAAACAAGAGAGGTACCGGTGTACCGGTAAGGTTTCACTGTAGCCTGTCGGCACTCTGGTCAAAGATTCTCGCCAAGACTAGAGGACAAGGATGAGCTAAGCAAAGTAACTTTAAACGAAGCCCTGACGCCAAAGCAGAAGATGACGTAAAAGCTACCGGAGGATGTCATCGTTCCCTGATTAAAGACATACCGGCGTCATCTGAGGCCAAAGAGGCTTTGTAAAGTAGTTTGTCTAGTCAAAGATACCATTAGGGTTCCTTCCCTTGTAAGCCACCCTCTCCCCTATATAAGGAGAGGGGGCACACCCCTGAGCGGGACGGTTCACTACTAGAGATTTCAGTAGACGATTCACTAGGCAGAGAAACCCTAGTTCATAGAGCTTGTACTGTTCGTCTTCAACCTCTGGCCAAGGCCAAGTTCATCAATAAAGATACCGGTATCCACCCGAAATCCACCCTTGTGTTACCAAAACCCTCCCCCGAATCCTCTAAAGCCATCCCATGGCATCTGTCTGTTCACCACGACGACAGAAGCAAAATGAGCTACATTGATACGTGGGATAATATAAAAAAAGTGAAGGAAAACATGAAGTGATAGTAAGATCAAGTGAAGGCCTAGTTTACTTTTCTGCACCTGTAGTTGAGCAATCTTGTGCATGTCCCGTTGAGCTTTGCTAGTGTCTCCATTGCAACATAATTCATCCATATAGTTGCATTGACACATTTATCACCTTGTGTGAGTTTCTTAGGGTGTTTTATACGGTCAGCGCTAGAGCTTGTTATTAGTGCATATAGGTAGCCTACCTATAGCCCCACATATATCCTGCTTTGTCGTGTGATTGTTCTTATAGCCTTGATATTCGCTTTGCTACATCCGTGCACTAGTTTGTCAATCCAAGTGGTAAGCAATACTAATTCACTTTGGAGCGGTAAGATTTACCTTTCTTATCTCTTTTGAGTGAGTTGTCAGAGTACCACCAAAGATTTTTTATTTAGTGCACTAACCTAGTAATCATGTCTTCTAGTGATGTTGATGTGATGCAGAAAAAGGATCCAGCCTCGCCGGTTACTTGGATGGAATATGAGGCTTTTCGTGATCATCTACAACGTGAAATCCGTGGCGCTACTGAAGCATTTGACACGGATATTCAGAGTGTTAACTTGAAGGTCGATGAAGCTACTGCGACTATTCATGCAGTCCAAACTCAAGTGACGGACCTTCAAGCATCCATACAAACATTAACTCAAGCTGTCGTTGAGATACGTACTTTCGTCCAACCACAATAACAACCGCCACCTGAAGAGGAGGACAGTGTACATGGAGATTTTGAGGATGCTCCTGCTGTTCATGTGCGTGGTGATGGGCGTGGTGTTGGGCGTGGCATTGGTCATGGTCTCTGTGGTCGTGGTTTGTTCCCCGTCAGAGCCCAACGTGTTCATCAACATCTACAAGATGATGGTTTGGGTAAGCCAAAATTCTCAATACCCCGCTTTGAAGGAGGTACTGATGTTGAAGAATATCAAGCTTAAGATTGAGAAACTGTGGCGACTACATGATTATACTGAAGATAGGAAGATCAACCTTGCTCCCTCAGAATTGGATGGCTATGCATTACATTGGTGGGATGGAATTACTCGTGTCCGGGAAGAAGATGGAGAGTTACCCATTATTACATGGCGCACCATGAAGGAGGTTATGCGAGCTTGTTGTGTTCCCACTAATTATTTGCGCTCAGTTTATGATAAGTTGACCCAATTGAGACAAGGTACTATGACGGTTGATGCTTATTACATGGAGATGGAGATGCTTTTGCAGCGTGCCCGTGTCCGTGAATCTGTTGAGATGACTATGCAGCGTTTTCTCCATGGTCTGAAATTTACCACCAAGGGTATTGTTCGTCATCACCGTTATGATGCTATGAATGAGCTACTACATCATGGAAGGGAAGCTGGATCACAGCTGGCTGAAGAGGCGCAAATCAGGGGCCGTACTACAGGCGCTGGGCGCTACACGCCCTGGGCGCCACCCTCGACGGCGCCATCTTTGCGCCCCACAGATGTTTCTACTTCGCCTAGCAAGTCGGTCCCCAATGTGTCTAACACAAAGAAGCCCGCACCTGCAACAAGTGGAAGTGGTTCTAGTATGTCTACGGCGTGCAACCGCGATATGGCTTATCATACATGTGGTTACAAAGGTCACTTCAAGAGAGATTGTCCTAACCGCAAGGTCATGATTATTAATGAGGACAATGAGTATGAGACTGGAGATGATGCTGATCCGGAGGCTCCAGAAGATGATGATTATGACAGCGGTGGTATTGATGCTTATCCATCTGAAGCACAAACTATTGTTGTGTCATAGCGTGATCTTAATATGCAGCCAAGTGCATCTACTCATCGCTACAATTTGTTCCAAACAAAGGCACTAGTTGGTCCCAATAAAGCTTGCAAGTTCATTATTGATGGCAGGAGTTGTCGCAATCTAGCAAGTAAGTAGTTATGTGCCAAGCTGAAGTTGAAGTTTTTACCGCACCCGCATCCATATTATATTCAGTGGTTGAGCGACAATGGTGAGATGAAGGTAAAACACATGGTGCGTGTTGATTTTGAGATAGGACCATACAAAGATTCCATTGATTTTGATGTGGTTCCTATGACAGTGTGTCACCTACTATTGGGTCGGCCATGACTCTATGACCGTTCTGTGCAACACAATGGCCGTGCCAATACGTATCACTTGGAGTTCAAGGGCAAGAAAATTAACTTGCAGCCTATGTCACCACAGCAAATTGACAATGAATCTCGTCAGAAAACTGAAGTAAACTTGGAGGATGCATCCATAGCTAGGCGAGAGAATTGTAATGCCGTGAGTGATATAACAAAAAGTGAGAGAGTGAAGTCCTTAGTCTTGTTAGCCACCAAAGAGGATATGAGAGAATTTAGTGAGGATCCTACAGCCATGCCTCTTGTGTTCATGTACAAGGGTGAGGTTTTGGTTTCTAACGACATGACCCCTGTTTCTCTTGGTGTTTCTCACGTTTTGCAAGAATTGAGGGATGTGTTTCCGGACGAGGTGCTCGCAGGATTGCCACCATTATGTGGTATGGAGCATCAAATTGACTTGATCCCCGGCGCCTCGCTGCCCAATAGGGCGCCATACAGGACGAACCCCGAAGAGACGAAGGAAATTCAGAAACAAGTACAACAGCGCTTCTTGACAAAGGTTATATTCGCATAAGCCTAAGTCCTTGTGATGTTCCTGTTATTTTAGTTCCTAGGAAAGATGGTACATGGCGCATGTGTGTTGATTGTAGAGCTATATACAACATTACTATTCGATATCGTCATCCTATTCCCCGTTTAGAGGATATGCTAGATGATTGAGTGGTGCTGTTGTTTTCTCTAAGATTGATTTGCGTAGTGGTTATCATGAAATTAGGATGAAAGAGGGGGATGAATGGAAAATAGCCTTTAAAACAAAATTTGGTTTATATGAGTGGTTAGTAATGCCTTTTGGTTTAACTAATGCACCAAGTACTTTCATGAGAGTGATGAACCATGTTTTGCGTGATTTTATGGCAAGTTTGTGGTTGTGTACTTTGATGATATTTAGTTTACAGCCGCAACGAATCTGGTCACACTATGCATATTCGACATGTTTTGCAAGTGTTGCGTGATAATAAACTCTATGGTAATCTTGAGAAGTGCACATTTTGCAAAGATAAGGTCATATTTCTGGGTTATGTTGTCTCTAAGCATGGAGTAGAGGTAGATTCATCTAAGATTGAAGCAATTCAAAATTGGCCTACTCCCATGAATGTGAGTCAAGTACATAGTTTTCATGGTCTTGCGGGTTTCTATAAGCGTTTTGTGCCAAATTTTAGTACCATTGTTGCACCTCTGAATGGATTGACTAAAAAGGGTGTTGCATTTGAGTGGGGCGCAGCCCAAGATCATGCTTTTGATGAACTGAAACGATTGTTAACTTCTGCACCATTGCTTGCACTTCCTGATTTTAATAAGCAATTTGAGATTGAATGTGATGCTAGTGGTATTGGAATTGGTGGTATGTTAATGCAAGGGGGTCGCCCAATTGCATATTTTTCTGAGAAACTTTCTGGTGCTAAGTTGAAGTATCCTATCTATGATAAAGAATTGTATGCGTTAATTCGAGTTGTTGAGGTTTGGCAACATTATTTGTGGCCAAAAGAATTTATCATACATTCTGATCATGAAGCTTTAAAATATGTGAAAGCTCAATCTAACTTGCATAGGCGTCTTGCTAAGTGGGTTGAGTTTATTGAGTCTTTTCCATACATTATTAAGCATAAGAAGGGAAAACATTATGTTGTTGCTGATGCCCTTTCTAGGAAAAATATGCTATTAACTTAACTTGATGTTAAACTTCCTGGATTAGAAGTCTTATGTGATTTGTATGCTACTGATCATGGATTTTCTGAACCATATCGCTTGTGTGCTATTGGTAAAGCATGGGAAAAATATAACATACATGATGGGCTCTTGTTTAGAGCTAACAAACTATGTGCTCCAGAATCGTCTGTGTGTTTTCTCTTATTGCAGGAATCACATGCTCGAGGTTTGATGACTCACTTCGGACGTGAAAAGAAGCTACTCATGCTCGCTGCTCACTTTTATTGGCCAAAGATGAGGCGGGACGTGGATAGGTATGTGAAGCGATGCATTACTTGCAACAAGTCCAAGTCCAAGCTGACGCCTCACGGTTTGTATACTCCTTTACCGGCACCTACTACACCATGGGAAGATATAAGTATGGATTTTGTGTTGGGTTTGCCGCGTACTAAGAGAGGCCATGATTCTATATTTGTGGTAGTTGATAGATTTTCTAAGATGTCACACTTTATTGCCTGCCACAAGAGCAACGATGCGTTGCATATTGCTAACCTGTTTTTCAGGGAGATTGTACGTTTACATGGAGTTCCAAAGACTATTGTTTCTGATCGTGACGTCAAGTTCATGAGCTACTTCTAGAAGACACTTTGGGGAAAGCTGGTGACGAAGCTACTTTTCAGCACAACTTGTCATCCCCAAACTGATGGTCAAACTGAGGTGGTGAATAGAATATTGTCACAACTGTTGAGATCCATGATCAAGAAGAACTTGCGAGAGTGGGAAGATTTTTGCCGCATGTGGAGTTTGCATACAACAGGGCGGTACATTCTACCACACAGTTGTGTCTGTTTGAGGTGGTGTATGGTTTCAAACTCATTACTCCACTTAACTTGTTGCCTCTACCCATACATGAGAGTCAATATGGAGGCATCAAAGAGGGCAGATTTTGTACTGAAGATACATGAGAAGACTAAAGAGCTGACTGAGAAGAAAGGCAAGAACAATGCTGCAAGAGTCAACAAGAAGCGCAAGGAGATATTGTTCAAGCCTGGTGATATGGTCTGGGTTCATTTTCGCAAGGACAGGTTTCCCAAGCTACGAAAGTCCAAGTTGCTTCCTCGTGGTGCTGGTCCTTACAAAGTGCTTGCCAAGATCAATGACAATGCATATGCTATAGATCTTCCAACTGATGAGTTTGGTGTCAGTAATTATTTCAATGTTGCTGATTTGACACCGTATGACAGAGAATACCTTGGAGCGTCGAGGTCGACGCCTTTTGAAGCGGGGGAGATGATAAGGACATCCCTACCAAACTACTACCTCCGTCATTGCAAGATGGACGTTGTTGTGAAGCTCAAGTCCAATGAAGTTAGGATTGGACCCATTACAAGGGCTTGTGCGAAGCTACTTAAACAACAGATGAATTATCTCTTGAATGATACTTTGATCGATGAGAACTTTATACTACCTAAGTCTATGCACTTATGTATGATCAGGTATGAAGATGGAGCAAGTGTCGCATGAGGAGGAGAGGAGCAGCTGGACATGGTGCTGGACGTGAAGACATCCCATGGATGCACGAGGAAGGAGAGGGAGGCATGCGCGACGGAGGGAGAAGTCAACGCCGGCCCCACGCCCGGCAGTGCCGGCCGTCACGCTGGACGACCCGGCGCCAGACGCGGCAGCACCGCCTGCCACACCGGGTGGCCCGACACCCGCCGGCCCCTACACCGGTGCACACCGGACCAGGTCCAGGGAAGCTGACGCGCCCGCCCGGTGGCAGCCCAGCGCCTCGCCCAGCCGTTGCCGGATGGCCTGGTCCCAGGCCCGGTCGCACCTGGACATACGTCGGCCGAGTCCGAAACAACTTCGACCAAAACCCGATTTGGGTCAGTTTGTACCCCTGTTTTCCGACCCCTGGTCGTCCTGGACCCCTATATAAGTGCCAAGGATGCCCCCAAATTAGGTTTAGACCACGTTTAAGATAAACCTTATTTCATAGTTGATTGCTACGCAATACTATTGAATTCTATATACCAATTCGCATCGATCCGGTGTTTTGATACTCAAAGTTTGTGTGATCTGCTGTTCCATTGGGGATTAGAAGATTGCAATTTACCGCTTCGTGGTCGGCGGCTACGTGCGCAAGTGTGTGGAGTTGCGAATATCTTGCAGGGTTGAGAGCTGTTGCATTGGCGACAAGAATCAATCGAGAGACTCGTCAGCGTCATACAAGTTATCATCCACTTATCACCGTGTATTCTCCGCTGTGTTCATCGCGTGTTCATCACCATCCACCTCGCTTACTGAGAAGATCGGGCAACCCCTTATCAACTACGAACGCGGCAGGAAAGGAACTCCATGAAGGTCTGGGTCAACCTGTGAGACTAGCGGGCATCAGAATAAAATAAACCTTTCGAAGAAATGTTTGCGAAACATGCATTGACCTGAGATCTTCTGATCAATGATCGTAGCTAGTGCATCAAACAACTTTTCTTTTGAACTTGCTGAGTACCTCTGTACTCACTTTCTTTCTAAACCCTTGCTAGACTGTGATGCGAAGAGGAGGCCTGCACCAGAGCACCAGAAGGCGAATATGAGTTGGTCTACGAGGAGCCATATTTGTCCAGAGGTGTTGAGGGCGTGGACTATGGGATAGTCTACAGAACTGATGAAGTGGAAGCGTTGGAGTAGAGTTATGCCGTAAGCATAGTAGAGCCGAGCAGCGTAGTGGCATACCTAAATAAGTTGCTGAGCTCTCATCATGTCTACTAAGTGGTTTGAGTTGTAATGCTACCTTAAGCAAGTTAAGTTCTTAGGGTGTTCTCATCGAACCTGTGAGAATACCAAGTGGTAGTGAACTTTGGTTTGTAATAATTATGTGAAGTGCTTATGACCTGCAATGTTTCTGTTGTACCACTCTGTGGGATGTGATATTTGTGAAGAATCCCCTTCATGACTATCATATCAACGACTTGTATACTACAAAATGCAGTGGTATGCTGGGTCACTGCACTAACATTGTTGCACAAAGCACATAATCAAAACATGTAAGATTTGTTAAAATTTGGATGTATGTACACACTACTATTAAGTATGCATATACAACCAAATTTTAACGAATCATAGACTTATATTTGTAGACGGAAGGAGTACCATGGTTATACTACACCTTTTTTTACAACAAAATGGGTCATATGATTATGAAATATGGACCATAATATTATTACACTATACCATTTTAAAAAATGGTCTATGTAATGGTAGAAAGGATAATAATATATTTGCTAGTCACTTGGAGCTAGCCTACAAACAACGGCAGTTTGAACCAACGTGCATGCCCTAAGCTGACTGAGGTGAGGCCCATCGTGTATAATCGTAGGTACGACGAAAATATTATGTATACTGTATGGGTAGTGTGTTAAAATGAGCATAATGTCGTTTATGAAATGTATAGGAAATTGTAATGACATTTTCTAAAAACCAAAGTTGTAGTGACGTTTTCAAATAGCTACAAATTATGGCGTCTATTCAATTAACCCGCTTGATATTGTTTGTGGCTACCTACTGCAATGTACATATGTTTACTCAGCAGTATCGAAAGTGTCTTTGGCTCCCGAGCACAGTGCTCCCTTCATTTAAAAAATAAATTAAAAATTATATTTATAAGTTTCCGAAATATGGGGAAAATCTGGACATAGTTGAACCTGCAAGCATGTAAAATCGCAATGCAAAATTCTTTATATTGCAGGCTACACAACAAGGACGTGGAGGTTTAAAGTATGCATAATCATAATTATACTTTTTAAATTTTTGTGTAGCTCAAAACATAAAGTATTTTAAATGATATTTTCCATTTACAACATTGGCTACATTCGGATTTTTTTCCATATTATTTTGAAACTCATAAATGTGATTTTCGATTATTTTAAAACAGCGAAATCAGGAGCCAAAAATCTCCACTCGTAGCAGTATTTGTTTATTATTAGCACTAGTATAATGCTTATGAGTGAAAGTGAAGCTCCATTTTGTGTACAGCTATAAAGCCTCTAATCTGTATCTGGTTAAACTAGGCAGTGATGTTCTTGGAAATACTTAGCCCGTGGAGCAAACACAAAGACTGCTTTTAAAAAACATTGTTTAATGGTGCTAATATATGCCATTTTTTTGCGAAATATATATGACATATTATGATCTTACACTTCCTTTGTTCAGAAGCATATGATGTTTTAACAAAACAAGCAGTCCACATAACCAAGTTTTACCATCAAATTTCATAGTAATGTAATGCATGCTTAGAAGTATGAACATGTTATATTTTAGAAGTAATTATCAGCATTATTAATATAGATAGCAGCATTCAAGACTAAGAGGGCTTAAATAACTCTATATCTCATTAACTAGAAAATAGTGAAGATGACACAATGACATGTGAACATTTAAAATTGGAAAATAAACAAAAAACATATGAATGAATGTGACCTAATGAATTAGGCAAACATAAAGAAACAAACACTATGTTTCTATTGCTTAGCACTAACTTGAGTACTCCAAGATCATCGATACTGATTAACTAAGCTAGGCAGTTTCATCTAGGCGAGTGCAGTGACTGATGAAGGTTTGTGTTAAGAACTGAGCGGAGTGAACATGGCGAAGCGAAGAGGGCATTTCAATGTTTGACATGCCGATGATTGGTACTTCCTCTGCTATATCTTCTGTCGTGAAAGGAATGCTGCAATTTGAGGAGGTTACAAAGGAAGGTGCTACCAAAATTGTACAAAAATAATCTAAGGGCTCGAATCATTTACATAATTTAAGAAGGGATGAAAAATCAATAAGTTGAAGCTTGTTGCTAATCTTTTGAGTAACTAACCTCAAGTCGTCATCTAAAAGAAATGAATTCGACACAGGATTTTGTGCATCATTGCTCACCATGTCCCTCATTTGGGCAACAACCTGCAACAATCTACAGTTTAGCCAAAACCTGGAAACATGACTTCAGCTTATAGCTGGCACAAGACAAGATGAGAACATGCCTCTGATGATACACTATGTGTACCATATTTGTCATCCCAGTACATAGTACACAGACGATATATCTGCCTTACGCTTAACGCCTGGAAAAAAGAAGTAACAAATAAGAGTGTAAAATGGTAAATATAATTCTAGTCAAAGGATAAACTGTATCATACAGAACTACACTGAGTAAAATTATCCAAGAGTACTCGAGCAAATTATATTACTGTCCGATACCGGGCAAATATTCTTCTTAATTTTCTCAAGAGTTCTCTTGCTTTTCTGAGGAATAATCTGCAATTTTAATGTAATCCCGTGAGAAGCTTGACAATAAAATCACCATCTTGTTTTGTAGACATGATACAAAATTTTACCAGAAAATCAACCGCTTGTCTGATGAATTTGAGCTCATCCCAAGCTGCACCTGCATGCTATAAAGTAGAAAAAGGTTAGGTGTTCTATTGGTCATCATGATTAAATGAGTGCTGCACCAGCTGCAAACCTCTTCTGTAGTATCGACGATCCATTTCTCCAGTACACAAAGCCCAGATTTCACATATTCTCCATTTGAAAATGTGCAACACTCCCGTCGAAGGAGCAAACTGGGGCATTAAGAACATACTAAATCAAGTACTTGTTCAACTGCAGGCGTTCTGAAATATCATTGGAATGCAGGTATCTGACCTATTAAACAGCTGTACATTTATGAACGAGAAAACTTGAGTTACTAGCTTGCGGATGAAAAACGAAGGTACCTGCACAGAAGAAACATTGATTTGTAAGATCAGAAAGAGAGCTTAAACATTGATTTGCAAATATAATAAGATTTCTTAGATTAATACATAGGAAAAACGGACAGAAGCCAAATCAGATAAGTTCAAAAAGAAATTAGATCAAAGCATCCTCTAGACTAACTTTTGTAAGTTCTGTACAGTCAAGATTTTCTCAAATTTGTTTAATATGGGGTCTTTGCACTTCGTAAGACAATAAAATAAGGCTCTCTACTTGAAGTTGTTATATTAGATCCCACGACATGTTACGGATCAATAAATCATAGAATTGTGCCATCGTACACTTTTTGTTCACTCTACAAATAAACATCTAATATTGTTTGTATGGTGCCAGTAGTAGAACCAAATGATGACTAACAGAGAATGTGTAGATTCACGTCTAGCCCACTAGATGTGGTGCTGACTGTAAGTGCCAACTTCATCAATTGTACATTCGCTAGAAAACAAATAACAAATAAAGTCAAGGGTTCACTGGACTTGGTATCCAAATATCATTTCTCTAAATTTGTGGCTCTTACTCAGTCCCGTTCCAGTCATGGTCTAGTAGTCTTTTGTACAATTTCATGATGTTTGCTGTACTATCTTCATATTTCTGTATCCTCTATCGATCATCATATTTCTGTTTAGGGTGTCTTGGAGAAGTCATGTGAAAGAAGAGTGAAACATTGACTCATCAAGAAAAATTACGGTCATGTGACTTGGTCATGAAGCACAGCAAGCCAGCAGTCGTTGCTCAGGGCCTCAGACGTTTGGTCAAGCGCCGATCACCAGAACGAGGCAGCTGCTGTGCATCCCTTGACTAGAAGCCACGGCCAGTGTATTAATCAGCCAGACATTTCAAATCTCACAGCATGACAGAGCACCTCAGGTAATTGTACATTAACCGTTACAGTTACATTTGTACAGGCAAGTTAGGTCTTAAGTTTTCGTTAGATAGATTACCATGGTTTGTATAGTAAACTAAAATTGCACGAGTCGAGAGCAGAGCAATTAAGTGGATAGTCTAGTTTTTCCAATTGTTTCTTATTGCTTCAAAGAATCAAAAGAAATAGATCATAAAAAAATATAGCTACTTTTGAACTACAAAACATATCAATTTATATTTTGGCAACAATTTTATATAAGAATCACTATTTTTGTGTGTTTTTGTGGCACTGGTCATCTTCGCCGTCGCCCTGATATTCAAATCCTAGCTCCGCCCCTGATGGTCAGGGGGTGGTTACATGTTCTTATGAATGTGCTTGCTGAAGGGTTCCAGATTCAAAATTGAGTTGACTTACACCAAAAGGCAGGACATGGTATTTTGGCTCATAGGTCTAGATGCACCTATTATGAAAAATACATTTTAAATGATTTCAAAATGTCTACAAATTTTGAGTAAATATCTGGATGTACATCCGGACATTTTATGTTCACACACAAAGTTTCGCAAAACAAAGACATTTTTTGTGGAGTGTGTAAAAAAGACAAAAAAAAATGTCTCGTGAAAACCTATTTTGGTGAACAGAAAATTGTCTTTTTCACGGAGACCAAAAAAATCTGTTTTTTGCGAAACTTTGTGTGCAAACAGGATATACACCTGAATTTTTTTTTTGGAATTTGTAGACATTTTGAAATACAATTTTGAGGCAATGGGTGCATCTACACTTATGAACCAAAGTGCATTTCCGCACCAAAAGAGCATATAAGAATGTATCAGCTATCGTTCACCTCCATCTAGTTGTTAGACGTAACAATACAGAGAAGTAATTAATAAAATGCCAGCTCCCAGGTACACTTACATGACTATTAAGCTACAAAGAAATCCCATAATTGTGTAGTGCTAATAGCTTGAAATAGACTAAGTACAAGTAACATTTTATGTAGTAACTCACGAAGTTTTTATGTAGCCTGTCCATCAGTGAATCCAGAAATTTGACAATCCTATCCCAATGCGCACTTATTGGCTGCTGCAAGGTCACGTCAGGTGAACTGGACCTTCTTCCACTGCCACCACGAGCAAGTTTTGGTGCCTTTTTTTACCAACATAACGTAAGGTTTAAATGTTTGCTTTTAAATATGAACAGACTAAATATATGGTCAGCATCAAAGTTAACGCTATGCGAGTAGAGAGATATTGGAGGTATCAGAAAACATACCTGGATGCAAAGGCTTAAGAGAGGTGATATCTCTTTCTTCAGATTGTCACGAATTAACCCAAATATTTTCTCCAGGGAAGCAGTTAGTTGTTGCTTAAATAGCATAGCTGGGTATCGAGCATCAATGTGTGACATGTTCTCCCGTTGCCCAAGCACTTTCAAAGGAGATCTGACTGCCTGAAAGTTTAATCATGCTATAACAAATTCAAGGCATATAGAAGAATTTTGTTCATACATAAAAATTGCGAACTTCGCCATTTGATATACTGAAAGGAGTGATATCCCAAAATCCGCTGGTTTTTAGGTAGGTTGGACAAAGTACCGTTTATATATTTTCTTGCTATTCTCATGTGTTTTTTTATATTTCTCGAGTTACCTCTAAATACCTGTGAATTGTGAGAACTAATTTTACTGGTAAACCAGTTAGACTACAGTAACCAATTGGTTACCAAATAATATTTCCGTAGTATACTTGTATTGATACTGGAATAATATTGTCACGGTTTAAGTCTGTTTTAAGATCAATAGAATCTTGGGTGAACAAAGGAAAAGTGGCAGCTGAAAAGTAGTTAAGATGAATAGATTGAAACTGACATCATTTGCCTTTTCACATGAACGAGGATCTGAAGAAGATCGAGAAGGTGCCAAGATGAATCCTTTTGACCTCACGTTTCTTTGCAACTGGCATAGAAGAGCAGAAGCATTGGCTAACCAGTACGGAAAAATGTCATTCTCATTTTCTGTCTGAAAAGCAGAATACTAAGTCCAGTAAGGAAAGCGTTATATTTAGATACTCAAGAATGTATAATATGACTATAACCTTCAAAATGGTATTGATTGTCTGAATTATGAAGTCAAAAATTGTTGTTCTTTCAGTCTCAAATACTCCCCAATGGAGAAGGCATCTGTAAATGATACAGGCTGCAACTGGTTTGCCCATCTTGAACCCCATGTCGCCTTTAATGCAGTGCTGAAGCAATTCATGGTACTCCTGAAAGGGACACTTTTCACGCTTAAAATATGCATTAACTACGTAATGACATACATGGGGGGGGGGTACATTTAACCTCGTGCCTGTCGGTACTCATCCTTGATCTTCTCAATTCTGTTAGGTTATGAGGGAGAGGTGCAAGTTTCATCGATGATGATTCCTGAAGGAAGATAAATTTTCATAAAAGGCTATCTGAGAGGATCCAACAACGAAAATGAACAGGGATGGGTTTGTCTATTACAAAGAATGACTTTGGGCAGGAAGGGGAAGCTCCAAAAGGAAGACTCTACCAGTAAAAGAAAAAATCTACATCAGTGCTTAGTAGTTCTTGACCAAATATGTAACATGTATTCAGTTTAACAGCATGTAAGTTATTATCCAAGACAAAAAAAGATATAGTATTGTCTAGCAGGACAAAGGAAAACCTCCACATACCCCAGTGCGAGTGTGCCTAGGAGATAAGCTTAAGGCCTTCTGCCTCAGTACATGGTTCTCATCTTCCAAATTCGAAATCTTATCTTCCAAGCTAGAACAACAAGGCCAAAGTTATTCACCAAACATGAGTTGCACATGGCATTACAATTAATAAGAAAACTTTCTTGTCGTATAGAGGATAGATATTAAGCGAAAGCAGGGAACTACGCGAGTAACTTCTACTTAAGTCACCAAGAATAACATGTGCAACTCTAGCCCCGTCCCTTTTCCCATTCCCCCGCCGCCGCCGTTGGTGGGAGCCGCTGGGCAAAGCTTGGGCGGTGCTGGCCCCAGCAGTTTCCCCACCCACCGCGCGCTTGGGGCCCGACGGGGCAGGTCGCGTCCTTGCAGAGGGCCCGGTCTAGCGCAGCTCCGGCCGTGGAGGGCCGCGAGGTCGGCGGCCGCGGCGTGGAGATGGGCTTGCGCGTGGTGTGGCTCCGACCGCCGGCGGCTAGGTCACCTAGGGTTAGTGGCGGCGACATCTACGCTTGTGGGCCCAGATCTGGGTCTAACAGGGCCGGGCTGGATCCTAAGATCTGAGGGTGGCCATGTGCACGCTGGTGGCATCGCCGGAAAGCCTATTTCCCGCTCATTAGCGGGGCAGATTAATGCCCGCCAGCGTCGGAAAGCGAGCGGGCTGCGGCCCATCTTGCTCTGTTTTTCGTTTTTTCATTTTTTCTTCGGTTTTCTTTAAGTGTGCTAGTTTTCGGTTTTTGTTTTCCTTTTTTCAGTTTTTCGGGTTTTCCTGTTTCAATTTTGAAAATATTTTTCTAATTCGAGCAAATTTCAAATTCGGGCAAATTTCAAATTCGAGAAAATTTCAAATTCAAACAATTTTTGAATTGGAGCAATTTTTAAATTCGGGCAAATTTTGAGGATTTGGTCGGTTCTGAAATTTGCTCATATTTTATTTTTACCTGGTTTTAAAATTTGTTCAAATTTTTGTTTGGTTTTGAATTTTGCTCGGTTTCGAATTCTGTTTAAGTTTCAAAAAAGTGTAGTTTCCGGGATCCCTACTCTCGGACAGGGAGTGGAGGAGGTGCACCACTGGGATATGGCTCACTTGTTGTACCAAAACGAAAGAAGAGTTTAAAGTACTGTTTCGTTGACGAACAAACTAATGGGCCGGCCATTCGGGGTTGGCTTCAGGCGACGAACCGCTCCGATGCGCTAACGAGCGGGGAATAGGGAACCCCTGGCATCGCCCTCTGTGTGACCTCCACCACCATGGCTGGCCTCGTGGGTTTGCATTCGGGCCAGATCTAGGCCCGGCAGGCCCAGATATGGCGAGATGGCCGTTCTTTGTTTTGGCGTCGCTTGGGGGCGATGTTCTTGTTGGCTATCTAGGATGGGTTCCTGGGCCGGCGCATGCTCGCCGGGTTGGCAGCGTGCCCAGTACGACAACTGCTCCCACGACTATAGTATGTTTCTCCCACCGACCAGTTTGGTCGTGCTAGTGCAGGTCGCCCTAGGGATGGTGGAGTCGTCGGGTTGCTGCCGACCTAGCGTCGGTGACGTCTGGATCTGGGTCTGGCCGGGTATTGCCAGCCATCGTTTGCGTTCGCCCTGTGGATGAGTCTAGTTGGGGCTAGTCCATAGTGCGGCTTTGGTTGGGGGCGCGGCAATGATTTCTGCTCTATCTGCTCTACGTCCTCATGATGACGTCCAAAATTTTGACCAGGTATGGACCTCGGCGAAAGCTGCACATGACTGTGGCTTGTGCCGGTGATGGCATCACTTGCGGGTGTCGCTCCCTTGTTGAAGGGGTCCCGATGATGTCTCTCATGTTCGAAGTGATGGACTCCGTCCCTCCGCCTCAATCTGCTCTCCTTCGGGGCCTCGCTTCATGCATGCCTCTCTGATAGAGTCTTGTGGATCACCCCGTGACCCCTCGCTGGTGTCACAGCCCTCTCGCAACGTCGGCCTAGCTGCTTTTACACGGCTTGTTGCGGTAGTTGATGTCCTCCCTAGCGTCTTGGGGGCTTTGGTAGGCCGGCGTCTAGACGTACCTGTTGCCGGTGTGCCTATCCCAACGCCAGGGGAAGATGTTGGGTTTTTGGTCTAGACCTAGCCCGAGCTCCAGGGGTGGTGGCTCTCGGGTCTGGGTGAAAACTTTGCAGGACCTCTGTCCCTTTGCCGACGACGGTGACGCATTCATGCGCCATTCACCTTTTTGGAGGAATCGCCGCAAGACCCCCTCCTTTGGTTCCTCAAGCTCTACTAGGTGGTCGGCCCGTCGTTGAGTTCCCCTTGGGTTGCAGTCCTGGTGCGGTGGAGGTTTGTTGGTATGGACACGGTCGTGATTGCTCTGGTGCAACACAATACGAGGCTCCCTCTTCATGGATCAAGCTAGCGCTTCGGCTTGACATTTTATTTGTTGTCTTCTGTTGTGGGTTTCGGTGTGCGCTTGGTGCGCTTGTGTGGGTTTCGGTGTTTTGATGGCTTCGTTAATTCAAAGCCGGGCTCATTTCGAGCCTTCCGTCTAAAAGGTATTGTTGTAAGGAAAAATAATTTACCTTTTTAAGTTATCTCGGAGATGCACGTAGTTTTTTTCTACACCATTCAACTTGTCCATATTATCATGGCTGCATTCTTGAGCCTTCAAGAGCTCTTGCTCTAGTTCTATATTCTTTGCCTGCACAGATGATAAGGTTCAACACCTTTTGAACAAGAAAAATTTAACAAACCTATGAAATAGTTAAATAGCAGCTACCAGAATTTGTATATGAAGTTATTTTACAGGAATAATAAGCTTACAACCACGTTAAAGGTTGCATTTTTTTTAATATTTGTGGCAAGCACCTAAATGCATATTGCAGGAAACCGCTAGTCCAAGGTCAAGAATGCCATTATATTTTGATATTAAGATGAATGATCATAAATTGAGCTTCAAAAAAAAGTTAGAGATCGTAAGCCTGACATTTAGGAGCTAAAGAAAATTCACGCATTCGTCAAATTTGGAGTGGTGGTGTTAAAATTCGATAGATCTCTAACTTGAAAGAGAGACATAAAATACATTGAAATGTAATGGGTGGAGAACACCTTTAATGAAATATTCTCCCTCTTTACTTCCTCTATCTGAGTAAGGCTATTATGAAGTGCTTCTTGATCCTTGGTCAACAAGTCTAAGTTATGTTGGAGTGAGGCAATTGTCTTGTAACTTTTTTTCTTTTCTTCAGCCGTAGCCTCTAACTCGGATTTTAATGATTCCAAGATTTTAAGAACCTTCGAGACCTCTAGTTCCCTTGCCTCTTCAGCAGCAAGCTATGTACATACACATAAGTATAGAATGAGCGATTCAAATATTTGGCACCCCAAAGAATGCTGTTTCAGGAATCTTTATCACATAGAACAGTACCCTTTGTCTCCTCTCCAAGGTGAATCTCAAAGTAAGGTCTTCTAAGCTCCTCTCGAGTTTGCCTTTTGCATCACGTAAAGCTCCAGTCTCATAAGCAGCCTTGAAAATAGATAAGTTCAGTATTTAACGTTTTCGATTATGCAGACTTGAAGTAAGGGTACCAATATAGTACTCTTCACATCAAAATATAGTGCATATTTGTTTTATTCTAAGTTAAACTTTCTAAACTTTCCCCGCAAAAAAAAAACTTTGTAAATTTTGACCAAGTATATGACAAAAATATGAACGTCTATAATACCAAATATATATACTGTATATGATATGGAGCTGAGTCTTTATTTAACATTATAAGAACTGTAAAGGGTACCTCAACTGTATGAAAAATATTTAAACATAGGTAAATGACACAAATTATCTCACGGTAAAAATGAAAGAAAGAAAAGAGTCCACTTTTCACCCCTGAAATATTGCAGAAGTTCACTTTTCACTCTTGAATCAGTTTTACTTTACCCCCCTCGGCCCTACCCAAGAGTTTTGGATGACTTTGTCACAAGTCTAAAGATTTCTAAATATAAGAGAAATCACAAGTGTCAACACATCTTCCTTGTCAGTTAACGAACGGTGGAGATCGCAAGATCCCAATTCATCGGGAGATCCCATTTGAATGATGTCAGCTAACGGTTCTCGCCATTTCTTTTATTGTTTCAATACATTCTGTTACTTTAAGCTACTTTCCATGATGATTCCATCTCGCCTGAGCTATGTATAAAAAACCAGGGCAGCCGTATTTTAATGTTTATCTCCCAAATTATATGAACAAGCAAACCCTAGCCGCCGCCAGCGCTCGGGGCTATCTCTATTTTCTCATCTATTTGCTCTGCTTTTTCACACCTCAAATCCTGAAACTTGTATCTGTCGTCTTAATTTCCTGATTTGTGACAAATTGGTATCAGAGCTTCGACTTTGGCTCTAGATTTAGATCGGTTGGCTTCTTAGTCGAGGGTTGAAAGGCCCATCCTTCTGTAAAATTCCGGAGACAAGGGGAACAAGATTCTAAACTAGGGGAACTGTGGAGGCGTTTGGGACAAGGATCTGAGGTCAGGTTGGAGAAGCACAAGGCTTTTCAGGTAAAATACCTTTTTCCTCTTGATTCTTGACCAGCTTAAAGACGACATGGGGCTGGTACAGCAAGGAGCAATGGGAGCAGTCCTTTATACACACACTGTGAATGACGCTGCTCAGAGTACTACAGTAACATCAGTGACAGTATATGAGGTGTTAACTGAATTTCAAGATGTGTTGACTGAACCTGAACAATTACCACCTGAGAGGGAGTGTGATCACGAGATAGTTCTCCATGCAGGTAGCAAGCCAGACAACAAAAGGCCGTACAGGCTACCTCCATATCAGAAGGATGCCATGAAATTAACTGAATGCTAAAATGAGCAAGTGTGATTTTGCAAAGAGCAAGATCGAGTACTTGGGGCACACAATTAGTGCAGAAGGAGTTTCCACTGATCCTATCAAAATGGAAGCAATGATTCAGTGACCAGCACCAAGAGATGTGACACAGCTCAAAGGGTTTTTAGGCCTGACAGGATATTATTGGAGATTTGTCCAGAACTATAGAAAATCTGTAAGCCACTGTTTGAAGCCTTAAAGAAGAATGCCTTTGTATGGGAAGAAAAACAACAAGACGCATTTGAGAAGCCCAAGTTGATCATTACTCAAGCCCCGGTGCTGGCATTGCCAGATTACAAACAGCCCTTCATACTAGAGGTTGATGCATGTGGCTATGCTATTGGTGCAGTCCTAATGCAAGAACACAAACCCTTAGCTTTTATGAGCAAGGCCATTGGCCCAAAGGCAGCTGCAACGTCAACCTATGACAAGGAGGCGCTGGTCATTACCGAGGCACTGACCTGTCCGAGCTTGAGGCTGCGTTCACGGAGGACGAGATCTGCGAGGTTGTTAGGCGGCTTCTCCATGGCAAAGCGCCGGGCCCAGACGGGTTCACGGGTGAGTTCCTCCAGAGCTGTTGGGGGATAGTGAAGGAGGATTTCATGGCAGCTTTCGATAAGTTGTTCACGTTGTGCGGGCATACTGCTGCCTAAGCGCCCAGATGCGGCGGCGTTGGGTGACTACCGGCCGATAAACCTGATACATATGTTTGCCAAGCTGGTGGCAAAGACTTTGGCGTCTCGCCTAGCCCCCGGGATGGAGTCGCTGGTGGATCGCAACCAATGTGCTTTCATTCGCAAGCAGTGCATCCACGACAACTTCATGTTGGTTCAGCAGACAGCTAGGTTCCTTCATTGGATGAAGGAGCCGCGGTGATGCTCAAGTTGGACATAGTGTTGGCCTTCATCTCCATCTCATGGCGATTTCTTGTTGAGGTCCTCCGTAAGATGGGGTTTGGGCTGCGAGTTGGTGGCTATTCTACTGTCCACGACGAGCACTAGGGTGATGCTCAATGGCGAGCCAGGCCCCCCTATATGGCATAGGAGGGGCCTAAGACAGGGTGATCCACTGTCGCCTTCGTTGTTCGTGCTGGCTATGAACATGCTTAACAGGGTGCTTGCTAAGGCCATTGAGTTGGGGATCCTTCGGCGCCTGGCACGGAGGGAGCTGGTCACGTCGGTCTCGCGTTACGCTGACGATGTGGTCATCTTTTGCCATCCGGATGAGACGGAGCTGCGTGCTATCCACGACATTTTGAAGCTCTTCGGGGAAGCGTCGGGACTGCATACCAACTTCGCTAAGTGGTCGGTTTCCCCTATTGCATGCTCGGAGGAGGAGGACGATGGTGCGGCCGCGGTTATGGAGTGCCTGTTGGCACCCTTCCCGGTGAAGTATCTCGGCATCCCTCTCTCGATCAGACTGTTGTTGGGTGAGGCGTTTCAGCCTGTGGTGGATCGGTTGGCGGACAAGCTGCCTACCTGGAAGGCATCCATGATGCCTAGGGCGGGGCGCTTGAGACTCGTTGGCTCTGTGCTCGCGGCCATACCGCCGCACCAGCTCATAGTGCTTGCCTTCAACAAGAAAGCACTTAAGCAGGTGAACAAGATCCTACGCGGATTTTTGTGGGCGGGCAGGCCAACGCGAGTGACGGACACTGTCACGTCAACTGTCACGTCAACTGGTCCAGGGTGTGCCTCCAGCTGCGGTTCGGTGGATTGGTGATCCCGGACCTTGCCCGCACCGCTATCAGCCTGAGGGTTCGCTGGTTGTGGAGGATGCGGACCGAACCCTTGCGACCTTGGCATGGGCTCGATATGCAGTTCTCCAAGGCAGAGCTGGATGTCTTCAACTCCACCTACATGGTGGTAGGCGATGGGACGTCCAACCTATTTTGGGAGGATAGGTGGGTGGATGGTCAATCCATCAGGGAGATAGCGCCTGAAGTTTATGCGTTGATCCCCAAGCAGCAGGCGCTGGTGGAGCGCAGTTGGATCTCGGACATAGTTGGTGTTTGCCTAGCCCTTTGGCTCTACTTGGTGTCCTGCTATGACACCCTCTTCCAGGGGCGGTTACTTCAGGCTCGTGGGAGCTGAACTGGAAATCCTGGGCGCCGCCTAGGGTGAAGTTATTCATATGGTTGGCCTGCCACGATAGATGTTGGACGAGTGAGCGGCTAGCGCGTCATGGTCTACCACATGCCTGTTGTGCGACCAATCCGAGGAGACTATGGCGCACATTCTCACCAGATGTCCCTTCTAGAGGACTATCTGGTATGAGGTCCTGTCGTGGATTCGGTCCAGCTCAGGGCCACCCACAGTTGAGGGTGACTTCGCAGAGCGGTGGTCGCTATGGTGCGGACCGCCCCTCGCCAGCTGCACAAGGGTACCTCATCACTGATCATGCTCACTACATCATGAATTTGGAAGCATAGGAACGCTGCAGTCTTCGACAATGCGCGTCCCTCGGTGGCTTCCCTGTTCGAGGACATCACGGCTGAGGCGCGGCAGTGGGCAGACGCAGGGCCCGGGGTCTTCGCCAACTACTCCCTTAGATTAGCTTTCCTGGGTTGAGTTGTATGGCGTGTTGTTGGTCCTTTCTTGGACTTGTACAGATAACCTTCTTTTCTATCAATGCATCGAAACGCAAGGCTTTTGCGTTTTCGCGAAAATAGTGGAAGCACTACTTTCCTGGGTCCTCACTCATTATCAGGAATCATCAGCAGAGCCTCAGATATATCCGTGAACAGAAATTAACTGAGGGAGTGCAACATAAGCTGGTAGTTAAATTACTAGGCTATGATCACAATATTGAGTACAAGAAGGGATGGGAGAACAAAGCTGCAGATGCCCTGCCAAGAGCTCCACAAGCACATACAATCATGGCAATCTCTACATCAGTTACAAAATGGATCACTGAAATAACTGCAAGTTATGAAAATGATGAGCATTGCCTTGCCATTATTGCGAACCTGACAATAGATAGATATGTTGAAGCACATTAAACCCTGAAGAATGGAATTCACAGATATAAGGAGAAAATAGTTGTGGGAACTGACAATGGCTTGAGAACACAAATCACATCTTCCTTTCATGATTCTGCTCTAGGTGGACATTCTGGGGAAGCTGCCACCTACAAAAGGGTGAATCTGGTATTTCATTGGGTTGGGATGAGAGAGAGGATGCGATTACATTACTGCCATTGGAAACTCCTGATCAAACATGAACACACATATCTGTGGATTTTGTAGAGGGCTTGCCAATGTCCGAAGGGAAAAGATGTTATCCTTGTAGTTGTGGACAGATTCACTAAATTTGCCCATTTATTGCACTTGAGCACTACACCGTGAAGAAAGTGGGACATGTACCTTGATCATGTGCATAAATTACATGGCCCTCCAAGTTCCATAGTTTTTGTGGAGCAAAGAAAGTTGTAACCTGATCTATTCTATGCTGTGGCGGCTAGGGTAGGAACCCTGAACAAAGCTCCTTATATATCCCCTTAAGGTAACTCTCTAACTGGGCCACATGGGCCAGGAAGGTAAGGTACAGAACAGCCCAATACTTTCAGCCACACCATTCTGTTGAGGCGTATATGGACATGATGTATGATGCAAGATTCCTTGCTCAAACATGAAAGCACCAAATATTTTGTTAACATATTCCATACCATTGTCAGTGCGAATAGCTTGTATTTGTACATGAACTGATTCTTCACAAGAGCATGGAATTTTTTGAAACACTGGAACACTTCATCCTTGTGTCGCATGAGATAGATGCAAATCATCCGTGAGTAACAATCAATAAAGGTTACAAAATACTTTGCACCACTTATAGATACCACTGGACATGTCCATACATCAGAATGAACCAACACAAAAGGAGATATACTTCTGATCCCCTTACTCACATGTTCTAGTGTGTTTGGCATACTCACAAGCATCACACTTGAGCTTCCTTCTGTCAACACCACTCAATACATCACGAAATATTTGATACATTTTTTCAAAAGATAAATGTCCCATTCGACAGTGATGAATTAGAGCTCTAGTTTCCTTGTCTTAAGTTTCAGCCACTAATCCTTGATTAAAAAAGGACTTCTAATAAGAAATTATTCTGCTGGCTCGCCTATAAATAGAAGCTTCGGCGCACTCTCTATTTTGCGGGACAAGAAAGAAGCCATGGATATCGCTGCAAGACTTTCCTTCATTCCTCAGGAAATTCTCAATATAGAAAACAATAGGCTCGAACTAGAGCAAATCCTGGGTGTCATCTCGGCGCCTGTGTTTCTGGCTTCCGTCGATCCAGGTGATATACACAATCATATACTTCATCTGAGGAATGCAATCCACATTCTTGAAAACAGTAAGAGGGCGCTGCTGGAAGAACAGCAAGAGCTCATCGTGGCGGCGGCTGCCCAACCGTAGAAACGAAAATAGAAAAAGGTAGTTACTCGTCTATCTCAACGTAAATGAACGAAGTCACTTAAGTCTTCCTACTACTACTGCTCCTTACTTATTTTCGTTTTTTCAGGATCTAAAGAAGAAGAGGTTTTCTTAGCGGGCGTGAATCCGGTAGCTTCTACTTCTGTTCTGTTGTCTCACTTATGAGGAGCTGGTACTTCCTGATCAAGAGTGTAGTGAGCATACCATGTACCACAATCTTCTATTCCTAGTCCCAGTCCCAAGGTTCCTACTCGTCACCCTCTCCTGTATCGAGCACATATATTTGTTGGTAACTTCACAGTCAATTTGATCAACCAGCGCACTGAGAGGCACTAAGTTCACAGGAAAGGCAGGCACATACAACACTGATGATAGTTCAATAACAGGATTACAGTTAACTGTCCCAACTCCTCTAATAGGTTGTGTTGTGCCATCTGCTGTATGTATAGTCTCCTGATATGTGGAGGGATATCGAATATAGGATTCAAATTCTTTCAGATTTCCAGTACCATGTTTGGATGCCCCTGAGTCTAAAACCCATCCTCTATTAATTGAATGTGCCGCTAGTGATGCATTCTCTGTATTACCTTTATTTGTGTCGACAAAGTTGGTGAAATTGCTAAAGCTTGAAGTAGTACCTTCTGGTCCCTCTCTAGGCTCTCCGATTAGTGGTTGTTTGCCTTCACTTGGTGCATCCATATTTGCCCTGTGAGCACCTTCTCCAGGCTGAGGACCAGCAACCCAGCCACGACAACCTCTGTTGGTGTTGCCACCCCAACCACGACCACCTCGCTGGTTGTAACCACCATTGTATCCTCTTCCTCTTCCCCTGATTGATGCAGTACAAAATCTGCTTATGTGCCCTAGTTCACCACAGGTAAAGCAGTCTCTTGTTTCTTTCCTTGTGGTCATTGCGAAGGCGGACTGCATTGGCTGTTCGCTGCCTCCAGCAGATTTCAGACGAACCTCCTCTTGTGACATGGCTGCAATAGCTTCGTCAAGAGAAGGAAGCTTGGGTTGGTGCATAAGGCAGCACGTCTGCTCATAATCCCTTCAAAAACTTCATCACCCGACGGCGTTCCACGTACTATTTGACTAACCACACAATCTGAGTGAGGGAGGTCAAGAGGATCACAGTGATCCAAATCAGCCCAGAGACGCTACAAGTTAGCCACATATGCCACCAGGCCCTTCTCACCTTGACGCAAATCATGCACTGCATCCTCAATTTGTGCCATTAGCATCAGATTTCCCTTACCGTAGTACATTTTTGACAAAGTACTCCATACCTCCGAGGCATTTGGAAGACCCTCAGCTGAAGCAGCAATAGAAGGGGTCAAAGAGTTCAGCAGCCAGACAAAGATCAAGGAGTCTGTCACACTCCATTTCTTCCAATCTGCACTCTCCTTATCCTTCGATTCAGCAGCGCTTCCCTGAACGTGCCCAGCTAGGCCCTTTCTCCTAAGAATGAGCAATGCTCACCTCGACCAACCCAGGTAGTTACTCATCCCTTCTAGTGTTGAAGAGGTATTGGGCCTGGCTGTGTGACTTACCTACTTGGCCCATGTGGCCCATGTTAGAGAGTGTTCTGAAGATGCTTTATAAGGGACTCGTTCCCTTCTTCCTGACCCAGCCGCCACAGCTCTTAGAGCATTCAGGTTAGAAACTATCTCTTTGTACATCATGGTATCAGAGCAAGGGGCGATGGAGTTGGCGATGGTGACTGCAGCAGTGGCCTAAGGTGGAGCTGGGAGGACTGCGCAGGTGGTGGTGGTGTGCTGAGAGGAAGTGGGAGGAGTGTCTGCTGGTGCTGTGCAAGATGGGGGACGAGCTCACAACAGCTCTTGAGAAGCTGGCCCAGCTTCTCGTGGCCAAGAATGCTGAGAGCACTTCTGCTGAAGGGGGTGTTGCTCGTGTTTCACAAGCAGAGATGGTGCAGAAGGTGGAGCTCATGCCAAATGAGGTAAAGTTAGAAGGGATGAGCAACTACCTGAGTTGGTCAAGGAGAGCATTGCTCATTCTGAGGACAAAAGGCCTGGATGGGCATGTTCAAGGAAGTGCTGCTGAACCGGAAGATAAGGGGAGTGCAGACTGGAAGAAATGGAGTGCGACAGACTCCTTGATTTTTGCTTGGCTGCTGAACTCTTTGACCCCCTCTATTGCTGCTTCAGCTGAGGGGCTTCCAAATGCTGCGGAGGTTTGGAGTACTTTGTCGAAATTGTACTCGGGAAAGGGAAATCTGATGCTGATGGCGCAGATTGAGGATGCTGTGCACGATTTGCGTCAAGGTGAGAAGGACCTGATGGTGTATGTGGCTGAGTTGCAGCGTCTCTGGTCTGATTTGGATCACTGTGATCCCCTAGAGCTTCCTCATTCAGAGTGTGTGGTGACTGTTAAACAATATGTGGAACGCCGCCGTGTGATGAAGTTTCTGAAGGGGCTGAACTCCTGTTTTGAGAGCAGACGTGCTACCTTACTGCACCAGCCCAAGCTTCCTTCCCTTGATGAAGCTATCTCAGCCATGTCACAAGAGGAGGTCCGTCTAAAATCTGCTGGACGCAGCGAACAGTCTCTGCAATCTGCCTTTGCAATGACAACAAGGAATGAAACAAGAGACTGTTTTACCTGTGGAGAATCAGGGCACTTGAGCAGATTTTGTACTTCATCAATAAGGGGAAGAGGAAGAGGATACAACTGCAGAGGTGGCGGTTACAACCACAGAGGTGGCTACAACCACAGAGGTGGTCGTGGTTGGGTTGGCAACAACAACAGAGGTGGCCGTGGCTGGGTTGCTGGTCCTTGGCATGGAGAAGGGGCTCATAGGGCAAATATGGCTGCATCAAGTGAAGGCAAACAACCTGTAACCATAGAGCCTAGAGAGGGATCAGAAGCTACTACTTCAAGCTTTGGCAACTTCGCCAACTTTGTCGACACCAATAAAGGTAATACTGAAAATGCATCAGTAGCAGCACATTCAATTAATAGAGGCTGGGTATTAGACTCAGGGGCATCCAAACATGTTACTGGAAATCTGAAGGAATTTGAGTCCTATATTCAATATTCTCCTACACATCAGGAAACTATACATACAGCAGATGGCACAGCACAACCTATTAGAGGAGTTGGGACAGTTAAATGTAATCCTGTTATTGAACTATCATCGGTGTTATATGTGCCTGCCTTTCCTGTGAACTTAGTGTCTCTCAGTGCACTGGTTGATCAGATTGACTGTCAAGTGACCATTAACAGATATATGTGCTCGATACAGGAGAGGGTGACGAGCAGGAAGCTTGGGACTGGGACCAGGCATAGAGGACTCTGGTACATGGACCGCAGCGTGCCAAGCAAGGATGGGAATCAAGGACTGGTGGCTGTCACTGAAGACAAGGAGACTAGAGCTCTAATCCATCACTGTCGAATGGGACATGTCTCTTTTGACAAAATGTATCAAATATTTCCTGATAAAATGAGGGGTGTTGACAGAAGCAAGCTCAAGTGTGATGCTTGTGAGTATGCCAAACATACTAGAACCTCTTATGTGAGTAAGGGGATCAGAAGTATCTCTCCGTTTGTGTTGGTTCATTCTGATGTATGGACATGTCCAGTGGTATCTATAAGTGGCGCAAAGTATTTTGTAACCTTTATTGACTGTTACTCACGGATGACTTGGATCTACCTCATGCGACACAAGGATGAAGTGTTCCCATGTTTCAAAAAATTCTATGCTCTTGTGCAGAATCAGTTCAATGTACAAATACAAGCTATTCGCACTGACAATGGTACGGAATATGTTAACAAAATATTTGGTGCTTTCATGTCTGAGCAGGGAATCTTGCATCAAACATCATGTCCAGATACGCCTCAACAGAATGGTGTGGCTGAAAGGAAAAATCGTCACATACTGGAGGTTGCTCGGGCCTTAATGTTCACCATGAACGTGCCTAAATTTCTCTGGAGTGAAGCTGTCCTGACTGCAACTTATTTGATCAACCGTACGCCATTGAGGGTGACAGGTATGAAATCACCATGTGAATTAATTCTGAAGGATAATACATTTGTTGTTCCTCCAAAACTATTTGGATGCACATGCTTTGTTAGAGATCACAGGCCCTCAGTGAGCAAACTGGATCCTCGAGCTCTGAAATGTATTTTTCTCGGGTATTCTTCTGGACAAAGAGGTTACAAGTGTTGGAGCCCTTCAGAACGAAGAACATTTGTGAGCATGGATGTCACTTTTCGGGAATCTGAACCATTTTATGGGGAGAAGACTGATCTGAGCATATTATTCGAAGATCTTGACCATTTTCCAGCTCACGGGACTGGTCAAGAGGGGGAGAGTGAACTGATGCAGGGGGAGACAATCTCAGAACCACAACCTCAACCAATAGTGGGTCTCATTCCAGGAAGACAGGATGGAGATGGAGAAGGCCAGAATTTACCGCAGAGATGGAGAAGGCTGAATGAGGAACAAAATCTTCAAGTTTATAGTAGAAGACAGGTGGGTGCGCAACATGTTCAGGGGGAGCAACAAGAGTTACAAGTTGAACATCAGGATAACTCTGAGATCGTTTCATCGAGTGAAAGTCAAGTTGACCGGGACTCGACAACGATGGGAGAAGGACAAATGGATCTACCAATTGCTTTAAGGAAAGGAACTCGGGCTTGTGTTGGGAGACTACATAAAAAGTATGATGAATGCGACATAGGCAACTTTGTGTCATATGAAGCCCTGTCTCCTTCCTACAAAGCATTTGTTGCTTCCCTACAGTCAGTATCTATTCCAACTGACTGGAAGGTAGCAAAGGAGGACAAAAAATGGCGTGCTGCCATGTTGGAAGAACTACAGGCATTGAGAAAGAATAAAACTTGGGAGTTAGTAACTCTTCCAACAGGAAAAAGGGCTGTCAGTTGTAAATGGGTTTACACTGTGAAACAAAAGGCACAAGGAAAGATTGAAAGATACAAGGCAAGACTTGTGGCAAGAGGGTACACCCAGACCTATGGCATCGATTATGATGAGACCTTTGCACCAGTGGCGAAGATGAACACAGTGAGGATTTTGATATCATGTGCAACAAATTTTGGGTGGCCGTTACACCAACTTGATGTTAAGAATGCTTTTCTACATGGAGATCTGCATGAAGAAGTTTACATGGAAATTCCACCTGGCTTCTCTTCAGCTGAAACCACAGGCAAGGTATGTAGACTGAAAAAATCTCTTTATGGACTGAAACAGTCCCCGAGAGCTTGGTTTGACAAATTCAGGCGTGCAGTTTGTGACATGGGATACAGACAATGCAATGGGGACCATACAGTGTTTTATAGACATTTTAAGGGAAAGATTACTATTCTTGCGGTGTATGTGGATGATATCATTATTACTGGGGATGACAAAGGAGAGATAGCAAGGCTAAAGAAGTGTTTGAGTAAGGCCTTTGAAGTAAAGGATCTTGGCCGACTAAAGTACTTTCTTGGTATAGAAGTGGCCAGGTCAGCAAAAGGAATAGCTCTGTCTCAAAGAAAGTATACTTTGGATCTTCTCAGTGATGTTGGTATGCTGGGCTGTCGTGCAGCTTCAACCCCAATCGATCAAAATCATAAAGTGACAGCACAATCAGGGGATCATGTGGATAAAGGGAGATATCAGAGACTAGTTGGGAGGCTGTTGTATCTATGTCATACACGACCAGACATTGCCTTTGCAGTGAGTGTAGTGAGCAGATATATGCATGAGCCTAGAAGTGAACATCTTGAAGCAGTCTACAGAATCTTGCGATACTTGAAAGGAACTCCAGGAAAGGGCTTGTGGTTCAAGAGCAACGGACATCTTGATGTCGATGGATACTGTGATGCTGATTGGGCAAGTTGCCTAGATGACCGAAGATCAACTTCAGGGTATTGTGTTTTCCTTGGAGGAAACTTGGTGTCATGGAGGAGCAAGAAACAACAAGTGGTTTCCAAATCAACAGCTGAAGCAGAATATAGGGCCATGTCTCAAGGGCTGAGTGAAATGTTGTGGGTAAGGAATCTGTTAAGTGAACTAAAGGTGTTGAAGAATAGCTGCATAAATGTATGGTGTGACAATGTGTCTGCTATTAACCTAGCACATAACCCAGTGCAGCATGACAGAACAAAGCATATTGAGATAGACAGATTCTTCATCAAAGAAAAACTCGATGATGGGATCATTAAGATAGAGCATGTCAGATCAGCGCAACAAATTGCAGATTGCTTAACCAAAGGTTTGGGAACCAGAGAATGCAACCTGGCATGTGACAAGATGGGAATGATAGATATCTATCACCCATCTTGAGGGGGAGTGTTGAAGAGGTATTGGGCCTGGCTGTGTGACTTACCTACTTGGCCCATGTGGCCCATGTTAGAGAGTGTTCTGAAGATGCTTTATAAGGGACTCGTTCCCTTCTTCCTGACCCAGCCGCCACAGCTCTTAGAGCATTCAGGTTAGAAACTATCTCTTTGTACATCATCTAGCTTCACTTAATTGGGCATGAGCTCCACCTTCTGCACCACCTCTGCCTGTGGAACACGAGCAGCACCCCCATCAGCGAAAGTGCTCTCTACATTCTTGGCCACAAGAAGCCGTGCCAGCTGTTGTGATCTCGTACCCCATCTTGCACAGCACCAGCAGTCACTCCTCCATGAAACTTCCTCTCCTTCCCACTTGCAGCACCACCAGTGCTGCCACCCCTGAGCTCAGGCCACTCCTTAGGCCGCCGCTATAGTCACCATCACCTCCGCCGCCGGCACCGCCATAGCCACCTCCATCACCCCTTGATCTGATACCATGTGGAGCAAAGAAAGTAGCAAACCTGATCTATTATATGTTGTGGCGGCTAGGGTAGGAACCGTAAACAAAGCCCGCCCCTTACATAGCCCCTTAAGGTAACTCTCTAACTAGGCCACATGGGCCAGGAAGGTAAGGTACAGAACAACCCAATAACTCTTCAACAGTTTCTGATTAGGACACGATTTTCACCAGCATCTTCTTGCAAGACTTGTTCAAGGCAATGGGAGTGAAATTGCACCTGAGCACTACATATCACCCACCAACCAATGGGAAAACCGAGAGTCAACAAATGCCTAGAAGGATATCTGAGATGCCTGGCTATCCTCTGCTTAGTGGTGGTACAACACCTCTTATCACACTTCACTAATAATGGCACCCTTCCAGGATCTGTATGGGTTTCCTGCCAGATAATTCTAATGAAGAAGCATTGGGACTGCTACAAAGAAGGCAGCTGGCAAATGAGTTGATCAAGGACAATTTGATAAAGGCACAAGAAAGAACAAAGAAGTATGCTAACAAGCATAGGAAGGAGGGAGAGTTTATTGTGGGAGATATGGTGTATCTGAGGATACAACCTTATAGACACACTTTACTCAGCTTGCACAGATCCCTGAAACTGCATTCAAAGTACTATGGGCCTTATAAAGTGCTGGCTAGAGTAGGAGAGGTTGCCTACAGGCTTCTCTTGCCAGAAGGTTGTCAACTGCACCCCACCTTCCATGTTAGTCAGATGAAGAAGCATATTGGCAAGAAGGTATTACCCATCCCACAATTACCTTTGGTGGACTCAGCTGGCAATATCCAAGTTTACCCTGAAACTATCTTGAAAAGGAGAACAATACCCAGGAACAAGCCTGGGGTTCAATAGTTGATCAAGTGGGTGAACCTACCAATTAGGACAGCTACATGGGAGGATGCTGAATTTATCAGGGATATCTTTCCCAGCTTCCACACGTGAGGAAAAGTGTGATCATCAGAAGGGAGTATTGTATTGTATTGTATTGTCACAAATCTGAAGATTTCTGAATCTTAGAGAAATCAAAAGTGTCAACACATCTTCTTCGTCAATTAACGAACGGTGGAGATCGCAAGATACCGGTTCATCGGGTGGTCCCATTTGAATGATGTTAGCTAACGGTTCCCACCGTTTATTTTCTTGTTTCAGTAGATTTTGTTACTTTAGGCTACTTTCCGTGATGATTCCGTCCCGCTTGAGCTATGCTATAAAGCCGGTGCAACCGTGTTGTAATATTTATCTCCCAAATTATATGAACAAGCAAACCCTAGCCGCTGCCGGCACTCAGAGCTATCTCTATTCTCTCATCCAATTCTCTGTTTTCTTAATTCTTTGCTATGCTTTTCACACCTCAAATCCTGAAACTTGTATCTGTCTTAATTCACTAGTTTGTGACACACTTACGCCCGTCAGCACCTTACTATGTCAGCAACTAAATAAAAACATAAAAAATCAACAAATCAGGTAAAATAATAATTAAAAATCACAACTTTTAATAAATCTATAAATTTTTTACGTAAGTTGCTGACATGGCAAGGCATGTGATTCTATGTGTCCTCTCAGTCAGCACAAAACCGTTTCGGATAGAGCCAAGAGGGTAAAGGAAATCAAGGTTAAAAAACGGTTTTAGAGTTTATAGTTGAAAAAAAGTTTATGCAATAGTTCAACGTTGTAAAAAGCGCCATTTTTCTCTATCGATAGACCATTCATGGTTGAGAGTGGCACATTTTAAAGTCCATTCATTGCATATATGTATTTTCACTACTTAAATACAATTTAACAAATAAAGCTTCAAAAATACAAAGTATGGAGAATGGGAGAATGAATTAGTGGTTTTCCTGCTGCAAACAGTCTAATGAACCCTAATTCCAACAACATCACAAGTGCAAAATTTGCACCAGATGCAAAATGAACTATAAGTGGGACTTAGGTGGGATCCCACTTACACCTTAATCACACTGAAGGAACATGGGAGTCTAGATAAGTATAAAATCCATACCTGTTTAAGGTTCCGCAATGCCCTTTTAGCGAGCTTCTGTCTCCAACAACACTGGACGAGGATTGTTGCATGTCGGTAGTGCTTATGGAAATTGTGGATCTTCTGCATTCTCCACCAAGCCTGTGCATTAGATGGAAAAAGATTGTCAGTACAGAGTAGCTGGATGGACCAATGGAAATAATAGAGAAGCATAGCATATTCATGGAAATTAAAGAAAGGGGGGTATACTTTTAGTGTAACAAAAAGTTTTGTGAACTAACTCCAAAAAATTCCATAAAGGTGAATATTTAGGGTCAGTTATCTTGAAACTGAAATTCTGAAGGGGCTTGAAAAATTAACATACTTGGGTGGAGATGCACATGAACTGGTTTATGAGCAAAATAAAGAACCAATAACCATATGCAAAAATTTACAGTATTTCACCAATATGAGCTACCAAGCGATGAAGTTAACTTCCTCTGGCGAGGTAAGAAAGTCAAGATCTGATACAAAGCATGGAAGAAACACACTTGTCCCTCGAATGACTTCATGATCGATTATTTGACCATCGGAATAAACTCCTAGGGAAGCATCAATGCAATTATTGAAGTCTTGGGAATCTTAGTAAAGGGGCTTAATTTCATACTTTAGATTGAACAGTCATATGTAAATATGCAAGTAGATCCTCAAGCAGATTGAGAAAATTCAGTGAGATTTCCTCTGGGCGGAGCGCATCAACGCGAATGGTGGCAACTGCCACGTCAACTGGCGTCGGGTCAGTTACCCATCTTCCATGGTGGCCTTGGCATTCAACACATGGAGCAGACGGCTTCGCGCTGCGCCACCGTTGGATGTGGTATCACACTTAGACTAGGAAACTCACTATCTAAATAATAATATTCAGAACACACGAACAACACCTCAATTTAGAGTTTATTTCAGCGAAAGACTTCGATTGCAGAGGTGCATATGAGCCTAACCACAAACAGTGGCGGCGGGGGTATGAACCATAATACAAGAATTCATAGCAGTAGAGAGAGCTGAGACAAACTACAGAGTTGTTGAAATGATAAGAGCACAACTGTAAAATAACACTACGGAGCCATTGATTGGTGCGATGGCGCGAAACAGTATTGCTGCATCTGGAGCGTTGATTGTGGTTCAGCAGAACCGACGAAGGACGCTCTTTGAGTGGCCTTGAACTCCAATTCTCTGCCGACGAGCGCGCCCTCTTCTTCGCTTCCACCTACATGGTCGTGGGAGACGGTCAAGTGGCTAACTTCTGGGAGTACCCAGATCAACAGATCAGTGTGTGACATCTATGGCACCCTCAACATCCACGAGATTGGCTAATACCTCAGGCTTTGGCGTGAGATCAAGCGCACTGCCCTCACAAACCAGACAGCTCGCCTGATTTGGAGGTTCAACGCTGTTAGAGATGTATAGTCTCATTTTTTGTATATCCCACTCTATAAGGGGTTTCCTGCACTTTGACACACATGTACATGTATTGGCCTTTGGCCCCCTGTGAATGATAGTTGCTCATTCCCAACATGGTATCAGAACCGGTTAGGCCAATCCCGCACCTAGCAACTCCGTGCTTGTTCTGCGCCGCCGCCGTCGCTCTCTCCGGCCGTCGCTGCATCTCTCTCTTCCTCCTCTCCTGCCTTGGTCGAGATCGACTCTATCACAAGAAATTGTTGGAAAATCACGTCAAATCCGAGCTCAAATCGAGCTCCACTGGGTCGCCCTCGCGGTCTTATTCTAGGCCTTCGCCGCGGCTCTCTGCTGACGCCGCCGCGGGACTGGCCGCTGCCGCCTGTCCCCACTGCAGATCATCCTAGCCTCCCCTCCTCCCGCAGGGTCGTCGTATGTCCCGGCCGGATCTCGCTGATCCCACACGGCCACAACCTGTCCAGGCCTGTATCTTTTCCCTGCGTGCGCGTTAGGCGAGCCGATTCTCTGGCTTCAATTCCTGCGTGCATGTACGAGCTGGTCCTTTGGTTCGTGAGTGGGCGGTCTGCTTCTGTGAGAATTTCTCAGAGTTGACCAGATTTGCTCATGAGTAAAAAAACCCAGACAGTTGAGTATACCACTATGGCATCATCTTCTGTGGTCTATGTTAGAATTCCTCGGTGCCAGGTGATTTTTTATGGCACCAACCATGGGAAGGTTGCTGCCTTTATGCGGATCCATATGCGTGGTCTTCGATTTTGGGGTTTCTTACCGGCGAGGTCTCGTGTCCGCCGCGCCCCATTGCTCTCGTGCCTCCTACCCCCTGATGCTACCTAGCAAGCTCAGGATGCAGCCAAGACCGCCGAGGCTGCTGATGATGATGCATATGAGCAGCAGATACTTGCTTATTTAGAGACACTTGGTCCCTATCGTGATAGTCTAGCTGTTTTTACTCAATGGTGTGATGAGGATGCCAGAGCTGCTGCCGTTCTCTATCAGAGTGTTCAGCCACTGTTTTCTTATGAGTTTATGGGCATTGCTACTGTCGCTGAGATGTGGTCTCACCTTCGTCAGCGCTATCAGCCTTCTGGGGATTCTCTATATTTATCAGTATTGCGGCAGGAGCATGATCTTCAAGAGGGTGAGTGCTGCGATTTGACGCCATCTTGACTCCCTTCGCAGTGCCAGTGTTGTCGGACTATGCGTTCAGATGTGGAGTTTTAGAGGATCCATGAGTTCTTGTCTTGGCTTCGCCGGGAGTTTGAGCCCCGTCGTGCTCAGTTGTTTGCTCGAGGCCGTGTTCCTATCTCAGAGGTGTTGGCTGATCTCCGGGCTGAGGAGACTCGTCTACGTGGTGCTGGTCTGCTTGGGGTCCACTCTGTCCTTGCTTCTCGGGCTCCTGCTACACCAGCGCCTACTCCCTTCAGCGCCCCTCCGCTCTTGCCCACGCCACCTATTCGTGGAGGTCGGCCCTTCCGTTGCCGGGGGCGCCCTTGTTCTGGTCCGCCGTGTGGGTATTGCCACAGGCACCGGCACCCCGAGACTGATTGCTTCAAGAAGCAGCTGGACTTGCGTAGTGGCGTGCTCACCGTCTCTACTGGTCCTCGTGCTCCCTCTTCGGCACCCTCCACCACCGACTTCACCGAGCAGGACATTGCGAGGTTTAGGCGCCTCCTTGCCTCCTCTGGCTCTTCTTCGACAGGCGCTGCTGCCTCTGTGATTGGTACTTCTACACAGTCAGGTACATCTTCGTGGGTTCTGGATTATGGAGCTTCTTTTCACATGTCCCCTGATTGTTCCGCTCTCTCTTCTCTTCAACCTCTTTCCCTTCCTGTTAATGTTCTTACTGCCGATGGCACTTCACTTCTTGTTGCTAGTCGTGGCACTCTTTCTACTTCCTTTTTTTCCATTCCAGATATTTCTCGTGTTCCCCGTCTTACCATGAACTTGTTTTTCGCTGCTCAGCTCACTGATTCTAGTTGTCGGGTTATTCTTGATGTTGATTCTTGTTCTGTCAAGGATGCTCACACTCGGGCACTGGTTGGGGCTAGCCCTCGATGGCGTGACTCCAAAGGACTTGGGAGCTCGACTGGCTTCATGTTCCTTCTGCTACCACTCCACCGACTGATCCACATGTGCTTGCTGCTTCCACTACCGCCTCCTTTCAGCAGTGGCATCATCGACTTGGTCACCTTTGTGGTTCTCGCTTGTCGTCTTTACTTCGTAGAGGTCTTCTGGGTCTGTCTCAGGAGATGTCTCGCTTCAGGGTTGTCAAGGTTGTAGGCTTGGCAAACAGACTCAGTTAACTTATCCTACTAGTGAGTCTATGTCTCAGCGTGCTTTTGACTTGGTCCATTCTGATGTATGGGGACCAGCTCCCTTCGCTTCGAAGGTGGGCCATCCCTACTATGTTCTTTTTATCGATGACTTCTCTCGCCACACATGGATTTATTTTATGACTTCTCGCAGCGAGGTCCTCTCGATATATAAGAGTTTTCCTGCCATGGTCCATACTAAGTTTTCCACGCCTATCCATGTGTTTCGGGCTGACTCCGCTGGTGAGTATATCTCCCAGCTGTTGCGTGGTTTTCTTGCTGAGCAGGGCACTCTTGCCCTGGCGCCCATGCTCAGAATGATGTGGTTGAGCGCAAACATCGCCATCTGCTTGAGACGGCTCGTGCGATGATTATCGCCATCTCTCTTCCTCCTCACTTCTGGGTTAAGGTTGTTTCTATTTCCACCTATCTCATCAACCTTCAGCCCTCCATGGCCTGCAGGGTGGTATTCCTCTCGAGTGCCTTACTGGCCACTCTCCTGATTATTCAACCCTTCGCTTATTTGGTTGCACTTGCTATGTCTTTCTTGCCCCACGCGAACGCACCAAGCTGATAGCTCAGTCAGTTGAGTGTGTTTTTCTTGGATACAGTCCTGATCACAAGGGCTATAAGTGTAGGGATCCCGTTAGTCGTCGGATGCGCATTTCTCGGGATGTCATTTTTGATGAGTCCCGTCCTTTCTACCCGCGTCCCTCCTCTCTCTCCTTCTCTGTGGAGGATCTCTCCTTCCTCATGTACCCTGACTCCGTCACTTGGTAGGGAGCCTCGTCTACCTTGTTGTCACCCATCCTGACATCTCCTATCATGTCCATATTCTGAGTCAGTTCATGTCTGCTCCCACCACAGTCCACTATAGTCACCTCCTCCGTGTCCTCCACTATCTTCGGGGCACCATCTCTCGTCGTCTTTTCTTTCCTCGTTCTAGCTCCTTACAGTTCCATGCCTACTCAGATGCTATGTGGGCTAGTGATCCATTGGATCGTCGGACTCTTTCTGCCCACTGTGTTTTTCTTGGTGGTTCTCTCATTGCTTGGAAGACCAAAAAACAGGCTGCAGTCTCCCATTCGAGTGCTGAAGCTGAGTTGCGAGCGATGACTCTTTTGACGGTAGAGGTGACTTGGTTACGTTCGTTACTGGCGGACTTTGGGGTTTCTGCTGCCGCCCCGACTCCTCTCTTGTCTGACAGTACTGGTGTTATCAGCATTGCGCGTGACCCGGTGAAGCATAAGCTCAGCAAGCACATAGGTGTTGATGCCTCCTTTGTGCGTGCTGCTGTGCAAGATCAGGTTCTCACACTTCACTATGTGCCTTCAGAGTTACAGCTGGCAGACTTCTTCACGAAGGCCCAGACTAGAGCGCAGCATAGCTTTTTCCTCTCTAAACTCAGTGTTGTTCCACCATGAGTTTGAGGGGGGTGTTAGAGATGTATAGTCTCCTTTTCTATATATCCCCACTCTATAAGCGGTTTCCTGCACTTTGACACACATGTACATGTATTGACCTTTGGCCCCCTGTGAATGATAGTTGCTCATTCCCTACAAACGCGAGTGGTGCATACACCAATCGTGCTGCCTCCCATGCGACAAGGAATTGTAAACAACACATCACCTGATCATGGCATGCCCGTTCTGGCAGCAGGTTTGGCACGAGGTCCTGTCTTGGGTTACGAGTACTGCTGCGAGCACCCTGGGACATCCACTGATTTACCCTGGGGTTTTTTACCCCTCTTACCTCCTAGGAGGCTTGTAACTCTACACTTTCTACTTTTTCAATGAAATGACATGCAAAGGCCTTTTGCATTTTCTCGAAATAAATGTGCAAGAGATGGGGAGAAGAATAGTTGGGTACACTTAGACTTTGTTAACTAATATTCATTTGGTTCAACAGACTCAAAGATGAGCGGACCTGGATAATAGTAGCGGCTTCATCCTTCTTCAAGTTAAGCAAGCTCTGAACTGCTAGCATATATCGAACACCAGACTGGATGACAATAGCTGCAGAACGTAGATGCCAATATGCACAACGACAGAACCATCTTCGAGCATATTTTTCTACTGAAACAGCTGCTGCAACTTGTCTCTTCGCTTCCAGCACATTTCGTGCTAAACAACCTGCAAAATAATAACCGGACATGTTTGAACGTAGCGCACCTGTCACCAGATTAGCAAGTTCCCATACATTTTATTTGTTATGACATTATACGAGATTAGAGAGAAATGGCAGGGTGTGAATAAGATGTATCCAGGCAGAAGATGTAATCCTTTGTTTGCTCCCTCTAATCTGGTATTTTTATGCTACTTTTTTAGTCGTTTTGGTAACGTGTATGGCCTGACCACCAGTAAGTATGCAATAACGAAATTAGGCATATTATCTAGCAGAAATAATTTAGCATAGCTTCAAATGCAGTGAAAAGTAACATGTAAGTGTCCAACATACCTCGACAGTATGCTTGAAGCGACATAGAAGCTTTCCTAGTTGAAAGAAATTTGTTGCGAGCTGTAAAGGTTCTAAAACAGCCCTGGATGATTCTTGAAGCCTTCTCCAGAATCTCAGTACGTTTGGAGTCCAACACAGCAATTTGGCCAGCACGGAGAAACACTTTTGTCCTGCCAAGCTGAATAATATAGTCAGACTTGCAATAGACGTTGTGAAATGTAGTAAAATATTTACTTTAATGAAGAGTACAGCCAGAATGGAATAATTAAATGATTCATATGGGCTATCCTAGGTAAAGGCTGCAACAGTCTTGTAACAAATTGTTTACACCCTCAAGCCACAAAGGCCCGTACAATACGTTATATTCACGGATGTAAAGGGTGTTTAGATATTCGAGCGGAAGTTCACTTTTACCAGAGTCGTTTAATACCAAAACCTATGTTTTTCATCACAAATTGCAACACAGAACATCTAGCATTAACCATTTAGCAACAATTTAATCAAATTTCCCCCTTACTGCTGCTGCCATAGACAACTGCTGTTAACCATTGAGCAATCATAATTTAGCAAAGACGCTAAAAGGATAACTGGTGGACTGGCTGGTCCTAGTTGAATGATCAAGAGTTGCAGTAGACTAGATAGTCTCAACCCAAAGGTAAAGAGAAAAGGGAAATTTATTCACACGAAAATGGAAAATAAAACTTTAAACTATACTTGAAAGTTCTCAAGACTTAATTTCTTTAGGATTCTCTCAGTCAGCGATTTCTCATCAACCCTGCAACAGCAAAAAAACGACACTTCAAAATACTTCACCAAACTAGATTCATACTGAGAGAATTTGCTCAAAGCAAAAAAAAAGGTTATCAATGGAATCCAAGAGATAAGTACAACTGAAGACAACAAATATATTATGGAAAATGTTTTAATAATTGATGGATCATTAGTGGCCTATGTAGAGGGTTTTTTAGATTACTGTGTAAAGTAAACAATTGGAGAAATGATATAATATGAACTTTCTCATAGGAACAGAATGACAGATGACTAAGGATTCTTCCTACAGGATAATTCTTTAGCACAGCGTGTGATAACTTACCAGTTTTTTTAGTGGGTTTCTTAAGTATCTAAGGCATTGTTGTAAGACCAGAGAGATTATCAAGAAACTTATACATTGATATCTTACATGTTCTGAATGGGATGAATATAAAAACAGTTTGAATAGTCTACATGTCATGCCTTAGACATGGAGCAGCACCACCTGGGAGTTATGGGTAAGACAATGGCGCAGCAAGGTATGTAGGGCCAGAGTGCCCGGGATTGTGCGGTGTGTGTCGCGTGCGCTGCGTGTTATAAGCAGCAGACGTAATCATTTTCGAATCAAGTTGGAAGAATAGAATCGCAAGGTGAAATTTCCTCTGCCCTCTGCTTTGTGTTCTTTCTTCTTTCTTCAGCATGCATCGACAGCTTGTTCCTCACGCTGGCAATTGAACCAGCCAGAGGGTCTTACACTTGGTATCAGATTTGGGCGATTCGTTGGGCAACTTGTTGCGGGTCCAAATGCCTCTCTGGATATTGAGTTGTCATTCCAGGGTGGGGTTCTGAATTGACGGGTTCGATTTCGATCGGAGTCGTCGATTTGCAGTAAATCCTGACGCCGGTTGGCTCGGTCTAGTGGACGGGGCATCACGGCACCATCAAATCCCTCGGCACATACGCGCTTCGTCTTGGAGGCGATGGGAGAGGCGGCCGAGCAGACGGCAGTGGCACTGGCACAGCTCCAATCGAGCCTGGATCTGCTACACGATGTGGCAGCGGGAGTGGAAACCGCGCAGCAGCAGATGCGCGCCCAGATGAAGCACCAGGAGGCAGTGACTGCCTCAAACACTGCCAAGCACAACATCGCGGCTCGGATTACGCAGTCTCTCCTCGCGAAACTGCAGATCCTCGAGCGCGGCTCGCCGAATCGACCTTCCCTGAGGAGCCAAATCAAGAGAGCGGCACGGTCATCGTCAACACCACTCCACGCTGGAAACTACTTCGCCCAGGTGCATGGGGAACACGGCGGGTGCGTCGTCAAGCACGGCGCACGGTACAGATTTCAGAGGAATGGGTGGCGGCGGATTTGGAGGAGCGGGTGGCAGTGAATTTGGAGGCGCTGGTGGCGGTGCACTGGGAGGCGTTGGGGCGGCGGCATGGGTGGCGCAGGCGGCGGTAGCGGCAAAAAGCCACACGGGTGGGTGCGTTCATATGCCTAAGATGTAGCTTTCCATTAGCATTTTCTTTCTTGTACCTAAGAAAGAAAATGCTATTCAAATACAACAGTATCACCCCATTTTTTTTTTTGTTAAATGTTAGTTTCAAAGTTTTCAACAAAGTTGGGACGAATCGAGTTTTCACAATTGCTGAAAATGTTGTTCAGCCGACCCAAACTGCTTTTATGCGTAGCAGACATATTCTAGAGGATGTAGTTATTTTACATGAAACCATCCATGAACTTCATAGGAAGAATTTGCATGGTGTTTTGTTTAAAATCGATTTTGAAAAGGCATATGACAAAGTAAATTGGTCTTTTTTGCAACAATCGCTGCGAATGAAAGGCTTTGATCCTAAATGGTCTACATGGATAGAAAAATTTATAGCGAAAGGTAGTGTGGGGATCTGGGTGAACAATGACATAGTTGATTATTTTCAAACTAAAAAAGGTTTGCATCAAGGGGATCCGTTGTCACCCATTTTATTTAGCATCGTCGCGGATATGCTTGCTATTTTGATCGCGAGGGCAAAATAAGATGGCCAAGTGGCGGGTCTTATTCCCCATCTAGTTGACGGGGGTTTGTCTATTCTTCAATATGCCGATGACACCATTTTATTTATGGATCATGATCTTGAAAAGGCACTTAATATGAAGTTAATTCTATGTATCTTTGAACAATTGTCGGGCTTAAGAATAAATTTTCATAAAAGTGAATTGTTTTGTCTTGGGCAGGCAAAACATGTGGAGGAGTAACTCTTTTTGGTTGTGACATAGGTTCAGTTCCTTTTAGATATCTAGGGATTCCCATCCATTTTCGCAAATTAAGAAACGGAGAATGGAAACCGGTGTAGGAGAGGTTTGAGACAAAATTAAGTAGTTGGATTGGGAAACTTTTGTCATATGGCGATCGGTTGGTATTGATTAATTCGGTTTTAACTAGTATCCCAATGTTTATGCTTTCATTCCTCGAGATTCCGAAAGGAGTTGGAAGTGGCTAGATTTTTTCCGGTCTCGGTTTTTTTTGGCAAAGTGATGGTCACAAGAAAAAAATATAGGTTGACTAAATGGAATATTATACGTAGACCCAGAGACCAGGGTGGTTTGGGAGTTGAGGTTCTGGATTAAAAAATAAAAGTTTGCTCAGCAAGTGGCTTTACAAACTTTTGAATGAGGAGGGAATTTGGCAAGAGCTGCTCACTAAGAAATACCTCCATTCTAAAACTTTGTCACAAGTTTTAGAAAAAACAAGTGACTCACCTTTTTGGAAGGGTTTAATGAAAGTGAAGGAGGATTTTTTATCTCGGGGTTCTTTCCTAGTCGGTAATGGGCAGAACACCAGATTTTGGGAGGACATTTTGTTAGGTGCTAAATCTTTGGCAGAAGAGTACTCGTCTCTCTATAATATTGTTAACCACAAAAATGTCACGGTTGAAAATGTGCTTGCGTCAAATCCTCTCAATATTAGTTTCAGACGGACTTTAAATGACAACAAATGGGAAAGATGGGCACATCTCCTACACAGACTTATTATGGTACAGATAGTGAGGATAAGTTCAAATGGAACTTAATGGCTTCTGGTGTCCTTCTCAGTAAAGTCCATGTAGAATGATCTCTTATCTGGACACACGGTTTCTCTCAAGAAACACATCTGGAAGTTGAAGGTGCCACTAAAAATAAAGATATTTATGTGGTTCCTCCACAAGAAAGTGATTCTTACAAAAGATAATTTGGCTAAACGTAATTGGAATGGTTCTACCAAATGTTGTTTTCTGATCAGGATGAGACAATACATCATGTTTTTATATTGTGTCCCTTTACGAAGTTGATTTGGAAGATAGTTTATATGACTTTCAATATACCTCCGCCTTTCAATATAACTAATTTGTTTGGAAAGTGGCTAAACGGGGTAGACAAAACAAGCAAAGCCCACATTAAGTTGAAGTGTGTGCTTCGCTGTGAGCAATATGGAACATGCGCAATAACTGCATTTAAAAAAAATAAACTTTCCATCATTTTTGCAGGTTATACCTTTGGCTACCCACTAGATCCATACGTGGTTCTATCTGCGCCAGAGGAGGAGCGTCTTGATATGGATATTGGGTGCAACCGACTGGAAATGGTACCACGGAATTTTTACAGCCAGTGCGGTTGGCGTGCTGATCGAAGGCTGACATGATGATGCAAAGGCGTTTCATGCTAGTGCTTTTTAGATGTCTTGTTTTCGTAGCAACTTTGAGTGATCCATGATATGTAATAATGTTCGAATGTTTTTCGCTGGTTGTAATAATTGAATGCTTTTAATAAAAAAAGCCGCATGCATCGATTGATGCAGGGGATGCCCAATTTCGAGAAAAAAAAGATGTAGCTTCCCAGGTTCGCCGGCAAGCATCCACGAGTGTGGTGCGACCAATGCCTCGACTACTTCCGGGTGTTCAACATCACACCACGGCCACACTACACCTCGACGGCAATGCGGCCATCTGGCTCCAATCGTACAAGCAGAGGCACACGATTCAGGGGTGGCCACAGTTCATCACCGCGATTGAAGCAGATTTGGGGCCGACGATCAGCGGCGTTCGATGAAGGCCCTCCTCAACCTGAGGCAGACTGGCGCATGCAAGAGCACATCACCGCGTTTTTGTCGCTGTACTGATGTTCAACCTCAACTAGGATTAGCAGCTATTCATACCTCAGTTCATGGAAGGGCTTAAGGTGGAGCTACATGGAGCTACGCAGCATAGTCAAATTGCAAGTTCCTCTCGCCTTGGAACGAGCGTTCCTGATTGCTCGCGTACAGCAGGAGGTGCTAGATGATTCGAAAGCAAGAGCACCTCGTCCCTACATGCGTGCAGAAGTCCCCGAACAATTGAAACTGGCCACAGGAAACCTACGGAAGGACCGACAGCTTCGTGACTATAGCAGAGCAAACGGCATATGCTTCAAATGCGTTGATAAGTTTGATCCAACTCATGTCTGTGGTCAGAAACCAGCAGCAGCTCTCAATGCCATGGAACCGGTCGAATGGCTAGTGATGGTCTCGGAGGTGCTGGAAATGCATGACACTGCAGAGGCACAACAGCGCAGCTTATCTCTGCATGCCATGGCAGGATCAGAAGGGGCAGAGACGATTAGACTGCAGGCACTGGTGGGAAATCAAGTTCTGCTGATCCTTGTTGACTCTGGCAGTAGTGGTTCCTTCGTACATGCTCAAATGTTGTCCAAGCTAAATTGTGCAGTGAAAGAAGCTTCGGCAGTAGCAGTCAAGGTAGCCAATGGATAGTATATGCACTCTACCCAAGTGGTGCCAGAATTTACCCGGTGGTCTCATGGCGCGACAATTGTGACACCAATGCGTGTCCTCGACCTAGGTGCATACCACGCCATCTTGGGCCTGGATTGGTTGAAGCGCCACAGCCCAATGGCAACTGACTAGAACAAGAAATTCCTGTCATTCCCACACAAAGGCAAACAAGTAACACTGCAAGGACTTCAGTCGTCCGGTGCTACCTCTGTCTATGAGATTCCAGTGGAATAGCTTGCCAAATAGGTCAAGGGCAATGATATCTGGACCATGGCTGTCGTGCACACAGACGAAGCCAACATACATACAATGTACAGACTCCTGATCAGGTGCAGCTGCTAACTGAATTTCAGACTGTGTTTGCGGAACCCACTTCACTGCCACCTGCTAGGGAGTATGATCATGCAATCCCGATGAAGCCAGATGCGGATCCTTTCAACACTTGACCTTATCGATGTCAGCTCCTACTACTAAGAGCTGTGCTACTCACGCTGATCACTTGGACACACACAAACTCAAAGTGAATTGAGTGACACGAGTAGTATTTTGGTGCAGCTCAAACTTGATAGTTTTCTTGCTCTCTTTATTCACTACTTGGTGTGCTGAAATGATACAATGGGGGTCCTATTTATACTAGTAAGTAAGCTGATATTCTACTACTCCTCTAGGTGTGAATATTTGACTACACTTACCCCTGGAGGCTGCTGCACGTTTATCTCCTTCTCTTGCATGTTCTGATTGCTGCTCCTTGGTTCATACTACTACTAGTGTTCATACTACTGCTAGTGTTCATACTACTAGTATAGTGCCATGCACGTACTAGTGTGGCTAAGCAACTTAATTAAACCAACAATTCTCCCCCTAATTTAGTTGCTCTATAACTTCACGACGCCAATTCTCTCCCGCGGACTCTGGAACTGAGTGCGACCAAGTGCTTTGGTCAGGATGTCCGCGAGCTGGTCATGAGTGCCGATGTACTCAACATCGATCTTTCCATCCTCGACACACTCCCTGATGAAATGGAAGCGTGTCTCGATATGCTTACTCCGGTCATGGAAGACAGGATTTTTGCACAGCTGAATTGCGGACTTGTTGTCCACAAAGATTGTCGCAGTGTCATCCTTCTTGTCGAGGAGGTCGCCAAGAAGTCGGCCGAGCCAAACTCGTTGGCAAGCCGCGGTTGTCGCAGCAATGTACTCCGCCTCGCACGATGAAAGTGCGACCACCTTCTACTTCTGTGACTGCCAAGTCACAGGGTTACGACCAATCATGAATATCATACCTGATGTGCTCTTTCGGTCGTCGATGTCGCCTGCCATGTCGGCGTCGCTGTAGCCGATCAGCTTGCCACCGTCTTTATCCTTCACGTAGCGGCAGCCATAGTTGCGCGTACCAGCAATGTACCGCAACAAATGCTTGACAGCAGCCATGTGCTCTGTCGTGGGCTTCTCCATGAACCGGCTGACGTAGCCAACAGCGAATGCAATGTCAGGCCGAGTGTGCACAAGGTACCTTAGGCTCCCGACAATGCTGCGGTAGAATGTTGCGTCCACCGGTGGGTTAGAGCTCTCCTTGCTCAGCTTGAGCCTCGGCTCCATTGGGACGTGCACAGGGTTGCAGTCGCCCATGCCGGCCTTGTCGAGCAGCTTGGCGGCGTATGCCGCCTGGCCGAGTGTTATCTCGCCAGCAATCTGCTTCACCTCGATACCGAGGTAGTAGCTCAAGAGGCCTAAGTCGCTCATCTTGAACTTCTCCTTCATCTCCTTCTTGAACTTGGAGATCTCTTGTGTACTCGTACCAGTCACGACCAAGTCGTCGACATAGACGCCGAGAAGTAGTCGCGTATCGCCGGTGCCGCGCGCATAGACAGCGTGCTCCGACGGGCTCCTCTGAAACCCAAGCGACAACAGTGTGCTGTCGAGCTTAGCATTCCAGGCCCTCGGTGCTTGGCGCAATCCGTAGAGTGCCTTGCGCAGCCGCAACACCTTGCCTTCTTCTCCTTCGCGGACAAAACCAGGTGGTTGAGCCACGTACACCTCCTCTAGAAGATCTCCATTGAGGAATGCCGATTTGACATCCATGTGGTGCACTTCCCAACTCTGTTGTGCTGCAAGTGCGATGAGCACGCGCACAGAGTCAAGTCGAGCGACCGGGGCGAATACTTCGTCGAAGTCGATGCCGGCGTGCTGGACATATCCCTTTGCAACAAGGCGAGCCTTGTGCTTGATGATGTCACCAGCACTGTTCTTCTTTAGTTTGAAGACCCACTTGAGCCCGATGGGGCGATGACCTGCTGGCAAACTTGTGAGTTCCCAGGTGCCATTCTCCTCGATGGCGGTCATCTCGTCCAACATGGCAGCACGCCATGCTGGGTGTGGTTCAGCTTCGGCGAAGGTGGCAGGTTCTTCACCCGCCACTAGAAGGAGCTCCTCAGCGGACTCGGCGACAATGTTGTCGATGGTGCGGAACCTGCGCATGAGCAGCGACCATTCGTGGTAGTTGGAGCGTGTTAGGAGCGGAATGACCGTCGAGGACATGCCCGCGTCACGCACGGCACGCGGAGCTGCTAGCTCCCGTCCGCCGTTCTTCGCTGCCAGCACACGAGCCATGATTCTCTCCTCGATCTTGGCTTCCATTTCCTCCGGCGTGCTTGACCCGCTAACACCTCCGCCTTTCGGCATAACTACACAAATTGGCTCTGATACCAATTGTCAGCTCCTACTACTAAGAGCTGTGCTACTCACGCTGATCACTTGGACACACACAAACTCAAAGTGAATTGAGTGACACGAGTAGTATTTTGGTGCCGCTCAAACTTGCTAGTTTTCTTGCTCTCTTTATTCACTACTTGGTGTGCTGAAATGATACAATGGGGGTCCTATTTATACTAGTAAGTAAGCTGATATTCTACTACTCCTCTAGGTGTGAATATTTGACTACACTTACCCCTGGAGGCTGCTGCACGTTTATCTCCTTCTCTTGCATGTTCTGATTGCTGCTCCTTGGTTCATACTACTACTAGTGTTCATACTACTGCTAGTGTTCATACTACTAGTATACTGCCATGCACGTACTAGTGTGGCTAAGCAACTTAATTAAACCAACAATCGATACTCTCCTACACATAAAGATGATATTGAGAAACAAGTGTCCACGAATCTAAAGGCCTCTATCATTGTCCCTAGCATGTCACCTTTTGCTTCTCCCATGCTCCTTGTTCAGAAAAAAGATGGCTCGTGGCGTTTCTGCATAGATTACCAGCGGCTCAATGAACTTACCAGCATGGTTCCAGGAGGTGCTCAAGTTTTACGCAACCGATCCTGACGCGCAGCGCAGGCTCGCAGAACTAGCACTTCTCAACCAGGACCAGCATGGATATGAACTGACACACAGGGCATCATTTGTTTCCAAGGGCGTTTTGGCTCGGGAAAAATTCAGCGCTACAGACAACGCTGGTTTCTGCGCTTCATTCCAGTGTTGTGGGTGGCTACTCCGGGGTGCATGCTACCTACCAGCGGATAAAAAATTTGTTCGCGTGGCATGAACTCAAAGCGGCAGTGGAAGATTTCATAAAGCAATGCAGTGTTTGTCAGCATGCTAAACACTCGACAACACATCCTCAAGGCTTGCTCCAGCCGCTGCCTATACCTGACGAAGCATGGAGAGACATCACAATGAATTTTGTAGAGCGATTACCCACCTCTGATGGCGCCAATGTGATACTTGTTGTCGTCCATCGCCTCACGAAGTATGCCCACTTCGTCCTCTTCATCATCCTTATACAGCTCCACAAGTGACAAGGGTGTTTGCTGATTCAGTGGTGAAGTTACACGGGATGCCACGATCCATCACTTCTGATCGTGATTGCCTCTTCACAAGCAATTTCTAGAACCTGCTCTTCAAAACTCTGGGTACCAAGCTGAAATATACTACTCGAGATGTTCCTCTGCTATATGGTCAATCAATGCTTATCATCCTCAAACTGACAGGCAGAGCGAACATGTCAATCAATGCCTCGAGATGTTCCTCTGCTATATGGTTCACGGCTCACCCAGGCAATGGTGCAGCTGGTTACCACTCGCCGAGTTTTGGTACAACTCCACTATGCACACTTCCATTGGCTGCTCTGCATTTAAGGCTCTGTATGGTCACGAGCCCAATCTGGGAGCATTTCCTGAGTAGGAGTCTGTCGCTGATCCACCAGTGGCCGAATTGATCGCAGACAGAACACAACACATGGAATTACTGAAGAAAAACCTGGAGGCAGCACAAGCACGAATTAGGCTGTTCGCCGATCGCAACAGAACTGACCGAACATTTCAGGTGGGTGATATGGTGCTACTCAAGGTGCAGCCTTATGCTCAAGCCGCTGTCATCAATCGGCCATACCCCAAACTGGCATACAGGTATTTTTGCCTTACCAGATACTCAGCAAGGTGGGTCAGGTATCGAACAAACTAGAACTCCCTGAAGGCACAAAGGTACACAATGTTTTCCATGTTTCTCAGCTGAAGGAGGGTGTGCAACATTTCTCTTCTTCGCCGATCTTCACTAATCTTGACAAGGAGATTAGTGAAGAAGGGCAATGCAGCACGCCCTCAGGTGCAGGTCAAGTGGTTGCACTTGCCGGAAGATGTTGCGACGTGGGAAGACAGGGATACGCTCAAAGCTAGAATTCTAGAAGTCATTGCTTAGGGACAAGCAACAGTTTCAGAGGGGGAACCTGTCACGCCTTAGACATGGAGCAGCGCCACCTGAGAGTTATCAGTAAGATAACGGTGGCGCAGGGGTGTTGGTGCTAAAGGTATGTGGGGCCGGAGTGCCAAGGAGTGTGTGGTGTGTATCGCGTGCGCTGCGGGTTATAAGAAGCAGATGCAATAATTTTCGAATCAAGTTGGAAGAATAGAATCACAAGGCAAAATCTCCTCTCCCCTCTGCTTTGTGCTCTTTATTCTTTCTTCTATCGCATGCTTGCGTGCGTCGACAGCTCGTTTCTCACGCTGGCGATTGAATCAGCCACGGGGTCTTACACTACACCTGGCGCACTCACATCTGGGACGCCATGTTATCTTTGTAAATAAAGCAAGTTAATACTATTGAAAGATGACATATGCTAAGCAGATTCATGGTACTTTTCGGGGATGGGAATGATTACCGTGCCATCAGATGTTCTGGCACAAGAAGTCCAAAGCGATCAATGAATTCAGCATATGTTCTCCTTGTAGGATAACCAGCAAGACTTATCCTAATAGCCTCAAGAACACCCTGGAGTAAATCCAAGAAAGCTATGACATGCTCCCAGCGAAGCATAGCAGAACATAACAAGAGTTGAGGTGAATGAAGATACAGTGGACACTTACCCCGCTACGCAGTTGCTGTAGTACACTAACATTTTCAAATTTCTGTGGATAGTTTCGAGAATTTGGTTTTACACAGCGGACGTAATGAGGTTCTGTTGAGCTAAGTGTTTCCATAAGTGCTTGAAGTTGTTGCTGTTGAAAGGAGACAAATAAGCACATCATAAGCAAAATAAAATAAAATGAACTTCACAGATATATATTTAAGAGGGCAATGGAACCTTTCAAAGAACACACGCATACGCCCACGTGCCTCAGTACACGCGCACAGGCACAGACGTTGCAAGTCAATAAAATATTCCTCCCTCAAAATAAAATTCCCTAAACTATATTTTTAAATAGCGGCACATATAAGTTTAAAAACATGTTTAAGTATTTTGTTTTCCTTAATTGTCTTCATGAGTTCATGTTATCTTCTTTTGACCTTGAAAGGGAAACGATAACAAAGGGTACGGAAGAAAAAAAATGGCAACGCCATGAAAAAATCACATCTAGTGTTGTCGCTGGTAAAGATTATTCCTACCACCTTGCATAAAAGTTATAAAATGAAGATGTGGTACCACACTGATCAGAAAGTAAAAGATAAGGAACCCTAAGAGATGACAATAGTTTATAACCATCACTTGTCCAGTCGACAGAGAGGAAGGGATTTAAAAACTTTAATATAAAAAAGGTATGTGCTACCTTGAACCGAGAAGCTACAGAAGAAAACTTATACGACGATTTTGATGGATCGTCTTGGTGCCAAGCAAAGAGCCCAGAGATGAATGAGCATTTTGAAGAGCAAAGAAGATTCTGATGCTCTGCAATTACGTAATCTCGGTTCTTGTCCAAAAATAAATCAGTTTGGTATAACACCTAAATGATTAAACCAGTCAGCCACGTATTCTAACCTGAACAAAAGCAACAAAACTCCAAGCATGCCTTACAGGAAACTCTGGCTCACGGGACATGCCTTTCCAGCAAAATGAGAGAGGCAAAAATCTGTCTTCGAGAGCTTTGGCTTTTCCAGTCTTGGATGTGCTCTAAAATTCTGAAATAACTTCATTGCAAAAGTCTCATGTGTTGATTTTCCAAGCATGCTGTGGAACAAGACTAGAAAGAAATCAGAATGTAGAACTCGGAAGTGTATGATAACTAAAAGTGAACATCTTACCATGCTTCATCCAAAAGTGAAATTATGCCGATTGGTTTCTGCATGACATAGTAGCATTAGAATAATGAAATAATGAATCCACACAGATAAAATAGCATAATAATAGCAGGAAATTCCAGCACTAGGTGCATATTTCATAATTCACTCCCATAAGACTGCAATGTTCACATTTTGCGAAGTTGTTAAGAGAAGTACAAGTACTGTGTCCCCAAACTCTTATCTATGTTGCTTTTCCTTCAAGTAAAAGATAAAGACTCTATATGCATGTTATAATATATATAGGTAAACTAACTGGGGCACCATGGTGCCTGGGCACCACGAATCATAGAAGGAAACCTGCACAACAAACTGGGAAGTGATTTGTCTCTGATTCTGATAATTGGAAAGTGCATTCTCTCTCCTGTTGATATTTGGAAAGTGATTTTCTCTCCTTTATACACCTATGATGCAATCTGGCACCCACGATGTAATTGTACGGCCATGATGTATGGTGCCTGGGCACTATGGTGCCGCAATTGAGCTTCCAATATATATATATATATATATATATATATAAATATATATATATATAGAGAGAGAGAGAGAGAGAGCAGGACTATTCTAGAACCCTCCTTAAGAGTGGTTCTAGAATAGCTATTCTAGAACCCCCCCAGGATGTTGTAGGCTAGCTATTCCACAACCCCTCTTTAAAGACCTTCTAGACCCGATGCAAACACCTGCGCCTCCCAACCCCACCTACCTTCCAACCCCACCCCACCTCCCGTCGACCCCACACCACACCACCTCACCGACGCCGACCCCACCTACATCACCTACCGCTGACCCCACCCACCGTTGAAAGTGCATGGACCCCCATGTGTGGTTTTGGTAATTAATGACAATCCCTATGGACTAATGTTTGCATTGAGTTATATTAATAGGAGTTGTCCATAGGCAATTCTTGAACCATTTGTTGGCTTCAAGGTTGCAATAAGAAGAAATTGATGAAGGATATCAAGTGTCAAGTATGTCTTGAAGATGAAGATGAAGTGAGCCCTCAAGTTACTTCAAGACATCAATATGATGAAGAATGAAGAATGATGTGCAAGTTCAAGATGAGCCATCTCGAAGAGATCCTTTGCTTGAGTCTTGCCATCCATATGGTGATCATGGATATGTGAAGATGCGCCGAAGAAGAAGCTCTCCCATGGTGGTTTATGGGGGAGCAATCTACAAGACTTCGTCAAGCAAGCACAAGCAAGAAAGGCGTTCCATCTTGTTGAGGTCAAGATCGTCGTCATCAAGCTCAAGTGGAATGCGCAAGTATAAGGTTTGCTCTTGATAGGGTTTCTTTCTCACCGGTCTCATAGTGTTGTTGGAGACCGGTTTATAGTTTAGTTGCCGTACTATCAAGAGGGCTCTCGAGTGAGTAACTCGATCGTATCGTTCGGAGAGAGCTCAAACCTTTGCATCCTTGCATCACCTTTCTTGGTTGTTATTTGGGTATTATCCATGTGACGTTTTAGAGCTTGTGCTTATTCTCATGACAAGCTCTAGTTCTTCGAAAACGATTTCGCATAGATCACTTGTTGCGTTTTCGAGTTTGGTGATTTTCTCGGTTTCTCATGTTGAGGTATTGCACCTCTAAAAATCATAGAAAATCACCCCCCACTGATTTCCATATTTCCACTTTTTGTTGGGTAGCTCTTGTTGTCCTCTTTCCAACAAAATTAGTTTCATCTCGTTCTGATTCTTCAATCTCAAGATATTCGCATTTCCATATTTGAGTTTAAAAGAGAAGAAAAGGAAAGTAGAGGAGGGGTGGTCGCCGGCGGTGGTGCGGGCGGTACCACCGGCCACGCAGCGGCCGGAGCCTCCGGGCTTGGTACCGCCTGTGGTACCGGGGAGCCAATTGTGGCTCAAGTTGTGCCAGGGAGGTTGGAGCCCCGGCGGTACCTTGGCCGGTACCCCGGAGGCTCCGGCCTCCCCCCGCCCGCGCGCCGCGCTGCTCTACCATGGCCGGTAGTACCGGCCCTTCCTGGCCGGTACCTCCGGCCTCCCCCTCCCAGCCCACAGCGCCTCCAACGGGCAGAAAAACAGGGCCTGCTATTTAAGCCCCTTTCTCTCACCTTTTTGGGTTGCTTCTTCCTCCTCTCTTCTCAAGCTTTGCTCCACCATTGTTGTTCATACTTGAGCTTGAGATCTTTCTCCCCAACCAATGTTTCTTGCATCTTTTTGAGAGAAAGTCCGAGGGGATCTAGATCCACACTTTGACCAAACCAAATCATCTCTTTGTGAGTGAATCTTTGGGATCTAGATCTTGGAGAATTTTGTGTTCTCCTCTTTGTTCTTCCTCTCTTATTCCCCCAATAGCTTTTGTAGCTTTGTTGGAATTTGAGAGAGAAGGACTTGAGCATCTTTGTGGTGTTCTTGCCATTGCATTTGGTGCATCGGTTTGAGTTCTCCACGGTGATTCGTGGTGGTGAAAGCAAGAAGGTTGTTACTCTTGGGTTCTTGGAACCCTAGACGGATTCTACACCTTTGTGGTGATTTGTTGGGAGCCTCCGATTAAGTTGTGGATGTGTGCCCCAACCTTTGTGTAAGGCCCGGTTTCCGTCTCGAAGGAAATCCCTTAGTGGAACCGTGACCTAGGCCTTTGTGGCGAGGGTCACCGGAGATTTAGGTGAGGCGCCTTCGTGGCGTTCGGTGTGTGGTGTGAGTACCGCATCTTGGGGTGAGGCCTTTGTGGCGTTGGTGTGCATCGAGCAACCACACCTCAAGGTGAGCCTCTTGTGGCGTTCGGGAGCACTAAGCAACCGCACCTCTCCACCGGAGATTAGCACTCGCAAGAGGTGAACTCCGGGATAAATCATCGTCTCCCGCGTGCCTCGGTTATCTCTATACCCGAGCTCTTTACTTATGCACTTTACCTTGTGATAGCTATCGTGCTTGAAGTTATATATATCTTGCTATCACATACTTGCTTGTATTGCTTAGCATAATTTGTTGGTGCACATAGGTGAACCATTGCTTAGAATAAGTTGTTGGTGCACATAGGTGAACAATAGTATATAGGCTTTGGGCTTGACAAAGTAAACGCTAGTTTTATTCCGCATTTGTTAAGCCCATCTCGTAAAAGTTTTAAATCGCCTATTCACCCCCCCCCTAGGCGACATCCGTGTCCTTTCACCCACCCACACCACCTACTGCTGACCCCACCCACACCCCGTTGACTCACCATACCTTTCGTCGACCCAACCCACCTCCCACCTCCTGCTGGCCCCACACCGCCCACCTTCCGCCGACCCTACCCCGCCTCTCACCTGCTCCACACCGCGCCACCTTCCAGCGAACCAACCTAGCGTCCCAATGACCCCACCCACCCTACCTCCCAACGACCCACCCCACCATACCTCTTGCCAACCTATCGTCGAATCTTCCCAAAGCCACACCCGACCAACCCCATTTTTGAAAGTTCGCATTTTTTGGAGCTTCGCTTCATTTTTTGGAAGTTCACTTCATTTTTTAGGAAGTTCACTTCATTTTTTTAGGAAGTTCACTTCATTTTTTTTGGAAGTTCACTTCATTTTCCGGCATTTTTCGGTAGTTCACTTCATTCCTTTCGTCGAATCTTCCCAAAGCCACACCCGACCAACCCCATTTTTGAAAGTTCGCATTTTTTGGAGCTTCGCTTCATTTTTTGGAAGTTCACTTCATTTTTTAGGAAGTTCACTTCATTTTTTTAGGAAGTTCACTTCATTTTTTTTGGAAGTTCACTTCATTTTTTCGGAAGTTCACTTCATTTTTTGGAAGTTCACTTCATTTTTTCAAAAGTTCTCTTCATTTTTTCGGAAGTTCACTTCAGTTTTCGGAAGTTCACTTCTTTTTTTCAGAAGTTCGCTTCGTTTTTTCGAAAGTTCGCTTCATTTTTTTGGAAGCTCACTTCATTTTTCGGTAGTTCACTTCATTCCTTTCGGAAGTTCACTTCATTTTCTTGGAAGTATACTTCATTTTTCGGAAGTTCACTTCATTTTTCGAAAATTCACTTCATTTTTCTCGGAAGTTCACTTCTTTTTTCGGAAGTTCACTTCTTTTTTCTCGGAAGTTCAGTTCATTTTTCGAAAGTTAGCTTCACTTTTTGAAAAAAAAAATCATTTTTCGGAAGTTCACTTTATTTTGTTGGAAATTCACTTAATTTTTTGGAAGTTCACTCTATTATTTTCAGAAGTTCACATCATTTAATTGGAAGTTCACATTAAGATTTATCAAACATGCCCAAAATTACTTTTGTTGTCAAATACACGTAGGTCGAAACAGTAGTTCACTTTGTACACCACGAGGAAGTTCACTTTGCACCGCGCAGAAGTTCACTTTTAACACGCCGAGAAAATTAATTTTTGTCGAAATTTACTTTGGTCAAAATGAAGTTCATTTTTTACCACAAGGAAGTTAACTTTGAATCGCATGGAAGTTCACTTTAAATACAACGGAAATTTACATTTTGGCGAAATTCACTTTAGTCAGAAAAAGGTGGTTCACTTTGTAGCATACGGAAGTTCACATTGCACCTCGAGGAAGTTCAATGTAAACATGCCAGAAAATTACTTTTTGTCGAAATTCAGTTTAGTCAAAACGGAAGTTCACTTTTTACGGCATGGAAATTCGCTTCGTTTTTTCGAAAGTTCGTTTCATTTTTTTGGAAGTTCACTTCATTTTTCGGAAGTTCACTTCATTCCTTTCAGAAGTTCACTTCATTCCTTTTGGAGGTTTACTACATTTTTCGGAAGTTCACTTCATTTTTCAAAAATTCACTTCATTTTTCTCGGAAGTTCACTTCTTTTTTCTCGGAAATTCAGTTCATTTTTCGAAAGTTAGCTTCACTTTTTGAAGTTTTTTCTCATTTTCGAAAGTTCACTTAAATTTGTTGGAAGTTCACTTAATTTTTCGGAAGTTCACTTTATTATTTTCAGAAGTTGACATCATTTTATTGGATGTTCACATTAAGATTTATCAAACATGCCCAAAAATTACTTTTTCTTGTCAAATTTACGTAGGTCGAAACAATAGTTCACTTTGTACACCGCGAGGAAGTTCCCTTTGCATCGCGCAGAAGTTCACTTTTAACACGTCGAGAAAATTAATTTTTGTCGAAATTTACTTTGGTCAAAATGAAGTTCATTTTGTACCACAAGGAAGTTAACTTTGAATCGCATGGAAGTTCACTTTAAACACAACGAAAATTTACATTTTGGCGAAATTCACTTTAGTCAAAAAAAAAGTGGTTCACTTTGTAGCATACGGAAGTTCACATTGCACCTCGAGGAAGTTCAATGTAAACATGCGAGATAATTACTTTTTGTCGAAACACTTCATTTTTTTTGGAAGTTTAATTCATTTTTCGGAAGTTCACTTCATTTTTTGAAAATTCACTTCTTTTTCCTAATAAGTTCAGTTCATTTTTCGAAAGTTAGCTTCACTTTTTGAAGTTTTTTTTTCATTTTCGGAAGATCACTTTATTTTGTTGGAAGTTCACTTAATTTTTCGGAAGTTCACTATATTATTTTTAGAAGTTCACATCATTTTATTGGAAGTTCACATTAAGATTTATCAAACATGACAAAAAAATTTTTTTTTTGTCAAATTCACGTAGGTCAAAACAGTTGTTCACTTTGTACACCGCGAGTAAGTTCACTTTGCACCGCGCAGAAGTAAGTTCACTTTACGCCGCCACCTCCCCCACCCCCGCCTCCGACCACAGCCCCACCTGCGACCACCGCACCCAGCGGCGCCGCACCTGCCCGCATCTCAGCCAAGGACCACGTTGGCCCGCGCTCCGAGATCCACCGTCTCCCCCACCCCCGCGACTCCGACGAACAGGCTACCGCTGTGCGTGCCGCGCCGACGGTCGCAGCCGCGCCAAGGACGGCTCCGCGCCCTGCGCGTGATCCTCCTTCGCGTGCTGCTGCGCCCGGGCGGGCCCCATCGGCCGCCGCCCCGTCGCGCGCGCCTCCCGCGCCGGCGGGCACGAACGCCATGCCGTCGCGCGTCATCCTGTCGCCTCCATCACTGGCACCAGGCCGGTGGTCACGGCGAGGGAGGTGGAGAACGTCCTTTACGACTCCTTCGAGCTGCGGGACGGAGAGATCGCGGTTCACCTACACCACCCGGAAGACTTCCTCATCATCTTGCACTCCAAGGAGGCACTGGATCGGATGGCCGGCGACCACTTCATCAACGGGCCCGGCTTCTGGCTCTCGGCCCGCCCCTGCTGCAAACTGGCTCACGCCGAGCCACTTCGAGTACCACGTCGACCTGGAGATTGACGGCATCCTACCGCAAGCATGGCACCTCTCCACTGCGGAACACATCCTCAGTGCGAGTTGCTGGATCGAGAAGCTCTACACCGCCACTCGCACGCGTGACGACCTCGCCATCTTCCACCTCTCCAGCCGCTCCCATGACCCGCAGGAGATCAAGCGCTCCTCCACCCTGGAGATTGTCGAGCTCATCCGCGCCCAAGGCACGGCCTCGCCCCCGACTGTGAGCACGCTCACCTACCCCATCTCTGTCAGGATCATGCGCGCCGTCATCGACGTCGACGCCCTCTACGGCGACATCCACGATGCCAGTCGCGGCGGCTCCTCCAGGGGCAACGACGGCAACAACGCCGGTCGCGGTCGTCGCAGGAGCCGCAAGCGGCGGCGCACCAGCGACCTGCCTGAGGGAAGGGACGACGGCATGGCCATGTATGCCGATGCTTGGATGCCACCCCGCCATGGCTACACCGACGGCGTTGCATGCGAAGCCGAGTGGCCTACCTCCTGCCGCCGTGCGGTCGAGGATGCGCCGCCGGCAGAACATGCCGCCGCCCGTACGATGGCTTCATGGCTCGGCCAGGCTGGGTCCCACCGGCGTTCAAACAACTAGCGTCGTCCGAAAAAGGGAAAAAGACGAGGTCTGACACAGCCACCACCAGCCAAAATTTGGAGGGCCAAAGCTGCCGCGCCTGCCCCTGTCTCCCTGGTAGGGCCCACCCAGTAGTACGACGAACATGCCTTGGACACAGCTAGCATGCCACCACTGGAGGAGAGCTCGCCCACTCCCCACGCCAACGACTCCCCCGGCACGCATGTGACCCACCCCTCCACCTCGCTGCTGGATGGGACTGGTCCATTGTCGCCTCGGGATCCGGACCACACTGTGTCCATGCAAAGCAAGGTCCCCGACTCGCAGGAAGCTCAGGAGACGCCGACAGAGGCTGATCCCTTGTCGGGGCAAAGCGGAGCTTCGACGACGCCATCCTTGTCCTCTACCTCGGCCACAACCGTTGACGGGACCCAGCTTGCTGCAGCCACGAACGACGAGCCCCGCACCCCGCCCACCACTCCTCCAACAGCGACTTCGCCTCCCAGCCCAGCTGCCACCTGTCAGAGGCCCATGGGCCGCTACTCCACTCCTAGGGCAACCTCGAACCAGACCAGGCCTGTTGCGCGCTATGCTACGCCACCGATCACCATGCGCAGGAGGCAGCGGCCGACCGCACCATCGCCGCCACAGCTGCAGGCACCGGACAACTGGACGCTCGGCGACTTCCTGGCTGCCGCGACGAAACAACTCTCCGCCGTCCTCCCCACACCTGGAAGAAGGGCATGCAGGTAGCCCCTCAACTTCAACCCGAGGCGCGGACGATCTGCGACGGCACGTTCCAAGGACGGCGCGCTGCCCACACCCGAGAGACGTGCCCGCATCCAAATCCTGCACACCCTGTAGATCATTGGCGCCAATCAAACCATCACCGCGGCAGAGATGAAGGCTTACGAGGACGTGTTCGCAACCCCGATCTCGCGCCCTGTTCTTGCAGCGATCACGGCGCTGTTCGACCGCTCACTTCCGGTGCAGCCCGATGGCAGACCTGTAGGGGTTTAGCCAAGCCGGTGCTCCTTTGTCGAATCATTTTTCCATGGATTACAGACTTAAGATCATTATTTGGAACGTACGGGTTTGAACGCGCGCGCGCTCGACGAAACGCCATACACACGCTGATCGCTACCTCTGGAGCATCGATAGCTTGCTTCCAAGAGACGAAGCTGGAGTGGATTTACTCCTCCACGTTGCTTGAGGCACTTGGCCCAGATTTCGACGACTACGTCTACCTGCCCACGGACGGCACGTGCGGCGGCATCCTCTGGCCTGGAAGAGCAGGGACGTGAGCATCTCCGACCCTTCGCTCTCCGCCAATGCCACAGTGGTGGGTGTGGTGCGGCTGGTCGCGGAGGAGCTGCCGCGCGCCGGCATGCGCGTGAACGCCATTTCACCGCACGCCATCGCCAAGCCGCTCCTGGTCCGGTCGCTGGCGAGGGCGAACCCGAGCGTCGGCGATGAGACGCTGAAGTGGATGGTGGAGAGGGGCATGACTGAGCTCCAAGGGGCCGTGCTGGAGCCGGAGGACGTGGTCAGAGCCGTCGTCTACCTCACGTCCGACGAGGACAAGTACGTCACCGGGCATAACCTCGTGGTGGACAGCAGTGTAGGTGGACTATTAGTTTTTGTTAGAAATGGTATATTAAATATTGATACACAAAACTGTTTAGTGCCTTTTTTATATTCTGTGAGAATGTTAGTTTCTTGAAGAGATAGAAAATGGAAACAAACTAATACTCCACCTACACGACCGTGGTGGATTGTTATGTGGGTCAGCCCATCAAATCTGGAGTCCCATCCCTTAATTAGAGTCCTAGTTGATTAAACAACTTTGGTAGGAAAGAGTACAATAGTTTAGATAATCACATTAGAGTTTGAATAGATTTACCGTCTTGTCGATCAAGTCTTGCCCACTATATAAAGGACTAATGGAAGGCATCTTTTGTATGTAGCGACGGGTTTACGCTAGCTCAAGAGATCCGAAGCTAGCCCAGCTGCACAGCTAGGCCCATGATGGTGCGACCGAGGACAAGCCCACACCTACCGATCGATCGGGAAACATAAGAAACGAAGGGATCGAAGGAAATAAATGAAGTGAACCATTTTGTGACTTAAGTGGTGGCATCAGCTATAATTTTCACTGAAACTTAGAAATTTTTTGAAGTTAGACGAAAAAAGGAGAGAAACCTTATTCTCTTTATTACAATATATATATATATATATATATATATATATATATATATATATATACATACTAGCAAAATTGCTCGTGCATTGCACCGGGCACCGGGAGAAGACCGAGCGTTGGTACGGTTGTTTTTCATTAAATATTTTTCAGCTATGATTAATTTCATTACTAGAAATTTCAATTTTCTTGACAGGACTCATACACCAAAAAACATTTCTTTGTTTCCTCGTTTTGGTAGAAAAATATGCCCGTGTGTAAGCAGGTCGAGCCCGGCATTTCGTGTAGCAGTTACCACATAGAATACTCGATTCAAAATTGGTATAACTCTATTTTTTATTCTTCCTTGTCTTGTTCTCTCCGCAACTTCTCTCCTTGTAGCTTGGTCAACCGAAAAAGCCAATTTCTTTATACGACCACATGGAGAGCTCCTTCAAAAAGTTGCCGCTTTGATTTGCATTAACATTGCAATGGACTCAATTATTCTCACACAAATGTGCTACTGACCAGACGACGCAGAACATGGCTTCTGCTGCGGCCTCCATCCTCCACGAGCGCAATGTCAGACGCCGGTGCACCTACCTGTTTATTTTGCTGTTTGAACATCCATATTCATCTCCACGGGCCAAATGTGTCGGCCCGTTGGGGGCACCCCAAGGCGCAAACGGACGCGTGGTCAAAACCGACCATTTTTCTGTTCGCGGGGCGACGCAAACTGACGCGCGCGGCCACTTTGAGCGTCCGATATGCATATGCGTCACCCCTTTGGAGATGCCCTAAGCCGATGTTGCTTGCCAGAATTCAGGTATAGCATATGTATTTCTACGTGACACATCATCATGACGTTGTTCTGGTCGTATGAAAAGTTCCTCTGGCTGAACTAGAACCTGACTTGATCTAGAACCGGTTGTAATCATGTACGGCAAGATGTAACAGGACATAAAGATGGTGTAAAAGCAAACATGATATATAGATGTATGGACATACTTGTGGCAAGCCATCAATCTATCTATTAATACATTTTTCATGTTACCCACGTATCAGTGGCGCGCCAAGTGTGGAATTATGTTTACACCTCGGCTAAGAAAACATTGAGTGCATCCTCCTTTTTAAAAATAGGATGCATATAATTTCTCTGTTTAATAATATATAGGACACTTTAGATATATTCAAGTGAAATAGATATAAACCAAAATAAGTGAATCTACACACTAAAAGTAGACTAGACACAAACTAAAGTAAGTAAGTCTATAAAAGAGCTAAAATATATTATAAAAGAGAACAGAGGGAGTAGCTTTTAGTCAAAGTCAAAAAATTAAAGTTAACATAAACATCTACAATATCAAACAAACACAATATGAAAGTGTACTTTAAGATGGTTATAACAATATTGGTTTGAGACTATAAATGTTGATACATTTTTCTTTATAATTTGTCAAATTTTAAATAGTTTGGCTTTGACCAAAAGCTCTATGTATTCTATTTTTAGAAAAGTGCGAGTATATACACACTTGGCAAACGCAGATTTTTCTCTCCGTTGCAAAGTAAGAGCATGTTTGCTTTTTTTTAATTAATATTTTACATGTTTTCGCAGCAACGTGCAGGCATGTTGCTAGGTAGGTATAGATTAGGTAAAGATAAAGATACCACGCTGGTTAAGAAAAGAAAGTTTTGCAGAACCATTATTCAGAGGTAAGTTTATAAATTTGAAAAGTCTTTGAAGTTCTTTACCTTTTCAATGAGATCCAATATATCTTGGTTATCAACAAATTCAATGTAGCTCCAGCTGATTTCTTCAGTTTTGTATTCCTCCTGCTCCATCTTGAAAACATGCTGTGTTGGGAGAGAAAATAGATCAAATGTGTGCCAGAGAGAGAGGGGGGAGAGAGAGGGGGAGAGGGAGAGGGAGGGAGGGAGGGAGGAGGGAGGGAGGGAGGGAGGGAGGGAGGGAGGGAGGGAGGAGAGAGAGAGAGAGAGAGAGAGAGAGAGAGAGAGAGAGAGAGGGAGGGTGAGAGACCAAAAGTAAGAACATACCTTGTTAAAATGCTGTTGGAGCTTTTCATTGGCAAAATTGATACACAACTGCTCAAAGCTAGCAGAAGGAAAGGTCATCGGAGATCCCACAAAGATAAATTAGATTAAATAAAGAGAACGTATCAACATTGGCAATAGAGTTATAAACTCACAATGGGAAGCAGGATGCAGGTAGTATAAGTTCTAAAAAATTGTACTGAACTACATTATTACATTCCACTCTAATCTGTGTGTGCCTTGCATTTTACGGCTAGGAAAGAGATGTTATTTAAGGGACAAGTCAGTGTTCCCTAAAAAGGAGGCCATGCACCTCGCTGCAAATCAAATGAAATAGCAGAGTTAAACTAAGCCTCAGATGCTCCACATCACCAGTGCAGATTGATAAGTGTGAGTGCCCTATCCCCAGTATTTGGACTATTATAGCGGTTGTGAACCAAAGCTCACGACAAGAAACCAGCTTCATACCATAATGGTTACAGCTACGTATATTTATAATAAAGAACTTGTTAAATGGTGCAATGATATCTCAGCACTTCCATTATATTGCTTGTATTGTTTTAGTTGTGCACTGGTGTTCTGGTAACCCCGGTGGCGGTTGGAAGTTGGAACTACTTGGTATTAATTGAATATTAATAGCTGGCAATGCATATCTTATTGCAGTATGAATTATATCGAATCTTACAGCTCCTACAAGAATGAACACCAGCATAAACCTCAAATTTTGTTTACTCTGATTTGTGACAAGCAAGCATAAATATACAAGTAGATATTCCTCGGTGTATGCTTTTTTCTGGTGATGTGGTGCTGCGGGATGAACCCAAGCGTAAATAGGAAGTTAGGGCACCTCTAACCGATGTATAAAAACCGGTTAGAGGAGTAAAAGATGCCGTTTTACTCCTCTAACCACTACGGAACCAGAGTACAAAAATGTTTAGCGGAGTAAATATTTTACTCATCGCGGTCGCCGACTCGTATTTTAACTCCACCACTCGGATGAGTAAAAGATTCCTCCCCCCCCCCCCCCCCCCCCCCCCCCCCCCCCCCCCCTCTCCTCCACCTCCGGCGACCACCGACGCCCCCAGCCGCCACCCCCACACCCCTAGATGGTAGGATCATCTCGCCGGCCATCTCCGCCGCGCATACCCAGCGCTCGCCTCCGCTGCAGCCCCTCGCAGAAGCCCCGCGTCGGTCCCGTTCCCGCCACCATTCCCCTCTCCGATTGGCGCCACCGAAGCGCCGGTGGAAGCCCGACCGTTCTGCCAACACCCTCGACCTGCCGGTGCCGGCCACACCGTACTACCGCGGCTTGCGTCAGAAGAAGTGTGGGGCTTCGGTCGCGGAGATGACCGGGAAGCCCGCGAGCGCCCTGAGGCAGAGCGCGTCGACACGGTGATGGCGGCAGTGCTCGCTGGCCTCAACCCGGGGCTCGTAGAGGAGGAGTGGCAGCGGCTGGAGGCATTCGCCGAGGCGAAGCGAAAGGCCAACGCGGCGAAGGAGGAGGACGTCGTCGATGCGGGGCCGTCAACGACGGTGATCAACATCGACATTGATTCCTCCTTCGACTGGGATGAGGATTAGGTTAGGTTTAGGTGTAATATGTACAAATTAATCTGAATGAAATAGTAGGTTTCAAATTCAGTTTGAATCAATCATAACTCGGTCAAATTTGATCAAATTTTGCACTGATCACCACATTTGCTCCTTTAAGTTTTCTACTTCATTAGAAACCACTTTCGGTTAGAGTAGTACTTTTACTCCTCTAAGTTTTCTCCGAAGGTTTACTCCTCTAAATGTGTGTACATCGGTTTGAGATGCCCTTAGAGCTATAGAGGCAGACTTTGGAATCAAACGGGTTTCGACTTAGTAGGACCAAGACCTACTACATGCGATGCGACTTTGGTGGTGTTGGTTTCCAAGACAGAGATGCTAGTTTAGAAGGACAAATAGTGCCTAAGAGAAGACCTTCCGATACTTGGGATCACTACTGAAAAGCAATGATGATATCAATGAGGATGTTTGCCAGAGGATCAAGGCAGGATGGATGAAGTGGCGACAAGCATCTTGCACCCTATGTGATAAGAAGGTTACACAAAAGCTAAAAAGGTAAGTTTTATAGGACGGCAATTAGACCGGTCATGCTATATGGAGAAGAATGTTGGCCCACTAAAATAAAACAAAACCAACAAATAAGGGTTGTGGAGATGCTAATGCCACGGTGGATGTGTGGCCATACAAGAAATGACCAGATTGGGAACGAGGTAATACATGATAGGCTAGGGGCGGCATTAATCGACGAGAAGCTAGTCCAGCACCGACTAAGGTGGTTTGGTCATATCCAACACAGACCTCAAGAAGCACTAGTTAACACTGCAAGAGTATGGAAAATACTAGGTGAAAGAACATCTCCATAATTATGGTTTTGTGTGTTTGATGACAACATGGGTGATAATCTAATGTGGCTTAGTGTGCAGATATGATCTATATTGTGTTTGAAATGAGAAGAATTAAAAGGGAAGAATCATTTGTTGAAAAGGGAGAAGAAAGGAAGAAAACAGGAAATTACAGGCCGGAAATTCCCCAAATTTTGGCTAAGGACTTAAGGTCCGGGCTCTCAGTATACCCCCGGAAATTCCGACACGAACTTACACCGAAATACCCCCCCTTCTTCCCCAAGCTCAGGTTCCTCACTCCCTCAAAGTTCATTCACCATTGTTGAGCCACAAGATTCACTTGATCTCCTCCTCCAATCATCCAAAGCTCTTGATCTTTGGAGAATCGAAGGAGAAGACCCCGATCTACATCTTCACCGAAGCGATTTACATTTCTCCCTCATTTACTTGAGGGCCTCTTTGCTAGTGTTCCATTTGGAAACCGTAGTTGTTTGTGATTGATTTGATCTTGTTGTTGTGTTATTGTTATAGCTGTTTGGAGCCTCCAATTCGGTTGTGGATGTGTGCCCCAAGAACCTTGTAAAGACCCGGTTTCCGCCTCAAGGAAATCCCTTAGTGGACAAGTGAGCTAGGCCTTTGTGACGTTGCTCATTGGAGAATAGGGTAAGGCCTTCGTGGCGTTGGTTAGGCCTTTGTGGCGACCAAATCCCTCCAACATAGACGTACTTCCCCTCAAAAGGAAGGAACTACGGGAATCATCCCTTGTGTCTCCGCGTGCTCCACTCTCGGTTACCTCTATCCTTGATTGTATTATTATATCTTGTCTAGCTATATCTTGCTTAGTTGTATACCTTGTCATCTAGGGGAATTCACATAGTTGCATATCTAGAGAATTTACCTTTGTGTCAAGCCTTAATTGAAAAAGAACTAAATATTGGGTAGCACATATTCACCCCCCCCCCCTAGGTGCGGCATACGATCCTTTCACTAGGAGAGACAGAGGAAGACCAAGGTTGACATGGACAGGTGCAGTAAAAAGAGACTTGAGGAATTGGAGTGTCCTTGATAGGACTGCATGGAAATTGCCGATCCATGTGCTGGAATCTTTAGTTTACTTCTTTTTGCGGGTTACTTTTTTCTCTCTCCTTGTTTTGGTTTCCTTAGGTTTATGTTGGGTTTCATATCTAGCCTACCCAACTTGTTTAGAAAAAAGATTTTGATGATGATGATGAAACATAAATGGACTTTTGCATGCCAGCTTGCATGAAAGGAGTAAAAATCTGACCTGTTGTATGTGAAGCTCTCAAAACCATAGATGTCCAATACCCCAATTTGCGCCCTCGACTCCATGTCCTGCCCAATGGACTTATTAATGTTGTCGACAAGCCTGCAATGACCATGGTATAAGAACGACATTAAAAAATATAAAAAAGGTCACATATAGAGATGGTCCTACCAATCAAATAATCGAGCATAAACAGTCTTCGCCAAAGTATCACGACCGACTACAGCTGCAGAGCTGTCAACTGCCTTAATTATGTTTCCTTCAGGAGTTTTGATCGTGCGATAGCACAGTGTTGAAAGCAAAAGGCTTACATCAACCCTGCAAGCAACCAAAAAAGAATTGGTGTATACAGTGGTGTGTAAGAAAAACACATGTTTTAGCCATATTTAATTCTGGATAAATATGTACGTGATGCGTATAAAGTAATAAAATCAAGTTGTTAAAGCTATAGGGATATTAGCATTCACATATGGAAAAGCCCTGGTTGATGAGCACGATGAAACTAAATGCAATGCATAACACAAACTAATGTATCTACAAGTACAAGCAAAACGAATGATGTGTTAAGCCCTTATAGCATCGACGATATGAAGCACAAGAACATCGAGTTTCTTCATTAAGTAATGGGCCAAAACAAACAAATTAAGCCCACTACAGAAAGCTGTCTTTTATCTGAGTGCATAAACTAGGGGGTCAAATTCCTTTGGATCTGGGACTCCGGGCAATTGCACTATAGGTGAATATAAGTTCTAGTGCAGGATCAGGGTTCACAGGTTTAGGTTCACAGGTTTAACGACGCCATTGCTAACCTGTCACTTAGGGAGGTGGCGCGGGTTGGGGCGCGGTACACCTGGACGAACAAACAGCTGTCTCCGGTGAGATGCGTGCTGGACATAGTGTTTGTGTCCCCGGCCTGGGAGGCCTGGTTCCCACTCTGCTCCTTGACGGCGTTCACCCGCATTGGCTCGGATCACACCCCTCTCCTCCTTAATAGTGGAGAAGAAGAGCGATGCGGGCCAGCTAGGTTCATGTTCCAGACTTGGTGGTTTGGGGTTCTGGGTTTTTTGGATCTAGTTAAGGGGAAGCTAGACTCCTTTCTGTCAGACTTTGGTCCTCACAGGGGCTCCATTGAGCAATGGATGTGTGTGGCCAGACTGTCGCGGCAGTTCCTCAAGGGATGGGGGGCCAACCTTGGGAAGGAGAAGCGGGATCGCAAGGCTGGGCTCCTGGCGCAGGTCGAGGCGCTTGATGCGCTGGCTGATTCATCTGGGTTGGATGAGGAAGGGTGGGCCTTCCGTTATCACCTGGAGGACCAGGTGGTTTTGCTTGACTCCTTAGAAGAGGAATATTGGTGTCAGCGGAGCCGCATTCAGTGGCTGCTCAAAGGGGACGCGTGTACGGCGTATTTCCACGCCATCGCCAATGGGCGACGCCGAAAGTGTGGGATTCCCCGTTTGATTTCGGAACAGGGAGAACTTTCGGACCAGAAGGCTATCATGGGACACGTGTACGACTTTTACCGCCAGTTGATGGGCACAGCCGGGGAGGCTAGGGCTTTCACCCTCGCTCAAGACCTTTGGCCATCTTCTAGTCGGATCTCTGAAGCCGAGAACTGGGAGTTGGAGAGATCGTTTACCCTAGAGGAGCTTGATGCCGTCCTCCACGATATGAAAGTGGACTCGGCTCCTGGTCCGGATGGCCTACCGGTGGCCTTTTTCTTACGGTTCTGGGGAACCCTTAGACCCCTTGTTTTCCAAATTCTGAACGATTTTGCCCTAGGGAGGTTGGACATCTCTCGTCTGAATTTTGGCATTCTATCCTTGATCCCCAAAGTTAAAGGGGCTGACTGCATTAAGCAATTCCGTCCTATCGCCCTTATCAATGTTATTTTCAAGTTCGTCTCTAAGGCTTATGCGTCTCGTCTAGCGCCGTTAGCTCATAGGACGATTGACCGTTCTCAGTCTGCTTTTATCAAGGGCAGGGCTCTTCACGAGGGAGTGCTGGCCTTGCACGAGATTGCTCACGAGCTGCGGGTGAAAAGGCTAGGGGTCCTTTTCCTCAAGCTTGATTTTGAGAAGGCCTATGACCGCGTGGATTGGGATTTCCTGCGCGAGGTTCTTGGCCGGAAAGGATTTTCTCCTACTATGGTTCACCGTTTGATGCAGTTGGTCTCGGGTGGCCAAACGGCGGTGAATGTTAATGGGGAAATCGGCCCTTTCTTCCGCAACGCGCGCGGGGTTCGACAGGGCGACCCCCTGTCGCCTATCCTCTTCGATTTCATGGTCGACGCCTTGGCGGCCATGCTGTCGCGGGCTAAGGAGGCTGGACACATTTTGGGGCTGGTTCGGCATCTGATTCCTGGGGGAGTCACCCACTTGCAATACGCCGACGACACTATGGTGATGATTGAGCCGTCAGATGTGGGTATTGCCAACCTTAAGCTCGTTTTGATTAGCTTTGAGCTGATGTCCGGCCTTAAGATCAACCTTGCTAAAAGCGAGGTTGTCGTGGTGGGGACCACACCTCAGGAGCAAGAGCGGGTGGCTCGGCTCCTTAACTGCCGTTTGGGGAGATTTCCCATTAAGTATCTGGGATTACCTGTGAGCAATAAAACGCTGCGGGCCTCGGACTGGGATTTCTTGACGGCGAAAGTGGCCAAGCGGGTGGATCCTTGGCAGGGTATCTTCTTGGCTTCAGCGGGACGTCTGGAGCTAACGAATTCGTGTTTGTCAAGCCTTCCGCTATTTGCTATGAGCTTGTTTATGCTCTTTGACTCAACTCATGCGGTTTTTGACAAGGTGCGCTCCCGCTTCTTTTGGGAAGGGGTTGGGGATAAGCGCAAATATCACATGGTCGATTGGGCGACGGTGTGCCGGCCAAAGGAGGCTGGGGGTTTGGGTATCCTCAACACCCGGCATATGAACATTGCTCTCATGCTCAAATGGGTATGGAAGCTCTATCACAATGCAGATGGGCTTTGGGCTGATCTGATTAGAGCTAAGTACCTTGGGGAGCATGATCTTTTCTCGCCGCTCGTACCTACCAAGGGATCGCAATTTTGGAACTCGATCCAAAGAGTCAAGTGGTACTTCAAACTGGGAGCGAAACATAGCGTCCGTAATGGGAAACGGACGTTCTTCTAGCTGGATTGGTGGTTGGGTACCGCTCCGCTCAGGGACAGATACCCGGTGCTTTTTAGTTGTTGTGATTCTCCGTTCATTACGGTGTTGGGGGCCAGGGATGGCCCGGGGTGGCGTTTGAGGTTTAGACGTCCTTTCTCCCTCGCTGAGGCCGTGGAATGGGACAATCTCACGAGGGAGCTAGATTTTACCCAGGCCAGTGCGGATGACGATGTGGTCTCGTGGCGCTTGGAGGCTTCAGGCGATTTCTCGGTCAAGTCTCTCTACTGCCGGCTGTCGCAGGGCGCGGCGGTTACACACTTTAGGGAGGTGTGGCGGACGAGGGTGCCACCAAGGATAAGGGTATTCTTGTGGCAACTCCTCTGGGGTAAGCTGCCCTGCTCATTGCAGGTGGCCAAGCGGCGAGGTCCGTCCAATGGGCTTTGCTCGCTTTGTGGTGAGCCTGAGGACTGTGATCACATATTTTTCACATGCCCTCTGGCGCGTTTCCTTTGGGCGGGAGTTCGGGAGCTCCTGCATTGTTCTTGGAACCCTGCAGGGGCAGGCGATTTCCTTGCTATCTCCCATGGGTTGACCGGGCCGTATAGACGGGTAGTTTGGTTTTCCTTTGCGGCGTTAGCTTGGACCCTATGGAATATTCGTAATAAGCTAACTATGGAAAGAGTCCTTATTGGCAAACCTGCTGATGCATTGTTCAAAATGACTATCTACATGCAGCAATGGCGGATGCTGGTGAAGTGGAAGGATAGAGGACTCGTGGACGCGGCGATGGAGGCCCTTCGGCGGATGCATGCGGACCTGGCGGCGTCGAGCTCTTGATTCCGCCCGGATCTTGCACCAGGGGTGGTGCCGGCTGTTGGGCTGAACCATGTTTCTAATCTTTATTTCCTGTAATCATTTGAACCTAGCTATGGGACGGTCTGGGGACCTCTGTGGTGTGCTGTGTGGTGTGGAGTGTTTGCTCGTATTGTATCCAGACTATGTATGCTGTGGTTGTTTGCTTTATTAATTTAAAGCAGGGCTTAGGCCTTCAGTTTAAAAAAAAGTGCAGGATCAGGAACACCTTCTAACAGTTTATAGATGGTTTATATAACCTGGGAAACAAAATAAAGAAGAAAGAAAAATACTATCATTCAAGTTGACCTTATATCATTAGCACCCCTTCCTACTGTGCAGAGCAGCATATTTTGCATAAGGTAAGTTGTTCAGACATGTAAATTTTCCGATAGACAGAAGTAGGAGGTTCATAAGACTGAAAAACAGAGAAAGATTACCCACATGAGCAAATCAGAAGCCATATGAAGATGGAATTTAGACTTTGCATCCTTGACAGCAGATGAATCAAACTCTTTCCCAGGAGAAAATTCAATATTTCCTAGATGAAGGATGGCAGCTACAATTCGGAATATGGCTTCCTGGGAGTGCAAGAAAGCTTTTTTATTCCATGGCATTTATCAATAGCAAGAGTAATTAAATAGCTCTTTTGTCTGGGGAAGGAATGAGATTAGGATTAACCTGATCTGCAAAACATATACCAACAATATCCATTGCTCTCCGTGTTTTCAAATATTCGTCTGCATCGCTGACCCCCTGCAACTCATATGTATGGCTTTGATTTAAGTAGTTAAAGTTCTTAGGGTGAGCAAGCTTGTATTTACCCGCAACCTGGTGATGAAAGAAAAACGTAAATTCATCAATCATTAACAAAGTAACTCTCAATGTGGCATGGTGCAATATAAAGTGAAGATGATGTTAGAAATATTCCCTAGAGGCAATCATAGAGATGATGGTATTTCGTTGTATCCATGATTTGTTGAATGTTCCTTGAATAATGTCTTTGTATTGATTAGCAAGCACATGACTTGTTTGTCAAAATCTATACTTGTATCATTATTCTAAAGTTTGCTAGTCGGAGTTCATGTGAGGATTTACGTGAATATTAGACTACCATATGTATTGGTTTATGACTACGTTCCACAAGTCATAGACATGACGATGTTGTACCAACAACGTGGGCACATGTTATGCACATGGGGTTTGACTGATCCAACTTGAAACATAGCAACAATGCTCTTTGTTCGGTCTGTCAAGATGACGTTTGCCCTTCTCTACTTTAGAGAGATATATCTCTGGACCCTGGAGTGGTCGGAATCCATAAATTCATGGCAATGCTACTTAAAGTTAAGAGTTAGTCTAGTAAGGGATTCCGGATCACAAAAAGAAAGAGAGGTCAGCTTGAAGCTTGGCTGAATATATTTTTAAACTGAAGGCTCAGTGAGCCCAGCTTTAATCTATACCTAATAATAAAGGAGCTAAGGTTTCTGCCAAAAGGTTTCGTCAACGCTTTTTATTGGACCGTTTTGCCCTCCCACCAAACCGCATAATACAACATTTGCCATGTACCGGTTCAGTCTTTTATTTTTTTCTCTCCCGAACGATCTGCTCTGCCTTGCTCGCCTTTCCTCAAACAGAAGGAGAAGGCTCACGGCGCAGCGGCGGATTGGCGTGAGCGGGCTTTGATTTGGCTGTCAGGCTGGGCTTATTATATAACGCAACAGTGCCATGCTACCGGTTCAGCTATTTTCTCCTGCGCAAATAATTAATAAAGCCACAACCAGCCAACAGTATTACAAATTCATGCTAGGGTTACCAGCTACACATTACAAACACATAGCACAACATAAAGACCGGACAAGATGCGGGAAAACAAGCAAAGCTAATCTAAGCACTAAACATATGAAACTCGCTTGATCCTAACGATGAAGCCATGTCTTCAGTTGCACTCGAGAGGCACCGAACCTGAGAAAGTCCAACTAACCACACTTGCATCCACATCACTTACCATGAAAAAAGACGTTAGACCAGCAAACCAAGCAGGACTGATTGTTGACAAAACAGGGGCCTTGAGTGATGCATCCAAGGAGGGGAACATCACCCACCAGCGTCGTCGTTGGCACAGATCAGGGTCGTGCAGAGCTTTCGCCTAATGCTCTCAACCAGCAGTCCCATTGAACTCGTCCCCAAACCACCATCACGTCAGCCAATGGCATGAGGTAAAACACGACAGCAATCATAGCATACCACTGAACCAAAGAGCCACCCTAGGTGTTAGGCCGACCGCCGCGACTAGAAAATGCGCAGAAGAGCTCGACCGAATATCATGAGGCAAAGGGAATGTCATGTACATAACGTTGTGATGGTTCATCCGATATAGTCTTCTAATTTTGTGCGTTTAGCAGTTGGCACACCTTGCTAGAGGCTGCTACAAACACATCATCTCTAAACCTGACTGAACCTATAGGGTCACACACTTAAAGGGCTAGAAGCCTAATTCGGATTAGGATCCAAATTGGACTGGCCATGGAGTCCTAATGGGCATCTAATATAGAAGCCCATGAGGGAGGTCTATATAAAGGAGAAGGAGGATTGTGTTTTAGGGCTGCTCAATCCGCACCATCCTTCACAGCCGCCACTCTCCCATGCCATAGCTGCCTGCATGGACCTAGCAGTTCGGCGTGCGACACTTGCTGCCCGTACGTGTGGGCACCATCACTCTTAGGAGTTCCAAATGGTGTAATAAAATATATATCTTCTCACTGATGATGCAACAATGTGAATATGGAAATAATACCAAACTTTGATGTGAATGATTCAATTTTATGTCAACTAGATAATCAGCTTATCACTATTTTGTTTACAGAACTTAGGTGGTCTTTAAATATCGAAAGATGTTCCGTGTATTTAAGAAAGAATCCACAATGGGAGGTGAAAGGTGGTGCCAAGATTAAAATCAAAACACTGATGTAGTTCTTCGATGATTCAACATTCACAGTGTTACTCAAATACTCTTTGTTTGCTGTTTGAGTGCTCTATTAATTCCTATTACTTATCATTCCCCAGGAGATAAGTTCGAAACATTATGGTCAATGCAACAAGACTGCTATGGACAATTCTGACCATGTGGTAAATAGAAAGAACTCAAGACTGCTATGGATTTCTAGATTTATTTTTTGCAGCTTCGAATTACAAGACCAGGGGTATAAGTCTGAGACATGAAAATACTACATTAAGCATACAAACGAACCTGCTCAGATGCACAAAGTTGGTAAAAACAGTGGTAATTCCTTTCAGATTTAGATATTTGTACAACGCGAGACCTCTCCAGGAGATAAGTTCGAACTGCAGCCCCTGATATTCTACCTGATTTGTCAAACTGAATCTCAACAAATTTCCCAAAGCGACTGCAATGAAATAAACATAAAAACGTAATGCACAAGACACAGACAAGAAAAGCGGAGGTACCTATGTTTGTCCTTTTGATAACAGATAAATCAATTAATACACAAATTATAAAACAAAATTCACCTGGAGTTATCATTTCTCACCGTTCGTGCATTACCAAAGGCCTCCAACAATGGATTTGACTGCATGAAAACGACCACAAAAAATTAGTACATGTAAGACTGTAAGATCATATTGTATCTTTATCTTTACCTACTAATAAAGGAAGTAAGGTTTCTCCCCAAATTTTCGTCCGTTTTAGGTTTGCCCTTATTTTTCCCACAAAATTACAAGCTGTCCCACCGCTTATGTTATTAGATAAGTGTTCCTGTTGTAAATGGTTCGTCAGTTCGCCGATCAACCATACCTCACGCAATGTTGCCCCGGCCCAGTCATAAGCCCACCAGGCCGCCAGAGACCGGCTCCCCTTCATCGTAGGCTGGATTGGACGCGTACATAAAAGAGATTCCCGTATGGAGAGCCGTCACTAGAACGCCCTGCACCACCCAACCCTAGCATGGCGGCGCAGATTGATACAACTTTGGAGCAGCATGGCGGCGCCGATCCATACAACTCCAGAGCAGAGAAACACAGAGCATACGGAGGTTAACCACGGCGAGAAATCGTGCCACATCGCAACTGCAGGCTAGGAGATAACTGAACGGAGAAGGCTATTGCGGCGACACACATCAGGCGGCGGCGGGAGGAGTCGACGGGTGGCTATCGTGGAAGGGCAGGTGGCCTACTTGTTGTTGCCACCACGGGCAACCTAGCTACTCTCTCGCTCTCAATCGCTCGAACTGTGGAGGAAGGAGATGAACACATGACTCAAATTTACGGGGCCGGCGCACGAACGCCGCCACGGGCGCACGAACGCCCAAATCTTTGTTGATTGGCAATGTCTACATGGTGCTCTTGGCAGGTGAGGTCTACAAGCAGTACACAGGGGGATTTATAGGCAGAGAGCACGCATGCACGATGCCACGGCCGCGCTCTGACGCGATCCATGCTCCCACCTCGTCCACGATCTGCACGTTCCGGCTCGCGCTCTGGACGCGCTCTGACGCGATCCTCGCGGCCAGCTCGCCGTGCCTTGATCAAGTCTTCCTCCTAACTCGCTACTGAACACACACACACTAACCGAACGCACTCACACGCGCACAGACGCGCAACACACTCACGCACACGCCATGCCCGCCACGGACCTCGACCTGGTGCACTGACACCTCGATCGCACGGCAATGGCGACATGGCTTATTGCTATCAATTTCCCTCCTAAGCCATGACATAGTCGAGGCCTGGCAGGTCGTCGACGTCCGCACCATGGCCGCTCCTACGGCCTCCACGATGCTTGACGCAGCCATCGTCTTCATCTTCTTTCCGGCGCACAAACGCCCTGGCGCACATACGCCTCTTACTGATTCTGCAACCCGAGCTCGACCTCCTGGTGTTGCTAATGGAGATTACAGGGGGTGGGGATTGATAGCCATGGCTCGCACATATGTCGCCACAGCCGCGCACACACGCAGTACAGCCTAGTGGAGCTCCTGCCGGTCGGGCACACACCACGGTCGCCGGCGAGACTACCTCTCGCTCTTCACTAGCCCACTCGCCCCATGACCAGCTTCCCCAGCTCGTGCACGACGCGCACCAACGCGATCGCCACGGCCGGCCGCGCGGCTGGACCAAGTCTTCTCCTTTCTCGGCGACACACGCCGAGTTTCCTCCATGGCCGTCGCACGGCGCCGCTACGGCCTCCGTGGCCGCGCAGCTCCTCCACGCCGCCGTCATGCCGCGCCACCGCGGCCTCTGTGCCACCACGCAGGTCCGCCGCGGTCGCCGCGGTCGCCGCACATACGGCGTCCTCTCGCCGCCTCCGCGTCCGCCGTGCTCGTCGCGGACTGACCGCGCGCCACGGCCGCGCCTCGGATTGACAAGGCTCTGATACCACTTGTTGTTGCCACCACGGGCAACCTAGCTACTCTCTCGCTCTCAATCGCTCGAACTGTGGAGGAAGGAGATGAACACATGACTCAAATTTACGGGGCCGGCGCACGAACGCCGCCACGGGCGCACGAACGCCCAAATCTTTGTTGATTGGCAATGTCTACATGGTGCTCTTGGCAGGTGAGGTCTACAAGCAGTACACAGGGGGATTTATAGGCAGAGAGCACGCATGCACGATGCCACGGCCGCGCTCTGACGCGATCCATGCTCCCACCTCGTCCACGATCTGCACGTTCCGGCTCGCGCTCTGGACGCGCTCTGACGCGATCCTCGCGGCCAGCTCGCCGTGCCTTGATCAAGTCTTCCTCCTAACTCGCTACTGAACACACACACACTAACCGAACGCACTCACACGCGCACAGACGCGCAACACACTCACGCACACGCCATGCCCGCCACGGACCTCGACCTGGTGCACTGACACCTCGATCGCACGGCAATGGCGACATGGCTTATTGCTATCACTACTCAGGTTGGTTATGGCCGGGTAGGCCACACTCGACGGGTGCAGACATTTGCTCGGGAGGGCGATTTTGTGGACGGCGACGGGCGACCGCAATTCAACGAAGCATAGCAGCAGCGAGCACAAACTAGCACAGTCAAATCCGATGTACGAGGCCGATTGGCAGGCAAGCACAAGACGGCCAGCATAAAGGGCGACGAGCAGGGAATCAAGAGCTGCAACCAATGGCGACTACATCAAACACAACAGATAGCAGCAGCCAGGAACGACCTCGAAAAAAACGACAGCCTCCTACCCGATCTCCGGCCGACGTCCCGACATCCCATGGAGCGGAGCACCACCGGCGAACTCAGACACGGCATCCAGCTTTGAACTCTTCAAAGACATGTCATCTAAACTAACCTGATGGAATTCGTACGTCACCTCACATTTTACCTGTGCTTGGTCACCCGCTATTATTTCATCTTTCTGTTCCTTGGAGGGATTCTTCCAAATTTGGTAGTACTTGGTACTGCTGGTCGGGCAGTATTTCTGCAGTTGCCACTCTGTCAATGGTGATTTTTTTATACAAATCATTAAGTGTGAAATCTGAAAATTGTTTGTGGTATGTATTGCTCTTGCTCAGTATACTGATAGCTTTCGTTGATTCTTGACAGACGTTAACAATTCGAAATAAGTTTCTTTCTTCTTGGTTTCTCATGGAGTCATACATGTATACATGCTTCTGTTTTCTATTGTATGAGTAAGCGATTTAGGCTGCAGCAGAAACCGACTCGGTGAAGGACTCCTCTGGTCAAAATAATGGTGTTACCCTAGCTGCTTGTTACAACTAGAATTTGCATGTTTAAGCTTGTTGATTGAGAGTATTTTCTGAAACTTTTGTTGGCCATGCAACAATTACAGTGGAAGGGCAAGTGAAATTGAAGACTTATTGGTGTCAACTACTGAAATTAAAGATTTGAGTGAGAAATCTAAGGTAATTCGGCCTAAAGTCTTTATTTGATTTTTTTAACTACACCTTTAGACCTGAGCCAGTGACATTGAATGGAATTATAGCTGTACTTTGACTGCTTGTAGAGTTAAAATTAGAGCACCACTCATTCGCAAAAAAAAATCAGAGCAAGTTTACTAATACTGGTCAATCAGCGAAGAGAAAATCAAAGCAGTTTACTAATACTGGATGATCAGTGAAGAGGGTTTATATTTTGCATTATTGTCTTTTGCTACTTCCACTCTATAGTTGTTTGCATTATTCTAATGTACCTTGCATATTGAATATTCTTTTAGCTTCCCAGTTGACATGGGAGCGTCTTGGTTGATTGACGAGGCGGAATCTATTAGTATTGTGAATTAATTGCCTCGCTACGGTGAGAGCCTCGCAAGGTCATCTTCTAAGGATTAATCATGTTCGTCATTATTAAGAGAAAAATGTGACCACATCCGTCAATGATGGTACATAGGGGAAGTGTCATTAGGGGAAGTGTGATCACAGGTGATTCACTGGAACATTCAAGTTTTTGGTTTCTCCCGATGCAACGCACGGGCATTTTTGCTAGTCCCTCTAACGGAGGGAGTTCCCTATATATTTCCCTCCTATACTCCGTATATATACTGCCGCACAGGGCCTACCCCGTTAGGTATTCCCTCATCACCAAACACCCTTTCATCCTTCCTCCATTGAAATAGGTTTATTGTTGTTTCTAAGATATAAACCAAAGTTTAAATCTTGAGAATGCTCAATCTCCTATACTTTATCTGGAAGCTGTGGTGCCCCTACGGTGTGAAAGTTCTTCACTTGGATTCCATCTCTTAATAGTTATGTTAATCTGGACAGAACGATTTGTGTTGGAGAGGTCTGCAGGCATGCACCTAGGGCCTCAATTTAGTTTCATTCGATGGTGGCTAGAATATTTTCTTTTTCTTTTCTGGGAACATGGTGGCTACAATCAAGAAAATGGGAGCCCAAACTGAGCAGAAGGGTTTCAACTCTTCCAGCATGTTTACTGCATAAATACGGAAAGACACAACATCAGGGTTTTCAACCAAAAGGCTTTGTTAGTTCAGCAGCTAGTTTTGGCAATCAAAGAAGAAAGAAGTAATGGTGCAAAACTGTAGCTTGGTCAGAAGCTCATAGTTTCTGCTCTGGTAGGAAGTCCTAAAGTAGTCACATACTCGATAAACATATCATGGGCTGCAAAGCCTGGTGGTTGTTGGTACGATTTTGCTTGAAGTTTGAACTGCCATTTTTGCAAATCTTAACCAATAACATGAACTTTTTTGAGCTAAAAACTGTAGGGGAGGCCCCGACAGTAAAATTTTATTAAAAGAGATAAAATATGTACAAGAAGGGAATGTACAAAAGGGCCTAGCCCTGGGCATAACCCAAAGAGAACTACAAAGCGTCTAGCCAAGCTAAGAGAGGGGTTTTTTGGTCGTCCTTCAATCTGTAAGAGAGAAGGAAGATGTCCCTCTTAAAAGAAAAGGACCAGGCTCTAATAGAAGGTGTTACATTGTCAAAAATAAAAGCGTTCCGTTGCTTCCATAGATTCCAGGTGGCAGTGGCAAACACTTCAAAGAAGAAAGGCTTCCTAAAAATTCCTCGTGCAGTAGCAATCATCTCAGAGAGTTCCAAGTTGTCATCACGAGTGATGCCAATGGATTGCCAACAACATTTACTGAAGTTACAATTCCAGAAGAGATGGTCCCTGGTTTCTAACAACCCATCGTCGCAGAGACGGCATATTCCGTTGTCATTGAGTGAAAAACTTTTCCTTATAACCATATCCTTGGTGTTTAGGCGGTCGTTAGCGAGAAGCCAGAAGAAAGATTTAATCTTGGGAGTGCACTTTGATTTCCAGATCCATGAAGAGAAGGTTGGGGCTTGAATGTGTTCGAAGGTTAGCTTATAAACCTTGTTGGCGGAGAAATGAGTGCCCCAACTATAAAACCATAGGTCTTTTCCATCAGCGTTCCGCGTGGATCTGGTCTGGTGTATAAGGTGGTTGAACTCATGAAATTCCTCGAAAGCTTGGGCGGACAGCGGGAGATGGAAAGCATCAATAGGGTCGTCCAATTGAAGAATATTCTTCACAGAGGCTAGCTTATTAATAGCGAAGGAGTGTAGCCTAGGGAACCTTGTCATGAGGACATCCGAAGCCCAATTGTCGCTCCAAAAGAGTGCAGTGTCACCAGTACCAGTCGCGCATGAGGCAATCCTCTTGAACTTTGAACAAAGCTTGACAATGTCCCTCCACCAAAAAGAGCTTGAAATGTTAGAGGCTTGTGGAGTGGAGTTATTATAGCTCTTCCAAATTAGATGGACCCAGGGAATGTTCTCCTTATTGAAAAATTTGTGTAAAAATTTGATAAGAAGAGCCTCATTGTGGGATGCAAGGTTACTGGTACCCAGACCACCTTTCGATTTTGGTCTACATACTAGGTCCCATGCTGCCAAAGATTTGGGTCTGTTGGAGTTATCCATTTTACCCCATATTCCAATTCTTCTACTTTTATCCACAATTCCAATGGCTCCATCTGCAATTTTGAGAGTGGAGAGGTAGAAAGTGGGTAGAGAGCTGAGGATGGCCTTAGTCACCATTATTCTACCATCAAAAGAAAGGAAGGAGGTAGTGGCAGCAAGGCGATGATTAATCCTCGAATATAGCGGGCCGAGGTCACGAATGCGAGGTCTGCTAAGGCCAAGCGGGAGGCCGAGATATGTGAAGGGAAAAGTTTCTAGCTTGCATCCAAAGAGGCCAGCCAAGAGGGTCGCTTTCTCATTAGAAACATTAATCGGGAGTAACCAAGATTTGGCAAAGTTTACCCTTAAACCCGTAGATTGGGCAAAGGTTTCTAGGATGCTTTTAAGACATAGAAGTTGCCGACAGCAGCCTGCATAATTAGTAAAGTGTCATCCGCGTATTGGATTATTGGGAACTCTCCGTTCACCGATGGGATGGGGTGTTGAAGGAGATTGATTTGGCAAGCTTTGTTGATGACAGTTTGAAGAAGATCAGCTGTAGATACATATAGAAGAGGAGATAGAGGGTCGCCTTGTCTTAGCCCTCGTCTGCAATGGAAAGTTTTCCCTGGAACGCCATTGAGAAGGACCGCAGAAGTGCCAGAAGAGAGAATACAATTAATCCATCCGATGAACCTATCGTCCAAGCCATACTGTTTCAGCATGGATATGATTGCGTCATGTTCGATCATGTCGAAAGCTTTAGTAAAATCAAGTTTGAGGACAATGATCTCTCTTTTAGACTGGTGGCATTGATGGAGAAATTCAAAGCTCCAAGCGAGGCAATCCTGAATAGTCCTGCTTTTGATGAAACCATATTGATTTTGATGAACGATCTTGAGGATCACCTTTTGAAGGCGATCAGCAAGAAGTTTAGTGAGGAGCTTAAGACATGAGTTGAGAAGCGAGATAGGTCTATAATCTCCAAGATTTTCAGGGTTGAGAACCTTTGGTATAAGAGTAATAAGAGAGTTATTGATGCTTTGGAGGTTCACAGTGCCATTGTAGAAAGCATGACAGAGTGCATGAAAATCATCCTTAATAATATGCCAACACCTCTTAAGAAAGAGGCCATTGAAACCATCCGGACCAGGGGATCGATCGGTCGGAAGCGATTTGATGATATTATCAATCTCCTCAGACGTGAAGGGAAGAGAAAGTGATTCCAGCCCATCAATCCTAGCAATGAGGTCTCCAAGAGGAAAGTGCATGGTTGGTTTATCTGTGTGGCCTAACCGCTTGGAGAAAGTTTTCCAGATTATAGCTGCTTTGGATTCATGATCATTATATGAGACGCCATTTGAAGTAAGAGATGGGATTTTATTCCTTCTATAGGACTTTGTGGCAGCAGCATGAAAGAATTTAGTATTCTCCCCTCCCAGTTTTACCCATCTAATGGTGCATCTATTCTTCCAGTATATGCGCTTACAAAGTAAAAGATTAGCAATGCGCTTTTTGATTATATTACGGAAATTGAACTCTGGTAGCGAGAGAGGTCTTTGCTCTTCCAAACCATCGAGGAGATTCAGCACCAAGTTGCATCTGTCCATCCACATGGAGAGACGGGAAGTGTTTCTGCTCCAATTTTTAAGCGCTTTTCTTGTATTCTTGAGTTTCGAAGAAATTATACCCGCACAGTCTCTAGCCCTGCAAGGGATTGCCCAAGCATTCTCCACCACATTCATGAAGCCTTGATAATCTCCCAGTTCCAATAACATGAACTCATGCAGGTATTCTGTATGTGCTGTACAAGAAAGCACTGTTCCAAAATCAGCCCAAAGAACTACCCAGGTTATCGAAAGAAGCAGATGGTTTCTGTCTTATTTTCATGGAACTAGGCAGAGTATGGTTCCCAATCCCCCCACCTTCCACAACCCTGGTAATTGTCCCCCATGGGAAATTGAAAACTTACTTCTAAAACTTGTTGCTCCACAGAACGGATATCACCGGTTGCACGCCCCCCAACAAAAGTAAGATATCGCATAATAAGCTTGGTGGTTTCTGTTTTTCCAGCGCCACTTTCTCCACTGACTAATATTGACTGGCTGTGGCCCTCGCTGACCATAGCTCTACAAGAGAATAAATAGTGTTATTCCATAATCCATATTTGAAAGAATGAAAGCAGGTTTCTGTTGTATTATACCTGTATGATGCATCAGCAATTGCAAAAACATGTGGACTTAACTCGCCAAACTGCACACCTTTGTATTGCTCCATCATATGCATATCATAGAGATGAGGCAGCTTGGCGAAGGGATTTACTGCGATTAAGATATGTCCTGTGTATGTCTACCAAATACCAGTGGAGTCATCAGGACAGGTATCCAATTAGCAGGTAAAAAACATACGACATCAGATCAGCTAATGATCAAGCAACTGAGAGAAGATTTGCTTGTCATGTGCATAACGGACCTATCTACCTTCAGTATTAAGTATCACACAACGGCTGCAGATTATTGCTACGTGCATGCTAATTGTTACATCACAGCAGATAGCATTGCGGTTTCTGAACTAAGCATGATCTCCACCCACCCACATGAGTTAGCCACGTGATAGAACAAAAGAGTAACTTATCTAAGACAGCTAGAACGCAAGGGCTGAAGAGAGAGCAGAAAGAGGACAACACTCACATAGATCTCATTGAGTGTGTACCGTCGCGCAAGGTTGCAGAGCACCCCAGGCTCGTGGAGATAGACCAGCTTGGTCATATCGTCGACGCCCCCGAGGTCAGCCTCCGTGTTCCTAGGCAGCACCTTCCTCCCATCGACCACGGCCTGACCAGACCACCACCATACGGTCAGGCAATTCAACAAACACTGCACCTAGCGGTTGGCATTGTAGGAAAGAAATTAGGGGCGCTCGATTACCTTGACGCCGCTAGATAGAACGACCATGATGAAGGACGGGGATGAGAGGGACACGACCTCGGCCTCAGCCCAGGCGAGTTCCGGGTGTTCCACCCACACGGCGGTGCCGGGACAGAAAATCATTGCGACGGCGAGGAACCAGCGGTCGCCGTCGTGGTGGTGGTGCTAATGCGAAATGTAGGGGATCTGGAGCTGTGGAATTGGTCATTCGGAGGGGGATTGAGAGGAGGAGGAGGGGGGTGAAGAACGGAAATGGCGGGAGTTGCGTTCAGACGCCTCGTGTCAGGCTGCCAGACCGGCCGCTGGAATAGTCACGAGTTCTCTTTTAATCATGAGTTTTTGGTAATTCTTTAAATCCTATTCTGATAAGCGCTTTAGGAGGTAAAATAAATCCTCATGTAACCGTTCAGTGATAATTTTTTTGTTTATTTACATTTGTTCTTCTTTGTTTTCTTCGTGGACGCACTATCCACTGCATATTCTCCAAGAAGTATATGATACTAGAAGAAATGCGCGCTTCGCCGCGCCGGCGAACCCTCGCTCTATCACTGGCATACAGTGCTCTTTTTCTTCCATTGTTGTCGGGGTCCACATCTTTTTGGCAATGACAAAGAGACATTATGGTCATCCTAGATGCTTGAATGAATCTCAATAACTCGAGAATATAAATGTATCAAATGTACAGAATAGACGTTGTATCTTGTTGAAATAATCCAAAACATCAAAGTTCTGAATGTAATACAATATTTCTGGGTACAAATATACACACAAAAAAAATGGAAAAGAATCCACAATAAACAATATAACTTCATAATGTAATGCAGTATAACCTAGTATATGTGGCCTATTACATAACAAAGTAAGGTGCTCATATAGATATACACATTAATAATCAAGATTTAAATTTGACTCGATGTCACGAAAACGCAAAAAAAGAGTTCCAGTGAGCTCGTAGTCAATAACTTTGCAATACTATGCTTCTGTTTCAAAGTGCAAGATTAAGTCAAGGCCTCCCACAACAGAGGGGGATACTTTCTCAATGAAACCCGAAAGGGCAATGACTATTTTTCACTTCAGCACATAACAGAACCTAAGAGAAACTATGATACAAAACAATACAATATGAAACAAAAGAAATATTTGAAGGCAACAAATGGTATAGATCCCTAAAAGGGAAATCCAAATTAATATGGTGGAAGCTCGAAATTTTTCTTCATATTCATACTGATGGGTACTATAAAGACATGGTGCGTTGACAAACAAAAAAGGTACATATTAGTTTGCATCTCATGAAGTGAAAATGCACCAACTTTAGATTTAGACCACATGAGCACCTGTAACCTTCTCCAGTTAAGCTGTAGGCCAGCTGAAAAATATCAACTTGTTTTATTTTGGGCATGCATTACAGGTCATAAGAAACTGAAACATTTTAGAAAGACCAACCAGTCTTCTATAAGATGTTGTAATGACACAAAACTGAAATCTAAAGGGAAACCATATACATTTAGTAGTACGATCCTACCTATATGCCAGACTCATTTCCTTATGCGGTTGTTTGTACACTAAGTGGATGGACACATTTGAAAAGGTCCAGCAAAACATGTCACTCTCGAACATTTCTCAACCACAGGATTAGAAGTAGGGTCAATCTTAGTACTGACACAAGTAGATTGGAAAGGATGATGAGTTGAATGGTACGGGACAAAGAATTCATTAGGGAGTGCCTTAATCTTCAGAATCCACCAACATTGGATTTAAGAAATCAGAACTGTCACAAAAGAATTACCATATGTTTCACAGTGAATGGCAATACACATGACTTTTCATTCTATTAAAACATGGTGATGGATACATCAAACTGAAAGCAAGAAATTGTAAATTGTAACTCTTTAAAGGGATAAAAAATACTCCCTCGATTCCAAATTAGTTGTCGAAGATAGGTACATCCGAATCTTCGACAACTAATATTGGAACCGAGGAAGTGTATACCATTTATACTCAGTAAGCCAACTTTCATGCATCATCCTGCAGTCACACTTTTATGCAGAGTGCAAGCACAAAGATCAGCATGTTTTGAAGGAAGAAAAATATAGTGAATCATACCATAATGGAACTTCTTTCTAACCCGCAGAGAAAAAAATCACATCAGCTAATGTCAAGCGAACTTCTAAGAGTTCATTAACGACTGTCACCACAATTCCCGCTGGCAGCCGAGCTTGCAGTTTGAAGCAAATGCCGGAACCATTTTGACAAACAAAGATAAGTAGAGTCAGTAACAACTCATCAATTGCAGGTGAAATGTTCACACATATAAAATGGAAAAATAAGGCAGCAAAGAATATTATAGTCTCCGATGTTTGTGCAACAATACCTACGGATTCGTTTTTCAAATATTCTAACCAACAGGAAGGGTTAATAACATGTAAACTTCCTACCAAGTGCATTGTGTTGCTGTTTTTCTTGATGTGGTTTGACTTAAGAGGACCTAGCTATAAACTCCAGAACACGTCGTGAGCTTCTTGAGAAACATAATAACAATCACGTGCAAGAGTCGCTCCTAGAAGCACTGAAACTTGGTACGAAATACATCAGTTCAATGTGCAAACAAACAGATCAATAAACTTGGAAGGAGACCTCCAAGCGCTAACATTTCTCTGGCATTGAATCGATAAAAGTCGAAAAATAATATGTGAGCAAAAGCTACACAGTACACACTGCCATGTAATAATATCTGAATTATATGAATATAAGCTACACAAACTGATAGCAAAAAAACCAACCACAAACAATGGAAGTAAATGCCAAGAAGCATATTTGCAAAGGAGGTTTCATCCTAGTGGATTAGAGAGGGATAACATTCAGGCAAGACATCTAGCCTGTGACAATGTTGGATAAATCAGGATTTGATGCCGGGACACACGTCCAAAGAAATACTGATTTCTATAAGTGTTCACTATTACACGTTTGGTTGGCCACAATAGGTTCAATACTAACAGCCCAGTATTAATTCCTTCGGATCAGAGAGTAATATTTGAACGTCAAATCAGTCAGATACAGAAGAGAAAACAAAAACAGCGCATCACCATCAGTTTCATTCATTACACAATTATATACCAAGCAGCTACACCACAGTATCAGTTAAGCTAAGCCTCATTGACTCCTAAAAAAGGCAAATTGAAAGGGAAAAACTATTTCTTATGTTAGATTTTTTTCATCAAAGTTCTATAGCATGCAAACAATAAATAGGTAGTTGAACTCCTTATACCAAAAGTTCAATAAATCACTCGCAAACATTAAAAGAAGAGGAATCTTTAAATATATACAATTTTTTATTGAAACCCAAGGACTTAAATATAGATGCTGCCTTCGAGAGAGTCAGCCAAAGCAAAACCAATTTTACTGGCCTGATCTTTTGTTTGATACGGGTGAGGCTACGAATTAAGAATAGAGCAGCTCCTAGAGATGAACCAACTCCTGCATTTCTTCTTTACAATGTACAGTATATATTGCTGAAAAGGCAAAAGGGTCGACAGGTCGGGTTTTACTGCAACTACTTGAAATACGTTTGGATAACATCCTTCTTCTACTGGGTAATGGATTTGAACATTCCTGGGGCCAGGCAATTAGTTAACAAACGAAAGGCATGCAATCTAATAATGATGACTTCGACAACTGAACTGTCATATTATCTAACAGCAAAAAAATAAGACTAATGTTCCTACTTCCTATGGGTAGAAACATGGCAGTGATTATTGTTTGACATTTGAAAGTATAATGTAGGTTATTGAGGACAGCCATAACATAAATAGATCTAATAATTTCTTTGTGCACAAATTGGTTGGACAAAGGATGTAGTCGAAAGCGCCCATTTTGTTTAGTTGAACGAAATGTTCACTCAACTATCCATTGACTTACACCTAGGCAAAACTCAGGCCGGGCCAGGTTTCAGGTCAGGCCCGAAAAAGCCCGAAAAAGCCCGAATCTAAAATGTCAAGCCCGAACCCGGCCTGGCCCGACTGTCGGGCCTATAAATCGAGCCCGAACCCGACCTGAACTGGCAAAAGCCCGGCCTGGCTCGAACCTTACCTAAATTACAAAAACTGCAGGCCCAAGCCCAGCCCGTCCCAACGTTCGGGCTCAAAAGTCAGGCCCGAGCCCGGCCCGAAGTGCAAGCCCGGCCCGGCCCGGGATTTTCAGGATGGGTCGGGTCAGGTCGTCCGGGCCCCCATGCCCAGCTGTTTGTTTTACTCGCATCCCATTATCTTACGTTGATAGAATTGTCGAGCACACACCCAAACCTGATAATAGTTCATCTCCCCAACCACACCAGTACCGGTAAGCACATGCACTGGCTTACACCCAGGATGCTGGTATATAACCTGGCAGTCAATGAAAAATGGGCGCATCTGGTACTTTATCTCAGCAATTAGAGCTCATAGGAGTGTAAGTCGTACTCATTTGATTTCGGGCCTCATTTCATGTTTAGACAGTCAGTAGTGATGACACCGTGGCTAATACCCATCTGCTTTGTCAGTCGGCTAGCTCAGGAGTCTGGAAGAATTTTTGCATGGAACAGTTCAGATAGGTTTTTCACTGCGCTCGCCGCTGCAAACAACACGTCCGGATCACTGGCATGTGCAATAAACCCCATCCTATGGTGTTTGTCTTCGTAGATAAGGCCCCATCAAAATCCACTTCATTCCAGCCAAGAGCCGGGGCCTCCAATCTTACAGTCCTAATGGAAGTAGTTTTGGTTTTTCTTCAGAAAATCCTTCCATTCTCCAACATGCATATTGATCTCGAATTGCACTTCTTCTGTGCCAAGATGCTTCTCGCAGTTGTTCGCCTTGTTACTATTGGTCCACCAATACCACAAGAGAGTGGCGATAATCGGTCTTCTTTCTTCATTCAGGGCTAGAATATTCTGAACAATTTCAAACCACATCCAGTTGTAGTGTTCCCCAAACGCTCTTAACTTGATGACGCCGAAGAAACAAATGGCCACCATCTTCGAATAGACGATGGCATACTGCACATCTTGTATCTAGGTTCACCCCAAGGCGTGCAATATTCATCTTCAGGGGCAAGCTGTTATGGCATTGATGCCACAGGAAATGTTGATTTTTGGTGGACACTCACTGAGGCAATTTCAATAAAGAAGGCGCTGGTGGCATGATCCCGGAACTTAATCACCCAGCTTGTAACAACACTTCCCATCTTAGTAAAGATGTGTGTGCATCAATATAAATAAGAGAGGTGAAGGGAGGATTTGCATCTTGCCTCATATTTGGGTTGATGTTTTCCTGTTGTGGCAGCACCGTAGAGCAAATGGAATTTAGCATACAGGAGTGGGATTTGCCCGAGGCTGCTTGGGCATTTTCCCAAACACCATGGAGGCGGCAGCACCGCCATCATCTCCCGCATACCATGTGGCAGATTCTGCGGAAGGGGAGAACCGCGCGGCTCCTGTGCTCCCCGTAATCACCTACAGCGCATGGGAGGGCCGGAGGCCGCTCGGCGCTCGAGTTGGCCGGAGCCGAGCTCCACCTTGTCCTCGCATGTCACCACCGCATCCGGGCCTCTGGAGAGGAACAGCAACGTCAGGCTGCCGCAATCGACTCTCACAAGGGGTGGAGCTGCCGCGCAGCTTGCGCCAATCCCGGCTGGCCGCCGTTCCCGGGCAGGTGCGCTCGGGACGGCACCGTCCATGGCAGGTTAGAGGAGTAGAAATCGGCAGGATCGGGCCGGAAGCTGGTGCGGGAGGCGGCGGAAATCAAGGCAAGGTGCCGGCGACTTTCCTGGTTTGGTGCGGCAGCGCGGTCCGGAGATGGAGAGGAAGCACGGGAGATGAACCAGGAAGTGCTGGGTCGGGAGGAGAGGGGCCACCGCGTTTCTTACTGCAACTACTGGCGCAGTCGCTCGCGCCTCGCTGCGTCACGGGCCATGGTGGTGGAGCGAATTTTTTTTAAATAATACGAAATTTTTATTTAAGTGCGCGCGTTTTCAAAAAATTTGGAAACTGTGACCCGGTCGGTCAGCAGCTGACCGATCGGTCCATAGGAGACCGACTTTGTCAGGTGAGAGAACTAATTGGTAGACTATGGACCAATTGGCCAGCTGTAGGCCGATTGGCCCCCTAGAGACCGATCGGCCAACTGACGACCAATTGGCCTCCTAATCCCCGATGGTTTGCATGTTAGGTTTATTACCCATAACTCATGTTACTTCTCCCCATAATTTTCCCGCCACCGCTTTCCCGCTATATTTTTCCCCTCTCTTGTTCACACCGCCGTGTTTTCCTCCCGCCCTTCCCGCCACGATCTCCCGCCACGATCTCCCGCCAATTTTATCCCGCCACTATCTCTCGCTATATTTTCCCGCCACGTTCTCGGATTTTTGCCTATAAAAGCAGGCATCGACAGTCTTCGCTGCACAAGTGTTTCTATCTCTCTTTTTTCTGTTTGCTCGCTCTTAGCCATCATGAGTGTGCCGTGCTCTGACCAGGAGTTTAGGCCGGTGAAGGCGAAGGCTGCAAGTTTGCCCCCGGATGTGTTACCACCCGATTTTGGCCAAATCAGGAGGTGGGCCGTAAGCGAAGATGGGCTTGAAGGACGTACACGTGGAGCATCGGCCTCGCACGAAGAGTTTGGGCTTAATGCCATGTATCTGTAACATATTAGATCGTATCGTGTTTAGAAGTAAAAGATAGAGTCTGGCCCGTGCACGGTTAGGTGCACGCCTCAATTAGAAAGTCCCTTGGACTATAAATATGTATCTAGGGTTATCGGAAAAGGAGGACAATCATCGTTCAACCAACACAAATCAGGCGCATCGCCACCCCTTTCCTACGAGGGTTTCTCCGGTAAGCACATATGCTGCCTAGATCGCATCTAGCGATCTAGGCAGCGTTTATTCGTTACCTTGTACTGCTCGTTGAAGCCTTGTTGATGGCGAGCAGTACTATTTATCATTAGGTGTTTAAGGGCTTGCATTGATGCTTTCTCGTGCATATCTGCGTGGCAATGCCGTCCCCCGACACCTAGCTGCCCTTACACCTTTACGGGTGTAAGGGCAGCATCTTGCTTATTCGTAGCTTAGTAGATCTGATCCGTTATAGTTGCTCCTTGCTCGCAGGATTAGTTTAATATCTGCATAGTTAGGCCTTATGTGGGGTCGGACGATCCGGAGTGCGTTAGGCGTTGTTTACCGTCCCTGCGAGGGATGTTCCGGGAATCAACGTTATGTTGGTTTTTAGGCCTCTCGTAGGGGTAGTTTGCTTCATCTCTCGTAGCTGCTAGGCCCGATCACACGTAGGACGTTCCGATTATGCGGTGAAAACCCTAAACGTCGTGGATCGTTTTTTTGATCAAGCAGGATCCCCATGCCATTGCAAATCCATCAAGGACCATGGGGCGATCGGCTCTTTGAGCCGATCCACAGGGAACCTGAGAGCCGATAGGGCTCGTATTTAATGTTTACGTGTCTACCATGCAGGAACAATCGAAGCACTAACACCTTCCCGATCGGGTCTAGGTCGGTGGCACGCCCTAGCAACCGCCAGGACGTGGCCGAAGATTTGCGGGACGACGCGAGGTGCCAGGGATCCACTAAGCGGCCCTGGGAGCTTCCCGGCTCTTCGTGTTGCTTAACCAACGCCCGTCGGGGGTTTTGGAGGGTAACACATTCTACGCCCGTGGAATCTTGCAACATCCACGACATCCGATGGAGAGGCGCAGATCACATACAAGGATCTCCCTGCGGAGCACAAGAAGAAATACGATGAGCTGAAGGCCATCTGTGAAGCCGGGCTCATCGGCTCCTTTGAGAAGGCTCGTTCTCACAATATCAAGCTCAAAGGAAACACGCGTCCGTCGCATGGCGTCAACATGATAGATCTCAGCCACTCCATAAGGGAACCAGGGTTCTCCTTCAGTGCCAACATGGCAGGGCTTGTGAATCGCCATGGCGCGGACAAAGCAGAGAACAGCCACTCTCGTGGCAAAGATAAAGAAGAGGCCGTTCCACGCGACCGGCCCCAAGATGATGATAGACGGTACCTAACCGAGGAGGAGGTGAGAAGCGTGCGGTATCAACGCCCATTATCCGTGCATCTCCTCAACAAATATGAGCAGCAGTACGACCGACGTCGGCGCTACGACGACGACGATGAAAGATATCGTCGGTCTGATGCGGACAGGAGGTATCGTCAGAACGACAGCAACAACGACGGGTACGAACGTCGCGCCAGAGGGAGGTCAAGAGAACGAAACAACGTGGATAAGCACTGGGCCTTTCTTCAAACATTGCTGGGACTCGGGAATGAGCCGATTGCCAACAATCGAGAACGCCCAGAATGCAGAGAAGGAGGGCAAACGAAGTTTCAGTGTTCGAACGTCTAGGGCCTCTCCCAACTCATAACAAACGGGCTGAGTCATCTCAAGAAGAAGACTTTGAGGAGTCGATGGAGAAGAAGATAGGTATCACCGACCAAGGTGGTGCCGATGGACTCAGCCATTCTCGAGCGTAGGGTGTAAATTTGAAGAAGTCGAGCGTCACAGTTGAGAAGAGCGCGGCCCGATCTGCCGTGAAAATTCAGAAAACCGAAGGCGCGCCCGCCAAAGAGGAGCTGCAGAAGCCGATGCATGGATGATGCCGATGTAGAAACGTCGGCTGGTACAAACACAGTGTTCAGGATCTCGTCAGAGATTTATGACCCAAGACATGGTGAGCATGCCTCCGTCGAATCACGTCACCATAATAAGAGACCAAGAAGTTGTAAACCCTCATCAAGCATGACAATGGAAAAGGAGGCCGATTTCAGCGATCGGCCAGCATTATCCTCAACATACGCTTTGCCTGTGTTCAACATTGACTTGGCAAGCGATGGAAAGCTGGGTTATGGGTTTACATCAACTGACGAGCTGGAGGAGATCGATATTGGTCCTGGGGACAAGCCACGACCAACATTTATCAGCAAAAAGTTAGACCCGCATCTGAGGGGCCTGATGATAGCCCTTTTAAAAGAGTACCCAGATTGTTTTGCCTGGGATTATACAGAGATGCCCGGGTTAGATAGGAGCATCATTGAGCACAGGCTCCCGCTGAAAAAAGGATTTCGGCCGTTCCAACAGCGAGCACGACAGATGAAGGCCGAGGTTTTGGAGGAAGTAAAGAAGGAGATCAAGAAGATGCTGGACGCCGGGTTCATCAGGCCATGCAGGTACGCTGAATGGATTTCTAATGTTGTACTGTGGAGAAAAAGGACGGCCGATGGCGCGTAGCCATAGATTTTCGGAACCTTAACAGCGCCACGCCAAAGGACGAGTATCCGATGCCAGAAACCCGATCAATGCAGTGCTGGTCATAAAATCTTGAGTTTCATGGATGGCAATGCGGCTACAACCAAATTTTCATGGCTCCGAGGATATACACAAGACTGCATTCGAGTGCCAGGCTCAGTGGGCTTGTTTGAATATGTGGTCATGACGTTTGGACTGAAGAACGCCGGCGCAACATACCAAAGAGCCATGAACTACATCTTCCATGATCTAATTGGCAAGTTGGTGGAAATTTACATCGACGATGTGGTGGTAAAGTCTGTTGTGACAGACGGACACTTAGAGGATTTGCGACAGGTCCTGGACCGAACTCGGAAGTTCGGACTGAGAATGAATCCGAAGAAGTGGGCCTTCGGTGTTACGGCCGGTCAGTTCCTAGGATTCTTGGTCCACGAGCGTGGGATTGAGATCGGCCTGAAGAGTCAAGAGGCAGTGCGAACGATGAAGCCGCCCACCACAAAGAAGGAGCTCCAATGCCTCATCGGCAAGATTAATTTCGTCAGAAGGTTTATCTCCAACCTGTCGGGACGAATTGAGCCGTTCATGGGCTTGGTTAAAATCAAGTCTGATGAGGAGTTCCGCTGGGGGGCAGAGCAACAACAAGCATTTGATGATATTAAGGAATACCTAACCAAGCCACCTGTGTTAGTTCCGCCGCAGCAAGACAGGCCGTTCTACATTTACTTATCAGTGGCTGATACCTCCATCGCATCGGTGGTGGTGCAGGTTTATGATGGCCTGGAAAAAGTGGTTTTCTACCTCAGCAGAAGGATGTTGGATGCAGAAACAAGGTACCCTGAAATTGAGAAGTTGTGCCTTTGTCTATTTTTTACCTGCACCAAGATCCATCCTGCTGCCAGAAATCATCGTCATATGCAAATCGGATGTCATCAAGCACATGTTGTCGGCTCCTGTATTAAAAGGCCGACTAGGCAAATGGATGTTTGCATTATCGGAGTTCGAGATCCGGTATCAGCCGGCAAAGGCAGTCAAGGGACAGGCGCTAGCAGATCTGATTGCTGAGCGAATAAACACGGACGTGGCAGCGCTATCCGTGCGTGCATGGGCCATGTTCTTTGATGGATCGGTTTGTGAGGATGGTTGCGGTATCGGCGTGCTACTCGTGTCGTCTCGGGGGGCAACATACTCCTTCTCTATCAGGTTGGCTGATTCTTGCACAAACAATATGGCTGAGTACGAAGCGATCTGCAAGGGAATGGAGTTACTCCTGGAAGTTGGGGCTGAAGCAGTTGAGATCTTCGGAGATTCCAAATTGGTGATTTCTCAGCTCACAGAAGAATACAAATGCGAGAGCGAGTTACTCTTCCCATTATGGGTACAATGCCGTGAGCTGATGGCCCAGTTCAGGTATATAAGCTTCAATTGGATCCCAAGGTCACAAAATACTGAGGCAAACGACCTCGCGCAAACGGCGTCAGGATACAAGGATGTAGCAGGTGAAGCCGATTTTCAAGTGCAAGTCCTGGAACCAGATGATTGGAGAGCCGATATCTTCAATTACTTAAAGGATCCGGCTCGGGGGCACCCAAACGGATAAGATACAGAGCCATGAAGTATGTTCTGATTGGCGATGACATGTTTTATAGAACATTAGAAGGATTACTTCTCAAATGTTTGGGACCAGCCGAGTCCAATCGGCTTTTGCATGAGGTGCATGAGGGTGCTTGTGGAACTCACCAGTCGGCTCATAAGATGAAGTGGCTAATTAGGCGCTCAGATTTTATTGGCCTACTATGCTTGAAGATTGCTTCCAGTATTATAAAGGGTGTCAAGCATGTCGAGAAGTTTGGGAGCATTCAGATGGTACCCGCATCAATGAATCCTATCATCAAACCTTGGCCATTCCGAGGATGGGGTATGGATATGATCGGGGAAATTTTTCCCGCGTCAAGCAAGGGCCATAGATGGGTTCTGGCCATTACAGATTACTTCACGAAATGGGTGGAGGCGGTCCATATGAAGAAAGTAGCGTCGGAAGACGTTATCAAATTCGTGTTGGAACATGTCATTCATAGATTCGGGATTCCCCAAACTATTACGACCGATGGGGGTTCGGTTTTCGTTTCGAAAGAAATGAAGAAGTTTTGCGACGACATGGGGATCAAGTTAATCCGATCGTCTCCATATTATGCTCAAGCAAATGGGCAGGCTGAAGCATCCAACAAGAGCTTGATCAAGCTGATCAAGAGGAAAATCGACGAGCACCCTAGGCGATGGCATGAGGTGTTGTCAGAGGCGTTGTGGGCTTACCGCATGTCGTGTCATGGAGCAATAAAGACCACCCCGTACCAGCTTGTCTATGGACAAGAAGCTGTGCTACCCTGGGAAGTTAAGGCGGGATCAAGACGGGTCACGTTTCAAAACGATTTAACTGCTGAAGAATATGCAGCCCTGATGAGTGACAGCATTGAAGATGCAACGGAACTTAGGCTATGGTCACTTGAGAAAATCAAGGAAAACAAGGCCAAGGTGGCTCGTGCTTATAATAAGAAAGTGAAGCCAAAAGAGTTCCAAGTTGATGATCTAGTATGGGAAGCTGTGTTGGGGACGAGGGATAAAATGTATGGCAAATGGTCTCCGAATTGGCATGGCCCGTATAAAGTTGTCCAAGTCTTGAAGGGGAATGCGTACATGCTCGAGATGTTGGATGGTGTGAAGTTCCCAGTAGCCGTCAACGGCCAGCATCTCAAGTATTTCCCAAGTATGTGGGATGACGGACAGTAAAGATATGGAGGCCGATACACAAATCGGCCAGTAAAGAATGAAATGGGGGCCGATTGTATGGAATCGGCCGGTAAAAAAAAATCGGCCAGTAAAGATATGGAGGCCGATACACAAATCGGCCAGTAAAGAATGAAATGGGGGCCGATTGTATGGAATCGGCCGGTAAAAAAAAATGAAATATATATATAGCCGATGCACGGTCATCGACTCTAGAGATTGAAGGATATTCTGAACCTCTGAATGCCAAGCCGATGGGAATCGCGTTTGGAATGCAGGCCGATGCTTTGCCATCGGCTCTTTGAGCAACGACTTCGTTGAACAATCGACTAAATTGATTGAGAGAAAGTTTCTTCATTAATAAGATAAGGTCTTTACAATGAAGAGCCGATTGCTCAAGAAAGGGAGAACAAAAGGAGAGCCGATTGCTCAGGGACTACTAGTCCTACAGTGCTACTCCTCGCTGGCCTCATCGTCGGTGCCGGAGCCGCCGTCGACGCTGCTCCCGGAGACTTCCTCGTCGCTGCTACCCGTGTCTTCGGCGGGGGCTTCTTCTTCCTCGTCATCGTCATCGTCTTCGCTGTCCGCCCAAGCGCGGAAACGCTTTGTCGGCGGATACCCAGCGGAATAAGAGGAATCATCCTCCTCCTCTTCTTCGTCTTCCTCCTCGTCGTCATCATCATCCTCGCTGTCCGCCCACATGCGGGAGCGCTTCATTGGCGGATACCTGGCGGAGGAGGGGGCCTCTTCCTTCTTTACTTTCTCCTTCTTCTTGTCGGAGGAGATGGGGTTCGCCTTGGGATGGAGATCGTCTTCTTTCTTTGGCGAGGATTGGAGGGAGAGGCCTGAGGAGGTAGAAGAGGAGGAAGACATTGCTGCAGGGGAAGAGGGTTTTTGGTGCTGGTGGACGGAACAGAGCAAGGGGATGAAGTGGCGAGCTGTCCGGCACAGATAAATAAAGGGGATGGAGCGAAGATTTAATGCCATGACGGTTCTCGAGGACATGATGCCAAAATTGTCAAATCGTGCAGAGGGGTTGAGAAGACGGAATGTCATCATGGAGAATACTGCGACGGTTCCGCTCGCGACATGACCCTTCGAAGAAAGCAGATGGTTTTGCAATTATCATTATCAAAACCAGGGGGGCATGTGTTACCACCCGATTTTGGCCAAATCAGGAGGTGGGCCGTAAGCGAAGATGGGCTTGAAGGACGTACACGTGGAGCATCTATGAAGCGGCCTCGCACGAAGAGTTTGGGCTTAACTGCCTATGTATCTGTAACATATTAGATCGTATCGTGTTTAGAAGTAAAAGATAGAGTCTGGCCCGTGCACGGTTAGGTGCACGCCTCAATTAGAAAGTCCCTTGGACTATAAATATGTATCTAGGGTTATCGGAAAAGGAGGACAATCATCGTTCAACCAACACAAATCAGGCGCATCGCCACCCCTTTCCTACGAGGGTTTCTCCCGGGTAAGCACCATATGCTGCCTAGATCGCATCTAGCGATCTAGGCAGCGTATGTTTATTCGTTACCTTGTACTGCTCGTGCTGAAGCCTTGTTGATGGCGAGCAGTACTATTTATCATTAGGTGTTTAAGGGCTTGCATTGATGCTTTCTCGTGCATATCTGCGTGGCAATGCCGTCCCCCGACACCTAGCTGCCCTTACACCTTTACGGGTGTAAGGGCAGCATCTTGATTATTCGTAGCTTAGTAGATCCGATCCGTTATAGTTGCTCCTTGCTCCGCAGGGATTAGTTTAATATCTGCATAGTTAGGCCTTATGCTGGGTCGGACGATCCGTTAGTGCGTTAGGCGTTGTTTACCGTCCCGCGAGGGATGTTCGGGAATCAACGTTATGTTGGTTTTTAGGCCTCTCGTAGGGGTAGTTTGCTTCATCTCTCGTAGCTGCTAGGCCCGATCGCACGTAGGACGTTCCGATTATGCGGTGAAAACCCTGTCGTGGATCGTTTTAGCTTTGTTCTGATCAAGCAGGATCCCCATGCCATTGCAAATCCATCAAGGACCATGGGGCGATCGGCTCTTTGAGCCGATCCACAGGAAACCGAGCCGATAGGGCTCGTATTTAATGTTTACGTGTCTACCATGCAGGAACAATCGAAGCACTAACACCTTCCCGATCGGGTCTAGGTCGGGTGGCACGCCCTAGCAACCGCCAGGACGTGGCCAGAAGATTTGCGAGACGACGCGAGGTGCAAGGGATCCACTAAGCGGCCCTGGGAGCTTCCCGGCTCTTTGTGTTGCTTAACCAACGCCCGTCGGGGGGTTTTGGAGGGTAACAGGATGTGACTGCGGAGCGGTGTTGGTGCGGCCGTCTTGCTAAGGTTAAGCAGGTGGAGGATTTCTCCGACCAGTTCGGCATGAAATTTTTCATGTGTGCGAGCTATGAGCATGATCCACCACGTAGTTCAGCTTCGTCGTCCACGAGGCCGCCGGTATGTTTCGACATAAATTTATGTTGGCTTAATCTTTTTTGTGAATGTGATTTAATGTTACTGGTTGTGTTGCAGTCTCTCCCGCCCCTATGCAAATGGTTTCACTGGATAGACACGGAGCAGCCGGATTGGGCGCGGCAGGAGGTTGAGGAGAAACACCGGCGTGCGTGGGCAACGTTCTTTGAGGAGGAGCGTCAGGAAAAGGCTCGTGCTAATGCTAAAGCAGAGCGAGAGAGACAGATCCAGAAACTTAGGGCGGAACAAGCTCGTAATCGGGAGGTGAATCAGAAGAGGATGGATGAGGAGGCTGCACGTAGGTTTGCAGAGGAAGAGGTGCGCAGGGAGGCTCGTGAAGCGAAAGGAAGAGACTAAGGGAAAGAGCTGCTGAGGCGCAAGCAGAAGAACGCGGCGACAAGTCCGGAAAATGGCCACGGTGGACGCAGGGAAAGTAGTGTGATGTGTCGTACTGGCTATGTATCTTAATTTCAGTTTTAGTTTGTCATTGCATCTTAAATTCCGTTGTAGTGATAAGGCGTATTTTAATTTCAGCTTCAATGTATCTTTATTTCAGTTTTAGTATTAATGTGAAATTAATTTGCCGCAAAAATGTTGTGTCCGAAATATTGGCTCAATTGTTTCCCGCCGAAATTTGCCGCCCAATTTTTCGCGCCCAATTTTCCAGCCATTTATTCCCGCCCAATGTTTCGCGCCCAATTTTCCCGCAATTTATTCCCGCCCAATGTTTCGCGCCCAATTTTCCCGCCATTTATTCCCGCCCAAATCTCCCGCCACTTTTTCCCGCCCAATTTTTCCCGCTCAATCTTCCCGCCGAAAGTTGTAGCCTATAAAAACCCGTTTCCTTGTGCTGTATTCTGTAAAGATGGATCCCCCATATAAGAATCCCCCCCATCTTTTCAACGAATTCATGGCCAAACCTCTTCTAGACGAGGCCCGCAAAGTGATGAGGGAGAGTAAGGTAGACACATTCGAGGAGTTCATCAGTAGCGACTCCTTGCTCCGTAAGGTGGGTAGGGAATTTCAGAAATATTCTATTGAGTGGCCAATTAAGAAGATGCCCGCTCGCAGCCCACGGGAGATAAGGTGTGAGCTTATCAGGTTGAATGAGAAGTGGAAGTCACTTACATGGAAGAATGAAGAAGATAGGGAAAGGGATTTGAAATATCCAGCACGATGGGCGGTTGAGAGTGAGGACGACGATGATATCTTTGAGCCTAGCAGCAAGGCGAAGAGAGCTGCATCGTCGAAGGGCAAGAGTGGGAAGTCCTCGAAGGGCAAGAGTGCTGCACCACCGGTCGTCGACTCGGATGACGACTTCGAGCCTAGCACGAAGGTGAAGAAAGCTGCATCGTCGAAGGGCAAGAGTGCCAAATCCTCGAAGGGCAAGAGTGCTGCACCGCCGGTCGTTGACTCGGACGATGACTTCGAGCCTAGCACCAAGGCGAAGAAACATGCGTCGTCGAAGGGCAAGAGTGCTGCACCGCCGGTCGTCGACTTGGACGACGACTTCGAGCCTAGCACCAAGGCCATGAAAGCTGCATCGTCGAAGGGCAAGGGAAAGAGTGTGTTGCGTTCTTAGTTTGAGTTTTAGTTTATTGATGTATCTTAAATTCCGTTGTAGTGATAAGCCGTATTTAAATTTCAGCTCTATTGTATCTTAATTTTCTACGCTGTTTTAATAAAGTACTATTGATTTAGCACGAAATGAAATATGTGAGCGGGAGATAAGTGGCGGGAAATCAAGCGTACATAAATATTTTATACATAAGTGTCTCATACAGGAGTAATGCAGACATAAATGTCTCATACATAGGTGATACATCAGCCTGGGGGGACGGCGTAGTCTGGGCTGTCGTGGGGGTGGCGTACCACGGGGTGTCCAACCGAACCTGTCCGGGGGCCTGACGTTGCGAGCAGGGATCCAGGACCCAGACTCGGGGTCGTACTGCTTCTCCTGTGTGGGCTCTGGTGGAGGAGTCTGCATACCGACATAGTTCTGTTGTGTGCTGTAATACTACATGTGCTCAGTGTCCTGATCACTAGCTCCCCATGAAGGATTAGACGCAGTGTGCTGTGTGTATCCTGTGGCACGAAACATAAGTGATGTCAAATTAAATGGAGTATAATTTATACGGAACAGAATAGCTAGAATAGTACATACCCTGCGAGTATCCTGGTCCCATGAAAGGAGCCTGCTGCTGATGCCACTCGTCGAAAGCAGCTTGCTGCTGATAGTAGTGAAAGTCGTCGAAGGAAGGAGTGTGATGCTGCTGCTGCAACGACGAACCTCCTGCCTGCTCAGAAGGTGGTGGTCTAGGTCTCGCCGTCGGCGTGAGGCGAGGCCGTGATCCATGCTGTTGCCCGTGAAAGTCGTCGAACGAAGGAGTGTGCTGCTGCTGCCACGACGAACCTCATGCCCGGTCAGGAGGTGGTGGTCTGGGTGTCGCCGTCGGCGTGACACGAGGCCGTGGATCGTGTCGTGTGGAGGGCCGCGGTGGAAGGAGGTGGCGCTGAACGACGTCGGAACTACGGCTACACGTGATAGCCGAGTAGATCCCGCGTAGCTTCTCCTCGAGACGCCTCAACCAGGACACCTGCTGGTCGCGCGGCTGCAGAAGAGGCCCACTGGACACTTGATGTGTGTACCGAGCGACTTCATCATGTAAGTCTGAAGTCATCTGGCCCTGCAAAAACATGGTAGATCATGGTAGCATATAAACCGTAGAACCCAATATATATAAACGCCAAAAATGTTGGTGGAAAAGAAAAGTATTACGTACCGCGTGCTGTCGACTACCGGATGTGGACTGAGTCGGGTACATATCGTACATAGACGCTGGAGGCGCCTCAGCTGGATCTATCGGCGGGATGAGGCGCACTCGCGCTGCTGCAGTGTACCTCTGCAGATATGCCTCAAACTCCTGTGGATCAAACTGCTCATCGTGTCGCCAGAGGTGTGTTGTCGCAGTCAGCCACTCATCAACATACGAGCCAACGCGCTGAAGCCACCATGTCGAGGAGTGGCTCGTACCCTTCCTGTTGTACCTGCAGAAAATTATTGTGTCAGTAAGCCGAACCATGGTGAACAATCTTAACCGTAGCGACGCTCTGAACTTACTTGTGGACGTAGGCAGGGAGAGGTGCTATCGGTGGAGGAGGATCGACCAACTGGCGAGAACCGAACTGTCTCATGATCCTCTGCTGGGCCATTACCTCCACGGACACATCGAAGATGATCTTCGACTGTGTCATCCAGTATGCACAATCTCTATAGCAGAGGATTGAGATCCCACCGGAGTATCTTGCATGCACGGCTGCCGCCGTATAGGGCTCCCAGATCACCGCCCTATCATCGAGCACGTCAAACTGCTCAGTGAACGCAGGGTAGCAGTTCCTGACCTGGTCGCGAGCAAATCGTCTCTGCGGACAGAAAAAGAACTATAGTCAGGTACACACATAGTAGTATAAATTACAAAAGAAATATAGTCATTACATGTACCTCGCGACGTGCCCAAAGTATACCGAACGTAGGCATGTCGATGTGGTCCGCATCATCAAACCCGTTTGCCTCGAAAGGGCGTTCAGCATCTATGTCTGGTCGACCAATTGGGAACCTCTCCCACGACCACAGCTGCAACAACAGTGGGCAGCCAAGAAGGCCAGACTTGGGGGAGACAAGTGTACAAGCATTGCACAAACCTCGGTACGTGGCTGCTAGAACCGCGGAACCCCAACTCCGCGGTTGTAGCCTGTGCTATCTCCTGCGCCATGGGGATGTAGCGCCTGCTGATGGTGGTCTGATGGTTCTCTGTGAACATCACCTTCCCAAGCAGCCACATAAGGTACGCCTCGAGACTCCTAGTGATTTGTGCCTCACTCATCGGTGCTGTGAACTGTGAAACCTACAACGAACAAAAAAAGATGTTAGCTATAACAACGCATTAACAATAAATAATTTTTTATAACAATGCTTACCTCGAAGTTGAGTAACCAGTCACACTTTGGACCATGGTCCTCACAGAGAAAATCAGGCTGACCCACACAAATTCCCTCAAACCGTGCAGGCATTTGTAAATCCCAGTCCACTGGTTCAGCCAGCGGGCCTATGGCTCGACCCGCCAATGGTAGGCCCAGTAAGTAAGACACGTCCTGCAGAGTAGGGGCCATCTCTCCCCAACGAAAGTGGAACGTGTGAGTCTCGGGCCTCCACCGATCCACTAGGCTGGTCAGCAGGGAGTGGTCGTACTGAAGGGGCTTGATTGGCGTGCCCCCTCGCTCACCGATGACCTCTGACATAGTGGCCTCAACCAACCGAGCGAAAGGTAGAAGTCCAGCGCACTTCAACCTACAAATTCATATAAGAATGCAATGAGTATGTGTGAGTACTTCAAATTAAATATATCAAATATAATCCCACATACCTCTGAACCCAACCGGGATGTATCTGCCAATTCTGATTAGCCCCGCGTGTCACCTGTGTGGGAAGGCTATTAGGGCTTGCCTCTAGCTTCGCCGCACGGTGCGCCTTCTCAAGGTCCCTACTGAGCAACGATCTTCCTGCCATTTCTGTAAACAACAAAACATATTTGCAAAATTCACAAGACATAATACGAATATATATTTAAGTAACATACAGGACCACAATAAAATTGCAAAGTAGTTCCATACTTATTACAAATTCATTGTTCACTACATAAATTAAACATAGTTTCACATTTGAAATTGCAAAGTAGTTCCATACTTATTACAAATTCGTTGTTCAGTACATAAAATTGCAAATAAGTTCCAAAGTAGCGCCTCGCCGCCTAGTTTATTCCCCTCCCGCGACGTCCCCTTGTGCCTCGCTGCCCCCTTCCTGCTGGGCCAGTGCCGAAGGTTGTACAATTAGTGTCCCAATGGCCAAATTGATTGCATAGGAAACATTGTCTCGTTGGCCCTCCAGCTTCAGATTCATCCATACCATTCCGGATGCGCTGCGATGGCCGTCTACCGATGCCTGTCCTCAGTAGCGTTGGGTCTGGGATATATCGCCTTTCACCAGGGTTTACAATGTTGAAATTTCCCATTGACCGAAATCCTTCCAGCTCACCGGTCCAGGTGTTGAGCACGGCCTCCTTCAGATAATACGGAGAGACGAACGAGATTTCCGACATCCCCAGGACACCACAAACAGCTAACACATGTGAGCAAGGAAGATGAAGCAACTTTGGTTTGTTGGATGTGCACTCGCAAGTTGGCCATTCTTCATTGCCAATTTTCAGATCATGTGTTCGCTGCGGATTCCCACACCCGAACCTATCTGTAGGTAAGCGGACTTCGAACCTTCTTTCCACATTACCAATTTGAACAACATCGAGATGCTTAGCTTTCTCCTTCTTCTTATGCATGTACTCCATAATCTTTGAACAATATGGTGTGGCTGGTTTGTTCACCATGTGCATCCGAGCCTTCTCACGTCTCTCTCTGTAATATTTAACTATGCCCATGAAAATAACCTCTACTATAGCTGTAAGTGGCAAAGCTCTGTTGCCTCTCAGCAAAAATTTATACGACTCTGCGAGGTTGGTTGTCATGACGCCGTATCTAGCTCCATGTGTGTCGTGCAACAAAGACCACCTCTCCGTAGGATCATGCTCTATCCACTGCTCAAAGTTTTTAATCTGCCTTCCCTGCCTTCTCCTTGTTCCGGGCGGGTCAAATCCGGGCAAGTCGCACAGACCTTGGGGTGCCTCATAAACTGGTGCTTCTACCGCTGTTGTTCCTGCTGCAACTGCCTGCATATGTGCTGCTATGTTTGCATCTCGAGCTGCTTTCCTCTGCACAACTAGTTTCTTCGTTAACTCCTGCACTTTGCTACGCAAAAAATTATACTTCCACTGCTGGTTCTGGATGCACAACCTCTTGAAGACATTCATAAGGGACTTGTTCCTGAATTGTGCGTAAAAATTGGCCCCCAAGTGGCGCATGCACCAACGGCTCTCAATGTCAATCCATGGCGTTTCTTGCCCAGCCTCTTTCAGTGTCTTAATAGCTTTCAGTATACCTGCGTGCCTGTCATGAAGGATGCAAACATTCGGCTTGTCCTTTACAATTGAAATCTTCAACTGCCTGAAAAACCATAACAAGCTTTCGGTGTTCTCACTCTCCACGAAAGCAAAAGCGAGTGGCACGATTTGATTGTTTCCGTCCATTCCAATGGCGGTTAAGATTTGACCCTTGTACTGACCAGTCAGAAACGTGCCGTCGACACATAACACGGGTCGACAGTGTCTGAATGATTCGATGCATACACCGAATGAGAAATAGACTCTATGCAAAACCCTGTAAGATGGGTACTCCGGCAAAAACATGTCCTGGATGTTCACATATGTGTCTGGATTCCTCGCCTGCAGCGTCTGCAGCAAACGAACAACAGCGTCGTATGCGTCTCGAAACGAACCAAACCTCATCTCCATCGCCCTCTGCTTAGCCCTCCAAGCCTTGCCATAAGATATGGTGTAAAAATGATGCTTCTTAACATTCTTCTGGATGGAGTTTACTCCCATGGCTTGCCCTTCCACTATTTCAGTGTACAACAGCCGAGCTATGAGATTAGACGACAGGTTGCAATGATCATTGCGGATACTTGCAAGCTCACAACTATGTGGCACAAAGTTGCTCACACGCCATGTTGTGTCATACTTAGGAACATACCCATGCACCCTTCCGGGACAATTGATGTCCACACATTCCATCGTCAGGTATTTTCCAGATGACACGGTTGTTCTCAGCTGCCTCTGACTCGCCATTGCCCACTTAATTATTGCATCCTGCATATGTCGCTTCGACGGAAACATGGCCCCTACGGCGACATTGTTCTGGTGATACTCCCAGTTAGAATCAAGACCATCGTTGATTGTCATTGCAGACGAAAAGTTATGATTCCATCTGCCAGGAATAGGCACCTCCTCCCCATCATCAGACTCATCGGAATCATCAGCATCACTTTCACCTTCTGTATCTTCCTCTTCCATCTGGTTCTGGCTCTATCCATTTTCTTCGTCACCATCAACCTCACCGTCTTCTCCACTGTAACCATCACCCTGGCCACTATAAACATCTTCCGCATGGCTGCTCTGTTCAGGCTCGTAACCACCGCCGCCGCCGGGTGCTTCACTGCTCTGGCCTGATTCGTAACCACCTCCTCCACTGTAACCGCCTTCAGGAGGCGCTACCTCCTTCTCCACCGGAAGAACTAATGCCACAGGGTTAGTTCCTCTCCTTTCAGACCCTTTTAACCAACTCACCCACTTAGAGGTATCATCTACAGGCCTCAGATACCACAAAATGTTTGATATTGACTTAGTCCACAATGCATGCACACCCACTGTGTGCACTTCAGGATTAAGCCCGAAACATTCTGTCAACCAGTCCTTCACCTGCTCAATTGTCCATGTTCTAGGAGCAGTCATATTCATCTCTACAGATTTGAACTCACTCAGATTAACTCCCATTTCATCTGATCGGACACTACCCACACCATAATAAAATACTATCTTCACTACATCTGTCATCTTTGCTCACCTAAAAAAAAATCCGTCTGCGTCAACTACTAATACCAGCCCACATTAATACACTAACACTAAAACCAGCCTACATTAACCTACACAGTTAACACTAATATGCAAATATTAGGGTTTGCCCTTGTAGCGTGAGCAGCCTCTCCAACAGCAGTAGCACGAACAGCACGCAGCAGCTCAGCACCACCACCAATCCACAGCAGCAGCTCAGCCCATTACACCACCATCAACCTCCACCACTTCATCACCATTGCTGCTAAACAACACCACCAAACGCCTCCAAACCCTAACCCATCTGTAGATCGGGCTTCCCTCAACTAATACCAGCAAAATGGTGAAGTTTTATTGGCTAAATCAGTGGGGATCTGAGAAAAACGGAGTTTTTGGAGCTCTTTTCGTGTGCAGCCGACGAACAGGCAGAGGAAGAAGAAAAGAGGAAGGAAGAAGAGAGAGAACAGGGCGTCGCGAGGAGCGTCCCCGGGCGGCAAGAAAAGCCATGCACAGTCGGCCCACAGCCGACCGATCGGTCTGCTGCTGACCGATAGGGGCTGGAGCCTGACCCCGCCTGCCACGCACCCTGCAGTCAGCCGGTAGTTGGCCGATTGGCCCGCACCTGTCCGATCGGTCGGCTGCTGGCCGACCGGGTCACACTTTTCAAATTTTAAAAAAACGCACGCTATTCCTGCACTTAAATAAAAAATTCGTGTTATTTAAAAAAAAATCGCTGGTGGTGGATAGGGCCCAATCGCTTACCGGCGAACACTTCCCTCGCGGTAAGATAAGTTCAGCTTACCAGCCCCAAATCGACGATCCAGGTAGCCCCATCCAAAGATCCAACGGCTGTAAACGCACCCGACGGAGGAAGCCTCACCTGGCTGGGTACTCAACAAGCTTAATTCTTGTAAACAATATGCAAAATGCTTATCATTTCGTGCATTTAATTTCCGTAGCAACACCAACATCGTGGGGCACAATCTAATGTATTTAATGCGAGTTGTTGGATTTTCCGTAACAGTAAATACATTAAGTTACATACAAGTTACAAATTTTGAAACTTACCTTCAGGATATGTATTTTTTTCTTTTTATATGGGTCACAAATATACATATTTAAGTTTCAAACTTCATACAGACATACATTCATTCATCCATTCATTCTGCACGTGCAGTTTTTTTTCGAATTTTTCCACATTTTAGAAATATGATTTCTATATGTCATAAAAATAAAACATATTTTATTGCGGGCCCCATTTTCCCTCGCATGCGAACCAACATTCACCACATGTTCAAGGGCTCATTTGATTGCAGGGTATCCCGAGGAGATCCCCAGGTTTTCCATGTCCGGTGAAACCTTGTGCCGGATTGCCTCGGGCGAGCCCACCTGGCTATTCGGGTGTTGACGGGGGATGGACCCTGGCCTTTCGACGTTCGAAAAAAATCCCCGGGAGAACCATCCGCTAGTTCTTATGTGGGAAACAAAATCCTCGAGGCGCTCACATGCTCTCTCTATCTCTCTCGTGATAGAAAGGCGGCGGTGCTGGGTGCGACACCTCCAGCTCACGACCTTTCGCAGGTGACCGTCCCCTATATGTCAGTCCTTCTCCCTTTTCCCCCTCTCCGGCATGTACCCTCTACGACATTCGTTCTTCTACTGACCAACAAAATTTTCTCCACCTCGACCACATGTCCCCTCCGGCGACGAGGGCGCTCGGAGGTGGCATTCGTCTTTCTTCTCCTTTGACTAAGGTTGGCTGATAATCATTTCCCCCACCTTGGGTTTTTGTATAGTTCATGCCTTATTCAGCTGGTCATCCCCATGCTGATGAGTTGCTTCTCTAGATCTTGGAGGTTGCCGAACGGAGTCACACCATGCATCACCTCCTTTTATTCCTCTATACTAGATATATCCATTTTTTGTTTTCTCGAATTAAGGTTTTTTGTAGGTTACTGTCTGGAGATGCATGTTCCCATCTACTAGTTGAAATTGTAGTTTCCATTCTTTAATAGTATATGATTAAACGACCTCTCCCGCCCCTGAGGGTGATTCCAAGGGCGATCCCAAACTCCACCTCTATTCTACCGATCCCACGAGCGAATCTCTAAGATACAAGGAAGATCCTTTGGTCCCACAGTTATTGATCACTCTAGCTAAGAAATCAGCAAACAATCCCTTGTCCCACGCCCAAAATCTCCTCCCTGATGAGTTCAAGGGAAGGTTGCACGATATCCTCAAGAAATCCCAAAATCCACGCAAGTCACTATCCAATATCCGGGCAAAATTCAAAATATGTTGAACCCATATAGAGATCCCACTCCCCTCCCCTGGCCCACGCTCTCCTACCAATCCATGATCCCCTTCCACGACAACCGATCATCACTCCGCCTTATCCACATGATACAAACGCTCTAACCCTGGCTATTTCTCATATCTCGCCTCCGCCCGCTGACAAGGGTTTAACTTGTCAATGCCTACAGATTGTAGACTAAGGTTTCACGGAAAGTAGAGGGCAAGTAGATCTCGAAGGTTCAGCTGAAAAGGTGCTCGACTATGAAAACTAGGGTTTGTGTTGACAATGATTTCGATCCCTTCTTTCTCCCTCGGCTCCCCCTTATATAGGAGGTGGAGCCGAGGCTTTCGTATCGTATAAGTTACAAAGTCCGTGAGACTATTTGAGTTATTATTACAAGACTCTCTATTCCTAATCTATCTCTATCTTCCATATCGATATTTATTGGGCTTCCGGACTTCATAAGCTTCAGGTCGTGGGCCTTCAGTTATCCTCGGGTACCTTATTCGGCATGCCCATTCGGGATGCCTATGTTAGTAGCCCCCGAGATTTTGCTTGAATCGTATAGTTGAGTAAAATCTCCGTCGTAAAGTCAATCCACAAATTCTTCGGATTGTCATAACACTTTACCCAAGGTATATATATTTTGTGCAGGGATAATGGTAAATGGGTCTGGTTCATCTGACGGATCAGGTACCAGTTAACTGCTCTCGTGGCAAACCCGCAAAAACCTACTTCAAGGTCAAGTCCCTGGACTTGACCTCGGGATACTGGCGTAATTCGACATGTGCCGCTTAAGGACTTACCATGAACTGAATTTCAGTCAGCTTTTATCGGATACCTAACGCGTCCGCTAGGATTTTTGTTCGTATCTGTTGATACGGATAAAGTAGCAGAGCGCATTCGGGTGCGATACCACGCCACACAGGGCGGATCCTGGGGACTTACCTTCGTCAAGTATTACGGCATCCAGAGTTTTTACCGCGGCGGACGCGCTCTGAGAATATATTGTCGAGTGCCTTTATCGGCTGTTGGAATTGCCAATTTCTTCGAGTCATTAAATGATAATATTTTGATCTCCCGATGGGAGTACATGACGAGTTACATGTAACTCGAAGATATAACGACGATAATTCTTCGCCTTGTATTTTTTGTCTTGTCATCCTCTCTCTTCTTCTCCTTCTCATATTTCATCGGGTGCGGGACCAGCGCTCCCGATGGGAGTAGCCCCCGAGGCTACAGCCGAGTGCTTGCACTTGGGTGTAGGCTCAACTTCTATTATCCATCCACTCTATATTTTTAAGTCAAACTTGCTGATCCCTTTCTTTCTTTATTTCATCGGGTGCGCGACTAGCGCTCCCGATGGGAGTAGCCCCCGAGGCTACAGTCAAGTGTTTGCACTTGGCTGTAGGCTCAACTTTTGTTATTTTTGACCAACTCTATATTTTTGCCTTCCGCATTACCCTCTTATCAGAAGTATAGACAATACTTCTGATAAGAGTAGCCCCCGAACATATGGACAGATGCTTGCATTTGATCATAGGCTCCCGATATTTCTCTCTTTAAATACCCGATATTTTCTTTGCCGCTATATTTTCTTAAAGTATTCGAAACTTTCTTTAATGACGTTGTTGCTGACGCTGGCCATGATACCCGCCTTGGAAAGCCACGACTTATGTCACCTAACGCCTCACTGGGTCGTGGGTCCAAAGTTCTGCGTCATCGACACGTCGCGCAAGTGGGGGGCACACGTCCTCCGTAATCTCTAGCACGCGCGCAGTAACTCCCGTCCGGTAAGTTCAGACTGATAAGACTAGTTTACCCCTTGGGACACGTGTAAGGCTAGAAACACTTCCCCTTTTCATCCAACGGCACGGCGGATCGGCATCTCACTATAAAGTCACTGTGTCATCCTCATTCCTCCCCTTCGCCGCGCCGCACATCTGCTTTCTCTCTCTCGCTCTGCGCCATTGCCATCCCTCAATCTCATTGCGCTCTTGCTTCCTTTCATCTTACTCTTCCACCAAAGCGCTCCCCATGCCTCCGCGCACGAAGCTGCTGAAGAACAAGGCTCCGGGCACTGACGCTCGATGGAGAAGGCTCGGGTCTCTGGTTGGGAGCGGTCCAAGATCTCCGCCCAGGACCAGAAGATCCTGAAGAAGCTAGGCCTGCTGAAGAAGCAGGAATCACTGAAGTTTCCCGGGGACGAAAGCTTCCCTCAGCCTCCTATTGGATTCCGGCTAACATTCATCGATTTCCTCATCCGCGGTCTTTGCACTCCTATCCATGAATTTCTTCATGGTCTTCTATTCATCTACCGGATCCAGCTGCATCAGCTGACCCCGAACTCTCCTCCATATTTCTATTTTCATTACTCTTTGCGAGTGTTTCCTCGGCATCCATCCCCATTGGGGCCTGTGGAAACGCATTTTTTATCTCTGGCGCAACAACTCGAGGAATGTCGTCTACAATGTAGGCGGTGTTTGCATCTGCGTTCGCCCCGACGTTGATTATTTTGACGTTAAATTCCCTGAATCTGTCGAAGGTTGGCGCAAGAGATGGCTATATATCCAGGACGAGTGTACCCTCTCCTAGGAGTATGGTATCGCGCCGTTCGAAGCTGCCGAAGAAATTCAAAGGCGCAAATCTTGGGACACAGAGGCCACTGCCGAAGAAAAGACGGCCACTGAAGCCCTGATGAACCGCATCCATCAACTCTGAATGGATCGTAGCGAACAAGAGGGGGGGGGGTGAATGGGCGCTACGTCAAGTTTTAGTTTTTTTCAATTTTTAGTGCAACGGAAGATAAAGGTGATAGCTTTAGCGATGGGGTGATCCTACAATGATCCTAGACGAGTACAACAAGCAAAGGAACAACACAAGGTAGTAAGAGTAAGGAGCGGGACAACCGGAGGGCGCGGAGACGAGACGAGGTTTGTTGTCGTAGTTCCTCCCACAAAAGGAAGTACGTCTGCGTTGAGGAGGTGCTAGCCTCACACTAGAGGCTAGATGGCCACACCACGAAGGAAGGCCTCACCTTCTTCCTCGAGAGAGCTCCACAAAGGTGCTCCCCTTCTCCACTAAGGCACCGGTCGAGGCGGTGATTCCTTCACAAGGTTGGGGCGAGCTCCACACCACAAGGAGGCTCCCAACAACCCATGGGGCTAGTACAACACCAAGATAGCCTCCATGGATGCACTTCTTCCAAGATTCCACAATAGGAACTCTACCACCAAGATCCACTAAGGACTACCACGAATTGGTGAAATTTCTCTCGGTAGAACGATAGATGGGGTCTCCTCCACCACTCCTCAAAGTATCAGCAAGATTGATTGGGTAGGGAGGGAGATCCTCTAGGTTTGAGCTCAGCAACAATGGAGGAGAGGGAGAGAGAAGAGCTAAAAACGAGTTGGGGAAGAAGGGGCCTTTATATAGGTCCCTCCAAGTCCAACCGTTATGTGCAGTTTCTGCCTAAGCGGTACTACCGCTTCTGGAAGTGGTACTACCGCTCGGATTCGAAATCCCCAGAACTTGTCCACGTGGAAGCATAGCGGTACTACCGCTTGCGGTACCGCTCGAGGTACCGTAATGGCCTCCAAAGCTTACTGGATGCCAATCGGTACCAAGGCGGTACCGAGAGCTGTAACTTAAGTTACGGTACCTAAGCGGTACCAGGCGGTACTACCGCTCGGAGCGGTACTACCGCTCAAGGTACCGTAAAGGTACCGTAACATGTTCTGTGGGACATTTTCAGTGCAATCTCCAGAGCGGTACTGCAGAGTGGTACCAGTAGGGTAGCGGTACTACCGCTCCTGGTACCGGTAGTACCGGCTTGGCTGAAACTGCTTTTTCCTCATTTCCTCTCCTACCATGTCACCTCGCGACACACACACAAAACCAGAAAACCTAAGATCTACGCTTCAGTCTTCCGATCATAGTATGTTCAGCGAGGGCACCGTACATCTGCAAATCCATCAAAGATAATCTTTGTGCACGGTTAGAATTATTCAAGTGTTGTCATCAAACACACAAAATACGGGATATAGATCTCGCTCTTTCAATCTCCCCCTTTTTGGTGTTTGATGACAACACAAGAATTTGCAACATAGCATATGATATTATGATAAGGCTCTTGATTTGTAAGAAGTAGATGGAGCTCCCCCTAGATGCGTGCATATTTGAAATATGCATTTGTATACAAATGCATGCATCCTAGAGAGAAACTCCCCCTAGATTCTACAAACCTAGCACAAGTGCTAAGGAGAACATATGACAAGATCATATAGCACAAGCACACTATGGAGGCAAGAATAGTGCATATAGTAGAGTTTGGGTGAAACTTTTCATACCTTTGCCTTGAGAAAACCCAAACTCATAATAATGAGAGCCTCCATAGGATTGATGTAGCCAATCAAAGGATAAATAGTGAAGACCATTAAGCTACGAACGATTAAGTCTTAATACAAACCGGGGGATCGGGAGATCCACAAATAGTAGAATAGCGAGCACGAATAAGTTCAAAGTTCCGAATAACTAGGGAAAGATATGATGCCAAGGCCGAAAGAACCAAAGAGAAGCACCAAGCCCTTGGCATCCCCATGCAAATTCCCGTCCTAATAGATCAACTTCTCCCCCTTTGGCATCGAGACACCAAAAAGGGAGAAGGAGCATTCTAACGTCCCGAGGTGAATCACTCGTCATCCTCCTCGTCCTCCTTGTCATCCTCCTCGTCCCCGTCCTCGTCCTCTTCCTCGTCCTCTTCCTCTTCGTCTTCAACTTGGCCTTTACCATGAGGTGGTGGAGAGGGACGAACCATGTGCTCGGGGATGGAGTCCTCGGAGCTCGACCAAGCAAGCTTGGACTTCCACTCACCGGGAGGGGTGATGTTGTCCTCAGAGCCCTCAGAGATAGGAAGCTGCATATGCCTCATCATTGCCTTTTGGCGTTGGCGAATCTCCTTGTTGTCATGGTGGGCTTGGTACATCCTATCTTGGAGATCCTCCTTGAAGCAAAAGGACTTCTTGAGGCGAGCGGTGAGCTTGGCGAAGAGGCCTTTGGTCTTAATGGAGTTAGGCACAAAGTCGGAGTCATCACTATCGGCTTCTTCTTCCTCGATATCCTTGGGTGCGTTCTTGCCAAACCTTGGGAGATCATGTTTCTTCTCCTTGGGGCTCCTCTCCTTGTGGATAGTGAGGGGGCGGCATTGCTCCATGAGGTCCCAATGACCCGTTTGATTCCATTTGTGGCAAATGAGCTTCATGATGTATGGAGCATATTGGGGAAGCTTCCGGAGGAAAGCACAATCTTGCATCTCATGCCATATGTAGTCCATGATATCCAATTGTTTGCCGCTTCCCCTCATCTCATCAGTGCGCACAAGGAGATTGACGAGAAAACCATGCACTTCATCATGATTTGTGTCCTTGGGATTGATGGTGCTGCGGTAGATGTGGTTCATGATGTCATAGACCGGAAGAAGGTTGTAGGCGCTTCCACATAACATCCTCCCGGGAATATAGAGATTGGCCATCTTCTCCTTGGCCATCGGCTTGGGTTGAAGGTGAATCCGGTAGAAGTTGGATTCATCGTCGGGAAGATCATAGCCAATGCCCCTAGCAAATTCCTCCCATGTGGCCTCCATCAAGAACTCCTTGGCCATCCACTTTAACGTGCGGAAGCCGTCTTCATCCTCAAGAAACACAACTGTTGCATAGAACTGGCATATCACTTCCTTGGAGAAGTTGTGGGAGAAAGTCATCAATGGAATCAGCCCTTGCTCTTCGCAAATCTCGAGTGCTTCCCCAAAGTATCCGGGCTTGGATTGAAGCTTCTCCATGTTGATGGAGTATTTCGGGCAACACTTGAACTCCTTTGCCCCATAGATGTCATTGTAGATCCTCTCTTGATCAATGTGGTGGAAGTGATTATTGGGACACTGACGAGCATTTCTTGGCAACAAGTATGGATTGACCCCTCGTAGTCGCAAGAATTGATCCTTTTTGAGAGAAGCCATAGACTTTAGAGGACCTTGGGCTGCCCTTTTAGCTGCTGCAGCCTCCCTTTGGCGCTTAGTGGTCCTTGTTGGTACGATCTCATCTTGCTCTTCTTCTTCTCGAGGACGACGAGAAGGAGGCTTGACCTTGGCACCACAATGGGGCTTGGAAGGACCTGTGAATTGCATAGGTTTGGGAGGGAATAAGGGATAAGTGCACAAGCCATGGAGTTAAAGATCAAAGAGGACACTAACAAGCAACATTGGTGACTTTAGATAGAGCGGTAGTACCGCATTACAATCCGGTAGTGCCGCTTTGACCGGTAGTACCGCCCGAGGACGAGCGGTACTACCGCTTAAGCTCCGCACAGCCAAATCAAGATCGGGTTCATGGTAAAAATCGATCTAGAGTCACACATTGTTGCTAGCTAGTATCCCTGGACATGAATAGCTTCCAAGAATGCTTCTCCATCACAAAACTCCAACAAACCCTAGAATATGCATCTAGGGAGTTCAACACACCCTAGAGAGAGAATTTAGGGTTCATACCGGAGGACATGGTGGAGAAGGGGTTGGGGAAGCTTCTCCACGGAGGAGATTTGGCCGGCGGCGGCTTGAAAAGGAGATCGGGGCCGATCTCCTCGAGGTTTTTGAGCTTGGAGGAGCTTTTGACTTGAGGTGGAAGAGGAGTTGTGGTGATTTGGGGTAAACCCGACCCCAACCGGTACCTCTTGTCAAAAGATGCAAGCGGTAGTACCGCTCCTAAAAGCGGTAGTACCGCTTACCGGTGGCCCGGTACTTAGAGCGGTAGTACCGTTCTGGGGATAATTGTTCAGTTTCGTCAGAGAACTGCCCCAGAGCGGTAGTACCGGCCCAAGAAGCGGTAGTACCGTCCTCCAAATTCAAAAACCTCAGATTTTGGTGTAGACTTGTGCTTTTAGACTGAGTTGGCTCAAGAGGTGGATGATGGCTTGGGATTAGATTACGGAACTGTTAAGGTACTACCCAACCAAGCTTGCAAGAATCAAAACATTAAAAGCCAAGCTTGGGTGAATCTCCCATGAAGATCATGAAGTAAAGAAGAACAAGGAAACAAAGAAAAGAAATCAAGAGAAACAAAAAGCTCCTCAAGGAGGTGGTTGGTGGCCAAAGCCACCGTGTAAGAGTTTAGTAGTGTGAGGTCGCGTAGATGTATCTAGGACTCACGGCTACAACTCAACATGAAGCTCATTAGTCACTTAATTGACGAATAGCATATGCTTTGGATTTCTTTATGCATTGTGGGGGGAGGGATAGCTCAATAAGTTTAAACCGCACTCCCCCTATATTCATGCGTGCTCTACATCTAGACATGTAGTACAAAAGTAGTATTATCCACTCTTGACACGACGTCCGGATGAGAAGCACAAGGGTAGAGAGGCAAACCTTGACGACGGTCGGTAGAGAGTGAGTCCATTGGCTTGTCGGTCTCATTGAAACTTCTTTATGAGCTTGGGGTTTCTATACCGTTGGACCCCTTCATATCTTGCTCTTGAGTATATCTTGATGTACTTTGCTTGAGTCATGAAGGAGTCTTGACGCATTAGGACCCCGGCGAGAATGGACCAATAGAATCGATTCTTGTGTGGTCCCTTGATCTTCATTATGGTTTAGGTCCTCGCCTTGACCCTCATAGTTGTTGATGCCGAACTTGAAGTTGTGGACGAGGTGATCTTTCACTTGGTTGTTCAATGAAGAAGCTCGGCCTTGTGGTGTAGATGGCTCCATATAGATGGAACTTCGTCCTTCCCCGGAACTCGTAGAAGGTAGCTTTTGAGGTTGGCGAGTGCCAACACCCATCCTTCCTACGGTAACCGGGGGAATTGCATCTCCTTTCTCACAAGAAGCACTTTGCCCCCTCCAAGGAACTATCATCGTCATCAAAAGAGTCTCATCACACAAACCACAAACACACAATAGACTCACACTCCATCATCATGCTTGAGTGTCTCCAACTAAGGTTTGTCTCTCACTTCCGGCAACCCCAAGAAGTTGGGAAGAGTATGGCAAGGAGTATAAAATGGATTCCTTCTTTGCCAATGAAGATATCCAAAATCTTGAGCACCAACTCCATTCCATTGTTGCTTCTTCTTGCAAGGATCATGGCATAGAGTTTGCGTTGAACTTGATCTTGTGAGAGTCTTCATTCATTATCTCCAACGCAATTCTACAAAACACGATCTCTACACAAAGAAGCATTTTCTATTAGTCCTAGACCGTGGCCTCTTGAAGAGACTAGCTCCGCAAGAGAACCACTACATGTTCATGATAGTAGGTACAAAGACCCAAGCATGTAAAACAATGAACGGAAAGAATATTGTAAACAAGGGTCTTGACAAGGCCGGGTGTTGCCACCACCTTGTCAAAGCCCAATACCTTTAAGCTTGCTTGCGTTGTCGTCATGAGAGAGATAGAGATAGGTGAATAGATGACGACAACAAGTTCCTTGCTTCCGGACATAAGACTTGTGGCTTCAAAGTTAACCACCCAATAAGCATCTCCGAAAGCAAGGATCTTCGTGGATCAAGAGTTGGAGATAGGAGCCCATTTTACAATGGGCCCTATCATCACATTCTTCTTTTCATTGATCCTTCTTTCTCTCTCGATCTTCTTTGGCATGATTGCCACTTCTCCTTCATTGCATAAGTCCCCATAGGCTTCAATAACTCCTTCCAAGAATTGGACTTGAACTTGGAGACTCTCAATCTCGGACTTCAAGTGGTTAACTTCATCTTCCTTTTTCTTGGTAAAGGTTGTTACATCCTCACGTGACCATTCTTGATTTTCTTCAAGATAACCCTTATTTGCCTTGAGCTTGTCCACCAAATTGGTGGAGGAGATCTTGATGTTGTCGTTGTTGGAGGAAAGCTTGGAGAGCCCTTTGGAGAAAGATTTACACCCGCTCTTGCGAACGAGCATTCCATCATTTTCGTCCCTTCTCTCAAAGATACATTCCGCAACAAGGTGCCTTTTGTCACCACAATTTTAGCAAGATGATCTCTTCCTTTTCTCTTCCTTTGGACTGGTGGGAGAGTAACTTCTTAACTTTGAGCTCCATGTCTTGTTCCCACTCCAAAAGCTCTTGGTGGCAAGGGCCAAGTGTTCATGATACTTTGCCTTGAGGTCATCCGGACTCCACTCGATGGGATCCTCATCACTCTCACTAGCCTCATGCACCTTCATATCTTCAACGCAAGATTGGGCTTACGGACGTTGTGAGCACGAGCAACAAGATCTTCCGCATTCTTCTAGGAGATGTCCAAAGCAATGACTTCACTAAGGACTTCATCGGATGTCATAGCACGGAAGGAGGCATTTTGGCGGATGGCCATCAACTTCACTTCCTCATAAGGAAGAAGAGCATTATAGAACTTTCGCTTGACCCAAGAGTCATCCACCAATGTTGCTCCAAGATCTTGCAATTTCACGGCGAGAGCGATAAGGCGCCGGTACATCTCTTCGGGTGATTCTCCTTCATTCATTACAAAGTTGTCCGCCATATTGTTCACTTCATCGAAACGAGAGCTTTGTATGCTCGCATTTTCGAGGAAGAGCTTGTCGAGTTTATTCCATGCTTCCTTGGCGGTCTTGAGCGAGCGGATATGAGCGTGGTCCTTGGGTGTGACAACCATGTGAATCATGTTGATGGCGATGGCGTTGAGTTGATCATCCATGACCTCTTTTCTTGTCAAGTTCTTTGGGTCTTTTGGTGAATAACCTTCCTCAATGATGCGCCAAAGTTCGGTAGACGCGCTGCATACATAAGATTTCATCAACAATTGCCAATTTTCAAAGGTATTGAAATCGAGTAGCGGTGGTGAGCCATGAGTCAAGATACGAGGCATGGGTATTGGGACATTTAGGTAGTAATCACTTGGTGGGGGCACCGCATGATAACCTCCTAATTGTCCCTCAACCGGTGATTCGTCCTTCCCTTTTGATGAAGTGCAAATGTCCTCAAGTTCCTCTTCTCGAGATGGTTTTGTTGATTGCGCGACAAAATCAACAAGAGGAGGAGTGTTGACTTGTAGTGGAGGAACATCGACACTAGCATTAGGATTTATAATGGGGGTTGATTTGGGAGCAATCAACTCCATCATCATAGCCTTCATTTGAGATACAATGGATGACTCCAATTTCTTGAGGTCATCCAAAGTAGCCGGAGTGTTATCGACTATTGATGGTGGAGGTGATTGCTCACCGGGAAGGAACCCATTCTCTTGTTCGGCCATTTCTTAGGCGGTAAAGCCCGAGCAAGAAAACCTTGCTCTGATACCAATTGAATGGATCGTAGCGAACAAGAGGGGGTGAATGGGCGCTACGTCAAGTTTTAGTCTTTTTCAATTTTTAGTGCAACGGAAGATAAAGGTGATAGCTTTAGCGATGGGGGTGATCCTACAATGATCCTAGACGAGTACAACAAGCAAAGGAACAACACAAGGTAGTAAGAGTAAGGAGCGGGACAACCGGAGGGCGCGGAGACGAGGTTTGTTGTCGCAGTTCCTCCCACAAAAGGAAGTACGTCTGCGTTGAGGAGGTGCTAGCCTCACACAAGAGGCTAGACGGCCACACCACGAAGGAAGGCCTCACCTTCTTCCTCGAGAGAGCTCCACAAAGGTGCTCCCCCTTCTCCACTAAGGCACCGGTCGAGGCGGTGATTCCTTCACAAGGTTGGGGCGAGCTCCACACCACAAGGAGGCTCCCAACAACCCATGGGGCTAGTACAACACCAAGCTAGCCTCCATGGATGCACTTCTTCCAAGATTCCACAATAGGAACTCTACCACCAAGATCCACTAAGGACTACCACGAATTGGTGAAATTTCTCTCGGTAGAATGATAGATCGGGGTCTCCTCCACCACTCCTCAAAGTATCAGCAAGATTGATTGGGTAGGGAGGGAGATCCTCTAGGTTTGAGCTCAGCAACAATGGAGGAGAGGGAGAGAGAAGAGCTAAAAACGAGCTGGGGAAGAAGGGGCCTTTATATAGGTCCCTCCAAATCCAACCGTTATGTGCAGTTTCTGCCTAAGCGGTACTACCGGACGGTACTACCGCTCTGGATTCGAAATCCCCATAGAACTTGTCCACGTGGAAGCATAGCGGTACTACCGCTTGCGGAACTGCTCGAGGTACCGTAATGGCCTCCGAGCTTACTGGATGCCAAGCGGTACCAAGGCGGTACCAGAGCGTGCGCCGTAAAGCTACGGTACCTAAGCTGTACCAGGGCGGTACTACCGCTCTGGAGCGGTACTACCGCTCGAGGTAACGTAAAGGTACCGTAACATGTTCTGTGGGACATTTTCAGTGCAATCTCCAGAGCGGTACTGCAGAGCGGTACCAGGGTAGCGGTACTACCGCTCCTGGTACCGGTAGTACCGGCTTGGCTGAAACTGCTTTTTCCTCTTTTCCTCTCCTACCATGTCACCTCGCGACACACACACAAAACCAGAAAACCTAAGATCTACGCTTCAGTCTTCCGATCATAGTATGTTCAGCGAGGGCACCGTACATCTGCAAATCCATCAAAGATAATCTTTGTGCACGGTTAGAATTACTCAAGTGTTGTCATCAAACACACAAAACACAGGATATAGATCTTGCTCTTTCAAACTCCAAAACACCGACGGAGAAGAACTCTCGGGTGTACAATTAACCACCTACTTCCTTAAAATCCGGGTGCAGCCACTGCAGGCTCAAAAAAACCCTCACTGGATGTACTCAGGAGCCAAAGATGTCGACCGTTTTTCCAAGGATCTTTCTGTGAAGGACTTGGAGAAGCTGATCCGACGTTTTACCTCTTTGAGCAAAAAACATGAAGTTCCTTCATCCTGCCGCGGTGGAGCCATACAATGTTTCTCACGCTCTTCCGGAAGTAAGTGTTTCTTTTGGGTTAAAATCTCCATTTTTATCGGCTTCTGCTGTTTTTTTCTCGTGTTCTCAGTTTCTTGTCTTCACTTTATGCTTTGCAGGACCACCAAATTCTCTCTTCTCTTCCCCCACTCCCTGAAGGTGGATGGGTAGATGGGCGAGTCGTTGTCATCTACGATTCACAAGAATCCTCTCTTCCTGAGAGTGAAGCCGCGGAATCTCAAAAATCCTCGGGTTCCTCCGAAAAAGAAACTGGGTCAGAACAAGCATCTGACTCTGGCCATTCCACCTCTCCTCCCCTTACCACTTCTCCTGGGCGCAAGAGGAAGAGAAGTGATGTGATGCGCGTAGATGTACACGTCCGTTGGGAACCCCAAGAGGAAGGTGTGATGCGCACAACAGCAAGTTTTCCCTCAGAAAGAAACCAAGGTTATCGAACCAGTAGGAGCCAAGAAGCACGTGAAGGTTGTTGGTGGAGGAATGTAGTGCGGCGCACCACCAGTGAAACCGGCGCCAACGTGGAACCTGCACAACACAATCTCACCGGCTTGCTGAAAACAAAGGATTAAACGTATCGAGTGGAAGATGGTGTTTGTTTGCAAAGAACAGTAAAAACAATGATTGCAGTAGAATGTATTCAGATGTAAAAGAATGGACCGGGGTCCACAGTTCACTAGTGGTGTCTCTCCAATAAGATAACTAGCATGCTGGGTGAACAAATTACAGGTGGGCAATTGACAAATAAAGATTCAATACATATCAACGATGATTACTATGAGATTTAATCAGGGCATTACGACTAAGTACATAGACCGCTATCCAGCATGCATCTATGCCTAAATAATCCACCTTCAGGTTATCATCCGAACCCCTTCCAGTATTAAGTTGTAAACAACAGATAATTGCATTAAGTATGGTGTGTAATGTAATCAACACAAATATCCTTAGACAAAGCATCGATGTTTTATCCCTAGTAGCAACACATCCACAACCTTAGAACTTTCTGTCACTGTCCCAGATTAAATGGAGGCATGAACCCACTATCGAGCATAATTACTCCCTCTTGGAGTTACAAGTATCAACTTGGCGAGCCTCTACTAGCAATGGAGAGCATGCAAGAACATAAACAACACATATATGATAGATTGATAATCAACTTGACATAGTATTCTAGATTCATCGGATCCCACCAAACACAACATGTAGCATTACAAATAGATGATCTTGATCATGTTAGGCAGCTCACAAGATCTAAACAATGATAGCACATGCGAAGAAGACAACCAACTAGCTACTGCTATGGATCCATAGTCCAAGGATGAACTACTCACGCATCAATCCGAAGGCGGGCATGATGATGAAGAGCACCTCCGGTGATGATTCCCCTCTTCGGCAGGGTGCCGGAGGCGATCTCCTGAATCCCTCGAGATGGGATTGGCGGCGGCGGCGTCTCTGGAAGGTTTTCCGTATCGTGGCTCTCGGTACAGGGGGTTTCGCGACGAAGGCTACTTGTAGGCGGAAGGGTAGGTCAGGGGGCCGCACGAGGGCCCCACACAACAGGCCGGCGCGGCCAGGGCTTGGGCGCGCCGCCCTATTGTGTCGGCGCCTCGTGGCCCCACTTCCTTTCCCCTCGGTCTTCGGAAGCTTCGTGTAAAAATAGGACCCTGGGCGTTTATTTCGTCCAATTCCGAGAATATTTCCTTACTAGGATTTCGAAACCAAAAACAGCAGAAAACTGGCACTTCGGCATCTTGTTAATAGGTTAGTGCCGGAAAATGTATAATAATGTTGTAAAGTATGTATAAAACATTCAAGTATTGTCATAAAAGTAGCATGGAACATAAGAAATTATAGATACGTTTGAGACGTATCAAGCATCCCCAAGCTTAGTTCCTACTCGCCCTCGAGTAGGTAAACGATAACACAAATAATTTCTGAAGTGACATGCTACCAACATAATCTTGATCAACATTATTGTAAAGCATATGAGATGAATGGAGTGATCTGAACAAAAGATTGCTAACAAAGATAATGACTAAACAAATGAATCATATAGCAAAACTTTTCATGAATAATACTTTCAAACAAGTATCAAAAAGACTTGCATAAGAGCTAACTCATAAGCAATAAATTCAAAGTAGAATGAATTGAAGCAACACAAAGGATGATGAAGTTTCAGCAATTGCTTTCAACTTGTAACATGTATATCTCATGGATATTTGTCAACATAGAGTAATATAACAGGTGCAATAAGTAAACATGTAAGAATCAATGCACACAGTTAACACAAGTGTTTGCTTCTAAGATAGAAAGAAGTGGGTAAACTGACTCAACAATAAAGTAAAAGAATGACCCTTCGCAGAGGGAAGCATGGATTACTATTTTTGTGCTAGAGCTTTTGTTATGAAAACATAGAAACAATTTTGTCAACGGTAGTAATAATTCATATGTGCTATGCATAATACTTCCTACAAGTTGCAAGTATCATGCATAGAGTACTAATAGTGCTCGCACCTTGTCCTAATCAGCTCGGAAAACACGGATTATCATCACATAACATATGCTTCAACCAAGTGTCACAAAGGGGTACCTCTATGCCGCCTGTACAAGTGTCTAAGGAGAAAGCACGCATTGGATTTCTCGCTTTTGATTATTCTCAACTTAGACATCCATACCGGGACAACATAGACAACAGATAATGGACTCCTCTTTTAATGCTTAAGCATTCAACAACAAATAATATTCTCATAAGAGATTGAGGTTGTATGTCCAAACTGAAACTTCCACCATGATACATGGCTTTAGTTAGCGGCCCAATGTTCTTCTCTAACATATGCATACTCAAACCATTTGATCATGAAATCGCACTTACTTCAGACAAGACAAACATGCATAGCATCTCACATGATATCCAACAAAGGTAAAAGTTGATGGCGTCCCCAGAAACATGGTTACCGCTCAACAAGCAACTTATAAGAATTAAGACACATAACTACATATTCATCACCACAATAGTTTTTAAGCTATTTGTCCCATGAGCTATATATTGTAAAGGTAAAGGAATGGAATTTTAAAGGTAGCACTCAAGTAATTTACTTTGGAATGGCAGAAAAATACCACTTAGTAGGTAGATATGGTGGACACAAATGGCATGGGTTTTGGCTCAAGGTGTTTGGATGCACGAGAAGCATTTCCTCTCAGTACAAGGTTTGGGATAGCAAGGTTGTTTGAAGCAAACACAAGTATGAACAGGTACAGCAAAACTTACACAAGAACATATTGCAAGCATTATAAGGCTCTACACTGTCTTCCTTGTTGTTCAAACATTTTACCCGAAAATATCTAGACTTAGAGAGACCAATCATGCAAACCAAATTAAACAAGCTCTACGGTAGTTCTTCATTAATAGATTAAACTACATGATGCAAGAGCTTAAACATGATCTATGAGAGCTCAAACAATTGCCAAGTTATTCCAAACCATATGCAGCATTTTCTGATTCCAACCAAATAGCAATTTAACGAAGCAATTTAGCCTTCGCCATGAACATTAAAGCACAATTAAGAACACAAGTGTTCCATATGAAAAAGCGGAGCGTAATATCTCCAATATAAGGATGATGGGATCCAACTTTATTCAAACCAAAACGAAAATAAAAGCAAACCGACGCTCCAAGTAAAGAACATAAGATGTGATGGAATAAAAATATAGTTTCACTAGAAGTGACCTGATAATCTTGTCGATGAAGAAGGGGATGCCTTGGGCATCCCCAAGCGTAGATGCTTGAGTCTTCTTAAAATATGCAGGGAATGAACCACCGGGGCATCCCCAAGCTTAGACCTTTCACTCTTCTTGATCATAGTATATCATCCTCTTCTCTTGACCCTTGAAAACTTCCTCCACAACAAACTTCAAGCAAACTCATTAGAGGGTTAGTGCATAATTAAAATTCACATATTCAGAGGTGACACAATCATTCTTAACACTTCTGGACATTGCACAAAGCTTCTGAAAGTTAATGGAACAAAGAAACTCATTCAACATAGCAAAAGCGGCAATGCGAAATAAAAGGCAGAATCTGTCAAAAACAGAACAGTCCGTCTGGAGGGGCACTTAACTTGCTCAAACGAAAAAACTCAAAACTAATGAAAGTTGTGTACATATCTGAGGATCACGCTCGTAAATTTTCAGATTTTTTTACAGAGAGCTCTGCGAGAATTCGTGATAGACAGCAATGCTGTTTCTGCGCAGCAATCCAAATATAGCATCAACTTTAACATAGAAACTTTACTTGGCACAAAAACATGATAAGGAGAGGTTGCTACAGTAGTAAACAACTTCCAAGACTCAACCATACAGTAAATAAAATAAAACATGGGTTATCTCCCAAGAAGTGCTTTTCTTTAACGCCTTTCAGCTAGGCGCAGAAAGTGCAAATCAAGTAACATCAAGAGAAGAAGCATCAACATCACTATTTTTCTTACAAACACAACTTGTTGCAGAGGGTACTTTAGATGCTCCATTATCTAAATTTTCTATGGTGGTGCTAGGGGTTTTATCAATTTTAGGCCTATAATAATTCTTTTGTTTAGGCACCTTAGAAGCATACATGAATTTTTGCTCTTTACCCACATAAGCTTTCTCCTTATACTTAAGAGAAGAAAAAGTTGAACCCAAGGTTCCCATAGCTTTTTCAAGTTCACCAATCCTATTGGTTTGATTATCATGGACAACACAAGTTCCTAGGACACTAATTCTTTCATCAATTCCTCCTAAGGATTTATCAAGTTCCCATCAGTTTTATCAAGTAACATTTCCAATTTAGTTTCAATACTTGGAAAAATTTTCTCTATGGTTTCCAATTTTTTCATAACATCCTCAAGAGAGATTTCAATTTTAACTTCATTAACAGGTGGTATTCCAACTAGACTCTCAATGATGCAACTAGCTTCTAAAGCGGGAGTACCTAGGAAATTACCTCCCGAAAGAGTATCAAGAACATACCTATTCCAACTAGATAGGCCAACATAAAAGTTCCTAAGAAGGATAATAGTGGAGTGTTTCTTAATGCACCTATGATGAGCATTACTAATTCTGTACCAAGCATCTTTAAAACTTTCTCCACCTTGTTGCTTAAAAGAACGAACTTCAACTTCAGGATTACTCATTATAACAGTAATAAAAGTAACTAAGCAAATAGAATAAAGACAAGTAACTAATTTTTTTGTGTTTTGATATAGAGCTAATAAATAAGACAATAAGTAAAGTAACTATTTTTTTGTGTTTTTAATATGTAGCAAACAAGACAGTAAATAAAATAAAGTAAAGCAAGACAAAAACAAAGTAAAGAGATTGGATGTGGAGACTCCCCTTGCAGCGTGTCTTGATCTCCGGCGCCAGAAAAAGAGCTTGATGCGCGTAGATGTACACGTCCGTTGGGAACCCCAAGAGGAAGGTGTGATGCGCACAGGCAAGTTTTCCCTCAGAAAGAAACCAAGGTTATCGAACCAGTAGGAGCCAAGAAGCACATGAAGGTTGTTGGTGGAAGAATGTAGTGCGGCGCAACACCAGTGAAACCGGCGCCAACGTGGAACCTGCACAACACAATGAAGATACTTTGCCCCAACGTAACAGTGAGGTTGTCAATCTCACCGGCTTGCTGAAAACAAAGGATTAAACGTATCGAGTGGAAGATGGTGTTTGTTTGCAAAGAACAGTAAAAACAATGATTGCAGTAGAATGTATTTAGATGTAAAAGAATGGACCGGGGTCCACAGTTCACTAGTGGTGTCTCTCCAATAAGATAACTAGCATGTTGGGTGAACAAATTACAGGTGGGCAATTGACAAATAAAGATTCAATACATATCAACGATGATTACTATGGGATTTAATCAGGGCATTACGACTAAGTACATAGACCGCTATCTAGCATGCATCTATGCCTAAATAATCCACCTTCAGGTTATCATCCGAACCCCTTCCAGTATTAAGTTGTAAACAACAGATAATTGCATTAAGTATGGTGCGTAATGTAATCAACACAAATATCCTTAGACAAAGCATCGATGTTTTATCCCTAGTAGCAACAACACATCCACAACCTTAGAACTTTCTGTCCTAGATTAAATGGAGGCATGAACCCACTATCGAGCATAATTACTCCCTCTTGGAGTTACAAGTATCAACTTGGAGAGCCTCTACTAGCAACGGAGAGCATGCAAGAACATAAACAACACATATATGATAGATTGATAATCAACTTGACATAGTATTCTAGATTCATCGGATCCCACCAAACACAACATGTAGCATTACAAATAGATGATCTTGATCATGTTAGGCAGCTCACAAGATCTAAACAATGATAGCACATGCGGAGAAGACAACCAACTAGCTACTGCTATGGACCCATAGTCCAAGGATGAACTACTCACGCATCAATCCGGAGGCGGGCATGATGATGTAGAGCCCCTCCGGTGATGATTCCCCTCTCCGGCAGGGTGCCGGAGGCGATCTCCTGAATCCCCCGAGATGGGATTGGCGGCGGCGGCGTCTCTGGAAGGTTTTCCGTATCGTGGCTCTCGGTACGGGGGTTTCGCGACGAAGGCTATTTGTAGGCGGAAGGGTAGGTCAGGGGGCCACACGAGGGCCCCACACAACAGGCCGGCGCGGCCGGGGCTTGGACCGCGCCGCCCTATTGTGTCGGTGCCTCGTGGCCCCACTTCCTTTCCCTCGGTCTTCTGGAAGCTTCGTGTAAAAATAGGACCCTGGGCGTTGATTTCGTCCAATTCCGAGAATATTTCCTTACTAGGATTTCTGAAACCAAAAACAGCAGAAAACAACAACTGGCACTTCGGCATCTTGTTAATAGGTTAGTGCCGGAAAATGTATAATAATGCTGTAAAGTATGTATAAAACATTCAAGTATTGTCATAAAAGTAGCATGGAACATAAGAAATTATAGATACGTTTGAGACGATTACGGCGCCTCCAAACCTACTGAACCGACTGGCGAGGAAACTTCGCCGGAGGACGAGGGTGCCTTCGACCCCTTCGATGATGCTGGCGCTGTTAGCTCGTGAGTTACTTTGTTATTTTCCTTTGCCTATCTCCTTTCTTCTTCTTCGGTAATCTCACATTTTTTCTTGCTGCTATATTGACAGATCCGAGGAAAGAGCAGAGGAGGAAGAACTCGCAATTCATGGCACGACTCCTACGAGTACGTCCAATACCATGGTTCTTTCTGAAGAACACCGCACTGCCGCGGAAACTTTGCCTCCCCCACAGCAAAACACGGAAGCGTCAGCTCCTGTGCCCAGCCCCCGAGCACCTTTGCCGAAGAAAGCAAAAATCGGGGCTGGGAGTACTCAAGTGATTGTCACTGGGAGTTCTTCGACTCCTCTTATGGATGATGTGAGTTACCTTTGTCCTATGTTTTGCTTGTCGAGTTTTCCCTTTATGCCTATGTTGGACCATCCGTGTCGAGTTTTATTTCCCTGACTATATTGTTTCTATCTTGTTGTTTTTGACAGCCCATAATGAAGGATCTCATCAGCCTGGGCTCCCAATTTATTGGGTTCCGTGATGAAGCTGAATCTTTGAGAGGTAAAACTACATTGTTCCTAATATTACTTTATATTTTTGCTAGATGAATGTTCCCCTTCTAATGGTTATCCTTTGCCTTCTGATTTGCTCTTTTCTTAAGCGCTCCGCCGAGCCGAAGAACGTGCTGATGCGCTGGAAGCCAAGCTTAAGTCCAGCGAGACGGCTAGCAAGAAAGCCGAAAAAGAAGCCGCAGCTGTCGAGGGTCTCCGCCAAAGACACCAAACTGCTGAGGATGCTTTAAGCGAGAAAGAGGCCCAGCAAATCGAGCACGAAAACGCCATAGTGGAGCTTTTCGACACGCATAACCGAAGATTCACTAATAAGCTTTTACTTCACCTGTCTATTGTTTTTTTCTTGATTTGCTTGTCTCTGATGTTAATGAACTCGTGTTTTGCTCCAGCAGGACGGATGGGTGAAGAATATACCTTGCACGAAAAGACCGAGGATCATCTTCTCGACACTCTCTCAATTCTTGAGCTGAATGGCGACTTGGCACGCACCGACATTTCCAATGCTCGGACCGCGTTCAAGCGCCTCTTTCCCCATTTCTTCCCCAAGGAGACGCAGCCAGAGATTTTCTCTGAGCTCGTCCAACGTTTCCTGGCTAAGGAAGATCCTGCCTTGGCCCATCGTCAGGATATCCTGAAGATTGGAGTCGAAGGAACCATCGCCCTGGTCGCTGCCAGCGGACAGGACGTCGACTGGGTGAAGGCTGGCAATCCCAAAGGACTGAACAAGGAGAAGTGGAAGGCTCTGGTGACAGACGACAAGCCTCCCTCGAAGAAAATCATCGCCTATCTGAACCCGAAGTCTACTGCTTCCGCTAGTACTGCCAGGACGGAGGTCAAATAGACCAACCTGTGTCTATTTTTTCTTTCCTTTTGTAGTTGTCGCTTTCTTTTGCTTATTTGCGACAGTTAACATAGGCTCACTAGGAGTCGCCTTTTATAAGGACCCTCTATATGTAAATGTCTTGACTATTAATGAAAAAGTGTTCCCTGCCGAATGATTGATGTCGATACTTCTTTCTTCCAGTTGGTGTTTGATAACCATACCGAGGCTGCCGAACCTTCCAACGCTTCACCCGCCGCGTCTCATTCTGCTAGAGCTCCTGCCGGCGTTTTATTAGATGATTCTTCGTGTGCTGATTCAATCCATCAAGAGCTAGCCGATCTTCGACAGCAGCTCCAAGCTATGAAGAAACAAGTTGTGATTGTTATGGGCCAGTCTCGCAAATCTTCGGATCGTGAACAAGCTGCGCTTCAACAAGCACAGGAGGCTCTGAAATTGAAAGAATCTGCTGCTGCCGCTGCCTTGCGGGCTACTAAAAGCGAGGATTATATGCTTGACCTCATGACTGACGCAAGTCAGGATATGGCGGGTATGTTACACTTTCTTCCTTCTTTTCCTTGAAATTCTCCATATCCCTTCTCACAGTGTTGTTTCCTCTGTTGAATATAGGTTCGTTTCTAGACGCTGTCACCGAAGAACAACGCGTTAATGCGCGAGTCGAGCTTCTTCTTCGACTTGCCAAACAGAACGGCACTGACTTCTGGGAGGACGAAGATCGCACTCGCCGAATCGCTCGGTTCCAGGATTGAGCCGCCCAAGTCCGAGAATTCCGTGATTTCTTCGGCAGTACTCTGGCCATGATATATAACTTTCTATTTCCTCGAAAGCCTCAGCCTGCAAATCTCACTGAGCTAATGAATAAATTCAAAGATGTAGAGAGTAACCACGACTTTATACAGGCGCAGATGGTGGCCGGCGTGAAGTTTGCTCTGATTTGGTTGATGGTCTGCCACTCGAAATTGGACTTCAACAACCTCTTCGACCTTTTTGCCCACAAGACGTCGAAAAGGAGGGTGAACGTTGACAGACACCATTAAGTTGTAGGGATTTCTATTTTCGTGCCCTCAGGTCCTTTGTTGTACTCAGTTTTCCCCAGCTCCTTAGTTTTTCCTCAGTTTTCTCCAAGCCCTTGTCTGAACCGCAGAAGGAGCTCGGACGGAAGGAATCCGTTAAGTTGACCGTTCCGTGCCGACGAGTGGGGTCATGTCGTTTGTGGGGTCGCGTCGTGTGGGACCGCGTCGTGTGGGGCTGGTAGGAAGGGACCATGTGGGACAGGACGAGACCGTGTTTGTGTGGCTGTAGCGTGTGGGGCCGTAGCGTGTGGAGCCGTGTGGGTCCGGGACGGGGGCACGAGTGGTTTCTGTCTCTTTCGCCCAGATTAGCAGTTTTCAATGTACCTTTTTCCTCTCTCTCGCTCGATCTCATTCATATTTGATAGCCCAAATTGGTAGCAAATCTAGAGCAGCTTCTCCTTTTGTTTTTTAACGCCATTCATTTCTTTATGCCTTCGTTTTTACCCAATCAGGTAGGAAATCTAGGGCACAAATCCAGAGAGAAAATATAGGATAAGCTGCATACAGCAACCAACATAGCATAGATATATTCAGGACAGATCCAAAAGTAGTACCGATAGATCCAACATAAGCTACATTTTACATGAAATTAAGCTGCTCTACAGATAGAGCAGTCACATACAGAGAGTGCAGTAGGCACGTTCAACGCCTCCAGGTAGCGCGTGTGACTCGCTTGGAGGTTGCGCAGGTGAATCCCAAGTGCTTTGTGTTTGGCCATGTACGCATGCACGTTCACGGTCCTTCCAACTCTAGCGCCACATCTGCCAATGGATTTAGCATGGTTCACCAGGGAGTTGAAGTCGGTGGCGCGGAGCTTCCTGTTGCAGAAGGGGCACTTGTAAATGCCTCGAGCAAAGGGGCCATCGTAATGGCCGGACTGCAGCCTCCTGAGGACGTGACGAGTCTTGGTGTGGAAGGACTCGTCATCGCTGTCGACGTCGCTGCTCTGCACCTGTCACGTAGCACCAAAGATCGTGCAAAAAACACGGAGTCAATTGCAACGATGATGGAACAAAGAGTGAACAAAAAATCATGCATGATAATATGGGCTCGGAAAAAAGAGGTAGCCTCAGTTACATTGGACACACTTATATCCAGGATTTGAGTAAGTAAACCAAAGATCATGCACAATAAATTTGTACACACCAATTGTTTACTGACCAAACCCTGAATCAATTTATGCCCAAATATTCATCATCATCGGCACAAATCTTAAACAAAAGCAAATCACACACACTAATAACGCAAGATCTAACACAAAAGGATTGAACTAGGAACAGACGAACAGTAATAACGCAAGATCTAACACAAAAGGATTGAACTAGGAACAGACGAACAGTAATAACGCAGATCTAACACAAAAGGATTGAACTAGGAACAGACGAACCCTAATAACGCTAGATCTAACACAAAAGGATTGAAATGAGATAAGAACAAGGGAACAAAGGGTTACCTCCGGCTCGTTGTCGATGATGCTGGTGTCGTAGGGGTTCTCCGGCGCGTCGTATTGCACTGGTTCGTACGGGTCCCAAGCGGGGGCCGGACGGTGGCGGCCCGATGCGCCGGGCTACATTGGAAGCAGCGACAGGGGGCCTGACGGGGGGCGGCGCCGTGCGCCGGCTGCTACGTTGGAAGCAGCGACGGGGCCTGGACGGAGGCGGCGGCGATGTGCCGACAATGGGCATCTCATTCTTCTCCATCGCCGGCGGTTTTCTTCGGGGTTTTTTCTTCGGTTGTGGAGATGATGGGACAGGAGAGGCGGTTGCAGTGAGCCAGTGAGAACGTGCGTCGAGGGAGAGAAAGAGGGGCTCTATAAAGACGAAGGTGGCGTGTACCGCAACACGCGTCCGCTATGCACGGCTGCAGCGTGCACCACAACACGAGTCTAACCCTGGGACGTTTGGTGTACTCAGTTATAACCTCAGGCCTTATACAGAAATTTTATCTGTACTCAGTTTTCCCCTCGAGGACTTAGACCGGCAAGTGCAATATACTCAGTTTTACCCTCAAGTAGCTGGTCAACAGAGAGTCAACAAATGAGATTAACATAGCTAATTGAGTCATTTCATGCGCAAAAAATCCAAAAAAATAAAAACATAGTGGCACCTACTCATGGAGTCTTCCTACGCAACCTGCCACCTAGAAAACCTTAACAAACATATATAAATCAAGTTTTACCACAAATTGCCACTTCTCAGAATCACTAGTGTAGCTATGAAGATGCATGGTTTTCCACTCAAACCCCTTTGCAAAACATCTTTCCCAAAAACATAGTTTGTCTAAATGATGCCATAATTGTCATACTCATGTATATTTGAATTGCAAATAATTTGATGTAGCCCAATATGAATTATATTGTACAAAACACGCATTTTCATTTTGTAATTCTTTTGTTTGAATCCCTTAGTCTATTTACTATTTATGTGCCCTTGGATTCTTAGTACTACTCAGTTTTGCCCTCAAGTACTGTCACAAATGCTCTGAGAAGCCCAAACTTATCCTGATTGGTTGAGCCGTTGTCACACGGATCAACTCCATGAACTGTTGATCCACTGATCTAACGGGCAGTATACCCCTATCCTTCTCTTCGTGGCAACCTCTATCTCTCTCTTCGTGGCCACCCCTCTCTCTCTCTGTCGGTGGAGAGTGCCCACCCCTCTATTTATGTGCAATAACGAGTTTGCCACTTAATATAGTTTGGGATATAGTATTGGTATAAACACGAGGCATACATATTTGCGGATTTCGGTGAATGCATTATTTGTCACCCCTCTAACAATTATCAACTATCTTTAGATGTCCTTTTATTTTAGGGAATATAGTTTTGGATATAGTATTGGAATTTTGAAACGGCCTAAAAGTGGTATAATTTTGGTATGAACATGAGGCATACATATTTGCGGATTTCGGTGATTGCATTATTTGTCACCCCTCTAACAATTATCAACTATCTTTAGCTGTCCTTTTCTTTTAGGGAATATAGTTTGGGATATAGTATTGGTATTTTGAAACGGCCTAAAAGTGGTATAATTTTGGTATAAACATGAGGCATACATATTTGCGGATTTCGGTGATTGCATTATTTGTCACCCCTCTAACAATTATCAACTATCTTTAGCTGTCCTTTTCTTTTAGGGAATATAGTTTGGGATATAGTATTGGTATTTTGAAACGGCCTAAAAGTGGTATAATTTTGGTATAAACATGAGGCATACATATTTGTGGATTTCGGTGATTGCATTATTTGTCACCCCTCTAACAATTATCAACTATCTTTAGTTGTCCTTTTCTTTTAGGGAATATAGTTTGGGATATAGTATTGGTATTTTGAAACGGCCTAAAAGTGGTATAATTTTGGTATAAACATGAGGCATACATATTTGCGGATTTCGGTGATTGCATTATTTGTCACCCCTCTAACAATTATCAACTATCTTTAGCTTTCCTTTTCTTTTAGGGAATATAGTTGGGATATATTATTGTTATTTTGAAACGGCCTAAAAGTGGTATAATTTTGGTATAAACATGAGGCATACATATTTGCGGATTTTGGTGATTGCATTATTTGTCACCCCTCTAACAATTATCAACTATCTTTAGCTTTCCTTTTCTTTTAGGGAATATAGTTGGTAATTTCGGTGAATGCACACACTAACTTTGAAAACAACTACAAGTACATGTAACTGAATAATGGATTTGTAACAAGGTATCTCTTGTAACAACTTCTAGCGCCTGTGAGCAATGATAAGAATCCGATCGTAATTATACAACAAAAGAAACAACCAGCCATCAGATTAGCTTGCTTCTTCAACTCGATCAGCTGCCTTAACTGCTTGTTCATTTTCTTCAGTTCTCCCTTCACTTCCACCAGTCCTGCATTGGGAGCATTAGGCATAATCGGAACGGCTCCTCTCTCCGCCGCATTCTCTACAGCAAGTCCCCCTCCCAAATTGCGCTCCCCAATAGCGCCAATTGATTCCTGCAATTGAAGCCTCTGAACGTACACATCGATCCACTCGAAATGCCTGCATTTCTTCAAGATCTGAAAACAACAACGAGAACCCTAAATCCCAAATTTGAGGGAATAACAAGAAAATCGAGAGAAAACAGAGAAATTGGAGAGAGATCTAACCTTATCCCCCTCTCTATATGGCAAGCTCTCGCATGCAACGAACTCACGTCCATGGTTGCCGTTCTCGTCCGTCTTACAGATCAACCGCTTCAGAGGCTCTTGGCGTGAGTCAGGGGCATCTTGTCAAAGGCACGGGTCCATACTGCGGCCATGAAGAACGGGAGGTCGAAGAGAAACTAGACATCACCCGCCTGCCGGAGAAGGGCTGCCGCTGGCGGAGAAGAAGAACAATGGGGCGCGGGGAAAGAAAGGGAAGCAATGGCACGGGCACGGGCGCGGGGCTGGCTCGAGCTCCCATTTTGCAACAATCACCTGGGTAAGCTGTGGGTCCGGCGTGCTAACGTGGACAAGTTGTGGGTCCCACGATGATCTGGATAAGTGGAGACGTGTCACTGCGGGGCACCAAGCGCCCCACTTGCCAGCACCAACCAACGTCAACTAAACGGGAATCCTCCGTCTGAGCTCCTTCTGCGGGTTACAGACAAGGGATTGGGGAAAACTGAGGAAAAACTAAGGAGATGGGGAAAACTGAGTACAACTAAGGACCCGAGGGCACGAAAATAGAAATCCCTAAGTTGTATCACCTGTAGCCAAAAAAATGATCGACGAGCTTCTTCGGTACGACGCTGCTTTCTTCACAGATCTTCGGTATGATGACTCAACGCAGATTGTTCGTGCTGCCAGGGAGAACATAACCATAGATAGATTTATGTAGAAACAGTTTTTCTCTTTTCCCGATATATTTGATCTGAGCCGAATATATTTGTAAATCGTTTATATTGTAATCATTATTCGCGAGACTTGTGTACAGTCAAAGCAAATTTTTATGTTGTCTTTTCCCTTGAGCCCCCGAGTATCTCGGTTGACATGATTATCTTTATTGTTCACGAGGGTTATGTATAACAAAGGCGTGTATATTGGTGAGTGCGCTGGAGTTAATATATTGTTATTTTGTCGGGGTCAAGCCCCCGAGCGTTGCTCAAGAAAAAAGGAGAAGTATTTTTCATCACTATTATTTATTTTAACCATGCTATATTGCAGCATCGGAAGCCCGCCTCATTAAAAACCTTTCAGCCCCACTCGGTGCCCTAAAAGGAAAAGAGTTCGTCTGAAAACTTGCGAGCTCTTCAGATACAATGTGTGTTTACATGGATTGTGTTCTATGGTCTTCCTTCTAGGAGTAGAAACGTCGTAGCTGCGCCACATTCCACGGGTTTGACTCGTCTTTGCCTGTCTTCTTGTCCTTCAGCATGTATGCTCCTCCTGGAATTACTTCAGTAACTATGTATGGCCCCACCCATGGAGACTCGAATTTCTCATGTCTATCTTGTGTGACCCGAAGGACTAGATCGCCAACTTGAAAGGACCTTGGTCGCAAACGTCGGTTGTGATTGTCGTGGTATCGTCATGACATATGCCATAGGGTGGCTAATCGAGGTGGTTCCTAAGTGGTCTCACGGTGGTATCCGGATGCGGGTATGTGGACGAATGACACGGTCGACGTACCCAGGTTCGAGGCCCTCCTGTGGAGGTAACACCTCTACTCCTGCTATGAGTGTATATGGTGATCACACAGTACAATGGTGCTCCTCGAGCTGTATCCGGCTGCTCCTGGGAGGCTAAGGTAGACGAAGGTCTCTCTCACAGGGCAGCCCTAAGACTAAATGAGTAAGAAGTGATCGATCGTCCCCCACACGAGGGGGGTAGCCCGGCTTATATAGGCACCGGCACTTTACATATAAGTCCCTATAGTCTAGTGGCCGGCTTGGCCGGCTCCGGCTTCCGCTCCTTCCCGAGGCGTTGACATCAGGGAGCCATTGAGGCGTAGTGGCACGTCCCATCCGTTTGCCCAGGTCAGCGGTATGGTGAGGTGGTGTCTCTATCGCCATCATGCCCTGTAGCCGGTACGGACCAACGTACGCCATGATGGCCTGTCCGGCGCGTGGCACTATTGCTCCATAGTGCCCCGTGCTTTACGGAGATGAGGTCAGCGTGGACCTTTGAACCCGGACCACCTACCCAGTTCCTTCTAGTGCAAGACTCGCCAGCCTCGAGTCGGTCTAAGGTACAAACCCCAGTCGGATATGGCTTGTAGAAGCCGGCCTAGCTACAGCGTTGGGGGCCGTAGCCAGGCCGACAAGGACCTGGAGCCAGCCGGCTCCCGGGGCCGCCGGCTGAGGAGCGAGCCGGCCGACCTCAAGCCGGCCGCTCCACGTCCATTGCCCTGCCCAGGGTCTTCCCCCCGACATTAGCCCCCGAAGCTGGCAAGGTCCTGCGTTAAGAAGGACCTAGGCAGGTTTTCCTGGCTTCTAGATATTTCTCGCTTGTATCTGGCGGCTCCTGGAGGGGCCGACTGAGAATTTTCATTCAGCCGGCTGCGCCCTCATCCGGCTCGTTTCGTCCGGCTTCCTCCAGCCGGACGTTTCCTTCACTTCTGCAGCTTTTGTTTCTTTACAAGTGTTGATGACGCATCCGTCTTGCTATAAGAGTTTGGGGCCGGATTGATTTTATCGTCCGGCTTTGGCTTGGGCGCGCCGGGGTCTCCGCCGCCTCGAGCCTCGCGCCCGACTTGACCGTTCTGACGGCTGGTCGGTGTGGCCGTTTCGTATGGTCACATCATTGTCCCCTCCGGATCTTTTGCGGTCGTGGGCGACGTGGTGCGGCCGTTTCTGGTAACCGCCGCCGTCGTGGGGGGAAGTTAAGGCGCAGTAAATCCCAGTCGTGGCCCACGATCACCACGTGGCCGTGCAACCGGCGTGCCAGGCGGCTATAAATGCCCCTGGGAGCGGTACCGAGGCGCCCTTCTTCTTCCTTGCGCTCCCGTTCCGCTCCTCTTCGCACGAACTCCTTTTCTCAGACATCCTCCTGGCGAACTCCGGCGACCAGACGCGGCCGGACTCCTCCGCCGCCCGGCAGCCGTTCGCGCGCCAAGCCAGCGCCACGGGGCCCCGCATTTCAACGGTACGCTCATCGCCGCCGCGCTCTCCTCCAGCGAGGAGCGGTTCTTCCTCGCCGTTTCGCCTTTCCTGGTCTTCTTCTTCCTCCTCCTCGTCAATTGTTCAGCCGAGCGGTTCCTGGAGGGGCTCGTACATGAGCGAGGACGACATCGCGCGTCTGGTTCGCCTCCGCCGGATTCCGACGGAGGTGATCACGAGGGCGCCCGGCGACGAGATCGAGCCCAGGCCGGAACCCGGCGAACGCGTGGTCTTCGGAGCGCACCTCGATCAAGGGTTGGGCCTGCCGGCTTCGCCCTTCTTTCGCGAGTTCTTGGACTACTTCGGCTTGCAGCCTCATCACCTGCCGGCCAACGCCTGCATCCTCCTCAGCTGCTACGTGGCCTTCATGGAGGGCTACGCCGGCTTGTGGCCGGACGTGGAGTTCTGGAGCCGGCTGTTCTAACTCAAGGCGCAGACGACAGACGGCCACCTGCGGACCTGTGGCGCCGCCTCGATATATCCCCGCACAGGTACGTCCTTCCCGAAGATCCCGACGGTGGACTCGGTGAAGAACTGGCAGATGTCGTTCTTCTACGTGCGGAACGACAACCCGGCCTTCGACCGGCTCAACCTGCCGGAGTACAACCCGGCGCCGCCAGTCGGCCGGCTCAACTGGGGCCACAACGCCAAGTCGAAGAACCCGGACGCAGAGGTAAATCTTCTGTGGGACTTCTTGGGGGCCAGCGTCTCGGAGGGCCGGCTGAGCGCCGAGGACCTTCTCTGCACCTACATCGAGCGTCGGGTGCTGCCGCTCCAGATGCGTGTCCACAAGATTGGGCACATGTCCGGCCGGTTTGACCCAACCCGGACGTCCAAGGTGGCGCTTGCCAAGGACCAGGTCGCCCGCCGGGTGAACAACATCACCAAGGCCAACATGCCGGCGGACTGGAACTGGGGACTGATGCCTCACGACCGGGCGTCGCCGCCTGAGTTGGTAAGTTTGCTCTTTGGCCGACTCCCGGCTTGCGGCTGCGTGGCCGATTTGCTTTTTATTGTCTTGCCTTGTTTTCAGCTTTTCTACCGCCAAGGCATCGAGGACGGCGACCTGGCGGAGAAGAACTGGACGCCGGATCATGTTGATCCGGCTGACCAAGCCGGTGACCAGGCCGGTGATGACGAGCTGCCGGAGGTACCGGACCAAGGAGGCCAGGGGGAGCACAACCCGCCGCCCTCGCCGGAGCAGCGGGAGGAGGAGGAGCCGGCGACATCCGCTACGAGGCCGATCCCGGCGGTGCCCCTGCGCACGAGGCCGCCTGCCGCCTCGGCGACTTCTGCGCCTAAGAGGAAGAAGCGGGCCGTCGGCGGGTCCACGGCCGCGCGGGAGAGCCGGGCCAAGAAGCAGCGCCAGCTGGGGCCAAGAAGGTTCCAGAGACGGCCGGGTGAGTCCTTTTTCTCCGTTGTTTGATTCCTTTTATTTCCTTTCTTCGTATTTATTTTCTTTTGTTTGTCCGACTAGGGCCGCCATAAAGTTTACCCAGGGCGGCGGCTCTGGGCCGGCTGCTCGCGTCGCACCGCCGTTCCGGCGGCAGAGGGAACCGACGCCGCCGCCTTCGATGCTTGCGCGCGCGCCGCCTGTCGTCGTTGTGCCGCCCGCGACTACGCCGCCTTCCGCGGGGGCGTCTTCTTCGGATGCGCCTCCTTCAGCGCCAGGCCGCGGCGCCCAGGGTGAGTCGGCCCAGGGGCCCACTTTAGATGAGCTGTTTCCGCGCCGCGCACCACTGTCTGCGGCTGGGGCCGGCAGGGGTGCGCCGCCAGCGGCCGGAGCTGGAGCCGGCGGGGCTGTGCCGCCTCAAACTGGAGCCGGCGGGGATGTGCCGCCTGATAGGACGCCTCCAACGCCGGAGAAGGCGGCCCCCACCGGGCCAACTGCGCCGCCTCCGGCTTCGGAGCCACCGAGGGGGGAGCCGGCTGGGAAGGAGCCGTTGAGGGAGGAGCCAGCGCGCTCGAGGGACGCCGACTCGGGCGGGTAGGACGGCGGGAGGGCCCCAGGCCAGTGCCCGGCAGGTCGAGGCGTGCCGTCCGCCTCCGACTCCAGCCTCGGCTCGGCTGGTGCCATGGAGAAGGCGTGGCACCAGGCGGACTCCTGCGAGGTGATCAGCCGGGAGGGGCAGCCTGGCACGGCGCCCATGAAGATGCTCTTCTCCGGCTACCGAGCCAGCCTCAAGGCCAAGGCCGCCGAGACTATTGCCCAGCTGGCGACGCTGGAGGATGCTGACAAGGTAGGTGTCTTCTCATCTTATTTTTTGCAATTTTATTGTTATCCTGGTAGCCCTCCGAGGCATGGGCCGGCTGCTTGGAGCCGGTCCGGGTTTCGCCTAAACTGACTCTCTTTCAGACGGTTGAGGAGCGACGCACCGTCTTGTACAACCAGGTGGTGACCAGCTACCACAGGGCCAAGATCGAGCGGGCCGCCTTGGCTCGCGAGCTGGAGGCCGTCAAGGGTAAGATTTTCTTCCTTTTTTCTTTGCTCTTTTTCTCTGATTTCATCCGGCTGATTTTTCTTGTCGTTTTGCAGCCGAAGCTGCCCGGGTTCCGCAGCTGGAGGAGGATCTTCGGATCGCCCGCGCCCAGTGCGCCGAGAGCGAGGAGGCGGGCCGGGCTGCTGCTGCCAAGCTTTGGGTGGCCGACGGCAAGCTCACGCGGCTGCGCAAGCTTGAGGCCAACCATCTCAAGGAGCTGGCCGCCCTCAGGAAGGCTGAGGAGGAGAAGGTGGAGGGCCTGTCCAAGCGACTGGAGAAGGTGGAGCAGCAGCGGCTTGAACTTCAGCGAGAGGTGACCGCTAAATCTGAAGAGATGTCGGCCACCGCCAAGCGGTGGGTGCAGGAGATTGGCAGGCTCGACCGCGGCTTGGCGGGTAAGTCCTTGTACTTTCTTTCCTGCCCCTTTGCCGGCTTTCGGCTGTCGGCTGCCAGCTTAGGTTGGCAGCCGGCGGCAGAAACTGATCTTTTCGTTGTCTCCATCTTCAGGCTGGGGGCAGTCGGTTCTTGCCGGCTGCCGCCAGTTTTACCTAGCTTCGAAATCTCCATCTTCAGGCTGGGGGCAGTCGGTTTTTGCCGGCTGCCGCTAGTCTTACTTTAGAGCTTCGAAATCTCCATCTTCAGGATGGGGGCAGTCGGTTCTTGCCGGCCTTACTTTAGAGCTTCGGAATCTCCATCTTCGGTGGGGCAGTCGGTTCTTGTCGGTGTCGCCAGTCTTTGAAAATTTGCATTTTTCTATCTTCAATGAGCTTCGACTTGCTTTTTCCTTGCAGGCCTTCCCGAGGCGCAGGATGCGGCGGCGCGGCGGCAGGGCGCGGGATGCGCGCCGGCAGGCTACCGGGGAGCAGAGCTCGGCCTGCTTTTCCATGGACGACTACCTGGCGTCCATGGCCGCCCGCGTCGAGCCCATCACGAAGCTCGGCTGGGAACTCCGGAAGGCGGCGGAGGAGCTGATCCGGCTGTGGCCGACCGAGACGCTGCCGCAGGACCTCGCCAACCTCATCAAGTGGCTGGAGACGGCGCCTGACCGCTTCCACGACTGGAAGGAGTCGGCTGTTCGCGCTGGAGCCGATATGGCCCTCTCCTTCATGCTCTCCTGGTACGACGAGGTCAGCCTTGATCAGCTGGAGTGCCGGCGGGCCGACGTGGAGGAAAACCTCCCGGCGGAGAACAAGACCGCCCGGCTTGCCCGCGCCTGCGCCATCGCCGACTTCGTCGACAAACGTATATTCATCGAGAACCCGAACCCGCCGTCTGACGACGAGGAGGAGTTCGAAGATGAGATCGAGACGGAGTCTCCGCCTGCTGCTGACCCGGCTGGTCCTCCTCCAGCCGACGCTTAGACTTTCCTGTTTATGTAATCTCGTTTTGCAAAGACAAGTCGTTAAATCCCCGGGATGCCGGGTGCATATGTAATGACAATATTATCGTCTTTTTATTATGGCACACTTTAATGTGTTTATTAATCAATTGTGTGCCGGCTTGCTTTCTTCCGGCTTGTTCGCTTTTTCCCATCCGCCCCACTCTTTGGCGTTGCCCTTGCCGATTGTACGTCCGACTTGCGGTCCGTCGCCGGATCAAGAGCGTGCCGCTGGGTGAGGCCGATAGTATTTCAGTCGAACGAGCCGAATTCGGCGATCCGGCACTTTTATGAAGAGTTGTGCAAGTCAATTCGCTTTCACTCTTTCTCTTAGTCGTCTTTCACGTGCCGGCTCCCTAGGCTCTTACTCCCGCCAGCCGGACAGCCGGGTTGCGGTCTGTAGCTGGTCGGCCGGCTGTCGCCGGATCACGTTACTGAGCCGGCCGCGTGAGAGGGTGTTAGCCAATCGGCGAAAACAGTAGAGTATGCGAAGAATTTGTCGAAATCGGCGCTCTTAGCGCTTGCCTTTTCATAGCTTACAAAAGGGAGTACAAGGGATACATACATTCCTGCTCTCAAGTGTAAAATGGTCGAAGCAACCTGACGTTCCAGGGACGTTTTGTCTCCTCGTCGGTTTTGTTCGCCTTGTTTTTCTTAGCCTCTTGGGCATCTATGAGATAGTAGGAATCATTGCCTATTGCCTTGCTCACGATGAAGGGACCCTCCCATGGGGATGCTAGTTTATGCTGTCCGGCTGTCCGTTGGATCAGCCGGAGCACTAGGTCTCCTTCTCGGAATGCTAAGGGCTGCACCTTCCGGCTGTGATAGCGTCGGAGGCTTTGCTGGTATATGGCCGATCTGGACTGAGCCAGCCGGGCCTCTTCGACCAGGTCGACTCCATCTTCACGAGCCTCTTTAGCTTCAGCTTCCGTGTAGAGCTTGATCCTTGGTGCGTCGTGCTCGATATCAGTCGGCAGGACGGCTTCGGCCCCGTATACAAGGAAAAATGGCGTGAAGCCGACAGAGCGGTTTGGCGTGGTGCGCAGACTCCAAAGCATGGAGGGCAGCTCTTCTATCCAGCAGCCGGCTGACCGCTCAAGCGGCTCCACCAGCCGGGGCCGGACCGGCTAGATCAGGCCGTTTGCCTTCTCCACTTGGCCGTTGGTTTCCGGGTGCGCCACGATGATAGGTCCATCCGGATCCCCATCTCCCCAGTAGCGCTTGATATGCCTTCGGCGAAGTTGCTGCCGTTGTCGGTGATGATGCTGTGGGGGTAGCCGTACCTCACAATTATCTCCTTGAGGAATGTGACAGCTGTGGAGCCGTCCAGCTTCTTGATCGGTTTGGATTCAATCCACTTGGTGAATTTGTCAATCATCACCAGGAGGTGGGTCATGCCGCCTCGGGCTGTTTTGAATGGGCCCACCGTGTCCAAGCCCCATACGGCAAACGGCCAGGTAATGGGGATGGTTTTCAAGGCGGAAGCCGGCGTTTGCCTTTGCTTTGCGAAGCGCTGGCAGCCGTTGCACTTCTTCACCAGATCTTCTGCGTCTCTTAGCGCAGTCGGCCAATAAAAGCCGTGCCGAAAGGCTTTGCCTACTATGGCTCTAGAGGAGGCGTGATGGCCGCACTCTCCCGATGGATTTCCCGGAGGAGTTCAATCCCTTCAGCCGGCTCGACGCACCGCTGGAACACCCCACTTACGCTGCGTTTGTACAGCTGGTGGTTGATGATTGTATAGGCCTTGGCCCTTCTCTCAATCTGCCTGGCTTGAACCCTATCATTGGGCAGCACACCATCGGTGAGGTAGGAGAGGAATTCTTGTGCCCATGATGGTACACATTTTATCTCGAATACGCTAACCATCAGGGCCTCCATCTTCGGAGCTTCCGGGTTCGACTGCGTGGTCGCCGGGTTCGGCTGTGGAGCCGGCGGGTTTGGCTGATAAGCCCCCGACTTGGGATGATAAGCCCCCGTGTTCGGCTGTGGAGCCGGCGAGTTCGGCTGAGAAGCCCCCGACTTTGACTGCGAAGCCCCCGGCCAGGCTGTGGAGCCCCCGAGTCAGCCGGCACGAATATGGAATCCGAGTCCGGGGATGGAGTGATGGACGGCTTGCGCAGATGCTGCAGGCCACACCCGGCGGAATTGCCTGCCGGGTTGAGCCTATCTTGACAGGGCGTCAGCCGCCTCGTTGTTGGCCCTTGGCACATGGTGGAATTCGCAGCCCTCGAAGAAGCCGGCTAGCTGCTGAACATGGAAGCGGTATGACGCCATGTTGGCATCCTTCCCGTCGCCAGACGCTGCTTATGACCAAGTCGGAGTCGCCGAAGCAGAGGATGCAACGGACGCCTATTTCCTTGGCGAGCTTGAGCCCATGGATGAGCGCTTCATACTCCGCCACATTGTTGGATGCGGCGAAGTGGATCTGCAGGACGTAGTGCAGCCTGTCCCCCTTGGGAGAGGTGATGACGACTCCGGCTCCCAAACCGGTGCGCATCTTCGAGCCGTCGAAGTGCAGCTTCCAGTGCGTGGAGTCCGGCACCGGCAGGTATTGCATCTCGGCCCAGTCGACGAAGAAGTCGGCTAGGATCTGCGACTTGATGGCTGTTCTTGGCTCGTATTGAATAGCATGGGCCGCCAGCTCCAGCGCCCACTTGGCGACCCGGCCGTTGGCGTCTTTGCTGCCGATGATCTCCGCCAAGGGCGCTGTGGCCACCACCTTGATGGGGTGCTCTTGGAAGTAGTACTTGAGCTTCTTGGCCGCCATGTACACGCCATAGGTGACCTTCTGGTAGTGGGGGTAGTTTTGCTTCGACTGGGAAGCACTTCACTCAGGTAATAGACTGGGCGCTGGACCGGCTGCTCCTTGCCGGCCTCTTTGCGCTCCACCACCAGGACGCTAACCACTCGGTTGGTGGCTGCGATGTACAAGAGCATCGGCTCCACTGAAGCCGGCGATGCCAAGACGGGCGCAGTCGAGAGCATGCGCTTCAAGTCGCGGAAGGCTTCATCCGCCTGCGGCGTCTAGCTGAAGGAGTTTGTCTTCTTAAGCAACTGGTACAGGCAGTGCCTTCTCCCCCAGCCGGCTGACGAAGCGGCTCAAGGAGGCCAGGCATCCGGTGAACTTCGGGACGTCCTTGAGGCACTGCGGCAGTTCCATCTTTTCAATGGCACTGATCTTCTCCGGGTTGGCTTCGATTCCCCGCTGAGAGACGAGGTAGCACAGGAGCTGGCCAGACGGCACGCCGAAAGTGCACTTGGCCGGGTTCAACTTCATCCGGAATCTTCGCAGATTGGTGAAGGTTTCTCTCAGGTCATCAAGGAGGGTAGGCATCTCCTTGGTTTTTACAACGACATCATCCACGTATGCGTGAACATTTCTGCCGATTTGATCCTGCAAACACTTTTGCATGCACCTTTGGTCGCCTGCGTTTTTCAAGCCGAATGGCATAGTCGTGTAGCAAAGCCCCATACGGGGTAATGAACGAAGTCTTTATTTGATCAGCCGGATTCAAAGGAATCTGGTGGTAGCCTGAGTAAGCATCTAAAAAAGACAACAGTTCACATCCGGCAGTCGAGTCTATGACTTGATCTATGCGCGGCAGGGGGAAGAGGTCCTTCGGGCACGCCTTGTTGAGGCTGGTGTAGTCGATACACATGCGCCAGGAGCCGTTCTTCTTCAAGACCAGGACCGGGTTCGCCAACCAGTCCGGGTGCAGCACTTCCATGATGAAGCCGGAAGCTAGGAGCCGGCGATTTCTTCACCGATGGCCTTTCTTCTTTCTTCGGCGAAGCGCCTGAGGGCTGCTTCGCCGGCTTGGCTTCAGGCCTGACGTGGAGGTGGTGCTCAGCCAACTCCCTCGGCACACCCGGCATGTCCCTTGGAGACCATGCAAATATGTCCTGATTCTCACGGAGGAAGCTGGTCAGCTCGCTTTCCTATTTGCTGCTCAAGCCGGCACCGATGTGACGAACTTGTCCGGCTGCGCCGGGTCGAGGAGGATCTTCTTGGTGTCGTTGGCCGGCTGGAAGTGAGTCGTCCCAGCCGGGTTGCCCACAGCCGGCATGCCCGACGCGCCTTGGCCATGGCGACGGCGTCGATGAGCTGCTTCTCGGCAGCTATGACCAGCGTCTGGGCCATCTTCGAGCTCTAGGTGGCGCACTCCATAGAGGGGCGATAATCGCCGGCTACGTAATGACCCCCTTTGGGCCCGGCAGCTTCATCTTCAGGTACCCGTAGTGGGGCACCGCCATGAACTTGGTCAGGGCCAGCCTGCCCAGGAGCGCGTGGTAGGGGCTAACCAGGTCCACCACCTCGAACTCGACGTTCTCCGTGCGGAAGTGGTCCGGCTTGCCGAACATGACCGCCAGCGTGATCCGGCCGATCGGCTGGCACGAGTGGCACGATGCCGTGGAAGACGGTGGGGGTGGGGCGCAACTCGTCCTCCTGGATGCCCAGCTTGCGGGCGGTGTCGCGGTAGAGGATGTTGATGCTGCTGCCGCCGTCAATGAGGACGCGTGAGAAACGCACGCCGCTCCGGCTTGTGCCAATGGTGGGGTCGAGGACCATGGCGTAGCTGCCCGGCTTCGGCAGGACAGCCGGTGTGTCGCGGCGATCGAAGGTGATGGCCTGCTCTGACCAGTTTAGGTACTGGGGGACCGGTGATTCGAGGGAACGGCGCTGTTGGCTCGTTTTGTCCTCCGGCTCGGTGGTGAAGATGATGTAGGCGGCATCCTCAGCCAAGTACCGGCCGCCATGGTGCACTTGGTTAGCCTCGTGGTGCTCGAGGTTGTTGGCTTCCGCGCCGGCTTGGCCACCCGGCCCGCCGGCTGGTGGAGGCGGGGGTGGAGGCGGAAGTGGCTCGCCGCTTGTCAGCCGCTTCATGAAGTGGCAGTCGCGGGTGGTGTGGTTGGAGGGTTCTTGCCGCTGTGGTACTTGCACGGCGAGTCGAGCATCTGCTCGAAGGTGTACTTCGGCTTCGGGGCCGGTCTGTTTGCCGGCGCCGGCTGCCGCCAGCCGCCGCGTGGTCCGACACGGCTGCCACATGGGCGGAGCCGTACCGGCGGTCCGGCTGGTCGCTGTGCCGCTTGCCGCGGTAGTTGTCCCGCCGGCTGCCATGGTGGCCGCCCTCGGCCGGCTTGTGCTCGGCCGGCTTGTTGTTGTCCCGCCTGGACGGAGCCGGCGAAATCTCAGCCGGGGCGCTGCTGGCTCCCTCAGCCAGCGCATACTTGTCGGCAATGGCCATCAAGGCGGCCATCGTCTTGGGCTCGCTGCGGCGCAGCTTGTGCCACAGCATGGTGTTGGGCCGGCAGCCGGCCATGAAGAAGCCGACTGCCTGGATCTCGTGCACGCCCTCGCAGGAGTTGCGCATTTCGCACCAACACGTCAGGTACGCGCGATCCGTCTCGTCCGGGCCCTGCTTGCACATCTCAAGCTGTTGGGGCGACCCGGCCGGCGGTAGGTGCCGGTGAAGTTGCTGATGAAGGCATCCTCGTAGTCCAGCCATCTGTTGATGCTGCCGGCTGGCAAGTTGTTGAGCCAAGTGCGGCCGGAGCCGACTAGCATCAGGGGGAGTAGCGCACAGCCCAACGCTTGTTGCCTTTGGCAATGATGACTGCAGTGGGGTAGTCCAGCAGCCAGTCCTCCGGCTTGGTCGTGCCGTCTTGTCGTACGTGTCGCGGGGGAGTTGGAAGCGGTCAATCATGGGCTCGTTGAGGATGCGCGGCCCGAAGCATTTTGGGCCGGCTGGCCCTTCTTCCTCCGCAATGCGGGATTCGACCAGCCGGTCGAGGCGATCTCTGGCATCGGCCGGCTCGATGCGCGGGCCCAGCCGGGAGTGGGCCGGCTGGCGGTGACCACTGGCCTCCGGGGCCGCGCGGTGCTGGCGTCTTGGCGCCGGCCTCTCGTATTCTTCCTCATCACGCCGGCTCGCTGGTGGCCGGCTACGGCCGTTGTTGCCACTGGGCGGCCGGCTTGTGCGGCTGGAGCTTGCGTGGGTGCCCCGGGAATCCTGGTGCCGGCTTGGCGCAGGGGAGGCAGACTCGGCCGTGTCCCTCGGGCCGTCCCTGTCGTTGCCTGCAGCGCCACGAGCATGAGAAGCTCTGGGAGTCGTACCTGGGGTCGGCCGACTGCTTGGCGGCCGCGTTGAGCAGCTCAGTTACCCGCTTCGTCTGGCGGCGTAACTCTTCGCCCTCGAGGCGGTTCAGCTCTTCTGCGGCGGCTTGCGCCGCGCGCATGTTCTTGTCGGGGTGTTGTAGACGGGTTGCTCCGCGGATGGAGCCGGCGATTCTGCACCGTCCCGGGCGATCTCGGCGCCCAGGGTGCCTCCCCTCCGGCGTATCTGGCCGGCTCGGCTTGGGTTGTCGCCGTCTGGCGTGAAGCCGTGAGCGCGGTTGTACTCTCGCTGGGTGATCTCCATCTGCCGCTTTGCAGCAGACAGCTCTTCCGCCTGCTTGAGGAGCAGCTGGCGGTGCGTCTCCAGGTCCTTCTCGATGGAGGAGGGATCCGCTCCGGCTGTGAGCGGGGAGCTCAGCTTTGCCCGGACTTCGTCCAAGCGGGACGGTGGTGCTGGGGCCTTTGGGCCCGAGCCGGATACGCCGGCGTCCTTCGCGGTGCGCTCCAACTCGGGGCCGCGAACGCGCGTGGACTTGTCGATGGCGTCATCGCCGGTGGCCATGACCTCCTGCATGATGCAGGGCTGGCGGTGGTGAGGCTGGCGCCTCCAGGAGGAGGGCTTGAACAGCGCACGATCTCGCGCGGGTAGCGCGGTGGTGCAACGGTGGCGACATAGACGTCGAAGCCGCCGAAGCTGATGACGTTGCCGCCGGCTCGGAATGGCCGGTCGGCGAAGCAGCCAGCGTTGTCGCTGACGCAGTCGAGGGAGCCGAATCTCCAGATCAAGCCTGAAGCGACCCGCTCGCCGGTGGTGATGGTGAGGCCCGTCCGGATGAAGACACCGGCCGCGGACGCTGAAGGCCCCACGGTGGGCGCCAAATGTCGTGGTATCGTCATGACATATGCCATAGGGTGGCTAATCGAGGTGGTTCCTAAGTGGTCTCACGGTGGTATCCGGATGCGGGTATGGGGACGAATGACACGGTCGACGTACCCAGGTTCGAGGCCCTCCTGTGGAGGTAACACCTCTACTCCTGCTATGAGTGTATATGGTGATCACACAGTACAATGGTGCTCCTCGAGTGTATCCGGCTGCTCCTGGGAGGCTAAGGTAGACGAAGGTCTCTCTCACAGGGCAGCCCTAAGACTAAATGAGTAAGAAGTGATCGATCGTCCCCCACACGAGGGGGGTAGCCCGGCTTATATAGGCACCGGCACTTTACATATAAGTCCCTATAGTCTAGTGGCTGGCTTGGCCGGCTCCGGCTTCCGCTCCTTCCCGAGGCGTTGACGTCAGGGAGCCGTTGAGGCGTAGTGGCACGTCCCATCCGTCTGCCCAGGTCAGCGGTATGGTGAGGTGGTGTCTCTGTCGCCATCATGCCCTGTAGCCGGTACGGACCGTACGTGATGCCTGATCCGGCGGCACTGATGCTACACAGTGCCCCGTGCTTTACGGGAGATGAGGTCAGCGTGGACTTTTGAACCTGGACCACCTACCCAGTTCCTTCTAGTGCAAGACTCGCCAGCCTCGAGTCGGTCTAAGGTACAAACCCCAGTCGGATATGGCTTGTAGAAGCCGGCCTAGCTACAGCGTTGGGGGCCGTAGCCAGGCCGACTAGGACCTGGAGCCAGCCGGCTCCCGGGGCAGCCGGCCACGGCTCCAGCCGGCAGCTCCTCAGCCGGCCATTGCCGCGAGCCGGCCGACCTCAAGCCGGCCGCTCCGCGTCCATTGCCCTACCCGGGGTCTTCCCCCCGACAGTGATAGTTTTTGAGGTTCTGCTGGTACGTGGTTACTCTTGATAGTACCTCGTCTCTAGCTTCGCCGAGTGCGTCAATGAATGTACAAGGACGTCGCCTAGAGGGGGGGGGGTGAATAGGCGGTGTATAAAAACTTCTACTTGAGAGCTAAACTAGGCGGAATAAAACTACACATGAGTTTACTAGTTTAGCTCAAAGCCTATCAACTAGGGGTTTGCCTAAGTGCACCAACAACCTACGCTAGCATGATGAGCAACAAGGTGATAACAAGCTAGGTATAGCACATCAAGCAAGATAGATATCACAATGTAAAGCGCATAGGTAAAGGAGCTCGGGTTGAGAAGTAACCGGTGCACGAGGAGACGACGATGTATCCCGAAGTTCACACCCAAGGGTGCTACGTCTCCGTTGGAGCGGTGTGGAGGCACGAGGCACTCCAAGAAGCCAACTAGGGCCACCGTATTCTCCTCGAGCCCTTCCTCCAAGGAGGAAAGCCTCGATCCACTAAGGGACCCTTGAGGGTGGTCACCGAACCCGTACAAGCTTGGGCAAACACCCAAGTATCAAGCTTGAGGCAAATCCACAACACGGAGGCTCTCAAGTACAAGGCCACAAGAGGCTACAACACGCCACACCGGCGACAAGGCCACCAAGACACCAACGCGCCACAACCGGCACCAAAACCACTAAGGCTACCACACTCCACTAAGGCAACAACGCCACTAAGGCTACCACACCACAAAGGCAACAACGCCACAAAGACGACAAGGCCACAAAGGCTACAAGGCCACAAAAGGCTACAACACCACAAAGGTAACAAGGCCACTAAGGCTACAACACCACCAAGGTCAACATGCCCTCTACGAGACCGAAACCCCGGAGAGAACCCAAACCGATGCACCTAATGCAATGGCTAAGAACACCACTAAGATGCCCAAGTTCTTCTCTCCCAAATTCCAACAAAGCTACAAAAGCTATTGGGGGAATAAGGGAGGAAGAACAAATATGAGGAGAAACACCAAGCAACTCCAAGATCTAGATCTAGATAGATCCCCTCACTTGGAGAGGGATTCAATTGGTGAAGCTCTAGATCTAGATCTCCTCTCTCCTTTCCCCCAAAAATATGCAACAAATAGTGGGGGGATCAAGAGGAGGAAGCAAGAACTCAAGGTCAACAATGGGGGAGAGAGAATGGAGGGGAAGAAGTGGTTGGGTCGAAGGTGGAAGAGAGGTATAAATAGGGGGCCCAAAATATAGCTGTTGGGCTGAGAAAACGGCCAGATTCACGCCCGAGCGGTACTACCGCTTTGGTAAGCGGTACTACCGCTCTGGATTCGAAATCCCCACAGAACTTGTCCATGTGGACACAAAGCGGTACTACCGCTCGAGGTACCGCAATGGGCTCCAAACCTTACTGGATCCCAAGCGGTACCACAGCGGTACCGAAGCGGTACTACCGTAACACTAGTTACGGTACTTAAGCGGTACCATAGGCGGTACTACCGCTCACAAGTGGTACTACCGCTCAAGGTACCGCAAAGGTACCGTAACTTGTTCTGTGGGACTTTTTCAGTGCAATGTAAAATCCATAACTTGAGCTAGGAAACTCGGAATGACATGAAACCAATTTTGCCGGAAAGAGGACGACGAGAGCTATCACTACAAAAAGTGAAAATATGGAAAAGAGTGAGTGATTATTTTCTCATGGTCATAGAGGTGTAACCTCTCAATATGGTATATCGGGAAAATCATCACCCTCGCACATGCAACATGCGATGCATCCGGAATCCGTTTCCGATGAGCTAGACCTTGTCATGGAGATGAACACAAGCTCTAACTCATCTCATAGATAAGAACCAAGAACAACCAAGAAACACGATGCAATGGATGCAAGGTTTGAGCTCTCTCCGATGATGCGATCCACTATCCTATCGAGCACAAACCTTAACCTTGCGCGTTCCTCTCGAGTCGGCAAGCTCCGTCTTCATCCTCTTCATCATTGTACATGCCACCGTCTTCCTCCAACATACACGCCACCGTCTTCTTCAATCTTGTACGCACGCCACCGTCTTCATCCATCTTCATCTTCAACATGGTCTTCGTCTCTCTTCGACACCGTCTTCGTCATTGTACTCCATCTTCTCCATCTTGAAACCTTGAGACCAACACATGGCTATGGACCTAAGATAGATACTCAATGCAACCGTTAGTCCATAGGGATTGTCATCAATTACCAAAACCACACATGGGGGCTCCATGTTCTTTCAGTCGACATCATCTTCTAGCGCCTTTCTTGAGGTTTCTTCATCGTATTCTGCGACTCTGGGAGATATATGCTCTATTTCTATCGGGAGTACCGCTTCAACTCCGTGAACCAAAAAGAATGGAGTTTCCTAAGTCGTTGTGTTGGCTGTTGTTCATATGCTCCATAACACATTGGGTAACTCATCAACCCAAGTGTGCCGTGCTTTCTCCAGTGGTATTAGCAGACGCTTCTTGATGCCATTGCAAATGATGCCGTTTGCTTTTTCGACTTGGCCATTGGTTTGCGGGTGCGCCACCGATGCAAACTGTAGTTTGATACCTACTTCTTCGCAGTACTCTTTGAATTCTCGAGAAGTAAAATTGTTGCCATTGTCCGTAACTATGCTGTTAGGGACGCAAAATTGAAAAACTATCCCCTTGATGAAGTTCACCGCCGATGTTGCGTCTACCGAAGTTATTGGTATTGCTTAGATCCACTTGGTAAATTTGTCGACAGCAACAAGCAAATATATGTGTCCTCCTGGCCATGATTTGTGTAGTATTCCCACCATATCGAGCCCCCATTGTGCGAAAGGCCACGCCAGTGGTATCGGCATCAACTCTGCTGCCAGAGAGTGGGGTTTAGCCGCAAATCTCTGACACGCATTGCAGGTGCGTACTATATCTTTTGCATCATCTATTGCTATCAGCCAATAAAATCCTGCCCTAAAAGCTTTGGCTGCTATTGCTCAACTGCTTGCGTGGTGTCCGCATATTCCTTCGTGTATGTCTTTCAATATAGCTCGCCCGTCTTCGGGTGTGACGCACCTTTGCAATACTCCTGATATGCTTCGTTTGTATAGTTCTCCCTTGACCACGGTGAATTAAGGCTCTGGATCGTCGGATAACTCGCCTTGCTTCGACCGGATCTTCGGGTATCTCTTTCTTTGTGATGCACGCCAGGTAAACCTGCATCCAGGGAACTTGTATCGTCATAACTTCCTCTGGTTCCTCCTCATCTTCCGATGTATTTGTCTCTGGAGCTTCTAGAGCCCCCGAGTCTTTCTTGGATTTCTCCTTTTTCTTTGGCTGCTTTGGTATTTTCTTCGCCTTAGTTGATCTCTCACTTATTTCTTCCCAGAAGACGCCAGGTGGTATCGGCAGGCATTGCGAACCGATGTTTGCCAAAATGTCGGCTTCATCATTGCTGAGCGTGCTAATATGATTGACTTCACAGCCATCAAAGAGTTTTTCGAGTTCATTGTACACCTCCTTGTACGCTATCATGCTATCATTGACTGCGTCGCACTTGTTCATCACCTGGTGAGCTACCAACTGAGAGTCGCCGATGATTTTTAAGCGAGTGGCGCCGCACGCCTTTGCCATCTTCATCCCGTGTATGAGGGCTTCATATTATGCCTCATTATTGGACGCGTTGGGGAACATCATCCACAATATGTACTTATCATTTTCTCGCCTTGGGTTGATACAAGTATCATGCCTGCTCCAGCTCCTTCTAATCTCTTGGACCCGTCAAAGTTTATATGCCAGGTACTCGATAAATCTGGGGGTCCCGTATTTTGTAGTTCCATCCACTCTGCGACAAAGTCCGGTAGAATTTGCGATTTTATCGCCTTTGTTTTTTCATATGTGATGTCTTGAGGGGAAAACTCGATTCCCCAAAGGGAAACACGTCATGTGGCTTCTGGATTGTTTAAGATGTTCGAGAGGGGTGCTTCATTGACCACTATTATTGGGTGTGCCGAAAAATAGTGTCGTAGCTTTCTTGCTGTCGTGATTACTCCATATGCTAGTTTCTGATAATACGGGTAACGCTGCTTGGATGGTCATAATACTTCGCTGATGAAGTATACTTGCCGCTGAACTCCATGGATCTTCCCTTCTTCTTCCCGCTCCACCACGAGGACTGTACTGACCACCTGAGGTGTGGCCGCGATGTATAACATGAGAGGTTCTTTTTTTTTTCGGAGCCACAAGTACTGGGGGTGTCGAAATTGTACGTTTGAGATGCTCAAAGGATGTATGCTTCTTCGTTCCACTCGAACTTATCCCCTTGCTTGATGAGCGCGTAGAAAGGCATCGCTTTTTCTCCCAACCTGGTGACAAATCTGCTTAATGCTGCGACTCGCCTAGTTAACTATTGTATTTCCTTAAGCTTGGTTGGTTTCCTCATCGTCACGATGGCTTGTATTTTTCTGGGTTGGCCTCGATCCCTCTAGCTGACACCAAGTATCCGAGGAGTTCTCCCGCAGGAACACCAAAGGAACATTTCGTCGGGTTCAGCTTGAGGTGAAACTTGTCGAGGTTGTCGAAGGTTTCCTTGAGATCATTGATACGTCTCCGACGTATCGATAATTTCCTATGTTCCATGCTACTTTATTGATGATACCTACATGTTTTATGCACACTTTATGTCATATTCGTGCATTTTCTAGAACTAACCTATTAACAAGATGCCGAAGTGCCACCTGTTTTCTGCTGTTTTTGGTTTCAGAACTCCTAGTAACGAAATATTCTCGGAATTGGACGAAATCAACGCCCAGGTTCCTATTTTGCCCGGAAGCATCCAGAACACCCGAGAGTCGCCAGAGGGGGGCCACACAGGCCCAGATGATAGGCCGGCGCGGCCCAGGCCCTGGCCGTGCCGCCTTATGGTGTCGTCGCCCCTTCGACCTTCTGACGCTGCCCTTTCGCCTATATAAGGTCCCTGACCTAAAAACCCCGAAGGAATAAGCCACGGTACGCGAAACCTTCCAGAGCCGCCGCCATCGCGAAGCCAAGATCTGGGGACAGGAGTCTCTGTTCCGGCACGCCGCCGGGACGGGGAAGTGCCCCCGCTTCTCCATCGACACCGCTACCATCTCCACCGCCATCTTCATCACCGCTGCTGCTCCCATGAGGAGGGTAGTTCTCCATCGAGGCTCGGGGCTGTACCGGTAGCTATGTGGTTCATCTCTCTCCTATGTACTTCAATACAATAATCTCATGAGCTGCCTTACATGATTGAGATTCATATGATGATGCTTGTAATCTAGATGTCATTATGCTAGTCAAGTGGGTTTTACTTATGTGATCTCCGGAGACTCCTTGTCCCACGTGTGTAAAGGTGATAGTGTGTGCACCGTGTGGGTCTCTTAGGCTATATTTCACAGAATACTTATTCACCGTTATGAATGGCATAGTGAAGTGCTTATTTATATCTCTTTATGATTGCAATGTGTTTTGTATCACAATTTATCTATGTGCTACTCTAGTGATGTTATTAAAGTAGTTCTATTCCTCCTGCACGGTGTAATGGTGACAGTGTGTGCATCCGTGTTAGTACTTGGTGTAGGCTATGATTATGATCTCTTGTAGATTATGAAGTTAACTATTGCTATGATGGTATTGATGTGATCTATTCCTCCTACATGGCGTGAAGGTGACAGTGTGCATGCTAAGTTAGTACTTGGTTTAGTCGTGTCGATCTTTCATGCACTCTAAGGTTATTTAAATATGAACATTTAATTGTGGAGCTTGTTAACTCCGGCATTGAGGGTTCGTGTAATCCTACGCAATGTGTTCATCATCCAACAAGAGAGTGTAGAGTATGCATTTATCTATTCTGTTATGTGATCAATGTTGATAGTGTCCACTAGTGAAAGTCTAATCCCTAGGCCTTGTTCCTAAATACTGCTATCGCTGCTTGTTTATTTGTTTTACTGCGTTACTACTGCTGCGTTACTACTGCATGTTTACTTCCTGCAATATTACTACCATCAACTGCACGCCAGCATATTTTCTGGCGCCGTACTACTGCTCATATTCATTCATACCACTTGTATTTCACTATCTCTTCGCCGAACTAGTGCACCTATTAGGTGTGTTGGGGACACAAGAGATTTCTTGCTTTGTGGTTGCGGGTTGCTTGAGAGGGATATCTTTGACCTCTTCCTCCCGAGTTCGATAAACCTTGGGTGATCCACTTAAGGGAAAACTTGCTGCTGTTCTACAAACCTCTGCTCTTGGAGGCCCAACACTGTCTACAAGAATAGAAGCACCCGTAGACATCAAGCTATTTTCGGCGCCGTTGCCGGGGAGGAAAGGTAAAAGGTACTCACACTCCGGATCTCGGCTACTAAGCTATTTTCCGGCGCCATTGTAAGTACTCGAAGCTATTTCCTTTAGACTCCGCAATTGCATCTTTTGGTTTTTTGTTTACACTAGTTAGGCATAATGGAAAACAACAAAAATATGAGAGATCTTTATGAACTTTATCTTGAATTAGGACATGATGTGTTTGAAGAAAGAATTAAGAAACCCATGGAACTTTATATGCATGCTAATGAGAATGTTATTACTATGAATGCTTTGAACACTATTGTTGCTAATGCTATGGAAAATTCTAAGCTTGGGGAAGCTGGTTTTGATGAGCATGATATTTTTAGTCCCCCAAGCATTGATGAGAAAATTTACTTTGATGATACTATGCCTCCTATATTTGATGATGAGAATAATAATGATAGCTACTTTGTTGAATTTGCTCCCACTACAACTAATAAAATCTATTATGCCTATGTGGAGAGTAATAATTTTATGCATGAGACTCATGATAAGAATGCTTTATGTGATAGTTATATTGTTGAGTTTGCTCATGTTGCTACTGAAAGTTATTATGAGAGAGGAAAATATGGTTGTAAAAATTTTCATGTTACTAAAACACCTCTCTATGTGCTGAAATTTTTGAAGTTACACTTGTTTTATCTTCCTATGCTTGTTACTTTGCTCTTCATGAACTTGTTTATTTACAAGATTCCTATGCATAGGAAGCATGTTAGACTTAAATGTGTTTTGAATTTGCCTCTTGATGCTCTCTTTTGCTTCAACTCTTATTTCTTACGAGTGCATCATTAAAACTGCTGAGCCCATCTTAATGGCTATAAAGAAAGAACTTCTTGGGAGATAACCCATGTGTTTATTTTACTACAGTACTTTGTTTTATATTTGAGTCTTGGAATTTGTTTACTACTGTAGCAACCTCTCCTTATCATGTTTTTGTGCCAAGTAAAGTTTCTATGTCAAAGTTGATGTTATATTTGGGATCGCTGCGCAGAAACAGCATTGCTGTCTGTCACGAATCTGGGCCTAAGTCTCTGTAGAAAATTAAAAAAAATCTGCCAATTTACGAGCGTGATCCTCAGATATGTACGCAACTTTCATTAGTTTTGAGTTTTTCCGTTTGAGCAAATCTGGTGCCATTTTAAAATTCGTCTTTACGGACTGTTCTGTTTTTGACAGATTCTGCCTTTTATTTCGCATTGCCGTTTTTGTTAAGTTGAATGAGTTTCTTTGTTCCATTAACTTTCAGAAGTTTTGTGCAATGTCCAGAAGTGTTAAGAATGATTGTGTCACCTCTGAACATGTGAATTTTTGATTATGCACTAACCCTCTAATGAGTTTGCTTGAAGTTTGGTGTGAAGGAAGTTTTCAAGGGTCAAGAGAGGAGTATGATATACTATGATCAAGAGGAGTGAAAGCTCTAAGCTTGGGGATGCCCCCGTGGTTCATCCCTGCATATTTCAAGAAGACTCAAGCATCTAAGCTTGGGAATGCCCAAGGCATCCCCTTCTTCATCGACAAAGTATCAGGTTCCTTCTCTTGAAACTATATTTTTATTCGGTCACATCTTATGTACTTTACTTGGAGCGTCTGTGTGCTTTTATTTTTGTTTTGTTATCTTAGTTCTCTGAATAAGTTCATCCTTGTGTGGGAGAGAGACACGCTCCTCTGGTTCGTATGAACACATGTGTTCTTAGCTCATAATATTCATGGCAAAGTTTCCTCTTCGTTAAATTGTTATATGGTTGGAATTGGAAAAATGCTACATGTAGTAATTGGTAAAATGTCTTGGATAATGTGATACTTGGCAATTGTAGTGCTCATGTTTAAGCTCTTGCATCATATACTTCGCACCTATTAATGAAGAAATGCATAAGAGCTTGCTAAAATTTGGTTTGCATAATTGGTCTCTCTAAGGTCTAGATAATTTCTAGTAAAGAGTTTGAACAACAAGGAAGACGGTGTAGAGTCTTATAATGTTTACAATATGTCTTTTATGTGAGTTTTGCTGCACCGCTTCATACTTGTGTTTGTTTCAAATAACCTTGCTAGCCTAAGCCTTGTATCGAGAGGGAATACTTCTCATGCATCCAAAATCCTTGAGCCAACCACTATGCCATTTGTGTCCACCATACCTACCTACTACATGGTATTTTTCCGCCATTCCAAAGTAAATTGCTTGAGTGCTACCTTTAAACAATTCAAAATTTATCACCTCTTATTTGTGTCAATGTTTAATAGCTCATGAGGAAGTATGTGGTGTATATCTTTCAATCTTGTTGGGCAACTTTCACCAATGGACTAGTGGCTTCATCCGCTTATCCAATAACTTTGCAAAAAGAGCTGGCAATGGGATTCCCAGTCCCAAATTAATTAACAAAAATAGACACTCCTCCATGGTATGTGATTGTTGGACGGCACCCGAAGGATTCGGTTAGCCATGGCTTGAGAAAGCAAAGGTGGGGAGGAGTGTCATCTAAATCTATACCTAATAATAAAGGAGCTAGCGTTTCCGCGGTTTGGTCCGTCATATATGCGCTTTCGTCCAACCTTGAATACGCCTTCGTAAGTCGTCGCCCCTTAGCGCTCACGTGAACTCCATATCTGTTCGTGCTTGTGAAGGAAACTGGCCGCATACGACAACACAATCGTATTCGGAAGGGGAACGATGGTTGCTAAAAAAGTAATAAATTCGAACGAGAACTCGTAGCATCGCTAAAATCCTATCCTACCATATATAATGTGAGTCCATAGTGTTTACGTCAGCCCAAACCCACGTCCGGTTTCCAGATTTAGGTTGTTCCTACGGTTGCTCTATATATAAACGGCCCGATCGAGGTGGATGAGCACAATCTTCCCCGTCGCGGCCGCCGTCGTATTGGCGTTCTTCCGACTTCGCCGGAACGCCACCGCCTCTCTGAGTCCACCTCAGTTTCGGTATTCTACGACTTCGCTGGAGTCGACTGCAGTCTCGTCGTCAGTCCGCCGCCATATTGCCGTTCTGCCGACTTCGCCGGAACTCCACCGTGACTCCGTGAGTCCACCTCAGTTTCGGCGTTCTGCCAACCTCGCCGGACGGTGAAGCAAGCTTGAATGATCATCTCTCATGTTTGGGTTGTACTCGTCAACTGCAGACAGGGAGCCTAAAGCTAGGTCCTAGCCGAGGTGATGATTCTAACGACGATGACGACTGCTATACATGAATCACCGAGTGCGGCACCGATACTGGAAGGCTCTCCATGTCTGGCTCCGGTAGTATGTGGCACTTCGTGTCCGGCTTCTAACGGCCGCGCTAAATGCCGCATCCATGTAGAGAAAGGGAAACTGCTCCATGATCATCATACTCCAGCTTAACGTGATGTTGCGCATGGCGGGAAAGATCCGGGAGATTGCGGAAGAGATATTCGTGTTGCGGAGCACGACACAGACTCCGATGCTAGCATGGGGTTACGATGGATGATTTGGCTTGCATGAGGTTAGCGTTAATTGGGATGTGAGTTAGTGGTTGAGTGATTTGGTGGGAGATATAGATATTGTTCAAGATCTACATCCAATTTTTTCGTTTGTTCTTGGATGCAAAATTGGATTCGCATCTCGTAACTGTAGAGCACCCTCCCGTTCCATCATCTGGTGATTTTCACTGCACATCGCTTCGTGGTGCTGCCGTTCCGATAAAAAATGCAAGACTGCCCATGGGTCTTGGGTGTGTTCATTACGGAGGTGGGTACGAGTTCAGCGATGGGTGCTGCTTCCAAGACAAAACTCACAAGATCAACATGAGTAGGTAAATGAATGAAAATATTAAGACAGGCTTATATAGATAGTTCTATTGTTGTTTTTACGGGAAGATATACTTCCATTGTTGTTTGGCTACTTCCAACACTCCTTATTAGGCTGTGAGCTATCCTCGCCCAAGGGTGGATATATAGCAGAAGGAAGATGTATGTGGTCTAGGCGCGCGACAACCGACGATGCAGACCAGCCGGGATAGACTTGCGATTTACTCCGTAGCGAAGCATGGGTTTTGTCCTAGTAAAACTAAAATAAAAAGGCACTCCTTCATGGTATGAGATTGTTGGCAGGCACCCGAGGATTCGGTTAGCCATGGTTTGTGAAAGAAAGGTTGGAAGGAGTGCCACCCAAAAATAAAATAAAATGGGAGCCGCTCTTTGAAGGTTTGTCTGGCAAGGGGGTTAGAGTACCCGCTACCATTCGTTGACAACAAGAAACACCTCTCAAAACTTTACTTTTATGCTCTCTTTATGTTTTCAAAATAAAAGCTCTAGCACAAATATAGCAATCGATGCTTTCCTCTTTGAAGGACCTTTCTTTTACTTTTATTGTTGAGTCAGTTCACCTATCTCTCTCCACCTTAAGAAGCAAACACTTGTGTGAACTGTGCATTGATTCCTGCATACTTGCATATTGCACTTGTTATATTACTTTACATTGACACTATCCATGAGATATACATGTTATAAGTTGAAAGCAACCGCTGAAACTTAATCTTCCTTTGTGTTGCTTTAATACCTTTACTTTGATTTCTTGCTTTATGAGTTAACTCTTATGCAAGACTTATTGATGCTTGTCTTGAAGTACTATTCATGAAAAGTCTTTGCTTTATGATTCACTTGTTTACTCATGTCATTACCATTGTTTTTCATCGCTGCATTCATTACATATGTTTACAATAGTATGATCAAGGTTATGATGGCATGTCACTTCAGAAATTATCTTTGTTATCGTTTTACCTGCGGGACGAGCAAAACTAAGCTTGGGGATGCTGATACGTCTCCGACGTATCGATAATTTCTTATGTTCCATGCTACTGTATTGATGATACCTACATGTTTTATGCACACTTTATGTCATATTCGTGCATTTTCGGAACTAACCTATTAACAAGATGCCGAAGTGCCAGTTCCTGTTTTCTGCTGTTTTTGTTTCAGAAATCCTAGTAACGAAATATTCTCGGAATTGGACGAAATCAACGCCCGGTTCCTATTTTGCCCGGAAGCATCCGGAACACCCTAGAGTCGCCGGAGGGGGGCCACACAGGCCCTGATGATAGGCCGCGCGGCCCAGGCCCTGGCCGCGCCGCCTTATGGTGTCGTCGCCCCTTCGACCTTCTGACGCTGCCCTTTCGCCTATATAAGGTCCCTGACCTAAAAACCCCGAAGGAATAAGCCACGGTACGCGAAACCTTCCAGAGCCGCCGCCATCGCGAAGCCAAGATCTGGGGGACAGGAGTCTCTGTTCCGGCACGCCGCCGGGACGGGGAAGTGCCCCCGGAAGGCTTCTCCATCGACACCGGCTGCCATCTCCACCGCCATCTTCATCACCGCTGCTGCTCCCATGAGGAGGGAGTAGTTCTCCATCGAGGCTCGGGGCTGTACCGGTAGCTATGTGGTTCATCTCTCTCCTATGTACTTCAATACAATAATCTCATGAGCTGCCTTACATGATTGAGATTCATATGATGATGCTTGTAATCTAGATGTCATTATGCTAGTCAAGTGGGTTTTACTTATGTGATCTCCGGAGACTCCTTGTCCCACGTGTGTAAAGGTGACAGTGTGTGCACCGTGTGGGTCTCTTAGGCTATATTTCACAGAATACTTATTCACTGTTATGAATGGCATAGTGAAGTGCTTATTTATATCTCTTTATGATTGCAATGTGTTTTGTATCACAATTTATCTATGTTCTACTCTAGTGATGTTATTAAAGTAGTTTTATTCCTCCTGCACGATGTAATGGTGACAGTGTGTGCATCCGTGTTAGTACTTGGCGTAGGCTATGATTATGATCTCTTGTAGATTATGAAGTTAACTATTGCTATGATGGTATTGATGTGATCTATTCCTCCTACATGGCGTGAAGGTGACAGTGTGCATGCTAAGTTAGTACTTGGTTTAGTCGTGTCGATCTTTCATGCACTCTAAGGTTATTTAAATATGAACATTTAATTGTGGAGCTTGTTAACTCCGGCATTGAGGGTTTGTGTAATCCTACGCAATGTGTTCATCATCCAACAAGAGAGTGTAGAGTATGCATTTATCTATTCTGTTATGTGATCAATGTTGAGAGTGTCCACTAGTGAAAGTCTAATCCCTAGGTCTTGTTCCTAAATACTGCTATCGCTGCTTGTTTATTTGTTTTACTGCGTTACTACTGTTGCGTTACTACGCATGTTTACTTCCTGCAATATTACTACCATCAACCACGCCAGTATTTTCTGGCGTACTACTGCTCATATTCATTCATACCACTTGTATTTCACTATCTCTTCGCGAACTAGTGCACCTATTAGGTGTGTTGGGGACACAAGAGATTTCTTGCTTTGTGGTTGCGGGGTTGCTTGAGAGGGATATCTTTGACCTCTTCCTCCCTGAGTTCGATAAACCTTGGGTGATCCACTTAAGGGAAAACTTGCTGCTGTTCTACAAACCTCTGCTCTTGGAGGCCCAACACTGTCTACAAGAATAGAAGCACCCGTAGACATCAATCATCAATCAGGGATGATCCTTGCTTTGTTGTTATGACGATGTCGTCGATGTATTCTTGGACGTTTTTGCCAATCTGCGTGGCGAGATACTTCTGCATCATCCGCGGATAGGTGGCTCCCGCGTTTTTCAACCCGAAGGGCATTGTTCTATAGCATAACACGCCATAAGGGGTTATGAAAGCTGTTTTGACTTCATCTTCTTCTTTTAAACGGATCTGATTGTAAACAGAATACGCGTCCAGAAAGGAAAGAAGTTCACAACCCGCTGTGGAGTCGATAATCTGATCAATCCTCGAGAGGGGAAAGTGATCCTTTGGACAATGTTTATTGAGACACATGAAGTCGATGCACATGCGAAGGACATCAGTGTTTTTCTTCGGGACCAGCACTGGGTTGGCGACCCATGTGGCCTCGGTGTGTAGTTCTTGATGAAATTCGCTTCTCTGAGTCGACGAATCTCAGTTAGCATAGCTTTGCGGTTTGTCTTGGAGAAACGCCTCAAAGGTTGTCGAATTGGTCTAGCTCTTGGATCTAGATTGAGAGGGTGCACGACAAGTTCCCTGGATACTCCTGGCATGTCAGCTGCACACCATGCGAATATTTCCCAGCGCTCACAGAGGAACTCGACGAGTGCGCTTTCCTATGCGCTATCCATGTTTGTTGCGATAGCTGTCGTCTTCTTGGGATCTGTCGGGTGAATCTGTTCTTCCTTAGAATTCTTGGAGGTGTCGAAGGTTTGCTTCTTAAGTGGCCTTCCTCCGTCAGGTAACACGTCATAGTTGGTTGTTAGCCTAGAAGCTTCATATTCAGCTTGCATCCCGAAGGTTTCTGACAGCTTATGGAAATCTTTGTCGCATTTATCTGCCAAGGCAAAGCTTCCTTTCACTGTGATTGGGCCATTGGGTCCAGGAATTATCCATAACAGGTATGTATAATGCAGCATAGCCATGAATCTAGCATACGCGGGTCGCCCCAATAGAGCATGATATTGTGATGGAAAATCTATAACTTCAAACTCCAGCTTCTCCCTCTTGAAATTGTCTCGAGTTCCAAACTGTACATCGAGTAAGATCTTTCCCAGGGGATAGTTCGGCTTCTCAGGTGTAATACCATGGAAACGCGTGTCCGTTGGTGTCAAATTTGCCAAAGAAATATTCATCTTCCTCAAGGTATCCGCATACATGAGGTTCAGACTGCTTCCTCCATCTATGAATATGTGCGAGACCTCGAATCCCGCGATCACCGCTGGTAAAATCATAGCTGATTGTCCTGGTTGTGGAACTTGAGGCGGGTGGTCCGCTTGAGTGAATCCTATGTCCTGTACCGACCATTTTAGGTACTCGATGGTTGGTGGAGGCATCTTCTTAATAGGATCCAGTAAGAATCAACAGATATATAGGATCCAGTAAGCCCTAAACCCTATGAATTACAAGTGGCAGTAAACCACCACAAATCAACAGATATATAGGATCCAGTAAGCCATAGAGGCATAAACAGTGATATAACATAGCAGTAAACAACATCAAAGTGTAGAAATAGCACAGATGTGCCACTGGTATAGAACCAGTAGCACCACCAGGCACAGTTACAAGTATAGCACACTCCAGTAAGCATCATTCAGCTCACGAAGTGGTGATAAGCAAGTACGGGGAGGCATAGCCAATTGCTAATGCTTAAGACAAGCAACAACAAGGACTAACATCATAGTAGCATGATTAACCATAAGCCATACAAGCTCCAACTGGAACCATAGGAGTAGATAGAGCCAGTACAGTCTAAAAGCAATTGCATACACTAAATACAACATGTCAGTGTTAGACGCTGGTGTTCATACAAACACCAGATGCGACAAAAAGAGTAGGGGCAAGCTAGAACAATGGCAAGTATCAGAGATGAGCATAGCAGTGCATCTAGGGCAACAACAGCAGTAGCTTAGCAGCACAAGCAAGGACATGGCGTGGCTAGTGGCCAGTAATGGGAAACATCTGGTCAGACCAAGCGAGAGAGGGTCTAGAGGAAGGAGAAGAAGTAGAGGAGAGTAGGGGAGGTGTTGGTGTACCTAGAGCAGCAGCAACATCGTCGGAGGCGTTACGGCGGCACAGTGGCACTGGCTAGCCACGGCGGCGCCAACCGCAGCCAGGCCAGCGCCGACCAAGAACCACCCCCAGAACTAGTACGTTGAGGATCGTCATGATCGTGTCTAGGAACGACGGATCGACACCAATCCTCTCGGACACCGTAACCCAAATTGACGCTAGGTTCGACTGAGAGCAAAGGAGGACGAGAGCTTCACATCGACGCGGATAGAAACATGCGGCGCCAACCGCAGCCAGGCCAGCGCGAACCAAGAACCACCACCAGAACTAGTACGTTGAGGATCGTCATCATCGTGTCTAGGAACGACGGATCGACACCAATCCTCTCGGACACCGTAACCCAAATTGACGCTAGGGTCGACTGAGAGCAGAGGAGGACGAGAGCTTCACATCGACGCGGATAGAAACACGCGGTGGTGTCTGGTGCGTCGATCGTGACTTAGGGCACGACCTGAAACGACCGGAGCTGGCCGGGGAAAGCTGGCAACTGCGGCAGCGACTCGATCACTTGTGAATCGCAAGAGGTTAGGGTTAGGGTCGAGCAAGTGAGAGTGTCAACACCCGGATTTTTAAGTCCAGATGCCTATTATGCCATACATCGCAATCCCAGGAATATTGTTTTTGCGAGACATAATAGATTGATATCACAGAACATCATTCATTACAAACCATAATAGTCTTACATCAAGGGATCACATGATCCAGTCTTACAATAACATTTGATCTAATGATCAATTACAAAACACACAACGGAATAAACGTAGTAGCGGTCCATCTGTTCCATAGGCAACGCTTGACGTCAGGAGTAACCCTAGTTATCATAGACGTCCTGCTGTCCATATTCTTGGTACTGGTGCTCCTCTTCATAGTCTGGCCATTTGAATAGCCATGGACAAAGCCATGAGTACTTTAAAGTACTCGCAAACTAATACTAGTGTAAGCACTATCAACTATAGTAAGGGGGTTCTAAGCTCTAGGTTCATTTGCATAAAGCCAGTTTTATTTCATAAGCACTTAGTAGTAAAAGACTCTTTATTTGCCTAATTCACTCAAGTGGGAACATTAGTGTCATTCCCACAACTCTGTTGTGATCAAGTCAAATTCACCTTTCAAGTTCAAGTCACAAGTCACCAGTCATATGTCACACTTTTGAAAATGGTCTGATGACGGAACAGTATGGCCTTTCCAACTGCCCATGACCGCGGGCGCGGCTATTCGAATAGTTTACACTCTGCAGAGGTCGCACACTTTTGCCACAACATTTGCAATAATCCGTCGGGGTTAACTGGCCCTGATTTATCACACTCCGTGTGCGGACTACCAACCATAACCTTTCACTTACATACCCTAGTACAGGCACCTCTCCCCATGAGCTTGGCCTCCCACCATGGCAAACCCATCCTGGGAACTGCACAGGGCTTGGGTCGGACATTCACCTCATTTCACGTCATTTCACTTTCAATGGAGGCAGCCTCGGCATAACCCCTATGACGCTTGTTTAGAGGGAACCCATACTAAAGCACATAAATTTCCAGTTAAGCCCTACCCATGATCAGGTATTGTGGGGGTACTCTAAAATTGGAATGGTATCGCATCCGAACCCAACCATCAGTTTTTGTCAAATTCACCATGTCATTCACAAGTCACATTCGCCTTCAATACTTTCAATAGAATGACTCACCATTCCAAGGTTTTCAAAGTTATGTGATTCACATGTTTCCCATCTATTGTAGTCAATTTTAGTTTAGCACTAGCAACTAATCATGAAGGGTGCTATCTACATTTTTACCCCCTATGATAAGTGTGAAGCTCTTGTGGTACTCTACACTGGTACACAACTAGCTACAATAGGTAAACTTTGGTAAATCAAAGTAAAGTTAAAGCAAGATAAAACTTGGGTTTGGATGAATAAGACTTTAAATACCAATACTAGTGCCATAGTCTCTTGCACTAGTAACTTGGCAATAGTACAACTTGCATTGATAATACCTTGCAATAATCTAGCTTGCCTTGAGTGGTGTAGTGATCAAAATTTTCTTCTTATTCTTCGTAGACTTCTTCTTCGTCGTAGCACTCAGTACTAGCGTCTATAAATAGATACGAGGTAACAATCACCAATCAATACTTAAGGCGACTACTTAGCCTTAATGGCTCACTCAAGATGATCTATCATCATCACAATCATTACTTAACAACAACTAGGGTTTTCTATTTAGTGGTAGGAAAATAATTTCCTTTCATTGAAAATTAATAAGATTTAATTTCCTCAAATAATAGAATATGAAATCATGTTGACCAACGTCACCACTTCATATTTACCATTTGGGAAAATGTTTTGAATGAGATAAACTATCTCATACCATTTAATCACTACTATTTTGGGAAAAGGATTGAATATTCTCAAGTAATAACATATGGGGTCATGAAGACTAATGTCATCACCTCACATTGAATTACTTAAAAAATGATTTAAATGAGATGCTACATCTCATAGAATTTAAATACTATTTTTGCAATAATTTAAATGAGCTAGGAATGGCCACATAGCCACTATTTGAATCTAGTCCATGATCCTCTGAAACAACTATATCATATTTTTGTATAAACAATTAGAGTTTTTGAAATGTGAATTATGAGAATTTGAATCACCTCAAAATTCATTATGGTTGATTTTTAATAATTATTTGAAATTTGAAAACCTACTGCCTTGTTATTTTTATTGCAAGTGATCTACAATGGTTCAAGGGTTGAGACTAATTGGGTTAGACAGAGAATTTCATAAGCTCTCCAGATATATAAAATTCATAAAATTTGGCTTAGTAGATTTTGTTTTGTTGTATTTTGAATCAAACACCAGTATTGAATTTCAACTAAAACAAATAATTCGAATTTGAATTACACGGGCCGGGCGGGAAATGAATTGGGCCGGCCAAACTACGCGCCAGTGCGCAGTGGGCTACCTGACAGGGAGGGCCCCACCTGTCAGCGGGGTTTAAAACCCGAAACGTTACACGTGCGAGAGGAGCGTTGGATTAGAACGTGATCCAACGGCACACAGTCGTCGTCGTCTCCGACGAGACCCTACCCTGGCCGCGACGGTGGTGAGGGGTCGGCGGCTCACCTGGGCTCCGGCGAGGGTCGACGTTGGCGGCGCTTGACGTGGAAGACGATGGCGAGGCTTCTGGTACCGACGGCTTCTCCAGGGAGTGCTTCAATCGACGACGAGCTTGCAGGGTGTTGGCGGGGCTCCGGCGGGAAATTGGGGTGGCTCTGGGGGCAATGTGGAGGGGAGGTGGTCGATGAAGCTCAGGAGGGAGAGGGGAAGCGACTGGTGTGCTCAGAGGATGACGGGGAGGCTCCAATTTATAGGGTCGAGGGGTAGCCGAGGAGCACGGGGCAGGTTATCGATGGCGACGTTGCTACAGCGGCTCCGAGGAGTGGGCATGGATGAAGAGTTGTTCCTGGCGTCATGGCGGTCCTAGTGCACGTCCTGGCGAAGCAGGGGGTGGACGAGAGTGTGCGGGCGACGTTAATGTCTGTGCCGTGTACCGGCGGAGGTCGTCGACGATGGCGTCATCTACAGGGCTCGCGCGGGCCGTTGAGCTTGTCTAGGAGCTTCCTGGAGTCGTGGCGAGGCTACGGGCGAGAGGAGAGGGCGAGGGGTGGATGGAGTCAACGGGGCAACGTCGTGCACCGTCGTGTCCAGAGGTGTGCCAGTGCACGCTCTGGCGCGTCGTGGCTGACACGGGCATGTCTTGTTCCCGTCGCTGCATGCGTCTCTTCGGCCAAGGGTGATGTCCAGCGTGTTCATGAAGGAGAGAGGGAGGTCAAGGACATGGTGAGCTCATCCAGAAGTGAGAGGAGAGGGTTTGACTTGGGTGAGTGGCATGACATGCACGGCATGGTCATGTCCTTGAAGAAATCGTGCATGATCATTGCCTCTGAGGCTGGGCATTGTTTACTGGGTGCAAGAGGGTGCTGGTGATGAGCTATGCTTGATGGTTTAGGTCAAAATCTGCTGGATATAAGGATGTAGGGAGTTGGCAGAATTTGGCACACAAAGTGTTCGATGATATGGCCGCAAGAGATGTAAATTTGAATTTTGCCAAACCTTTGCAGGGGTGTGATTCAAATATTGTTTGGCTTCTGTTGGTGGTGGTGGTGTGCAAAATAGAGTGGTTTTGTGAAAATCCAAAATGTGTATGATCTAGAATATGTTTCAATGTTGCAACTTTGCATGCTTAGATTAAGAAATTGAGAATGAGTTTGGAAGGTTGGTTCACCTTGATGAGCTCTAGGATGAGGAGGAAAGAATTGAGCAAGTCTAGTTTAGAAAACTCTTAATACAGGGGCTCAAAGTGGGTAAGATGTTAAAATTGGCAGATTTGACCATTATCACATGTCACTTGGTTTTGCTATTTCTTTTGATTTGATTTGTGTTTCTTTGATTCAAAAGTGATTATTATTAGTTTATCAACATTTCCAAACCATTGACACAAGGTAGAATGGCCTAGGTTAAAGTTTTGCAAAAATAGCCATAGCCTCATATGTGATGTTATTTTGATTTTTTCTTTTCTTTTTCTTTATTTCTCTTTGATCCAAATGATCATTGTTTAGATTCATTTAGTGTTAGGTTAAGTTTGTTAAGGGTTTCAAACCATTGAGGTAAAGTAAAAATGGCATAGGCCAAGATTTGCAATTATGGCTATATGCCCACATATGTTTTTTTCTTTTGTTTTGTTTTCTTTTTATTTGTTCCTCTTTGGTTTTGAATATGGTAGGGTTTAGTGTTTATAAACATGTTCAATACATCAAACAAACAATCATGGCAAAAATCACATCATACATACTTGGATACTATGGATATCAAGTGGTTTCATTAAAGTTTTTGTTGGCTCCAAAATTTGAAATAAGTGAAATTCATTTTCTTCTTTGTTTTAAATTTTTTTTTGGGATGTTACAAACCCTTCCCCCTTAAACAAAATCTCGTCCCAAAATTTAAGAAAAGTTAGGAACCTAAGAGAGATTGGGCAATTGGGTTAACAGGAAAACATACTTGGCATGGCATTAGGTGCTGATACGTCTCCAACGTATCTATAATTTCTTATGTTCCACGCTAGTTTTATGACAATACCTACATGTTTTATTCATACTTTATAATGTTTTTATGCATTTTCCGGGACTAACCTATTAACAAGATGCCACAGTGCCAGTTCCTGTTTTTCTGCTGTTTTTGGTTCTAGGAAAGTTGTTCGGGCAATATTCTCGGAATTCGACGGAACAAAAGCCAAACCTCCTATTTTTCTGAGGGACACACGGAGCCAGAAGGGCAAGCCCGGGGGAGGCCCACGGCCTCCTCCCCATGCAGCCGCGGCCGGGCCCACCGCGCGCGTGTGGGGGCCCACCTCGGGACTCCACCGACATCGCCCCTTTGCCTATTTATTCCCCCACGACGCGAAAATCCGAGATATATCAATCATACTCCAGAAAGACTCCCGGAGCGCCGCCGCCATCGCGAAACCTAGTTTCGGGGGTAAGAAGTTCCTGTTTCGGCACCCTACCGGGACGGGGATCGACCCGGAGCCTTCTCCATCGACGCCACCGCCTCCATCATGCTCCGTGAGTAGTTGCCCCATGGACTACGGGTTCTAGCAGTAGCTAGTTGGTACTCTCTCTCCCATGTACTTCAATACAATGATCTCATGAGCTGCCTTACATGATTGAGATCCATCTGATGTAATCGGTGTTGAGTTTGTTGGGATCCGATGAATTGTTACATTATAATCAGTCTATCTATAAAGTTTGTGAAGTTATTGTTGCTGCAATCTTGTTGTGTTCAATGCTTGTCACTAGTGCACGAGTGGCATGATCTTAGATTTAAGCTCTATAATTATTGCTTAGATTGTATCTACAAGTTGTTTGCACATGTCTATGTCCGGAACCCGAGGCCCCAGAGTGACAACAACTGGGATAACTGGAGGGGATGGCTTAGATATGAGGATCACATGTTTTCACCAAGTGTTAATGCTTTGCTCCGGTGCTCTATTAAAAGGAGTACCTTAATTACCATAGATTCCCTTGAGGCCCGGCTGCCTATTTGGTAGGACAAAAGATGTTATGCAAGTTTCTCATTGCGAGCACGTATGACTATATATGGAAAACATGCCTACATGATTAATAAACTGGATGTTTTGTTTTAATGCTATAATAATTATGTCAATTGCCCAACTGTAATTTGTTCACCCAACACTTGTTATTGGAGAGTTACCACTAGTGTAGATAGCTGGGAACCCCGGTCCATCTTTCATCATCAAATACTCACTCGGTCCTATATGCCATTAGAAGTAGTATCAACAATTTTCTGGTGCCATTGCCTCTGTGTTACTGCTACTGATGTTGTGTTATTGTTACTATTGCTCTCATATTACTGCTGCTTTCACATCACCCCTGTTACTAGTGCTTTTCCAGGTGCAGCTGAATTGACAACTCAGTTGTTAAGGCTTATAAGTATTCTTTGTCTCCCTTGTGTCGAATCAATAAATTTGGGTTTACTTCCCTCGAAGACTGTGCGATCCCCTATACTTGTGGGTTATCAAGAATATTTTCTGCGTTGCCGGGGAGCATAGCTGTACTCATAAGTTCACCTGGGAGTACACTCTACCTCTCTCTCTGTTTTTATTTTATTTTGTTTTGCTTAGTTTACTTTTGTCTACTTTATTTGTGCTTAGTTTATTTCTGTCTAGTATTATTTTGCTTAGTTTACTTTTGTCTAGTTTGTTTTTGTCTTGTTTTATTTTTCTCATATACCCGGAAATCCATAAAAATTTGAAAAACTGAAAAATTAAAAAACTGTTGTTATGGAAGAACCCACAACATGTATGGAGCTTATAGAACTATATATGAATTATAGAGAATCAAGAAAGGGTAAAGTCATGAGTGTCGTGTTAGAAAAATTGAATACAATTGCTAAAATCTTGCTTAAACGCCATGATATAAACTGTTGCTCTAAACAGGATACTAAACATCTTAAATTCCAATGTGGCTTTAGTGAAGAAGTTTTAATTGTGAACAATCATTGGAATAACTATATTCATCTTGGGTTCGAAGAAGTAGAACAATTTGTTTTATTTATGGGAGCCTCTGAGATAGAATCCTTCATGGCTAAAAATTATGAAACTTGTATTGTTTGTAAGGACCTTAAAGATTATGTCTGTTCTATCCTTGATTATTGCACAGAACATTACAACAATAATCCTTATATCATTGATTATAAAGAGAGACTCATTCATGCACAAGAATGCACTCACAATTTGCAGGAACCTGTGAAAGAAGAAATTGATGAACCTGAAAGCTCATTGGATGAAAAAGAGGAGGAGAGTGATGAACAAAAGGAGGAAGAATGGATTAGCTACCCATGCCAACCTTCTAATGAGAGTAACTCTTTATCTCTTACACTATTTGATTGTCCTCCACCAAAGGAGGATGAATGTTATGTTCCTGTGGATTCTCTTGAAATATTCCCGATGAGTAAAACTTGTGAGAATAATTATGCTACTGTTATCTATGATAATCCATGCTATTTTCATAAATCTTATGATAATGCTTTGTTTGTGCCTGATATCGAAATGCATGGTACTAAAGAGTTTTGCTTAGCAAATGTTTATGATAAAGCTCTAGATGATGGTCCTATGTTACTTGATAATATTAATTGTAAAACTAATGAAAATTGGATTGGAGAGGTCTTGACTTTATCTAGGTGTCCCATATCTCTTCAGAATGATCAATCATCTTGTTATAGATTTTTAAAAAGTGGGTTTGAAAGTTTTGATCCCACTATTTTTGAGCTTGATAAAAATTATGTGTTTGTAGATCATGAAAAGCATGCTGTATGTGATAGTTATATTGTTGAGTTTGTTCATGATGCTACTGGAAATTATTATGAGAGAGGAAAATATGGTTGTAGAAATTTTCATGGTACTAAAACACCTCTCTACATGCTGAAAATTTTGAAGTTACTCGTGTTTTATCTTCCTATGCTTGTCACTTTGTTCGTCATGAATTTATTTGTGTACAAGATTCCTATGCATAGGAAGTGGGTTAGGCTTAAATGTGTTTTGAATTTGCTTCTTGATGCTCCTTTTGCTTCATTTTCTATTTTCATGTGAGCATCATTAAAATCTTATGCGCCTAGCTGAAAGGCGTTAAAGAAAAGCGCTTATGGGAGACAACCCATTGTTTTATTTCTGTAATTTTTCTTTTATTTGAGTCAAGGAGTTTGTTTACTTCTGTAACTAATCCTTTGTATCTTTATTTTCTTGCATTGTTGTGCCAAGTAAAGTCTCTAATAGAAAGTTGATACTAGATTTGGATTTCTGCAGAAACAGATTTTTAGCTGTCACGGTTTTGAGCTTTTCTCTCTGCAGAAAAATGGAAACATTCTGAAACAATTCATGCGTTATCCTCAGATATGTACACAACTTTCATTAGTTTTGAGTTTTCTGATTTGAGCAACGGAAGTACCTCGAAAAAATTCATGTTTACTGGTTGTTCTGTTTTGACAGATTCTGTCTCTGTTTTTTGCATTGTCTCTTGTGGACTTTAAGTAAGGCTTTCTAGATGTGGAGAGCTGTAGCTAATGTTTATTGAGTTCTTGCAATATGTCACTACAGAACTAAAGTGGATTAAAGTTTTTTGAGCACTAACCCCTCTAATGAAGTTTATGAGAATTTTGGTGTGGCAGAAGTTTTCAAGGGTCAAGAGAGAAGGGTGATATAATGTGATCAAGAAGAGTGAAGAGCCTAAGCTTGGGGATGCCCCGTGGGTCACCCAAGCATATTTCAAGAAGACTCAAGCGTCTAAGCTTGGGGATGCCCAATGCATCCCCTTCTTCATCAACAACTTATCAGGTCATCTCTAGTGAAACTATATTTTAATTCTTCCACATCATATGTGCTTTACTTGGAGCGTCTGTGTGCTTTTATTTTGTTATTTTTATTTTCTGATCATATCAATATTGGATCCGAGCATTCTTGTGTGGGAGAGAGACACGCTCCGCTTTTTCATTTGAACACTTGTGTTCTTCGTTTTATTTTTCATGTTCATAGCGAAAAACTGAAAGCCGCATTTATTGATTTGGTTGAAACAAAAAATGCTTCATGTGGTAATTGGTATATTGTCTTGAATAATTTGATACTTGGCAATTGTTTTGAGCTCTTAAATAGATCATGTTTAAGCTCTTGCATCATGTAGTTTAAACCTATTAGTGGAGAACTACCGTAGAGCTTGTTGAAATTTGGTTTGCATGATTGGTCTCTCTAAGGTCTAGATATTTTCTGGTAAAAGTGTTTGAGCAACAAGGAAGACAGTGTAGAGTCTTATAATGCTTGCAATATGTTCTTATGTAAGTTTTGTTGTACCGGTTTATACTTGTGTTTGCTTCAAACAACCTTGCTAGCCAAAGCCTTGTACTGAGAGGGAATGCTTCTCGTGCATCCAAAACCTTGAGCCAAAACTATGCCATTCGTGTCCACCATAACTACCTACTATGTGGTATTTTTCTGCCATTCCAAGTAAATACTTCATGTGCTACCTTTAAACAATTCATAACTTTATTACTCCTTATTTGTGTCAATGTTTTATAGCTCATGAGGAAGTATGTGGTGTTTTATTTTTCAATCTTGTTGGGCAGACTTTCACCAATGGACTAGTGGCATATACATCCGCTTATCCAATAATTTTGCAAAAAGAGCTGGCAACGGGGTGCCCAGCCCCAATTAATTAACTTTCATTAATAATTCTCTTCACATGTTTTGCCCTGGTATGTGAAATGTTGGAAGGCACCCGAGATTCGGTTAGCCATGGATTGTGAAAGCAAAAGGTTGGGAGGAGTGTCATCTATAAATAGAACTAAAATACATGTGTAAACAAAAGAAAAGAGGGATGATCTGCCTTGCTGGTAGAGATAACGTCCTTCATGGGAGCCGCCCTTTGAAAGTCTGTTTGACAAGGGGGTGAGAGTGCCCACTACCATTCGTTGACAACAACAAACACCTCTCAAAACTTTATTTTTATGCTCTCTATATGATTTCAAAACTTGAAAAGCTCTAGCACATGATTGAATCCCTGCTTCCTTCTGCAAAGGGCCTTTGTTTTACTTTATGTTGAGTCAGTTTACCTACTTCTTTCTATCTTAGAAGCAAACACTTGTGTCAACTGTGTGCATTGATTCTTACATGCTTGCTTATTGCACTTATTATATTACTTTGTGTTGACAATTATCCATGAGATATACATGTTAAAAGTTGAAAGCAATTGCTGAAACTTAAATCTTCCTTTGTGTTGCTTCAAAACCTTTTATTAAGAATCTTTTGCTTTATGAGTTAACTCTTATGCAAGACTTTTTGATGCTTGTCTTGAAAGTACTATTCATGAAGAGTTTTTGCTATATGATTCAGTTGTTTAGTCATTATCTTTTTGTTAGCAACTATAGACCATTGCTTTGAGTCACTTCATTCATCTCATATGCTTTACAATAGTATTGATCAAGATTATGTTGGTAGCATGTCACTTCAGAAATTATTCTTTTTATCGTTTACCTACTCGAGGGCGAGTAGGAACTAAGCTTGGGGATGCTTGATACGTCTCCAACGTATCTATAATTTCTTATGTTCCATGCTAGTTTTATGACAATACATACATGTTTTATTCATACTTTATAATGTTTTATGCATTTTCCGGGACTAACCTATTAACAAGATGCCACAGTGTCAGTTCCTATTTTCTGCTGTTTTTGGTTCTAGGAAAGCTGTTCGGGCAATATTCTCGGAATTCCACGGAACAAAAGCCAAACCTCCTATTTTTCTGAGGGACACGGAGCCAGAAGGGCAAGCCCGGGGAGGCCCACGGCCTCCTCCCCATGCAGCTGCGTGGCCGGGCCCACAGGCGCGCCGACATGTGGGGAGCTCACCTCGGGACTCCACCGACATCGCCCCTTTGCCTATTTATTCCCCCACGACGCGAAAATCCGAGATATATCAATCATACTCCAGAAAGACTCCCGGAGCGCCGCCGCCATCGCCAAAACCTAGTTTCGGGGGTCATAAGTTCCTATTTCGGCACCCTGCCGGGACGGGGATCGACCCCCGGAGCCTTCTCCATCGACGCCACCGCCTCCATCATGCTCCGTGAGTAGTTCCCCCATGGACTACGGGTTCTAGCAGTAGCTAGTTGGTACTCTCTCTCCCATGTACTTCAATAGAATGATCCCATGAGCTGCCTTACATGATTGAGATCCATCTGATGTAATCGGTGTTGAGTTTGTTGGGATCCGATGAATTGTTACATTATAATCAGTCTATCTATAAAGTTTGTGAAGTTATTGTTGCTGCAATCTTGTTGTGTTTAATGCTTGTCACTAGTGCACGAGTGGCATGATCTTAGATTTAAGCTCTATAACTATTGCTTAGATTGTATCTACAAGTTGTTTGCACATGTCTATGTCCGCAACCCGAGGCCCCAGAGTGACAACCGGGATAACTGGAGGGGATGGCTTAGATATGAGGATCACATGTTTTCACCAAGTGTTAATGCTTTGCTCCGGTGCTCTATTAAAAGGAGTACCTTAATTACTAGTAGATTCCCTTGAGGCCCGGCTGCCACCGGCTGGTAGGACAAAAGATGTTATGCAAGTTTCTCATTGCGAGCACGTATGACTATATATGGAAAACATGCCTACATGATTAATAAACCGGATGTTCTGCTTTAATGCTATAATAATTATGTCAATTGCCCAACTGTAATTTGTTCACCCAACACTTGTTATTGGAGAGTTACCACTAGTGTAGATAGCTGGGAACCCGGTCCATCTTTCATCATCAAATACTCACTCGGTCCTATATGCCATTAGAAGTAGTATCAACTATTTTCTGGTGCCATTGCCTCTGTGTTACTGCTACTGCTGCTGTGTTACTGTTACTATTGCTCTCATATTACTCCTGCTTTCACATCACCCCTCTTACTAGTGCTTTTCCAGGTGCAGCTGAATTGACAACTCATATGTTAAGGCTTATAAGTATTCTTTGTCTCCCCTTGTGTCGAATCAATAAATTTGGGTTTTACTTCCCTCGAAGACTGTTGCGATCCCCTATACTTGTGGGTTATCAGTGCTTCTTGGGCTTCAGTTGCATTCATGCGGTAGAAACGACCGTTGCGGTTGTTTGGGTTCCTTCCGGTGGAGACACGTCGCTGTTGCTGGACAGGTGCAGTGGTATTGGGGGCAATATTTGCTAGCCTCTTGGGGCACTCATTGGAGTAGTGACCCACAACTCCACATTCATAACAAGTCACAGTTGACTTGTCCTTTGGGGTGACGGGGATAGCATTGCTTCCAGTCCTTGGGGCAGTGTTAGGGTTGTTGTTGTTGTTACCATTCTGGGTGTGGTTGTTGTTGTGGTGGTGGTTGTTGTTGTAGTTGTTGTGGTTGTTGTTGTTTGCTCCGTGCTTCGGGTGTCCTCCTTTGTTGTTGATGTAGTTTGGACGGAACGTCTGAGCAGGTGGCTTGTTGTGTCTTGGGGAAAATCCTCCGCTTGTGTTGGGGCGATACCTTGAGGCATTGCTGGGTCCATTCTGGTTCATCATTCTGCGGTTGCGGTTCTCGTTGGCTTGGTGAAGCTTTCCTTCCATCTGGATGGCTGAGTCCACCAGGGCTTCTAGATCAGCGAACGGAATGTTCACTAACACAGTCTACATCTCATCATGCAGTCCATTCAGAAATCTTTCTTTCCTCTTCTCGTTGGTGTCGGTCTCATCCGGGGCGTACCTAGACAGAGTTAGGAATCTGTCACGGTATTCAACCACGGACATCCTTCCTTGCTTGAGTTCCCTGAACTCGTCTCTCATCTTCTTGATTAAACCCTGGGGCACATGATACTTGCTGAACTTGAGCTTGAAGTCTGCCCAAGTCATCATTTGTCCCGCATTCATTGCACGTGCACTTGTCCACCAGGCTCTGGCAAGTCCTGATAGGTAGTGGGTGGCGAACAGTACTTTCTCTGCGGCTTCTACTCCCGCAACTTCCAAGTTGTTCTCCATGGTTTGGAGCCAATCATCGGCATCTAGTGGCTCTTCGGTCTTGCTAAACATAGGAGGGTTGGTGTTCTGAAATTTTTTCAACTTGGATCCAGGATGATCATGGTTTCCATGGCCTTGATTGTTCTGGGCTAGTTTTTGCAGTACGACAAGGTTGGTTTGTCGCTCAGCTCTTTCGACTTCTCTATCTGCCATCATCATTTGTAGCATATGTAGCATTGCATCTTGGTTGGTGTTGCAGGTTGGAGGGGCCATCTGAATATTAGAGGTAGATCATAAGTTAAGAGGGAATTCTCTATGGCTTGTTTGGTTTAAGTTTGACAATTTTCAAAACTTGAGTAGTGTTGAGGGGGTAAAACCAACAACACTTTTTCATTCATACCAAACATCACACATTACAAAGCTAACACACCGTTGGTTTTAAGAACCATTCATTCGTTCTACGATACAAGGGGATAGATACAAACTCACACCTACGCATGTGCTCTAGTGATACTACTCTTTATCTGGAATGGTAGGTTTTTCGTCTTCATGGGTTATGTGCTTGGCGAAAGGTGCGGGCGTTGTCCAACTCCTTGCGGGTTTTGTACAGCATAAAGTCCAGGTGTGCAACATGCTGGTTCATCTCCGGGTGCGGTGGCATGGTTATTGGTCTTCCCATGGGGTCATGTCTTGGGTAGTAAAAGAAGCGAGTGTTCTTGATCTTGTTCACATTCTGTCCACACAGACGGGCAATTGCTTCCTGCATGGCTTTGGCTATTCCATCCTTCCAAGTGTTTCCCCTTACAGAAAACCATATGGTTTCCCAAATTGGGGCTCCCAGCTTTCCTCTCAGATCTGCAGTAACTTCCCACTGAGGTTGTCTTCCCGACTGATTATTGAGTGGCACTCCAAAGAACTCGGGATACGGGCGTCCTAGATATTCCACTAGTTGCTCCAAATCCTTCTCGAACATTAGGTCTCCTCCGTGGCCAAGCTGATAGGACTCATAGTGGTATTCCATCTGTGAGCAATTAGGATGAGTAAGTTAGAGAAGTGAGCAAGTGTGCAAAAATTTATGTAGAATTATAAGGAAAAGTAGAGCATGTATTTCTCAGTTTTGAAAAGATCTCAAGGGTAAGAGTGTGAATAAGTTTTCATAAATATTCACTTCATTTGTTTTTGAAACTAAGTTTTCCATACGTCCATTCTAACTAGGGTCTCCTAAGGTCAAACAATGGCTCTTATACCAACTTGTCAACACCAGGATTTTTAAGTCTAGATGCCTATTATGCCATACATCGCAATCCCAGGAATATTTTTTTTGCGAGACATAATAGATTGATATCACAGAACATCATTCATTACAAACCATAATAGTCTTACATCAAGGGATCACATGATCCAGTCTTACAATAACATTTGATCTAATGATCAATTACAAAACACACAACGGAATAAACGTAGTAGCGGTCCATCTGTTCCACAGGCAACGCTTGACGTCAGGAGTAATCCTAGTTATCATAGACGTCTTGCTGTCCATCTTCTTGGTACTGGTGCTCCTCTTCATAGTCTGGCCATTTGAATAGCCAGGACAAAGCCATGAGTACTTTAAAGTACTCGCAAACTAATACTAGTATAAGCACTATCAACTATAGTAAGGGGGTTCTAAGCTCTAGATTCATTTGCATAAAGCCAGTTTTATTTCATAAGCACTTAGTAGTAAAAGACTCTTTATTTGCCTAACTCACTCAAGTGGGAACATTAGTGTCATTCCCACAACTCTGTTGTGATCAAGTCAAATTCACCTTTCAAGTTCAAGTCACAAGTCACCAGTCATATGTCACACTTTTGAAAATGGTCTGATGATGGAACAGTATGGCCTTTCCAACTGCCCATGACCGCGGGCGCGGCTATTCGAATAGTTTACACTCTGCAGAGGTCACACACTTTTGCCACAACATTTGCAATAATCCGCCAGGGGTAACTGGCCCTGATTTATCACACTTAGTGTGCGGACTACCAACCACAACCTTTCACTTACATACCCTAGTACAGGCAGCTCTCCCCATGAGCTTGGCCTCCCAGCCATGGCAAACCGCCATCCTGGGAACTGCACAGGGCTTGGGTCGGACATTCACCTCATTTCACGCCATTTCACTTTCAACGGAGGCAGCCTCGGCATAACCCCTATGACGCTTGTTTAGAGGGAACCCATACTAAAGCATATAAATTTCCAGTTAAGCCCTACCCATGATCAGGTATTGTGGGGGTACTCAAAAATTGGAATGGTATCGCATCCGAACCCAACCATCAGTTTTTGTCAAATTCACCATGTCATTCACAAGTCACATTCGCCTTCTAAACTTTCAATAGAATGACTCATCATTCCAAGGTTTTCAAAGTTATGTGATTCACATGTTTCCCATCTATTGTAGTCAATTTTAGTTTAGCACTAGCAACTAATCATGAAGGGTGCTATCTACATTTTTACTCCCTATGATAAGTGTGAAGCTCTTGTGGTACTCTACACTGGTACACAACTAGCTACAATAGGTAAACTTTGGTAAATCAAAGTAAAGTTAAAGCAAGATAAAACTTGGGTTTGGATGAATAAGACTTTAAATACCAATACTAGTGCATAGTCTCTTGCACTAGTAAATTGGCAATAGTAGAACTTGCATTGATAATAGCTTGCAATAATCTAGCTTGCCTTGAGTGGTGTAGTGATCAAAATTTTCTTCTTCTTCGTAGACTTCTTCTTCCTCGTAGCACTCAGTACTAGCGTCTATAAATAGATACGAGGTAACTGATACGTCTCCAACGTATCGATAATTTCTTATGTTCCATGCTACATTATTGATGATATCTACATGTTTTATGCACATTATATGTCGTATTTACGCATTTTCGGAACTAACCTATTAACAAGATGCCGAAGAGCCAGTTGCTTTTCTGCTGTTTTTGGTTTCAGAAATCCTAGTAACGAAATATTCTCGGAATTGGACGAAATCACCGCCCAGGGTCCTATTTTCGCACGAAGCTTCCAGAAGACCGAAGAGATAACGAAGTGAGGCCACGAGGTGGCCAGACCACAGGCGGCGCGGCCTGGCCCCTGCGCGGCCCTGTCATCTGGGCCCCTCGTGAGCCCCCCGACCTACCCTTCCGCCTACAAATAGCCTCCGTCGCGAAACCCCCGAGAGCCACGATACGGAAAACCTTCGAGACGCCGCCGCCGAATCCCATCTCGGGGGATTCAGGAGATCGCCTCCGGCACCCTGCCGGAGAGGGGAATCATCTCCCGGACTCTTCACCGCCATGGTCGCCTCCGGAGTGATGAGTGAGTAGTTCACCCCTGGACTATGGGTCCATAGCAGCAGCTAGATGGTTGTCTTCTCCATTGTTGTTGGATCTTGTGAGCTGCCTAACATGATCAAGATCATCTATCTGTAATACTATATGTTGTGTTTGTCGGGATCCGATGGATAGAGAATACTATGTTATGGTGATTATCAATCTATTGTTTATGTGTTGTTTATGATCTTGCATGCTCTCCGTTATTAGTAGAGGCTCTGGCCAAGTTTGTACTCTTAACTCCAAGAGGGAGTATTTATGCTCGATAGTGGGTTCATGCCTTCATTGACACTGGGACAGTGACAGAAAGTTCTAAGGTTGTGATGTGTTGTTTCCACTAGGGATAAAACATTGATTCTATGTCTAAGGATGTAGTTGTCGATTACATTATGCACCATACTTAATGCAATTGTCTGTTGCTTTGCAACTTAATACTGAATGGGGTTCGGATGATAACCTGAAGGTGGACTTTTTAGGCATAGATGCAGTTGGATGGCGGTCTATGTACTTTGTCGTCATGCCCGGATTAAATCTCACTATATTTATCATATCATGTACATGCATTGTTATGCCCTTCTCTATTTGTCAATTGCCCGACTGTAATTTGTTCACCCAACATGCTTTTATCTTATGGGAGAGACACCTCTAGTGAACTGTGGACCCCGGTCCTATTCTTTACATAGCTTACAATCTACTGCAATACTTGTTTACTGTTTTCTTGCAAACAATCATATTCCACTCGATACGCTTAATCCTTTGTTACAGCAAGCAGGTGAGATTGACAACCTCACTGTTTCGTTGGGACAAAGTACTTGGGTTGTGTTGTGCAGGTTCCACGTTGGCGCCGGAATCCCTGTTGTTGCGCCGCATCACATTTCGCCACCATCAACCTTCAACGTGCTTCTTGGCTCCTACTGGTTCGATTAAACCTTGGTTTCTTTCGAGGGAAAACTTGCTACTGTGCGCATCATACCTTCCTCTTGGGGTTCCCAACGAACGTGTGAGTTACACGCCATCAAGCTCTTTTTCTGGCGCCGTTGCCGGGGAGATCAAGACACGCTGCAAGGGGAGTCTCCACTTCTCAATCTCTTTACTTTGTTTTTGTCTTGCTTTATTTTATTTACTACTTTGTTTGCTGCACCTAAACAAAACACAAAAAAATTAGTTGTTAGTTTTACTTTATTTACTTGTCTTGCTCTCTATATCAAAAACACAAAAAAATTAGTTACTTGCATTTACTTTATCTAGTTTGTTTTATTTACTGTTGCTAAAATGAATACCCCTGAAAATACTAAGTTGTGTGACTTCACAAACGCAAATAATAATGATTTCCTATGCACACCTATTGCTCCACCTGCTACTACAGCAGAATTCTTTGAAATTAAACCTGCTTTACTGAACCTTGTCATGAGAGATCAATTTTCTGGTATTAGTTCTGATGATGCTGCTGCCCATCTCAATAATTTTGTTGAACTTTGTGAAATGCAAAAGTATAAGGATGTAGATGGTGATATTATTAAATTGAAAGTGTTTCCTTTCTCATTAAGAGGAAGAGCTGAAGATTGGTTGCTATCTTTGCCTAAGAATAGTATTGATTCATGGACTAAATGTAAGGATGCTTTTATTGGTAGATATTATCCTCCCGCTAAAATTATATCTTTGAGAAGTAGCATAATGAATTTTAAGCAATTAGATACTGAACATGTTGCTCAAGCATGGGAGAGAATGAAAACTTTGGTAAAGAATTGCCCAACCCATGGACTGACTACTTGGATGATCATCCAAACCTTCTATGCAGGACTAAATTTTTCTTCGCGGAATTTATTGGATTCAGCTGCTGGAGGTACCTTTATGTCCATCACTTTGGGGGAGGCTACAAAACTTCTTGATGATATGATGATAAATTACTCTGAATGGCACACGGAAAGAGCTCCACAAGGTAAGAAGGTAAATTCTGTTGAAGAAACCTCTTCCTTGAGTGATAAGATTGATGTGATTATGTCTATGCTTGTGAATGGTAGATCTAATGTTGATCCAAATAATGTTCCTTTAGCTTCATTGGTTGCTCAAGAAGAAAATGTTGATGTGAATTTCATTAAAAATAATAATTTCAACAACAATGCTTATAGGAACAACTCTAGTAATAACTATAGGCCATATCCTTCTGCTAATGGTAATGGTTATGGTAATTCTTATGGGAATTCTTACAACAATAATAGGCGTGTACCCTCTGGTCTTGAAGCCATGCTTAAAGAATTTATTAGTACACAAACTACTTTTAACAAATCTGTTGAGGAAAAGCTTGATAAAATTGATATAATTGCTTCTAGAGTTGATAGACTTGCCTCTGATGTTAAGTTATTAAAATTGAAAGTTATGCCTAATGAGGATATTGATAATAAGATTACTACTACAGCAAATGCCATCCAAGTTAGAATTAATGAGAATATAAGATTAATGGCTGAATTGCGTGCTAGGTGGGATAGAGAAGAAAATGAAAAACTAGCTAAAGAGAATAATGTAGCTAAAGTTTGGACTATTACCACCAAAAGTAATGTTGATTCTTCACATGTTGCTGCACCTCCTACTATCAATGGTAAAATAATTGGTGTTGGCAATGTTTCTACTCCTAGTGCAAAGCGTACAAAACTGCCTGAAATTGCTAAAACTGCTGAAACTGCTTGTGATAAAACTGCTGAAATTTTTTCCAACCTTGGGGACAATGATCCCATTGCTGTAGCTCATAATGATTTAGATTTTGATGATTGCCACATCTCTGAAGTTATAAAGTTCTTACAAAAACTTGCTAAAAGTCCTAATGCTAGTGCTATAAATTTAGCCTTTACAAAACATATTACAAATGCTCTCATAAAAGCTAGAGAAGAGAAACTAAAACTTGAAACTTCTATTCCTAGAAAGTTAGAAGATGGTTGGGAGCCCATCATTAAAATGAAATTCAATGACTTTGAATGTAATGCTCTATGTGATCTTGGTGCAAGTATTTCTGTTATGCCTAAAAAGATTTATGATATGCTTGACTTGCCACCATTGAAGAATTGTTATTTGGATGTTAATCTTGCCGATAATGTTAAAAAGAAACCTTTGGGGAGGATTGATAATGTGCGCATTATGGTTAACAATAACCTTGTCCCCGTTGATTTTGTTGTCTTGGATATCGAATGCAATGCATCTTGTCCTATTGTGTTGGGAAGACCTTTTCTTCGAACTGTTGGTGCTGTTATTGATATGAAGGAAGGTAATATTAAATATCAATTTCCTCTCAAGAAATGTATGGAACACTTCCCTAGAAAGAGAATGAAGTTGCCTTTTGACTCTATTATTAGAACAAGCTATGATGTTGATGCTTCTACTCTTGATGTTACTTGATTTGCACTTTCTGCGCCTAGCTGAAAGGCGTTAAAGAAAAGCGCTTATGGGAGACAACCCATGTTTTTACTACAGCAATTTTTTGTTTTGTTGAGTCTTGGAAGTTGTTTACTACTGTAGCAACCTCTCCTTATCATGTTTTTGTGCCAAGTAAAGTTTCTATGTCAAAGTTGATGTTATATTTGGGATCGCTGCGCAGAAACAGCATTGCTGTCTGTCACGAATCTGGGCACAGGTCTCTGTAGAAAATTCCAAAAAATCTGCCAATTTACGAGCGTGATCCTAAGATATGTACGCAACTTTCATTAGTGTTGAGTTTTTCCATTTGAGCAAGTCTGGTGCCATTTTAAAATTCGTCTTTACGGACTGTTCGGTTTTTGACAGATTCTGCCTTTTATTTCGCATTGCCTCTTTTGCTATATTGGATGCATTTCTTTGATCCATTAATGTCCAGTAGCTTTATGCAATGTCCAGAAGTGTAAAGAATGATTGTGCCACCTCTGAACATGTGAATTATTAATTATGCACTAACCCTCTAATGAGTTTGCTTGAAGTTTGGTGTGAAGGAAGTTTTCAAGGGTCAAGAGAGGAGTATGATATAATATGATCAAGAGGAGTGAAAGCTCTAAGCTTGGGGATGCCCCGTGGTTCATCCCTGCATATTCTAAGAAGACTCAAGCGTCTAAGCTTGGGGATGCCCAAGGCATCCCCTTCTTCATCGACAACATCATCGGTTCCTCCCCGAAACTATATTTTTATTCAGTCACATCTTGTGTTCTTTACTTGGAGCGTCGGTTTGTTTTTGTTTTTGTTTGAATAAAATGGATCCTAGCATTCAATTTGTGGGAGAGAGACACGCTCCGCTGTTGCATATGGACAAATATGTCCTTAGGCTTTACTCATAATATTCAAGGCGAAGGTTGAAACTTCTTCGTTAAATTGTTATATGGTTGGAATTGGAAAATGCTACATGTAGTAATTCTAAAATGTCTTGGATAATGTGATACTTGGCAATTGTTGTGCTCATGTTTAAGCTCTTGCATCATATGCTTTGCACCCATTAATGAAGAAATACATAGAGCTTGCTAAAATTTGATTTGCATATTTGGTCTCTCTAAGGTCTAGATAATATCTAGTATTGAGTTTTGAACAACAAGGAAGACGGTGTAAAGTCTTATAATGTTTACAATATGTCTTTTATGTGAGTTTTGCTGCACCGGTTCATCCTTGAGTTTGCTTCAAATAAACCTTGCTAGCCTAAACCTTGTATCGAGAGGGAATACTTCTCATGCATCCAAAATCCTTGAGCCAACTACTATGCCATTTGTGTCCACCATACCTACCTACTACATGGTATTTCTCCGCCATTCCAAAGTAAATTGCTTGAGTGCTACCTTTAAAATTCCATCATTCACCTTTGCAATATATAGCTCATGGGACAAAATAGCCTTAAAAACTATCGTAGTATTGAATATGTACTTATGCACTTTATCTCTTATTAAGTTGCTTGTTGTGCGATAACCATGCTTCTGGGGAACGCCATCAATTACTCTTTATTGAATATCATGTGAGTTGCTATGCATGTCCGTCTTGTATGAAGGATCTATCACCTTAGTGTTTGGAGCATGCATATTGTTAGAGAAGAACATTGGGCCGCTAACTAAAGCCATGAATCATGGTTGAAGTTTCAGTTTTGGACATATATCCTCAATCTCATATGAGAATAATAATTTTGCTACATGCTTATGCGTTAAAGAGGAGTCCATTATCTGTTGTCCATGTTGTCCCGGTATGGATGTCTAAGTTGAGAATAATCAAAAGCGAGAAATCCAAAATGCGAGCATTCTTCTTAGACCTTTGTACAGGCGGCATGGAGGTACCCCTTTGTGACACTTGGTTGAAACATGGCATGCAAAGATCCGGTAGTCCAAGCTAAGTAGGACAAGGTGCGGGCACTATTAGTATACTATGCATGAGGCTTGCAACTTGTAAGATATAATTTACATAACTCATATGCTTTATTACTACCGTTGACAAAATTGTTTCATGTTTTCAAAATAAAAGCTCTAGCACAAATACAACAATCGATGCTTTCCTCTTTGAAGGACCATTCTTTTACTTTTATTGTTGAGTCAGTTTACCTATCTCCCTCCACCTTAAGAAGCAAACACTTGTGTGAACTGTGCATTGATTCCTACATACTTGCATATTGCACTTGTTATATTACTTTATGTTGACAATATCCATGAGATATACATGTGAAAAGTTGAAAGCAACCGCTGAAACTTAATCTTCCTTTGTGTTGCTTCAACACCTTTACTTTGATTTATTGCTTTATGAGTTAACTCTTATGCAAGACTTATTGATGCTTGTCTTGAAGTACTATTCATGAAAAGTCTTTGCTTTATGATTCAGTTGTTTACTCATGTCATTACCATTGTTTTGATCGCTGCATTCATTACATATGTTTACAAATAGTATGATCAAGATTATGATGGCATGTCACTTCCAAGGAAAAAAATAGCGGGCTATTTGATTTAGCGGACACCTCGTCCAGAAGCTATTGAAGCTATAGCGGCGCTATAGCGCAAGCTAAACCATTTAGTGGTTTTATCTATAAAAGCAATATATGTCATAGAAACAAAAAAATTGCAGCATACATATCATGGAAAATAAAAAAATTCTTTGTCTTCATGATTATTGCATTGCTTCTAAACTAGGATCTACAATCCTTATTTCTAAAAAAATTACATGAGATAAAATGAAATGGAATTGAATAGGCAGGGAAGTACGTAACAGGAAGGAAAGACGTAACAGTTCTAGTGTTTGAACAGACAATCAAGCTTCTATACACAAATTATTTTTGGCGATTATTGTTTGACAGCTGAAATATTTCACCGTCGAACAAAGAGTAAATGAAAAAGGTGTAGAAACAATCCAGGCTGAGTTTCGGACGTGGTTGGTCGTCTCGATTCAGCCCGTGACTCCCAAGCCAAGGCGTCGTGTCCTGGGCGCAGCAGCCCAACGAAAACATGTATTGGGCTTCAAATTCTAGTGGCATGGGACAATTATGTTAGTGGCGCTATAGCTCCTCTAGCGGCTACACTATTTAGCAGTAATTAGCGGCGCTTTAGCGGACGTAGCGTCAATAGCGGAAGAAACATGCTTAGCGTCGCGGAAGGATGTCGGAGAAGCTATATAGCGGTGCTATAGCAAAGCTATAGCCATTTTTCTTCCATTTTCCTTGGTCATTCTTAAACGCTTTAACGCTGGGACGAGCAGAACTAAGCTTTGCTTAAATCGATATTATTTCCCGTATGCTACATTATTCTACATGTTTTATGCCATTATAAACCCCTATGAACCAAGCAACCCCCAGTTAGTAGAATTCCCTGGAGAGGCAGGGGCGCCCGACCCCGGGACCGGGCCTCGCAGATCTCGTGAGCCCCGACCTACCCTTCCGCCTACAAATAGCCTCCGTCGCGAAACCCCGGAGAGCCACGATACGGAAAACCTCCGACGCAATCCCATCTCGGGGATTCAGAGATGCACCCTGAGAGGGGAATCATCTCCCGAGGACTCTTCACCGCCATGGTCGCCTCCGAGTGATGAGTGAGTAGTTCACCGGACTATGGGTCCATAGCAGTAGCTAGATGGTTGTCTTCTCCTTGTTGTGCTTCATTGTTGGATCTTGTGAGCTGCCTAACATGATCAAGATCATCTATCCGTAATACTATATGTTGTGTTTGTCGGATCCGATGGATAGAGAATACTATGTTATGGTGATTATCAATCTATTGTTTATGTGTTGTTTATGATCTTGCATGCTCTCCGTTATTAGTAGAGGCTTTGGCCAAGTTTGTACTCTTAACTCCAAGAGGGAGTATTTATGCTCGATAGTGGGTTCATGCCTTCATTGACACTGACAGTGACAGAAAGTTCTAAGGTTGTGATGTGTTGTTGCCACTAGGGATAAAACATTGATTCTATGTCTAAGGATGTAGTTGTCGATTACATTACGCACCATACTTAATGCAATTGTCTGTTGCTTTGCAACTTAATACTGAATGGGGTTCGGATGATAACCTGAAGGTGGACTTTTTAGGCATAGATGCAGTTGGATGGCGGTCTATGTACTTTGTCGTAATGCCCGGATTAAATCTCACTATATTTATCATATCATGTACATGCATTGTTATGGCCTTCTCTATTTGTCAATTGCCCGACTGTAATTTGTTCACCCAACATGCTTTTATCTTATGGGAGAGACACCTCTAGTGAACTGTGGACCCCGGTCCTATTCTTTACATAGCATACAATCTACTGCAATACTTGTTTACTGTTTTCTTGCAAACAATCATCTTCCACTCGATACGCTTAATCCTTTGTTACAGCAAGCCGGTGAGATTGACAACCTCACTGTTTCGTTGCGACAAAGTACTTGGGTTGTGTTGTGCAGGTTCCACGTTGGCGCCGGAATCCCTGTTGTTGCGCCGCATCACATTTCGCCACCATCAACCTTCAACGTGCTTCTTGGCTCCTACTGGTTCGATTAAACCTTGGTTTCTTTCTGAGGGAAAACTTGCTACTGTGCGCATCATACCTTCCTCTTGGGGTTCCCAACGAACGTGTGAGTTACACGCCATCAGTAACAATCACCAATCAATACTTAAGGGTACTACTTAGCCTTAATGGCTCACTCAAGATGATCTATCATCATCACAATCATTACTTAACAACAACTAGGGTTTTCTATTTAGTGGTAGGAAAATAATTTCCTCTCATTGAAAATTAATAAGATTTAATTTCCTCAAATAATAGAATCTGAAATCATGTTGACCAAAGTCACCACTTCATATTTACCATTTGGGAAAATGATTTAAATGAGATAAAATATCTCATACCATTTAATCACTACTATTTTGGGAAAAGGATTTAATATTCTCAAGTAATAACATATGGGGTCATGAAGACTAATGTCATCACCTCACATTGAATTACTTAAAAAATGATTTAAATGAGATGCTACATCTCATAGAATTTAAATACTATTTTTGCAATAATTTAAATGAGCTAGGAATGGCCACATAGCCACTATTTGATTCTAGTCCACGATCCTCTGAAACAACTATATCATATTTTTGTATAAACAATTAGAGTTTTTGAAATGTGAATTATGAGAATTTCAATCACCTCAAAATTCATTATGGTTGATTTTTAATAATTGTTTGAAATTTGAAAACCTACTGCCTTGTTATTTTTATTGCAAGTGATCTACAACGGTTCAAGGGTTGAGACTAATTGGGTTAGACAGAGAATTTCATAAGCTTTACAGATATATAAAATTCATAAAATTTGGCTCAGTAGATTTTTTTATTGTATTTTGAATCGAACACCAGTATTCAATTTCATCTAAAACAAATAATTCCAATTTGAATTATACGGGCCAGACGGGAAACGAATTGGGCCGGCCCAACTACGCGCCAGTGCGCAGTGGGCAACCTGAAAGGGAGGGCCCCACCTGTCAGCGGGGTTTAAAATCCGAAACAATACGCGTGCGAGAGGAGCGTTGGATTAGAACGCGATCCAACGACGCACAGTCGTCGTCGTCTCCGACGAGACCCTACCCTGGCCGCGACGGTGGTGGGGGGTCGGCCGCTCACCTGGGCTCCGGCGAGGGTCGGTGTTGGCGGCGCTTGACGTGGAAGACTTTGGCGAGGCTTCTGGTACCAGCGGCTTCTCCAGGGACAACTTCAATCGACGGCGAGCTTGCAAGGTGCTGGCGGGGCTCCGGCGGGAAATTGGGGCGGCTTTGGGGGCAATGTGGAGGGGGAGGTGGTCGATGAAGCTCAGGAGGGAGAGGGGAAGCGACTGGTGTGCTCAGAGGATGAAGGGGAGGCTCGAATTTATAGGGTCGAGGGGTGGCCGAGGTGCACGGGGCAGGTCATCGACGGCGACGTTGCTACAGCGGCTCCGAGGAGTGGGCGTGGATGAAGAGCTATTCCTGGCGTCATGGCCGTCCTAGTGCGCGTCCTGGCGAAGCAGGGGGTGGGCGAGAGTGTGCGGGCGACGTCAATGTCTGTGCCGTGTACCGGTGGAGGTCGTCGACGATGGCGTCATCTACAGGGCTCGCGCGGGCCGTTGGTGATATGGGGTGGCCCGATCTTCTCAGTAAGCAACGGTGGTGATGATGATCACGGGTGATGGCAGCGGAGATACACGACGATGAAGTGGATGATAACTTGTATGATGCAACGAGATCTCTCGATTGGTCCCTGTCGCCAATGCAACAGCTCTCAACCCTGCAAGATATTCGCAACTCCACACACTTGCGCACGTAGCCGCCGACCACGAAGTGGTAAGTTGCAACCGTCTAATTCCCAATGGAACAGCAGATCACACAAGACTTAAACATGATCTACACAATATCCAAGCAATATGGTGTAGGGAATTCAATAGTTTTGCAGAGCAAACAACTAAGAACTAGGGTTTATCTTAAACGTGGTCTAAAGCAGCTAGGGGTCGTCCAAGGCACTTATATAGGCGTCCGGGACGAGTTCTGGTCGAAACATACAAATAAAACCGACCCAGAATAGATCTGGTCGAGACACTCGACTAGTCCGGCTGGGATCCGGCCGACGGGTGGACCGGCTGGTCCGGTCGTGGTCACAACCGGGCGGCAACCGAAACGCGGTTCCGGTTTCTGCCCGGTACGATAAGCTCCTCCTTGGCGGCCGGTTGGCGGCCGGTCGACCGCAGGGACCGGCGGCCCGGCGTGGGGGCGGCCTGACCGGCGCTGACCGGCCGGACTTCTTCTTCTCCTCGCGCATTCCTCCCGCTCCTCCTCGCGCGTCCATGAGATATCTTCATGTCCAGCTCCTTGTCCAGCTTCACGTCCATCTTCACGTCCAGCTGCTCCTCTCCTCGTGCGATGCTCTTCTCCTCTTGATACATGATGATACACAAGTAATAGGACTTAGGCAGTATAAAGTTCTCATCAATCAAAGTATCGTTTAGAAACAAGTTCACCTGTTGTTTAAGTAGCTTCGCACGAGCCCTTGTAATTGGTCCAATCCGAACTTCATTGGACTTGAGCTTCACAGCAGGTTCATCTTCAGTTGGAAATGACGGAGGTAGTAGTGAGGTAGGGATGTCCTCATCATCTCCCCCCTTCAAAAGGCGTCGACCCCGACGCTCCAAGGTCTTCTCCGTCATATGGTGTCAAATCAGCAACATTGAAAGAATTACTGACACCAAACTCATCCTCTGGAAGATCTATCGAGTATGCATTATCATTGATCTTGGCAAGCACTTTGTAAGGACCAGCACCACGAGGCTTCAACTTAGAATTCCTCAGCTCGGGAACCTATCCTTGCGAAAATGTACCCAGACCAAATCACCAGGCTTGAACAACATCTCCTTGCGCTTCTTATTCATCCTTGCAGCATTGCTCTTGCCTTTCTTCTCAATCAACTCTTTAGTCTTCACATGAATCTTCTTCACAAAATCTGCCCTCTTTGATGCCTCCATATTAACTCTCTCATGTATGGGCAAAGGCAACAAATCAAGTGGAGTAATGGGTTTGAAACCATACACCACCTCGAAAGGACATAGCTCCGTGGTAGAATGTACCGCCCTGTTGTAAGCAAACTCCACATGCGGCAAACACTCTTCCCACTCCTTCAGGTTCTTCTTGATCATGGATCTCAACAGTTGTGACAATGTTCTATTCACCACTTCAGTTTGACCATCAGTTTGGGGATGACAAGTAGTACCGAACAGCAGCTTCGTCCCCAGCTTTCTCCAAAGCGTCTTCCAGAAGTAGCTCATAAACTTCACGTCACGATCAGAAACAATAGTCTTCGGAACTCCATGTAGACGTACAATCTCCCTGAAAAATAGGTTAGCAATATGCGACGCATCGTCGCTCTTGTGGCAGGCAATAAAGTGGGACATCTTAGAGAATCTATCCACTACCACAAATATAGAATCATGGCCTCTCTTAGTACGCGGCAAACCCAACACAAAATCAATACTAATATCCTCCCATGGTGTAGTAGGTGCATGTAAAGGAGTATACAAACCGTGAGGCTTCAGCTTGGACTTGGACTTGTTGCAAGTAATGCATCTCCTCACATATCTATCCACGTCCCGCCTCATCTTTGGCCAATAAAAGTGGTCAGCTAGCATGAGTAGCGTCTTCTCACGCCCAAAGTGACCCATCAAACCTCCAGCATGTGATTCCTGCAATAAGAGCAAACGCACAGACGATTCTGGAACACATAGTTTGTTAGCCCTAAACAAGAACCCATCATGTATGTGATATTTTTCCCATGCTTTACCAAGAGCACATAAGCGATATGGTTCAGCAAAATCATGATCAGTAGCATACAAATCACATAGTATCTCTAAACCAGGAATTGTAACATCAAGTTGAGTTAATAGCATATTCTTCCTAGATAGAGCATCAGCAACAATATTATCTTTTCCCTTCTTATGCTTAATAATATATGGAAAAGACTCAATGAACTCAACCCACTTAGCTAGACGCTTATGCAAAGTAGATTGGGCTTTCAGGTATTTTAAAGCTTCATGATCAGAATGTATGATAAATTCTTTTGGCCACAGTAATGTTGCCAAACCTCAAGAACTCTAATTAAAGCATACAATTCTTTATCATATATAGGATAGTTCAACTTAGCACCAGAAGAAAAATATGCAATTGGGCGACCCTCTTGCATCAACACACCACCAATTCCAATACCACTAGCATCACATTCAATCTCAAATTGCTTATTGAAATCAGGAAGTGCAAGCAACGGTGCAGAAGTTAACAATCTCTTAAGTTCATCAAAAGCATGATCTTGGGCTGCGCCCCACTCAAAAACAACACCCTTTTTAGTCAAATCATTCAAAGGTGCAGCAATAGTACTAAAGTTGGGCACAAATCTGCGATAAAACCTAGCTAGACCATGGAAACTTCTTACTTGACTCACATTCATGGGAGTAGGCCAATTTTGAATAGCTTCAATTTTAGACACATCTACTTCTACTCCATGCTTAGAGACAACATAACCCAGAAATATGACCTTATCTTTGCAAAATGTGCACTTCTCAAGATTACCATAGAGTTGATTATCACGCAACACTTGCAAAACATGTCGAATATGTATAGTATGATCAGATTCATTGCGGCTGTAGATTAATATGTCATCAAAGTACACAACCACAAATTTGCCAATAAATTCACGCAAAACATGGTTCATCAGTCTCATGAAAGTGCTAGGTGCATTAGTCAAACCAAAAGGCATTACTAACCACTCATATAAACCAAATTTTGTTTTAAAGGCTGTTTTCCACTCATCCCCTTCTTTCATCCTAATTTGATGATAACCACTACGCAAATCAATTTTAGAGAACACAACAGCACCACTCAATTCATCTAGCATATCCTCTAAACGGGGAATAGGATGACGATATCGAATAGTAATGTTGTTTATAGCTCTACAATCTACGCACATACGCCAAGTACCATCTTTCTTAGGAACTAAAATAACAGGAACAACACAAGGACTAAGGCTTATGCGGATATAACCTTTGTCGAGTAGCGCTTGTACTTGCTTCTGTATCTCCTTCGTCTCTTTGGGATTAGTGCGATATGGCGCCCTATTGGGCAGCGATGCTCCGGGAATCAAGTCAATTTGATGCTCAATACCTCGCAATGGTGGTAGTCCTGCGGGTACCTCCTCCGGAAACACGTCGCCGAATTCCTGCAAAACATTAGAAACACCAAGAGGAAGAGGGGTCATGTCGTTAGAAACCAAAACCGTACCCCTGTACAAAAGCACAAGAGGCATAGCCGTAGGATCCTCACTAAATTCTCTCATGTCTTCTTTGGTGGCTAATGAAACTAAGGTATTCACTCTCTCACTTTTCGTTATATCACTCACGACATTACAATTCTCTCGCCTATCTAGAGGTGCATCCTCCAAATTGACTTCAATCTTCTGACGAGACTCATTGACAATTTGTTGTGGTGACATAGGCTGTAAGTTAATTTTATTGCCCTTATACTCCAAGTGATATGTATTGGCTCGGCCATTGTGTTGCACAGAACGGTCATAGAGCAAAGGCCGACCCAATAGTAGGTGACAAACCGTCATAGGAACCACATCAAAGTCAATGCAATCCTTATACGGTCCAATCGCAAACTCAACACACACCATGTGGTTTACCTTCATCTCACCATTGTCGCTCAACCACTGAATATAATATGGATGCGGGTGCGGTAAGTACTTCAACTTCATCTTGGTACATAACCCCTTTCTTGCTAAATTGCGGCAACTCCCGCCATCAATAATGACTTTGCAAGCCTTGTCAGGACCAACTAAAGCTTTGGTTTGGAACAAATTGCAGCGCTGAGTAGATGCACTAGGCAACACATTAAGAGCACGTTGCGACACAACAATGGTACGAGCATCAGAAGGATATGCATCTTCACCATCAGTGTCATAGTCATCATCGTCTGGAGCATTTGGATCAACATCATCTCCAGTCTCATACTCATTGTCCTCATTGATAAACATGACTTTGCGGTTAGGACAATCTCTCTTGAAGTGACCCTTGCCACCACATGTATGGCAAAGCATATCGCGGTTGCGCGCTGTAGACATGCTAGAACCACTCGTACTTGCAGCAGATTCGGACTTCTTTGCATTAGATACATTGGAGACCGGTTTGCTAGGCGGAGTAGAGTAAGGAACGGAGCGCGTCGAAGGCGCCGGCGAGAGGGCCCGCGGGGTGTAAAACGCCCAGCTCCCGTAGCACGTCCCTTAACCTTTGCTTCTTCAGCCAACTGTGATTCAGCTTCTCTTGCATGCTGTAACAATTGATTCATATTGGTGTAGGTGTAATGACGAACAATGCCTTTAACATCATACTTCAATCCATTAAGAAAACGTTGCATTGTCATCTCTAGAGACTCACGGACACGACCACGCTGCATAAGCATCTCCATCTTCATGTAGTACTCATCAACAGTCTTCACACCTTGCCTCAATAGTGTTAGCTTATCAAATATATTCCGCATGTAATTTGTAGGCACAAAACGAGAAGTCATTGCCTCTTTCATAGCACGCCATGTACGGATAGGTTGTGCACCATCTTCGTCGAGGTTACGAACCAAAGAATCCCACCAACGCAATGCATAACCATCAAATTCAGAAGAAGCAAGCTTGATCTTCCTATCTTCAGAGTAGTGTGGATGTAAGCTCCATAACTTCTCAATCTTGAGCTCCCAAGTGAGATATTCTTCAACATCAGCTCCTCCTTCAAACTTGGGTATAGAAAACTTAGGCTTACCCAAACCATCTTCTTCATCTTGTCCACGACCATTGCGGCCAAGTGGAACCAAACCACGAGGACGATGACCACGAGGCGCACCACGAGCATTGTGTGCGTCATCTTCAAGCTCAGGATCTTCATCATCGTCTTGTTGTTGTTGTTGTGCAGTCAAATTCTCAATAGCGAGGCGCATATCTGCAATATTGCGCTGGATATCCATCATTTGATCAGCCAATCCAGTGACGGTGACATTAGTAGCATCCAGAGTTTGTTTGATCTCGTCAACTGTACCCTTAAGCTCATCATCCTTAGTGCGGAATTCACGTCGCATCTCATTACGAAGAGCTTCATACTCCCTCCATGTGATGATATCTGCCGAATTCTTGTTTTCCTGGTTAACAATCTTATTATCACTAGCAGACATGATTAGTAGGTTAGTGCACTAAATCAAAAATATATGGTGGTACTCTCACAACTCACTCAAAACTGATAAGAAAAGGAAATCTTACCGTTCCAAAGTAAATTAGTGTTGCTTACCACTTGTAGTAACAACTAGTGCACGAATGTAGCGAAGCGAATATCAAGGGTATAAGAACAATCACACGACAAAGCAGGGTATATGTGGGGCTGTAGGTAGGCTACCTATTTGCACCAATAACAAGCTCTAGCGCTGACCGTAGACAACCAAAGATACTCACACAAGGCGATATAATAGGGCAATGCAACTATATGGAGGAAAGGTTGCAATGCACTAGAGAGACGCTAGCAAAGCTCAACGAGACAGGCACAAGATTGCTCAACTACGGATGCAGTAAAGAAAACTTAGGCCTTTCACTTGATACAACTAGCACTTCACTTTTCTTTTTGTATTCCTCTTTTTGTAACACACCCAGCGATGTAGCTCTTTTTGCTTCTTTTCAAATTTTCTCTTTTTTTTTGATTTTATGACTCAACTCCTTGATAACACGGCCAACAAAATATGCAAAGCACCAAAACCCTAATGAGCAGCCTGTCGAGCGGTAAAACTAGTCTCTTCTGGGAAGTTCCTAGTCACGTATATCGAAAGGCTGTGTCTATGGTTGGGAACAAGCACACTGTACGCTATGTGGACTCGGAGTAACAAAAACTGACACTAGACGACTAAGTAACACAAGATGATAGAGTAAACTCAAACCCTAAAATACTAGATGAAAGATAAAGTTACGCAAAAACAACTACGAAAAGCAACTAAAACTCGAAATTAGTGCAATCTATGGCTATGGCAAACCCTAACCCTATTTTTTTGGCTTTTTCTGGATAGGAAACCACTCACAACTCAACTATGGGGTGGATTGTGGATGGCTTACCGAGGAAAACTGGAAATCTGATACCAAGATGATATGGGGTGGCCCGATCTTCTCAGTAAACGGTGGTGATGATGATCACGGGTGATGGCAGCGGAGATACACGACGATGAAGTGGATGATAACTTGTATGATGCAACGAGATCTCTCGATTGGTCCCTGTCGCCAATGCAACAGCTCTAAACCCTGCAAGATATTCGCAACTCCACACACTTGCGCACGTAGCCGCCGACCACGAAGCGGTAAGTTGCAACCGTCTAATTCCCAATGGAACAGCAGATCACAAAAGACTTAAACAGGATCTACACAATATCCAACCAATATGGTGTAGGGAATTCAATAGTTTTGCAGAGCAAACAACTAAGAACTAGGGTTTATCTTAAACGTGGTCTAAAGCAGCTAGGGGGTCGTCCAAGGCACTTATATGGGACGAGTTCTGGTCGAAAGATACAAGTAAAACCGACCCAGAATAGATCTGGTCGAGACACTCGGACTAGTCCGGGGATCCGTCGACCGGGCTGTGGACCGGTCGGTCCGGTCGGTGGTCAGCCAACGGGCGGCAACCGGAACCGTGAAGTTTCCGGTTCGCCCGACGATAAGCTCCTCCGGTTGGCGGCGGTCGACCGGCCAGGGACCAGCGGCCCGGCGTGGGGCGGTCCGACCGGGCGCTGACCGGCTGGACTTCTTCTTCTCCTCTCGCGCATTCCTCCCGCTCCTCCCTCGCGCATCCATGAGATATCTTCATGTCCAGCTCCTTGTCCAGCTTCACGTCCATCTTCACGTCCAGCTGGGCCTCTCCTCCTCGTGCGATGCTCGTTTCCTCTTGATACCTGATGATACACAAGTAATAGGACTTAGGCAGTATAAAGTTCTCATCAATCAAAGTATCGTTTAGAAACAAGTTCACCTATTGTTTAAGTAGCTTCGCACGAGCCCTTGTAATTGGTCCAATCCGAACTTCATTGGACTTGAGCTTCACAGCAGGTTCATCTTCAGTTGGAAATGACGGAGGTAGTAGTGAGGTAGGGATGTCCTCATCAGTTGGGCTTGTCTGGGAGCTTCCTGGAGTCGTGGCGAGGCTACGGGCGAGAGGAGAGGGCGAGGGGTGGATGGAGTCAGCGGGACGGCATCGTGCACCGTCGTGTCCAGAGGTGTGCCAGTGCACGCTCTGGCGCGTCGTGGCTGACAGAGGCACGTCTTGTTCCCATCACTGCATGCGTCTCTTCGGCCAAGGGTGATGTCCAGCGTGTTCAGGAAGGAGAGAGGGAGGTCAAGGACATGGTGAGCTCATCCAAAAGTGAGAGGATAGGGTTTGACTTGGGTGAGTGGCATGACATGCACGACATGGTCATGTCCTTGCCTCTGAGGCTGGGGATTGTTTACTGGGTGCAAGAGGGTGCTGGTGATGAGCTATACTTGATGGTTTAGGTCAAAATCTGCTGGATATAAGGATGTAGGGAGTTGGCAGAATTTGGCACACAAAAGTGTTCGATGATATGGCCGCAAGAGATGTAAATTTGAATTTTGCCAAACCTTTGCAGGGGTGTGATTCAAATATTGTTTGGCTTCTGTTGGTGGTGGGGTGTGCAAAATAGAGTGGTTTTGTGAAAATCCAAAATGTGTACGATCTAGAATCTGTTTCAATGTTGCAACTTTGCATGCTTAGATTAAGAAATTGAGAATGAGTTTGGAAGGTTGGTCTTCACCATTTTTTTCACCTTGATGAGCTCTTGGATGAGGAGGAAAGAATTGAGCAAGTCTAGTTTAGAAAACTCTTAATAGAGGGGCTCAAAGTGGGTAAGATGTTAAAATTGGCAGATTTGACCATTATCACATGTCACTTGGTTTTGCTATTTCTTTTGATTTGATTTGTGTTTCTTTGATTAAAAAGTGATTATTATTAGTTTAGTAACATTTCCAAACCATTGACACAAGGTAGAATGGCCTAGGTTAAAGTTTTGCAAAAATAGCCATAGCCTCATATGTGATGTTATTTTGATTTTTTCTTTTCTTTTTCTTTATTTCTCTTTGATCCAAATGATCATTGTTTTAGATTCATTTAGTGTTAGGTTAAGTTTTTTAAGGGTTTCAAACCATTGAGGTAAAGTAAAAATGGCATAGGCCAAGATTTGCAATTATGGCTATATGCCCACATATGTTTTTTTTCTTTTCTTTTATTTTGTTTTCTTTTTATTTGTTCCTCTTTGGTTTTGAATACGGTAGGGTTTAGTGTTTAGAAACATGTTCAATACATCAAACAAACTATCATGGAAAAAATCACATCATACATACTTGGATACTATGCATATCAAGTGGTTCCATTAAAGTTTTTGTTGGCTCCAAAATTTGAAATAAGTGAAATTCATTTTCTTCTTTGTTTTAAAAACAATTGGGATGTTAGAGAGAGAGAGAGAGAGAGGAGACTGACCGGCTCGGTCTGTTTGGACCAGCCCAGTCTGGTGCAACCATTGGTGGCTGACCAGTGGGACCAGGGGCATTTTAGTCTTTTCATTTTTAAATTTAACCATTTCACTTTGGAAATTTGCAAATTAATCCATAATAAATCCAAAAATTCTAGAAAATAGGAATAATGCATTAAAAACATTCGTTAACCAAAATAAAATAAAAAATACAAATTTAAGTTCAAGAAATTTGAAAATGAATTCCAAGTTGGAGTTTTTTTGAAATATTTCCTTGGATATAAAAATCAAGGAAATTCCAAATAACTTCAAATATTTTCAAAAAGGGAAATTCTAATATTCCAAATCCTTTTCATTTGTGGAAAATCCTCATTAAAATAATATTAAATAATCCTAAATTAAATTTTCAGGGATTAATATCCCAATAAAGCTTTAATACACAAATCTTAAGAAATACTCTGGGGAAAGGGATTCAACCAAAAAGAAAATACACCATGCATAAATCATTTGAATTTTATAACACTGTCCTTGTCGGACAATGATGCTTCTTTTCAGGACCCGAGGTCCAGATTCCATCCAAACCCTCGAACTGCACTATCTCGCAGTCTCCAGGCAAGTTCACTCTTGCTCATGCCATATTGATTATTTTCTATCAATTTACTCACAAAGCAATATACTTATCACTCCTGCATTGAAAATAAAATGTTACTTTTCCAATTATGAATATGACTATGTGGTGGGCAATGGAACCATGGTATGTGTTGATGGTGGAGGTTCCATTGCAAGGGTTCTACTCATCTAGGACTATTCACCAATGCCGTCTAGTGATTCTAGCGCCATACATATCGCGTTAACCATAAGATCTATAATGGCTCTAGGAAGTCAGATGTATCTTTTCTCTTCTACATATCAACGGACTTGATAGAGCCTGGCTGTGTGTTGAGAGAACACTCGGTAGTTTGGGATGGACTTAACCTCCCCATCCGCGTGGGTATCGTCTATGATGGATTGTTGATGACCCACAAGTATAGGGGTCGCAACAGTCTTCGAGGGAGGTAAAACCCAAATTTATTTATCCGACACAAGGGGAGACAAACAATACTTATAAGCCTTAACAGCGAAGTTGTCTGTTCAGCTGCACCTGGAAAAGCACTAGTAACAGGGGTCATGTGGAAGCACCAGTAATATGAGAGCAATAACACAACAGTAGTAGCAGTAACACAGAGGCAATGACACTAGAAAATATTCCAATGCATAGTTGACTCTAGAGCAATGATGATGACAGATCTAGAAGGGCCGGGGTTCCCAGCTATCACTAGTGGTAACTCTCCAAACAAATAACATGTGTTGGGTGAACAAATTACAGTTGGGCAATTGATAATTGTGAGGGCATGACAATGCATGCTATGATAAGATAAAGTTTACTGTAGTATTTTATTGGGCATTACAACATGATTCATAGACCGTAATCCAACTTCATCTATGACTAATAATCCACCTTCAGGTTAGCATCCGCAGCCCTTTCGTTAAGTTGCAAGCAATAGATTATTGCATTAAGTAAAGTGTGTAAAGTAAACAATAGAATTATCCTTGGATAAAGCATTGTTTTTTCTCGCAGATTACTAGAGGCATGAACCCACTATCGAGCATAAATACTCCCTCTTGGAGATACAGACAACTACTTGATGAGGGAAACCACAAGTACCAGAGAGCATGGAAGATCTTAAATAAACAATAGTATGATAATATGATGAAAAATTTGATCACAATTCCACAATTTATCGGATCCCACCAAACACAACACCAATTACATCCTATGGATCTCAATCATGTAAGGCAGCTCATGAGATCATTGTATTAAAGTACATGGGAGAGAGAGTACCAACTAGTTACAACCAAGAACCCGTAGTCCATGGGGGGACTACTCACAAACCATCATGGAGTTGATGGAGATGGCTTCGGGGGATCAATCCCCGTCCCGGCAGGGTACAAGAACATGAACTTCTGACCCCCAAAACTTGTCTTCGATGGCGGCGGAGCTGCGAAACTTTTCGGGGAATATGACTCTGGTGTTTAGGGTTTTTCGTCGAAAGCAATATATAGGCAGAAGGGCGAGGTCAGTGGGCGCCCAAGGGGCCCACACCACCCCTAGGCACCGCTAGGGTGGGGGCCGTGCCCTGGCATGGTGTGGCCTCGTCCGTCTCTGCTCTAGACTCCGTCTTCATGTTGGAAAAAATATGAGGTTTGGCTTTTGTTTCGTCCAATTCCGAGAATATTTGATATACAACTTTTCTGAAATACAAAAACATCAGAAAGCAGGAACTGGCACTATGGCATCTGTCAATAGGTTAGTTCCAGAAAATGCATAAAAGTGCCACGAAGTGTAAACAAAACATATACAAACTGGTAAAAAAACAAGCATGGAGCATCAAAAATTATAGATACATTTGCAACGTATCAGCATCCCCAAGCTTAACTCCTGCTCGTCCTCGAGTAGGTAAGTGATAACAAAAATAATTTTTGAGGTGACATGAAGCCAACACAATCTTGATCAAGTTATTGTAAAAGCATTGTGGGATCAAAGTACTCTAAACATAGGCATGATAGATATAATTTTAACAATAGAACTTAGCAACTATGTTACAACATGAGAAGTAACTCAAACAAAAGTTCATGAATAATAATGCACTGAAAGCAACTGTTTGTTTTTAAGCATAGAGAAAACATAGCAAAGTGGTACTCCGATTGTCCTTTATGAAGTAGCAAAACATAAATGCTAGGACACCTTTAAAGCTAGTTCAAAGGGTGACTAGATACAAGTAATTTGAGAACAAGCAATAACATAATCATGAATCAATCAATGATACATTTTGGGACTATGCACATTATACTCAGAATGACAACTATGCCCTCTTAATTGGTGCATAAAGTAAGAAGATGAAGAATCAACGTAAAAGTAAAAGAAAGGCCCATGCGCAGAGGGAAGCAAGATTACTCATGTTCTAGAGCTTTTTTATTTTGAATGCAATAGAGGTGTTGAAAATATATTTTGAGAGGTATGTATGTATATGTCAATGAATGGCATCAAATGTTCTATCAGCCTTTCATGTTTAATGGCTTCAAGAGCGGCTTCCATAGAGAGAACAATAAAGTTCCTCTTCTCTTTTGTTTAAACAAGCTAGTTCATGATTTCTCAAGTACATAGTGTTAGGAGATTTTTATTATTGGTTCAATTTATATTTAGTGGGTGGGGAACCATGCCTGCTCTTTTGCAAAATTAAGGACCAACACATTGTGCATGCTAGTCAAAGTGTGAAGCCATAATAAACATGAAAAAGATGATAAAGCATTCAACACTTCCTTATGAGCTAAAATAAAACACAAAACATGTAATAATCTTTGAAGGTTTAAAGGTAGCACACAAGAAATTCACTTTGGAGTGGCGGTGAAATACCACATATAGGTAGGTATGGTGGACACAATTGGCAACTTTGTTTTTTGGTAGTTGGATGCACGAGTAGAGCTCATACTCAGTACAGGCGAAGGCTAGCAAAAGACTAGGAGCGACCAACTAAGAGAGCAATAATGGCCATAATTATGCATAGCGAGAAAACATTATTAATCAAAGCATAAAGTGATATTACAAGTCAAAAACTAAATGATCATAGAGGCTTTAGGTGACTGGTTTGTAGTCATAACATGGTGTAAGCATGTGCCAAGTCAACCCAATAACAATATCAAAGGAGAATACCACAATATTATGCTTTTGTATGATGGAAACAACACATGATTCTTTCAATGGCACATTAAGCACTCCCAGATATTTGAGACAAGTCATGCTACAACAATAAATACTAAGCATATGATTAAAATAACATCCAACATGACATGCTAAAGTCTAATCCACAGTCTAAACAAGCTCCCTTTTGCACCACTATAAACATGAAACATTTTACTCGTCTCCAACACCAATCAATTTATTTGAAACAACTCTCATAGATAATAATAAATAAAGACCATAGAGATAATCATACCTTACTAAAGAAATCTAACAAGCTCTGAACAAAATACGAGTGGAAAACCAGAGCTAAACGCAGTACTAGCAAAAGAGAACACTTGCAGAACAATAAGAGTGAAAACTACAGTGTTCTATGCAATGAAAACAGAGTGTGTCCTTCTCCAAAAAAAGTATGCTGGGATCCAACCATATTCTACAGAAAATAAAATAAAATAAAACTAAAAACAAAAATAAAGACGCTCCAAGAACAACACATAGCACATGAAGCAATAAAAATATAGCGTCTTGAAAGATGACCTAATACTTTGTTGATGAAGAAGGGGATGCCTTGGGCATCCCCAAGCTTTGAAGCTTGTACCTCTTGGATATTTCTTGGGGTGAAATGGGAATCCCCAAACTTGAGCTTTTGTCCATACTGCATCTCATCACATCATTCTTCTCTCCCTACACTTGAAAACTTCCTTCATACAATTTTCATTAGCATCATTAGTGCAATCAAAATAACAAATCCAATTGGCTCAGTTATAAAATAAGTCAAACATCCATTAAAACATTAGATACTGTAGCAAATTCTTAAAAATCTCAAAAAAAATAAAAAGATTAAGAGGCAAATGCAAATGGTCAGAAATCTGTCAAAACAGAACAACACGTAAAGATCGATTTTTTTCAAAAATCCTCTGCTGCTCAAATCGAAAAGTGCAAAACTAACGAAAGTTAGATAATAACCTGGGGCATATGCTCACAAATTTTCACATCAATCCGATGTTCTGGCTGGGAATAAAATTTTTTTTTGGTGACAACACAGAATCTATTTCAGGACAACAACTTCCCCAAATCTTACCTTCTTCCTATTAGAGGCTATCGTTGGCACAAAAACGAAATAAAAAGAATAAGGAGAGGTTATTACAGAGGTAACAATTTCCAAGACTCAACAAAAGAAAAATCACATAAATAAAACAATGGGTTGTCTCCCATAAGCGCTTTTCTTTATTGCCTTTTAGCTAGGCTTGATAGTTTTAATGATGCTCTCATGAAAATAGAAAATGAAGCAAAAGGAGCATCAAGAAGCATATTCAAAACAAATTTAAGTCTAAGCCACTTCCTATGCATAGGAATCTTGTACACAAATAACTTCACAAAGAACAAAGTGACAAGCATATGAAGATAAAACAAGAGTAACTTCAAAACTTTCAGCATATAGAGAGGTGTTTTAGTACCATGAAAACTTCTACAACCATATTTTTCTCTCTCATAATAATTTTTAGTAGCATCGTGAATAAACTCAACAATATAACTGTCACATAAAGCATGCTTTTAATGATCTACAAACACATGATTTTTATCAAGCTCAAAATAGTGGGATTAAAACAATCAAAACCACTTTTAACAATTTTATAACAAGATGATTGATCATTCTCAAGAGGTATGGGGCTCCAAGATAAAGTCAAGACCCCTCCAATCTCATTTTCAGTAGTAGTACAATTAATATTATCAACCAATATAGGACCATCATCTAGAGCTTTATCATAAACATTTTCTAAGAAAAACTCTGTAGTACCATGCATTTCGAAGTTAGGCACAAATAAAGGATTATCATAAGATTTATCAAAATAGCATGGATTATCATAGATAACATGAGCATACTTATTATTACTCATAGTAAATTTTTCAAGAGAATCCACATGAACATAACATTCATCCTCCTTTGGTAAGCATGGGGGACAATCAAATAGTGTAAGAGATAAAGAGTTACTCTCATTAGAAGGTAGGCATGGGTAGCTAATCCATTCTTCCTCCTTTTGTTCATCACTCTGCTCATCTTTTTCATCGAATGAGCTTTCATGTTCATCAATTTATTCTTCCACAGGTTCCTGCAAATTGTGGATACATTCTTGTGCATGACTGAGTCTCTCTTTATAATCAATGATATAACAATTATTGCTGAAATTTTATATGCAATTATAAAGGATAGAAGAGACCATATCTTTAAGGTTATTACAAGCAACACATGTTTCATAATTTTTAGACATGTAGGATTTTATTTCAGAAGCTCCCATAAATAAAACAAATTGTTCTACTTCTTCAAATCCAAGATGAATATAGTTATTCCAATGATAGTTCACAAGTAAAACTTATTTTACTAAAGCCACATTGGAATTTAACATGTTTAGTATCCTATTCAGAGCAACAATTTATATCATGGCGTTTAAGAATTTTTTTAGCAATTTGATTCAACTGTTTTAACACGCCTCTCATGACTTTACCCTTATATGATTCTCTATACTTTATAAATAGTTACATAAAGGTTCTAGCAGGTTCTTCCATAACAACACTTTTTCGATTTTTGGTTTTTCAAATTTTTATGGTTTTTTGGGTATATAAGAAAAATAAAACAAGACAAAAATAAACTACACAAAAGTAAACTGAACAAAACAGAAATAAACTAAGAACAAATAAACTGGACAAGACAAAATAAAATAAAATAAAAACATAGAGACAGGTAAGTGTACTCCCCAGGTGAACTTATGAATAGAGCTATGCTCCCCAGCAACGGCGCCATAAAATAGTCTTGATGACCCACAAGTATAGGGGATCACAACGGTCTTCCAGGGAAGTAAAACCCAAATTTATTGATTCGACAAAAGTGGAGATGATGTGGCCATTACCCTTCGGGTAACCAACATTAGGCTACCTCCTACGACCCAATCAGGAGCCCATGAAGATTGCCCAACGACCAAGGTGGGCCCATACGTCGGTTCCAGAAAAGGAGATTCACCTGAAGAAGGATCCTTGATGAACAAGGCAAGAAGACGAAATACACGGAATAAATGTTAGTGCTGCAGCAATAAAACAAACTAAACTAACAGTACCATGAGTTCATTGTCCAAGATGAATTAGTGAAGACATTTAGTTCATTGTCTTTGATGTAGTTTTCAATGTGGGAGAGGCTAAATATACAAGCGCTCCACTACTTGGGATTACAAGTACTATATGATTGGATTGTTAGCAAACATCCGTAAATACTAACAATGAATTAAGGTTTCCCCAACCATAGCCTTAAGTTTATGGTCCTCTTACTCCCATACATGCAACTAACCGGTTTGAGCCCTCAGGTTTCTGTCACTCCGGCAGGACTACCCCCTTCCTTTGCACATACTACTAACCCTATGGTGTTGATCCATGCGCGCACAAGTATAATGGACACCAAAGGACAGTACCATATCAACATACAACTCTAATGAACCATAGACATTCAACAAAGCAATCAAAAGACAAATATACTACATAAACATGACATAGATTATAGGATAAATATTATAGCATCAAACACCATGTTACATAGGACGGTACATAGGTTTGTGGGAGGATTAACCACTGAATACAAGGAGTAGATGGTGATGGAGATGGCGGTGAAGACGTTGGAGAGGGGCAGCGCGGCGGCGCAGGGCGGCGCCGGCGCCGGCGGCGCGGGGAACTCCTTTCCCCGCCGCCGGCAAGCTTGGGGAGCGCCGCCCCTTAGCCTCCCTCCTTCATGGCTTCTTGGGAGCCCTCCCCCATGGAGATGGGATCCATGGGGGAGGCAAAAACGTGGCTTTGGTGGCTGGAAATTCGTGGGTGGAGGTGTCCTCCACGAGTTAGGGTTTCCTCCTTTATATAGACTCTCGGATTTCCGTCATTCCATCTAGGGCTTCAGTAAAACGGGTCTCTAGGCCGCATACGGACTCCGATTGGGCCGAATTTTAACTCTAGAACGTTCAGCAGAAAATTATCTACAGCTTCCTCCTTAGGCCCAACTCTGTTGAAGGTCATCTTCGAGGGTAAAACAGACAATCTCCGAAAACAGTTCTGGGACAGATTTCAGCAAAGTTCCAATTCGACTCCAACAAGGTTTCCTCTTATAGTCTTGATAATTCCTACACATCAAAGTGTAAAACAAGAACATTGTGCACTTTTGCAACTATTAATAGGTTAGTCCAAATAAATCATAAACTTGATATAAAAACAAGTGCCAAAGGCATAATATTAGCATGAAACAATAAAAAATTATAGATACGTTTGCGACGTATCAACATCCCCAAGCTTAACTCCTGCTCGTCCTCGAGTAGGTAAGTGATAAAAAGAATAATTTTTGAGGTGACATGCACCTTCAAAGTTCAAAGGATGACTAGATACAAATAATTTAAGAACAAGTAATAACACATTCATGATTCAATCAATAATAATTTTGGGGCCATGCACATAGAACTAAGAATGACAATTATGCTCTCATAAGACGGTGCATATAACTTAGAAGATGAAGACTCAATATAAAAGTAAAAGAATGGCTCTTCGCAGAGGGAAGCAGAGATTAAACATGTACTAGAGCTTTTTATTTTGAAAACATAGAGATATAAAATTTTAAGAGAGGCAATTGTGTCAACGGTAGCAATAAGTAATATAGGTTATGTATAAAACTTCCTATAAGTTTCAAGCCCCATGCATCGAATACTAATAGTGCCTGCACCTTGTCCTAATTAGCTCGGATTTCCATGGATTATCATCGCATTACATATGTTTCAACCAAGTTTCACAAAGGGGTACCTCCATGCCACCTGTACAAAGGTCTAAGGAGAAAGTTCGCATTGGATTTCTCGCTTTTGATTATTCTCAACTTAGACATCCATACCAGGACAACATGGACAACAGACAAATGGACTCCTCTTTAATCTTAAAGCTTTTGGCAACATAAATTTCTCATAAGAGATTTTTGAGGTTTTAATGTCCATGCTGAAACTTCCACCATGTAAACATGGCTTTGGTTAGTGGCCCAATGTTCTTCTCTAGCAATATGTATACTCAAACCTTTTATCATGGTTATCTCCTTTACTTCAGACAAGACGGACATGCATAGTAACTCACATGACATTTATCAAAAATATGATGATGGTGTCCCCATGTCAGCATGGTTGCCACACAACAAGCAACTTATAAGAACTAAGATACATAAGTGACATATTCCTCACCACAATATTTTTTAGGCTACTTTCCCATGAGCTATGTATTGCAAAAACAAGAAATTATTTTGAAGGTTTTAAAGGTAGCACATGTAAATTTACTTGGAGTGGCGGTGAAATACCACATATAGATAGGTATGGTGGACACTTTTGGCATATTTTGGTTTTTGGTGGTTGGATGCACGAGTAGAGATCATACTCAGTACAGAATGAAGGCTAGCAAAAAGAAACATAGCGACCAACTAAGAGAGCAATAATGGTCATAATCATGCATAGCGACAAAACTTATTAATTAAAGCATATGGTGATATTAAAAGTCTAAACTAAATGATCAATTCAACCCAATTGAAACATCAGAGGAGATCTTCCATTTGCATCACTATTAATATGAAACATTTTTACTCGTATCCAACACCAATCAAATTATTTGAAACAACTCTCATTTATAATATTCATTAAAGATCAGAGAGCTAATCATATATAACTGAAGCATACTAACAAGCTCTGAACAAAATAGGAGTGAAAAACCAGAGCTAAACGCAGTACTAGCAAAAATAAAACGCTCGTTGAACAATAAGAGTAAAAACTAGAGCGTTCATACAATTAAAACGGAGCGTGTCTCTCTCCCAAACAAAGATGGTATGATGGTGCCCACTTTATTGAAAATAAAATACACAACAGAAAATAAAGACGCTCCAAGAATAACACATAGTATATGAAGCAATAAAAATATAGTGAACAGAAACAGGACCTGATATTTTTATTGATGAAGAAGGGGATGCCTTGGGCATCCCCAAGCTTTGACGCTTGTACTTCTTGAATATATCTTGGGGTGACATGGGCATCCCCAAGCTTGAGCTTTTGTCCATTCTTCATCTCATCTCATCATTCTTCTTTCCTACACTTGAAAACTTCCTTCATACAAAACTCATCACAAATCTCATTAGCAGCGTTAGTGCAATGATAATATTAATCAAATCTATAAAGTTCAGTATGACATATGAAAAGCATTTTAATAAGAATTAGCTACTGTACCACAACTTTAATAAGGTTCTTTGATCAAGAGAACTCAAGAAGGTGGGCAAAAAGATGCAAATGCAAAACAGTGCAAGAATCTGTCAAAACAGAACAATTCGTAAAAATTGATTTTTAAAAAATAGTTACAATGCGTAACTCAAAAAAATCTAAACTAATGAAAGTTAGAAAAATATCCGGGGAAGATGCTCGTAAATTGGCAGCTCAAACTTACGTTCTGGTGATTTTTGGCGATTTTTCTCGTGACGAACCAGAAACAGTAAACAAGATTGCAAATCCCCCAAATACCACTTTCTTACCATTAGAGGCAATTCTTGGCACAAAAACAAAACAAACATGATAAGGAGAGGTCATTACAGTAGTAATGACTTCCAAGACTCAACAAAGCAGTAAATAACAGAAATATAAACATATTGGGTTGTCTCCCATAAAGCTCTTTCTTTATAGCCATTTAAGATGGGCATGATTATTTGATGGAGCTCTCAAACCCCCTTTTTTTGTTGTTTTCCAATTATAAGTGAAACTGACAAAGAAACAAGAACTAAATAAAGAACCTAATAAAACTAAATAGGATAAAACCAAAGATAATAAAAGCAACTATATACAATGCTTACATGTGGATGGGTAATATTGAGTTTGAAGGAGACAACCTCATGTTGGTTGATGAATAGGGGGATGCCTTGGGCATCCCCAAGTTTAGATATTTGCATCTTCTTGAATATTCTCTTGGGATCCATCTACACATCCCCAAGCTTGAGCTCTTGCATCCTCTTGCTCATCTCATATCACCATATTGATTGGAACTTAAAAACTGCATCCACATAAAGCTTCACAAAACTCATTAGTAGGTTAGTACTCATTAAATAAAATTTACAAGTGTTCAAGTATCCCTAATTTCTATAAAATCTATCAAATATTTAGCCACTATAATATTGAGGTTTCTTATTATTTCAATCGTACATCGAAAACGAAGGAAACTTTTGAATCCTAAGTACAATATTTAAACAAAGAGAATAGAAATCTGTCAAAACTGAACACTCTGTAAAGATGTCACTCAATGAGATAGTTACGTAGCTCAAATTGAAAAACTCATGATTAATGAAAGACAGATCATAACCTCAGGTCTATGCACAAAAAATTTCAGATCAAAATGCCATACTGAGATTTTTCACGAATTTTTGCAGCACAGCACAGGAAATCTGTCTCAACAGAATCAGTCCGTAAAGATTGAATTATTAGATCTGTCTACGTACCTCAAATCAGAAAAGTCAGAACTAACAAAAGTTAGATAGTAGCCTCCCTCCTTCATGGCTTCTTGGGAGCCCTCCCCATGGAGATGGGATCCATGGGGGAGGCAAAAACGTGGCTTTGGTGGCTGGAAATTCGTGGGTGGAGGTGTCCTCCACGAGTTAGGGTTTCCTCCTTTATATAGACTCTCGGATTTCCGTCATCCCATCTAGGGCTTCAGTAAAACGGGTCTCTAGGCCGCATACGGATTCCGATTGGGCCGAATTTTAACTCTAGAACGTTCAGCAGAAAATTATCTACAACTTCCTCTTTATGCCCAACTCCGTTGAAGGTCATCTTCGAGGGTAAAACAGACAATCTCCAAAAACAGTTTTGGGACAGATTTCAGCAAAGTTCCAATTCGACTCCAACAAGGTTTCCTCTTATAGTCTTGATAATTCCTAGACATCAAAGTGTAAAACAAGAAAATTGTGCACTTTTGCAACTATTAATAGGTTAGTCCAAATAAATCATAAACTTGATATAAAACCAAGTGCCAAAGGCATAATATTAGCATGAAACAATCAAAAATTATAGATACGTTTGCGACGTATCAAGGAGCTCACACACCGCCCCTCCGTCCGAGATTGGAGGAGCTCACACACCGCCCCTCCGCCGCCACGCCGTCCTGCCCACCTAACTTATGGCGTCGTCCGCCGCCGAGCCGCCCCCTCCCCCACCACCACCCCCGGGAGGCGGAGAGGGATCCGCCTCCACCAGATCTAGATCTACCCCTGTCGCGGTAGAGTTTGTATTTCCGTCTGGTGTGCCGCCTCATCCCGTCAGCCGCGGAGAAGATTGGGAATCGGAGGGATCTAACGCATGGATTCCATCTGGGTAAGCATCGTCTGCCTATGTGAATTAACAGTAGGCAGTTTTTGAGCGCCAATCGTTGTTGCTCAACTAACTGCGTTGCTTTTCGAATAGGATTGATCCAGCGCTGGCTTTTCGGCTGGTGGTTAGGCTGGATTCTAGCTTTACGCGTGATTCTAAACGCCAAATGAATGGGTTTTACTTCCCTGCGGTGGTTGCAACCACCATCTCGTTGAGGGATTTGAAAGCTAACATCTGCGATAAGTACTCCTGGAGCCCTCGCGATGCAGTTCATTCCGAATATTTCAACAGCACGGAGGGAAGATTTGTTCCACTAATTTCCGACGATGATCTGGGAATTCTTTTTTGCTTTGAATGCTTCTTGCCGTTTCGGTAAAATGCGTATCCATGTGGACAGGGGCCAGGCATCATCTGGTGTTGGGGCATCATCAGGTGGTCGGGCATCATTTCTCTCTACTGCTGCTGCTCTGCTAATAGTGTGCGCCGCGGCGCTCCTTGTAGGTCCACAGCAGCACCATCTGTCCCCAGTGCGAGTGGTAGCCAGATCGTTCCTGTGGTCGATGTGGAGGACGATGCAGAGATTGGGGATCAGTCTCCTGAAGATGATGAGGATGAGTTGATGTTTCCTGAATTGGTAGATCGATGCAGTAAGCAGGCAATGGAGGATCAATACATGGAAGGTATTGCTTTTGGTGCCAGATTTGATGAGACTGATGATGAAGAGAAGAATGAGAACGATGACAGCCTCGTTTTAGCCGATTACGAAGGTGAAGACTTGCCAACAATTGAGTGGAACAGGGAGGATCCTCAGCTTGCAGAAAGCACCGTGTTTCAAACAATGATGGACTGCCGTAATGCAATTACTACATATCACATTCTCACTAAGAATAATTATGAGGTTATTAAAAGTGAGCCAGGTAGGTTCACAATTAAATTCCCATACCTAAGGTGTAGGTTTAGGCTGCATGCATCCACAATGCACAGAAGCAGCTTGGTTCAGGTAGGACGCCAACCAGTTGTGTATTTAGATCACGGTGTAAAATTTGTTATCTATTACTGACATCCCTTATCATTATGTTTCAGATAAAGAAGAATAAGGAGATCCATAGGTGTCCACCTCTAGGGGGAGAGCCAGAGCTGAAAACAAAGCTAGCGAAGACTAGGTGGTTGGCAGATATAATCCTAGATTGGCTGAGAGAAACTCCTTCACTTGGTCCAACAACACTCCAGAAAAAGGTGGCTGAGAAGTATAAAATGGAAGTACCTTACATGAGGATGTTCTATGCAAAGGAAATGGCTCTTGACAAGATCAATGGTCCATGGAATGAAAGCTTTCAGTTGCTTTACACTTTCAAAGCTGAAGTGGAGATGGCTAGTCGAGGCAGTGTTGTGGCGATAGACAAGCATACAGTTCCCTACAAATTGAAAAGCGGGAAGGTAATGCACAAGGAATGTTTTAGAAGGGCTTTTGTTTGTTTCAAAGCTTGCTGGAAAGGCTTTTTGGACGGTTGCAGGCCTTATTTGGCCGTGGATGCATCAGCTCTTCATGGCAGGTTTAAAGGACAGCTAGTTGCTGCTACTGCAGTTGATGGACATAATTTGATGTTCCCTGTTGCTTATGGAGTTTTGGAGGTTGAGTCAGAGGAAAGTTGGACTTGGTTTCTGCAGAATTTGCGCGACCTTATAGGTCATCCACCAGGACTTGTTATCCACACAGACGCTTGCAAAGGTTTGGAGAGTGCGGTAGAAGCAGTATTCCCTGGAGTGGAGCATAGGGAATGTATGCGACACTTGGTACAGAATTTTACAAAGAAATTCAAGGGTAAAGTTTTTACTGACAACCTATGGCCAGCTTCATACACATGCAGCTCTAGGAAGCATATGTTTCATTTGGATGTGTTGTATAAACAAAAACCTGGGGTGAAGGAGTACTTGGATGAACATCATGGTAGGGTGTGGTCAAGAAGCCAATTCAATGAAATTTGCAAGGTAGACTATGTAACAAGTAACCTTGCGGAGAGTTTCAACTCAAAGGTCAAGTCATTGAAAGGGCTTATGTGTGGCAAATATTTGATAAGATTAGGCAGATGATCATGATAAAGATCGATCTGCGTCAAAGAATTGCATCCACAAAATATGCTGGCCATCTCATACTCCCATCTTTGATTAAGTCTTTGCATGACAGGGCAAAACAATTGAGGATGCAATGCGTCAGAAAAGGAATGGAGGCTGAGGTAACCCACACTGACAGTAAAAACAGGCAGTGGAGGTATCCAGTGAGTTTGGTTGATAGGACATGCCATTGTAGGAGATGGCAGATCCGTGGGATACCCTGCATACATGCATTGTTTTTCATGAGTGTTATAGGGGGTGAAGATGAAGTTGATCAGTATGTGTCAGAGTATTTCTCTGTTGCCAAATTTAGGGCTGCATATGCTATGAATGTTCCTACCTTGTTGGGAAAAGACCAATGGATGAAAGTCGATCCAGGCTTCAAACTGTACTCTCTAGTATTGACTAGACCGGCAGGTAGGCCGAGGAAGAATAGGATCAGAGCTAGTGCAGAGGGTGGTGCACCGATTCGAAAACGTAAGTGCAAACGTTGTGGAATCCCTGGACACATCGCTAGGCTTTGTAAAAATGATGTTGACCCAGCTTTTGGAATGGACGATCAGGCGGGAGCAGCAAATGCAGAGGAGAATGAAGCAGCAATTCAACTTGAGGAGATTGAAGAAGCAGTTCAACATGAGGAGATTGAAGCAGCAGTTCAACATGAGGAGATTGAAGCAGCATGAGGAGATTGAAGCAGCAATTGAACATGAGGAGATTGAACCGATGGATCGAGAGCAGAGGGAACAGATGGATGTAGAATGGCTTCGACCGATGAGTCCAGAGGAGAAGGAACAGTATAATCGAGATTGCTACGACAGTACCTTTGCCCAGATTGCTGCTAACTTCGAAGAGCATATTCAAGAAGAAAAAGCACAAGCTTCACAGAAGAAGAAGAACAATAAAGAGGGCAAAAGGAAGGTAGACACCGGTAATATCCCTGGTAGGGTTACCCGGAGTAAGGTGGTGGCCCCAGCGAGTCACACCAGGAGCAAGAGAAAGATTTTATTCTGAACAACTAATTTGTATTTGTATGAACAATTTGTATTGGGGTTCCCTTTGTATTGGGGTTCCCTTTGTGTTGAACAATTTGTATTGGGGTTCCCTTTGTATTGGGGATGCCTTTGTGTTGAAAAATTTGAATTTGTATGAACAATTTGAATTTGAATAAGGGTTCCCTTTGTATTGGGGATCCCTTTGTGTTCAACAATTTGAGTTTGTATGAACAATTTGTATGCCACATTTAAGCCACATTTATCATTTTCTCTAGGGTTTAGGGTTTAAGGGTTTTAGGGTTTAGGGTTTTATTCAAAATAATTCAAAACATGGTGGAACCTTCCCATGGAGTCTTGTTATGTTACCTACAACCTAGAGAAATAATAATGGAAAAGGAAATATAGAGATATGAAGTTTTTATGCCAAAAGCTTCAAAACCACTTCCTAGTCCATGAGCTACTAGCTATGAAGATGCAGGGCTTTCTGCTCAATACACCTCCCAAATACCCACTATGCTTACAAACTTCGTCCAAATGAGTCCAAATTCGTCACACTTGTGTATCTTTGTATTGCAAACAATATCACGTCGGCCAAAATGTAATATATTGTTCAAATAACACAATTTTACAATTTTTATGCCAAAAGCTTCAATTTCCCTTAGTCCCTTTATTATTTGGGTGCCCCTGTTTTACTTAGTGTTACTCAGTTTTCCCCCTCCGGGCCCACTTGTTTTACTCAGTCCTACTCAGTTTTGCCCTTTCGATAAACATTTCCTCACTTCCCCCCTCTTAGTTCTACTCAGTTTTCCTCACTTGTACTCACTGGCTGATCTCTGATTGGTCGAGATGTATGTCAAACGGATCTTGGTTGGTTGAAAGCTCAACGAACGCTTGCACCGTTCGATCATTTATGATCGGACGGCCTGTATATCTCTCTCTACACGATGGACGCATACGGAGAGAAGAGCAGAGCACATACCTACAAACCCTGGCAGTCGCATATTCCAGTCGCATCTTCCTCTCTCCTATTTCCTCTCTTTCTCCAGCGGTCGCAGCGGCGATCTAACCAGCGGCGGCGTGCGGCGGGCGGCGGCGCGGATCTAAGGCGGCGGGATCTAAGAGTGCCGGTGAGGATCTAACCCTCAGAAATAGTTGAAATGTCTCTCTCTGTCTCACTTTCGTTTCTCTTCTCAGATCTGTTGAATGATGAAGAACACCAAGACGGCGGCAGATCATTGAAGCCATCTCCTACAACATCGCTTCGACGGCGCAGATCCAACATTCAATGTCGGAGCCTGTTGATGTCTCACTTATGTTGCCCTTCTCAGATCTGTTGCTGATGAAGGACACCAAGACGGCGGCGGTGCCGACAGTGGTCATCGATGCCACGAACATTGAATCCATCGCCTACAACATCGCTTCGACGGCGCATATCCAGCATTCAATGTTGGAGCCTGTTGATGCCTCACTTCCGTTGCCCTCCTCAGATCCGTTGCTGATGAAGGACACCAAGACAGCGGCGGTTCCGAGAGTGCGAATCGATGCCAAGACGATTGAAGCCATCGTCTACAACCGTGCTGCAAAGCCGCCGATCCAGCCCTCCGCAGATCCGTCGCTGATGAAGTACACCAAGACAGCGGCGGTTCCGATGGTGGTCATCGATGCCACGAACATTGAAGCCATCGCCAACAACATCGCTTCAACGGCGGCAGATGACCACCCATCAGCCGCCGGTCGTCCCGGCCTTTCTTGCCCATCGGTGCGCGGCCGTGTTCGACGCCGCAAATTGGGATAAATTATGATAAATTTGTATTTTTCAATTTCCAATTGGGATAAAATTGTTCGAACTACTACGTCCGTCTCAAAAAGAGCTTCTCCACGTTCTTGATGTGTCCATGTACATCAGTATGTATGATTTGAATTCTATCCCAACTTGATTGGGAAGATTTTGATATGTATTTGATTCGAGAGGCTGGTACATGCTTTCACTTTTGGGATTGTACGCCAAAATACAGTGGTTAGAGCCATCTACATGATTTGAATTGTACGCCAAAATACAGTGCTTAGAGCCACAACAAAATACAGTGGTTAGAGCCATCTACTGAATAACAATTCTATACTAAATCGTCTACCAGAACCACATAACTGCTAGGACAGGGATGACACCTAATAAAACTGCCCAGATGAATCTACTTTTCTCCTCTCCCATCACTTGAAGTTCATGTTCTAGATTTTCTACCACTTGATCAAATACGGCAAGATCTGTCTCAACTCTCAACTTCTCCTTGCGAATAAGCTCTGAATTCTTCTTTTCTTCCTCCACAGTACGCTTCAGCTCGAATATCATCAGGTTTTTACGGGCCAATTCATCACCTAAACTGGCCACCTTCTCCTCCAAATCCATCCTCTGGCTACACCACTGGGTTGATTCATCTTGGTATGCAATGCACCATGGATCATCGGCTTGCCTGGCTAACTGTAACAATAATGGAAAAAGAACAACTGAAATCACTCCAACAGGCCATGGCGGCACTTCAAAATCAATGTTAGTACAGAGAGCTGAAGCTAGATACCTGCACTTCCGACGAGGTAGGAGAAGTAGAACGTGGCCACGACATGATCGAATCCCCACCCTCGCCGGTGTACCCGCTACGACCAGACATTGAGGACTATTTCGCACCTGCAAACTCCAATAAATTACGGGAACCGAATCGATTAGGGGGCGGGGGAGGCAGAAGCGGAGTTCTTACCAAGCTATACTACCAATTGGTGCGCGGAACAAATCCCGGTCGTCGTGGGCGGCGGATCTGCTTGCGGCGGACTTTCCTGCGGTGGGTACAATGCGTGCGGACGAAACAAGTGCTGGAGCCGTGGCTGACTTGCGGCGTCGCAGTCCGTCCGACGCCGCCGGGGGACAGAGCCGGCGGTGCGACGAGGCGCCGGCGATGGCTGCTCCGTCCGACGGTGGGGAACGAGCTCCGGCGATGGCTGCTCCGTCCGACGGTGGGGAACGAGCTCGGCAATGGCTGCTCCGTCCGACGGTCATTGGCTGCGGAGGCCCCACCGAGCGGCAATATATGATTTTCTCTAAATAAATAGACGACCCCACTGGTCATTGGCTGCGGCAGCCCCACAGAGCGGCAATATATGTCTTTTCCTGAAAAATAGACGACCCCACTGGTTATTGGAGGCCCCACCGAGCTGCAATATATGCTTTTCTTTAAATAAATAGACGACCCCACCGGTCATTGGCTGCAGCCCCACAAAGCGGCAATATATGTCTTTTCCGAAAAATAGACGACCCCACTGGTCATTGGCTGCGGAGGCCCCACCGAGCTGCAATATATGCTTTTCTCTAAATAAATAGACGACCCCACTGGTCATTGGCTGCGGCAGCCCCACAGAGCGGCAATATATGTCTTTTCCTGAAAAATATACGACCCCACTAGTCATTGGCTGCGGCAGCCCTATAGAGCGGCCCCATTTGTTATTGGCAGCACCGCGTATAAAATCATGAAATAAAACGGCCCACACGTCAGCGATAGATGGATGGCTGCTCCGACATGTCTCCTGGCCCTACCCTTCAGCACGAGACGGTCAGGGAGGAGCTGCCCCTCTGCGGCCCCACCCGGTCGACTAACGGTCAAGGCCTCGACCTGACGGCTACCGGCCGTTCCAGCACTTGTGCGTCTTCCAAACTAGAGGAGGGGAAAACTGAGGAAAAACTAAGGGGCTGGGAAAAACTGAGTACAACTAAGGACCTGAGGGCACGAAAATAGAAATCCCTAAAAATAAAGATTTATTTTTTCGTTTGCAATAGCTCAGAGCGAAATACACTGTTTATTGTCTGCAAAATAATCAAGATATCACATGTTTTTGTACGGGAGGCTGACATCGGGACCCATGAGCCAAGTCGTCAACGTTTTAAAGACGGCAAAGGATCGAAAGAAAAAATAAACCAAAAATCAGTTGGTAAAAAATAAAAAAATAAACATTTATCGTTCTAAGAGGATGACATGCGGGACCCATGAGGCAGCAGCATCCTCAACGTTTCCAAGGCGACACAGGATTTAAAAAAAAGGCAAATAGACAGAAATTAGAGGTCAAAATAACTCCAAGAAAGGAAAGGTTTATTGTTCATAGAGGCTGACATGTGGGACCCGTGAGCCAGCAGAATCCTCAACGTTTCAAAGGCGGCAGGGGATCAAAAGAAAAAGGAAGTAGCCAGAAATTAGGGGTAAAAATAACTCTAAGAAAGGAAACTTTTATTGTTCGTAGAGGATGACATGCGGGACCCATGAGCCAGAACTTACTCAACGTTTCAAAGGCGGCAGGGGATCGAAAGAAAAAGGCAAGTGAAAAAATATAAGGAGCCAAAGATAATCCAAGAAAAGAAACTTTATAGTACATAGAGGATGACATGCGGGTCCCATTTAGCAGCAGCGGTCTCAACGTATCAAATGCGGCTTGAGATCAAAAGAAAAAGAAAGTTGATTGTACATAGAGGATGACATGCGGGTCCCATGAGTCAAGCTTACTCAACGTTTCCAAGGCGGGGATCAAAAGAAAAAGGAAATAGCCAAAAATCGGAGGGTAAAAAAATCCAAGAAAAGAAACTTTTATAGTACATAGAGGATGACATGGGGGTCCCATGAGCCAGCAGGTTCCTCAACGTTTTCAAAAGCGGCATGAGATCGAAAGAAAAAGGCAAGTGACCAAAAATCTGAGGGTGAAAAATAATCCAAGAAAAGAAACTTTTATTGTACATAGAGGATGACATGCGGGTCCCATTTTGCAGCGGTCCCAACGTTTCAAATGCGGCTTGAGATCAAAAGAAAAAGAAAGTAGCCAGAAAGGGGGTAATAAAAACTCCAAAGAAAGGAAAGCTTTATCGTCCATACAGGCTGACATGTGGGACCTATGAGCCAGCAGAGTCCACAACGTTTCAAAGGCGGTAGGGGATTCATAAGAAAAAGGAAATAGCCAAAAGTCAGAGGGTGAAAAAAACAAAGAAAATGAACTTTTATAGTACATAGAGGATGACATGCGGGTCCCATGAGCCAGCAGGTTCCTCAACGTTTCAAACGTGGCATGAGATCGAAAGAAAAAGGCAAGTGACCAAATATCAGGAGCCAAAAATAATTCAAGAAAAGAAACTAGATTGTACATAGAGGATGACATGCGGGTCCCATGAGTTAGCAGCTTATTCAATGTTTCCAAGGTGGCAGGGATCAAAAGAAAAAGGAAATAGCCAAAAATCAGAGGGTGAAAAAAAATCCAAGAAAATAAACTTTTATAGCACATAGAGGATGACATGCGGGTCCCATGAGCCAGCAGGTTCCTCAACGTTTCAAACGTGGCATGAGATCGAAAGAAAAAGGCAAGTGACCAAATATCAGGAGCCAAAAATAATCCAAGATTTATTGTACATAGAGGATGACATGTGGGTCCCATTTTGCAGCAGTGGTCTCAATGTTTGAAATGCGGCTTGATATCAAAAGAAAAGAAAGTAGCTAGTAATTAGGGGGTCAAAAAAAATCCAAGAAAAGAAAGTTGATGGACATAGAGGATGACATGCGGGTCCCTTGAGCCAGCTTACTCAACGTTTCAAAGGGGGCACGGGATCAAAAGAAAAAGGCAAGCCAAAAATCAGAGGGTGAAAAAAAATTCAACAAAGGAAACTTTTATAGCACATAGAGGATGACATGCGGGTCCCATGAGCCAGGTTCCTCAACGTTTCAAACGTGGCATGAGATCGAAAGAAAAAGGCAAGTGACCAAATATCGGAGCCAAAAATAATTCAAGAAAAGAAACATGATTTACATAGAGGATGACATGCGGGTCCCATTTAGCAGGTATCACCGTTTGAGAGGCGAGGGATCGAAAGAAAAAGGCAAGTGACCGAATATGAGGTGCCAAAAAATTCAAGAAAAGAAAGTTTTATAGTACATAGAGGATGACATGCGGTTCCCATTTAGCATCAGCGGTATCACCGTTTGAGAGGCGGCAGGGATCGAAAGAAAAAGGCAAGTGACCAAATATGAGGTGCCAAAAATAATCCAAGAAAAGAAAGTTTTATAGTACATAGAGGATGGCATGCGGGTCCCATTTAGCACCAGCGGTATCACCGTTTGAGAGGCGGCAGGGGATCGAAAGAAAAAGGCAAGTGACCAAATATGAGGTGCCAAAAATAACTCCAAGAAAAGAAAGTTGATAGCTCATAGAAGATGACATGCGGGTCCCATTTAGGCAGCGGTCTCAATGTTTCCAAGGCGGCACGGGATCAAAAGAAAAAGGAAGTAGCCGAAATCAGGGGGTCAAAAATCTAAGAAAAGAAAGAATTTTGGTTCATAGAGGATGACATGCGGGACCCATGATCCTGCATCATAAACGGCTCGATCGGAGATTGAACGAGATGGCGCGATCGAGAAAAAAACAATGCTAGAGAGGCTGCCATCTGGGCCCTACATCCCGGTGCGGATTTGCGTTGACTCGGCCGGCGAACCCGAGAATTCGCGATGCACCACGTCCCGGGCCACCATACGCGACGTTTTGGCCGCTTTCGGGCTAGGTGGCCTCAAAAACGAGAAAAAAAGTTTTGACATGAACCACGGAGGGACCAAAAATCGTCGGCCATGGTGCACCAGCAACCACGGCGCGACTTCAACTTCGTCGGCCATGGCAACTTTTCTTGTAGTGATACCAATTTGATCCCATTTCCAGTCTGGAACCTTCAACCGTTGCAATAATCCAGCTGGTTTCTGGTGCTCAGCCTTTACTCTGCTACACACATCACACTTCGCTATATATTCTGCGATGTCTCGCTTCATGTTGTTCCACCAGAATCTCTCCTTCAAATCCATGTACATCTTGGTATTACCGGGGTTAATGGAATAGGGTGTCTCATGAGCTTCCTGAAATATCAGCTTCCTAAGTTCAGGGTCATTGGCTATGCATATCTGTTTCCTGAACCAAACGGTTCCTTGCTCATCTTTACTAAAACCTTTGGCCTTATCTTCCTTCAGGTTTTCCTTTATCATCTCTATATCTTCATCTCCCTTTTGGGTTTCTTTTATTCTATCCATCAGTGTAGGTTGTACTATCAGCGACGCTATAAAGACTTATGGTACCACTTCCAAACTGAGGTCCTTCAATGCCTTGCATAGATCTTCATGTAATTCTTCTGTCCATAGGCAATTCACATAAACCTTACGGCTTAAAGCACCAGCCACTACATTTGCTTTACCAGGGTGGTATTGCAAACTCAGATCGTAATCCTTGATGAGTTCCAACCATCTCCTTTGTCTCATGTTCAATTCCTTCTGGGTGAGGATGTACTTCAAACTCTTGTGATTGGTGAATATCTCACATCGTTTCCCCATCAAATAGTGTCTCCAGGTTTTCAGTGCATGAACCACTGAAGCCAACTCAATATCATGTGTGGGGTAATTTACTTCATGCTTCTTGAGTTGCCTGGAAGCATAGGCTGCTACCTTGCCTTCCTGCATCAACACACTTCCTAGTCCTTGACGAGAAGCGTCACAGTAGACCTGGAATTCTTTCTCCAGATCAGGTAAGCATAGGATTGGTGCAGACACTAATCTCTCCTTCAACTCCTGGAAACTAGTTTCACAAGCTTCAGTCCAAGCAAACTTCTTCTCTTTCTTCAGTAATTCTGTCATTGGTTTTGCAATCTTGGAGAAATTCTCAATGAACCTTCTGTAGTAACCTGCCAATCCTAAGAAACTACGAATTTCTCCAACATTCTTTGAAGGTTCCCATTCTGTCACCGCAGCTACCTTGGATGGATCCGCAGCAATTCCTTCCTTGGATATGACGTGTCCAAGAAATTCTAATTCACTGAGCCAGAACTAACATTTACTAAACTTGGCATATAGCAGGTATTCTCGAAGTTTCTCCAATATCAAACGTCGATGTTTCTCATGCTCTTCATTGCTCTTGGAATAGATAAGTATGTTGTCGATGAAGATTACGACAAACTTATCAAGGAATTCCATGAACACTTGGTTCATCATATTCATGAAGTATGACAGAGCATTGGTTAAGCCAAAAGGCATCACAGTGTACTCGTATGAGCCATATCTAGTGTCGAAGGCTGTCTTGGGAATATCCTGCTCCCTAATCTTGAGTTGAAAGTATCCAGACCGAAGATCGATCTTGGAAAATACACTAGCTCCTTCTAACTGATCAAACAGATCATTGATTCTGGGTAATGGATACTTGTTCTTGATGGTTACTTTATTCTGCGAACGGTAATCCATAACCAATCGTTGGCTCCTGTCCTTTTTTCTCAACAAACCGAACCGGTGCTACCCACGGGGATGAACTTTCTCTGATAAATCCTTTTCCTACATGTTCCTTTAACTGTTTCTTGAGTTCTTTCAACTCTTCAGTGGACATGGGACAAGGTCTCTTTGCTATAGGGCCAGTGCCCGGAAGAAAGTCGATAAGGAACTTCACTTCTCTATCTAGGGGCATTCCTGGTAACTCCTCAGGAAAGACATCGGGGTATTCCTTCACTATGTGCACTTGATCTAGGCTAACCCCCTTAAGATTGTTTAGCCTAAAATCTCCAACATTCAATTGGGATTTGAATCAGATCCTTTTTCCTTCAGGGGTAGTGAGTGTGATTGATCTACTAACACAAACTATGACTCCTCTATAGGTAGTTATCCAGTCCATTCCCAGGATAACGTCCAATCCTTGGGATTCCAAGATCACTAATTTGGTTGGAAACTTATATGGACCAATTTCTAAAATCAACTGATGGCATCCCGAATTGACTATCATTTCTCCACCCGGAGAACTCACTTTAATTATCCTTCCCATGGTTTCAGTGGGTATTCCATTTTTATTCACAAAAGCTCTTGATATGAATGAATGTGATGCACCAGTATCAAATAACAGTAATGCTGTAAATGAGTTGAGTGGAAACATACCCATCACGGCGTCAGGTTCATTCAGAATTTCCCCACATTGAGGTGGTTTGCATGTCCCTTCTGGAATGAGTTGGTTTTGGCAACTTCATCAGAATTTTTCTCTGGGCACTTATCAGCATAGTGTCATGTCTTCCTACACTTGAAGCATGTGACCTTGGACATGTCCCTATTGTCCCCTGAGTGGTGACGGTGATGGCCGTTGTTTCCATTGTGGTGTCCATTACTCCCATTGTGTCGACCATTGTTTCCATTGTGATTACCATTTGAATGGTTTCCCTTGAATCCTCCATTGGGCTTATGACCATTGTAGTTGTTGCCATTCCCCTTGCTGAAATGTCCATTATGCTTGTGTGAGTTGTAACCTCCACTTCCTTCAGATGAGTGGTGTTTCTTGTGGAAGGGTTCGATCTAGTTCTTATTGTTGAATTTCCTCTTGCGATTCTCTTCCTTATTGATGTTATTGTCCAGAGTTATAGCTTGATCAAGCAGGGACTGGTAGTTGGGCGCATAAGCCACAGACAAGGGTATCTTCAATTCACCTTTAAGTCCATTGAGGAACTTCTCTTTCCTCTTGACATCAGTGTCCTCTGGGGCATACCTAGACAATGCACAGAAATCATCCATGTACTCCTTCAGAGTTCTTCCTCCCTGTCTCAGACTACGAAATTCATCCTTCTTAAAATTCATAATGCCCGAAGAGATGTGGGCAGTATGAAAACCTTCCTTAAAGGTCTCCTAGTCTAAGTCTTCTAAGGGATGGGTAAGCTGATAGGTCTCCCACCATCTTGCCGCAGGTCCTTCCAACAGTTGTGCGGCGAACCGAATCTTCTCAGCCTCTGTGCACTCACAGGTGACTAAGTCCTTATTGACAGAACGAAGCTAGTCCTTAGCTATGATTGGTTCAGTGGCACTGGAGAACTTGGCTGGTCTGAGCCTCAGGAATCTAGCAAGCATGTCCACTTGGGGTGGGGGTGGTGGTGGAGGTGGAGGTGGAGGAGGTGGGGGATGGTTGTTGTTGTTGTTGTTGGCAGCTTGGATGAACTGGGTCATCATCTGCATGAATTGTGCCTGAGTTGTCATCATCTGTTGCATTGCTTCCTAGTTTGGGTCACGTCTTGAAGGCATCTGTGGTTTTTTAGTATAGATGAGAAGCAAGATAGACAGGTCTAGGGAATAAAATTTCCTACCCATGCACAAACAATTCACACAACCAAACAAAAACATTCAAAGCAAGAAATGCCAAACTTTCTTTAATAAGCCTCAAGGTTCAAAAATACGCATAGTCTCGTTAGTACTACCATACATCTGGTAGTAGGGCAATACAACAGAACGTAAAGGAATACATTTGGGTCAATGGGGTCATCTAATGCCTCTTGAGTACCTTCACAAGCTAAAGAATATGGCTTCTTGCTCGTCTTCCTTGATGGTCTTCATGAGTTAGGTCATCTAAGGAAAGAGGAAAACATTTTTTGAAGCTGGAATAGATGAGAATACTAGAAGTTCACAAGGTACACATTTTTCTATAGAAACAAGATTAGATAGAGTTTTCATCCTAGGGTCTTCCTATTTCTAATCCAAACCTAGGGTCTCGATTCTACAGGCAACACTATGCTCTGATACCATTTTGTAACGACCTACCTTTTTACAAAGGTAGAACACCTATGTTCAGTGCTACTCCCTGGATCACTGAGAGCATCACAGTACAAAATATAGCATTCATAGCAATGGATGAATCCCGGTGATCACATGGGTACGTTTGTTACTAGCTCATCACAGATTCACGTCACAAACGGCAGAAATAACGGTGTTAGACACATGTCAGATAGGGAACCCGTGCTCACGTACCCATGTGATCACCGGGATTCATCCAATCACATGTATGTAGGTTTTGAGATTTGCTTTGGGTTGATTCTTGTTTCTTTGATGAAATTGTGTTTGTTTATCATATATAAGTATTCTCCAAGCAATAGATCAAGCAATGGTGGCCTTTGGTGAAGATTTGCAAAATTGGCTAAGTGGGTATGTGAGTGAAATTGGGATTATCTCACTATTTGATTTCTCTCCATTTGATTTGACTTTTCTTGACTCTAATGTGACTCTTATTAGTTTAGAAACATTTTCAAACCATTGAAACCATTTCCAATGGTCTTGTTCAAAGATTTGCAAAAATGGCCATAACACATAAGAGGTGATGTGTCATATTTCATTATTCTTGTCAATTGTTGATCTTGCTTTACTTGGACATGGGTTAGGGTCAATTTAGTGTTATATTAGGTTGAGAGATGGTTCCACATCATTTGGTCAAGGTTTAGAGTCATAGGGCAAGAATTGGGTATTATGGCTATGTGTCACATATGCCTCTATGCATATGTTGCATTTGAGTTTTAATTTGACTTGGCTTGACCCAAATGGTGTTGTTGAGTGTTGAGATGGTATATAGGAGTGATCCCACCATTCATAACAAGTCTTAGGGTCAAGATTCCCAAATTCATAGATTTGCATTTTACTCTCATATGCCTCTATGGCATTTTTAGTTTCTTTTTATTTTCTTTGGTTTCACTTTGGATTTGGTTTGATAAGTGCTAGATAGGGTGTATGAAGGTTTTCCAAACCTTTAACCAAAGTAGAAGGGTCTAGGGTAAAGATTTGTAAAAATAGCCATAGGCACATATACCTTTTTCTGATTTAATTTCCTTTTATTTTATTTTAGCTAGGATGGTGAAAAGAGGGGTGAGGTTTAGGGTTTAGTGGAGTATCTCAATGGTTCACCACTATTTAGAAAGGTAAGAATGGTATTAGTCAAAATTTGCATACTAGGGCTATATGCCCACATATGCCTTTTTTATTTTATTTTAGTTCCTTCTTATTTGATACTATTTAGTTTTGAGAAGATTAGGGTTTAGGGTTTTGGGATTAGGTCCAATGCAATAAATAAACAATCATGGCAAGAAAACAATAATTAAGCAAGATCACTATGTATCAAACTTAATTTAAGAAAAGTTTTTGTTGGTTCCAAAATTTGGAAAAAGGGAAATTCCTTTTCTTTCTTTTGAAATTTTTGGGATGTTACACTTAGCCTTCAGCTTAACAGAATCATATTTGTGCACATTTAATCATAACTATTACGTCAAATTTTCTTTTGCAAATTTTAAAAGGTACATGGGTTCGAGTTGTGTTCGAGTTAAATTCTCCGTAGAGGGTCAAGAAGACAATATATTTTAAATTTGCATGTACCAATAATTGTAGTTAACATTGATGGATAGAAAAATGTAATAGTATTTACAAATATGTCTTTCTTTAGTCAGAATTGATGCAAATGCTATGATGTAATATTTGTAATATTTTGAATTTTCGATTTTTGAAGGTGGTGTGCTTCACTTTGTATGTTATCTTCATGTTGTCAGTCACTAATTTATTTTTCCATTAATCTATTAATCGTGTGCAGTGATTTTTATTTAAATAATAGATATTGCATTAATGGGTTCCTAATTTTTGGTCAATTAATAAAAAATAAATACATTAATTAGGTTGTGATACTAATATAATATTGATACCGATGGTCTTACAATAGTTATACAAATTTGTTACTATGTTTTGACAACCATCAATTATAGTATTACAATATTTTGAATATTATGTTACTAATTGTGTTACTGAAGCCAAAACTAATTGTTACCAATTGTGTTACTATATGTGGCAAAATTCGTTACTGCCAATGTTTGACATCAACGGAAACATGTTACTACGTGTGTTCCTATAGTTACAAAAACGTGTTACTCGTATATTTTGTAACACGTAGAACACATGTTACTACAACATAATTGTAACACAATATTTAGCATATAGTAGCAATTATTATGTGTGACAGTGGACACATGTTAGTAACACGGTCTAATGGAACACATTTAAAGATGTGTTACAACATGGCCTTGTAACACTCATTTGGCCCTGTTGTAACACATGACTGTGTTACCAAAGCTCTGTCCTGTTGTAGTGATATGAGACATAGTGGCTTTATCATGAAGTTGTCATTATTTGATGGATAGAAATATGAGTGAATTTGTTCATCACATTAAAAGACTAATAATAGTGAAATCCGGAACACTTGTCATGTGATGATCAACTTCAAAGCACGAAATTCAAGGGTATTGGTATTTTACCAACAAACCTAGAAGTTATTGATGTTGAGTGTTTTCGGAAATAAGAGGAAAACCGAAAGAGAAACTACAAAAGATTTTGGCAGAAAGAAAGAAAAGACTAGAAAGTCTGGCTCAGGAGTATATAGATGATATACATGTTATGAATGTATTCTTTGATTGGTCACACAATGGAATTCTTGGGTATTTGTACCACGTTGGTTGGTATGAGGTGTCATACAATACAACACAATACAAGAATACAATGGCCTAAGTGACTGACAAAGAATATGGTAACAATGCACGTATGGAATAAAATAAATTGTTATTATGTTCGGCGTAGGCATTCTACCTAGCCCTTGATATTTATTATAATGACATAATAATTTTTATTTTGCACCGGTCAAATGAAAGCAATGAGTTTTTAAAATTGTGACCAGACCATGTACGATGGATAAGTTATTATAAATGTTAATGGTGAAACACACATGCATAACACTGACGCTAAAATGTCATAAGCCAAATGATCAGAATTCCACTTATTTGTGGAACCGCCATTTAGGTCATGTTAGAAAGGAATGCATGAAGAAACTCCATGCAAATGGATTTTCGGAGTCATTCGATTTTGAATCATTTGGCACTTGCAAATATTTTCTAAAGAGAATGACTTAAACACCACACATAGGACAAAAGTTGGGCATAGTTGTGGAAACATACATGATGATGTATATGGTTCATTGGGCATAGTTGTGTGCGATAGATTATTCTACTTCATAAAACTTCCAACAATGAATTGAGTGTATATATATGGATATATTTATTCGATGAGGAACAAGTCTGAAATATTTGAATAGATTCAAATAAATTTCAGCATGAAGTGGAAATCATTGTAATGGAAAAGTCGAATATCTATGATCAGATCATGGTGGAAATATTTGAATTACGATTTTTAGCGAACATCTAAGAGAGTTGCGAAATTGATCCACAACTCACGGATCTCGGAACACCATAGTTATGATGGAGTATTCGAGAGACGTATCCAAACCTTGTTGGATCAATGATGATATTAGATAAAATAATTCCATTATATTTGTGTGGATTATGCTTTAGAGACTACCGCTTTTACACTAAATAGAGTGTCATCATAATCCATTGAAATGACACAATATGAGTTATGGCATGGGTACAAACCCTAACAGTCATTTTTCTTAAATTTTGGTATGCATAGCAGAAGTAAATGAGTTTACAACCAAAATCGGATGATTGGATCTATGTTTTATCCGTTCTTGCGGTAGATTTTTTTTGTTTTCTATGCTACGGACCCTTCAGACATTAGTGGTGTTGTTGCCTCCATGGCATTGTCGCCTTTGTGGCCTTGTAGCCTTTGTGGCCTTGTAGCCTTTGTGGTGTTGTTGCCCTTGTGGGGCGTTGGAGCCTTTGTGGCCTTGTAGCCGTCTCTGGCGTGTTGTAGCCTTTGTGGCATTATACTTGAGAGCCTCCGGTGTTGTGAAGTTTGCCTCAAGCTTGATAATTGGGTGTTCCCCCAAGCTTGTACGGGTTCGGTGACCACCCTCAACGGCCCCTTAGTGCTTTGAGGCTCTCCCTTTGGTGGGAAAGGCTCGAGGAGAATACGGTGGCCTTAGTGGCATATTGGAGTGCCTTGTGCCTCCACACCGCTCCAACGGAGAGTAGCACCCGCAAGGGTGTGAACTTCGGGATACATCGTCATCTCCTCGTGCAGCGGTTACTTCTCAACCCAAGCTCCTTTACCTGTGCACTTTACATTGTGATAGCCTTCGTGCTTGATGTTCGCTATCACCTTGTTGCGTATCTTGCTTACCATAGGTTGTTGGTGCACACAGGCAAATCCTAGTTTCTAGGCTTTGTGCTTAACAAGTAAAACATACTTTTATTCGGCCTTGTTAAGCCCTCAAGTAAAAGTTTTATAACTCGCCTATACTGCATTATCTCTTATTGTCATCCCTTACAATAAATGCAAACTAACTATTTTTAGTAGAAAATTATGTGGCTAAGGGAAGACAAGTCGTACATTGGGGAAATAGTCTTCTATTATTTCATAAGAGATCATCCCTTAGCTAAGGGAAGACAAGCTTTTTTTTTCTTCCTTCTCTCTCCTACAACTAAGCAAAAATCCGACGTGGCAAACGTAAGGGAAGGCTGACGTCGCCCACATGCCCTAAGGAGACGGTTCGAATACAATAAATTAATAGCAGTTTCTTTTTGGTGCGAGAGTGCAGACCGGGAGGGTTTGAGGAGAGAGACCGCGGACGATTGGCAGCCGTCGGTCCAGCCCACTATGGACGAAGCCGGGACGCGACGACCCTTTGCGCGACCAAATGGTGTTGAATAAAAGGAATGGTGTGGCTTCACCACAAGGCAGGAAAATTAAGTAATGGGAGATTGCTATTTAGAGATGGTGAAAAACGTTCCTCCACTCCATCTTTGTGACCTCACAACAGGTCAACCCCTTTGACCCTAGACGTCAGCAACGCAACATCTCACTGCATGTCCCGCCCTTCAAGTGCCTCCGTAGACCCCTGTCTCATTTCCCTCTATTACATGCATCCACAAGCTAGCCCACCCCTCCTCACCATCTCCTTTAAATCCACCATCTCCGTAGGCTCCTCTCTCTCTTTGGGCTAGCTAGCTATAGATCAATTGGGATGGCCGGCGACATGGAGCTCTCCGTGGAGAGCGGTGGCGGAAGGCCCCCACGTCCACCGCAGATCAGCCTGGTGGGCCTATTTTTCGCGTGCATGGTCGCCGGCGGCGTGCAGTACGGCTGGGCGCTGCAGCTCTCCCTCCTCACCCCCTACGTCCAGGTACAATGGTATACTAGCAAAATTGCCATTGTGTTGCTACGGCTCGACAAATCTATACCAATGTGAAATTGGTCTCTTAAAACTTCACATGCAATTAATAATACACAGGGGTACTTAATTTCTAGAACGAAAGTAGTGCATGCATTCACCGTGCATAATGTAGTGTGTCTTCAATTTAACAGTTGAAATTCTATAGTATTTCCTACTGTAGACCTTTCGTTTAAGTAGGCAACTACCTTGATTCAAGAAAAAATTCGGTCAACCATCATAATGTTAGTACAGACCGAATTTATTTTCACAGATGTTTGCATTGGCATGATCCTGAAGCACCAAACCAAATTGATGGGGTGAATTCCTAAACTGATCTAGTGTCTGTACAATTAATCAATAAACAAAGGGCATCGACCGAATGATATTTTCACTATATAGGATCAGACCAATTAGCACAAAGATGCAGATTGAAAATCGGATCTGGACATCGCCTTCTCACTTCTCAGGGCCTTTCAGAATTTGCTTGTGTTCCTAGACATGAGACAATAAAGCATTCTAATTCTGGAAAATAAAACATCATCGAATCGGAGAGAATCAGAACCGATGCTTGCTCCGCTGTCCGGCGGTCTCGGGCTCTCGGCAGCCATCCGCCATTGCTCAGCCAGTCAGCCTGCGCCCATTCCACACCAATCGACCGAATTCGTTGCATATAGTTCCACATTAAAAAAATCAGGAAGAGGGCATGAGCACTACCAGGATGGATTTAGACAAATTACTTGGGGCGGAGAAAGTACGGACAGTCACCGAGGAAAACCTTGCGTCTAAGGCGCAAACAAGGTCTGAAGAAAAAGCTTACAAAACCAAATAGCTTAAGGCATCTCCAACAGAGTGACGTATTTTGGATGTCTAAATTATCCATGCGTGACTGTTTGCGTCGGTCCGCGGACGCGAAAATGTCCGTTTTTGTCCGCGCGTCCGTTTGCGTCTAGGGTTCCTCGAGCGGCCCGACGCATTTTTTTTACTTGTTTTTTCCTCTTCTCCATTTATAAACATAGTTTCAAACATTACACAAACTAATACATATTGCCAATATGGTTTTACACAAACTAATACATAATTGGGAGCATGGTTTACACAAACTAATACATAGTTTGAAACATGGTTTACACACATTAGAACATTGCTAAATGAGGAAACCTAACTAATGTTGGTTCCGTATGTTCGCTGCCAAGAAAGAACACTCTCGGACACACCCAATCACCCAAACTGAAAAATCGAGCTGTAATTATAGCCATGTTGGTCCTCCAAGAGAAAACATGAAGAAACCGCCACTACGGGCTTCAATTGGCTCGTGGCCATATTCGTTGCAAAGAAAGAGCACTCTAACAGTTTTAACTGTCGGTGTCCGAGCCAGACTCGCCGGTGTGGTAGTGTCTGCGGCAGGATGTAGTCGAACACATTGACGATCATCTCGCAATCCCCCTCGTAGAGGAAGGTGAGCTGGCAGCCGGGCTCGAGCGCGAGGTCACGGGCGAACTTGTCCCACCCTGTGTGCGTGTACATCTTGCCCTGCCCATCGCACATGACCTCGACAGGCCACCGGCAGAAGTTGCAGCTGGCCTCCTGTAGCTGCAACTGGGCCGGCTCGACGCCATCGACGAACTCGACGAACTTGTCCGAGAGCCTCTTGATGTCGAGGGGGTCGTTGTCGATGCAGATGCGGAACTCGAAGCAGCGCTCCTCCTTCGAAGACGAGGAGGGCGCAGTTGACGGCGACCGTGGGGCCATAGCTGCTCCAACTCGGCAGCCCCGGCCCTGAGGACTCCTAGGCCCGCACCCTCGACCGCCTCGCCGGCCACCTGGACCCGCCATGGACTTCCTCGTAGGGCTGGCTGCGTCGCAGGAAGAGCTAGACGACGCTACGGTGGACCTCGTGGAGGCCAGGATTTGTGTGGAGGAGTGGATGAGGAAGAAGAGCGCACCCTCTTTATATAGGCCGGAGGCAGGCGACAGGCGCGGGACGCGTGGCATAGTCATTACTGCGTTGGCGGAGGTGGGCGGCATCCGCTTGGCAGGCGAGGCATCGTCATTAACGTGGCGCAGACTGCTGAAACGACGCAGCGCGCCAATCGCTGGCGTGCCTGAGAAGACGCATCGAGCTAGGGTCGCTGCCAGACGGGCCCGACGAAACGTCCGCCAGACACGAGCGGACACTTTGCGCGTCCGCGCAGCATCTGCAGAGACAGATCCGAGGCGCATATTGAGCCAGGTTTACGTCGCTGCGGACGGCACGGTCACTTGCATCGTCACGCTGGAGCAGGGACCCGACGTATTTTTCGACCCGGTGAACGCAAAGGGTCGCTCACCGTCCGTTTACGTCCCCCGTTGGAGATGCCTTTAGATCAGAACTACAGCAGCATCACACCCTCAAAACCATGCAAGCCCTTAAAGTTAAACAAAAGTAGAGCCCACTAGTATGTCCTCTCAATGTCAACTAGTTCAAACTACAACCATGAATTCCAGAGAAACAAGGTGAACATCTGGAGGAAGAAGAAGAAGCAACACACGCACACGCTACATGCGCCCAGCCGAGCCTCGGCCGAAGCCGCCGTTTCCGTCCAGTTCCAAGCCAACCCTCTTCATAGCCACCTTCTTCATATTTGTAGCAGCGCCTCGCTTAGCTTCTCAGCAGGCCAAGGCCAAACAATGCCAGCCATCGTCGAGCCCAAGCATCAAGTAGGATGGTCGCTGACAATCCTCCCTCCCTTAATTTTTGGCTTGCCCTCAAGTAGTAGATCACAAGATAGCTCTCCAGAGAAAAGTGCAGGTGCATACTTTGAGGAATTGTAAGTGCAATGGCAGGAATGAGTTGCCTGGTGTGGTTAACATCAGAACACTCCAATTCAACTGACCATGGAATTCTTGACAGAAACCATCCCCAGGCGTTCTTGTAATCAAACAACCAAAAGTAGTAGCCACCAGGATCCCACAAAGTATGGCATTTTTTTCCGAAGACCAAGCAGATAGGAGGATCTCATATCAACAGGTTGACTGACCAGAATGGGGGCCTGTGGCCTGGTCACACTTAGGAGGTATTGCGTTAGAACATCGCCTGGATCCCAAATTAGTTTCCTGAGCTGATAGCCGACATCAAGTTACTCCAAACGAAGTGACCAGGCAATATTCCATTGGGTAGGCTCAGGACAACACTGAATAATATGTCAACACCACTTGGTCCACACTTCGATATCTCCAAAAGCTCAAATATCTGCTATTGTAACCATGAAGCACCTGCTCCATCTCAAAAGAATTCCAGAGAGAAGAGATGCATCCCGTTAATACCCATTGGTTCACAACTAGCATCGTATCCTTCCATGAGCTTAGTCTGGATGCAACACAGTCAGATTTATCAGGATCTGGAGGTCCCTTAAAGTGTATATATTGTACCATTGCATAGTTTGTTGCAGCACTGCTGAAAAGAGTACAGTTTCCACTTAAGAAGCGGTGATGCAGAGTAGTGGAATGAGCAAACGGGTACATCAGAGCAGCGAACTTGGCCTTTGTGAGCTGCTCAATTTGCAAAGAGACAATTCTCAGACCAATATCAGCGATTGTAGGTGAACGACGTCCAAGCAGACGACACATTTTTCCAAGCAATAGTATTGTATAAGTCAAGATAGCCTCCCTTGAAATTGAAATTTCCCACTTCATGAACTTAGACCAGTACAGTATAATACTGGTAGCAGGAATATAGAGGGATGAAATTAACATCCAAGCTTCTTCTTTTTTTCAAGAAAACGCAATGACATTGCGTTTCTTTTCATTGCAAAGAAGAGTTAGTTACATATGTTAGCCTCCAAGGGGGCTTACAGATACATGAAATCAGTGCACATCCCAGCTGTGGGTAAGATAGCACGAAGGCCAGCCGCACCGGCTCTAGCTCAAAGCGTCGCTTCTACCCTAAACTGCTCACACACGCGCTCCCTCCAAGACGCAAGCGTTTCGGTGCTTCCAGATCAACCAGGGGATGAGCAGCGCCGCAGTGGCAAGACCCTTGCGCATTTGGTCTGCAGGTGAGTCTGAGCGATGCCAGAGTATCGTGCCAGACATGCCTCGATAAGGGGCATGCTAGCAGTAGGTGCCGCATTGATTCCGGTTCCTGGTCGCAGAGGAGACATCTGGGGTGATGCTGTAGGCCGTGTCTGCTCTGCTGTCCAACATCGGTCTTTGTAAGCAAGCCAATGGAAGAACTTAACTCGCGGCGGTGCCCAGGTTCTCCAGATCAGCCTCCAAGCTTCTTATCTCAATCTTCAAGTAGTAGATCACAAGATAGCTCTCCAAAGAAAAGTGCAGGTGCATACTTTGAGGAATTGTAGGTGCACTGGCAGGAATGAGTTGCCTGGTCTGGTTAACATCAGAACACTCATATTCAACAGACCATGGAATTCTTGACAGAAATCGTCCCCAGGCATCCTTGTAATCAAACAACCAAAAGTAGTAGCCACCAGGATCCCACAAAGTATGGCATTTTTTTCCGAGGACCAAGCAGATAGGAGGATCTCATATCAACAGGTTGACTGACCAGAATGGGGGACTGTGGCCTGGTCACACTTAGGAGGTGTTGCGTTAGAACATCGCCTGGATCCCAAATTAGTTTCCTGAGCTGATGATAGCCGACATCAAGGTACTCCAAACGAATTGACCAGGCAATATTCCATTGGGTAGGCTCAGGACAACACTGAATAATATGTCAACACCACTTGGTCCACACTTCGATATCTCCAAAAGCTCAAATATCTGCTATTGTAACCATGAAGCACCTGCTCCATCTCAAAAGAATTCCAGAGAGAAGAGATGCATCCCGTTAATACCCATTGGTTCACAACTAGCATCGTATCCTTCCATGAGCTTAGTCTGGATGCAACACAGTCAGATTTATCAGGATCTGGAGGTCCCTTAAAGTGTATATATTGTACCATTGCATAGTTTGTTGCAGCACTGCTGAAAAGAGTACAGTTTCCACTTAAGAAGCGGTGATGCAGAGTAGTGGAATGAGCAAACGGGTACATCAGAGCAGCGAACTTGGCCTTTGTGAGCTGCTCAATTTGCAAAGAGACAATTCTCAGACCAATATCAGCGATTGTAGGTGAACGACGTCCAAGCAGACGACACATTTTTCCAAGCAATAGTATTGTATAAGTCAAGATAGCCTCCCTTGAAATTGAAATTTCCCACTTCATGAACTTAGACCAGTACAGTATAATACTGGTAGCAGGAATATAGAGGGATGAAATTAACATCCAAGCTTCTTCTTTTTTTCAAGAAAACGCAATGACATTGCGTTTCTTTTCATTGCAAAGAAGAGTTAGTTACATATGTTAGCCTCCAAGGGGGCTTACAGATACATGAAATCAGTGCACATCCCAGCTGTGGGTAAGATAGCACGAAGGCCAGCCGCACCGGCTCTAGCTCAAAGCGTCGCTTCTACCCTAAACTGCTCACACACGCGCTCCCTCCAAGACGCAAGCGTTTCGGTGCTTCCAGATCAACCAGGGGATGAGCAGCGTCGCAGTGGCAAGACCCTTGCGCATTTGGTCTGCAGGTGAGTCTGAGCGATGCCAGAGTATCGTGCCAGACATGCCTCGATAAGGGGCATGCTAGCAGTAGGTGCCGCATTGATTCCGGTTCCTGGTCGCAGAGGAGACATCTGGGGTGATGCTGTAGGCCGTGTCTGCTCTGCTGTCCAACATCGGTCTTTGTAAGCAAGCCAATGGAAGAACTTAACTCGCGGCGGTGCCCAGGTTCTCCAGATCAGCCTCCAAGCTTCTTATCTCAATCTTCAAGTAGTAGATCACAAGATAGCTCTCCAAAGAAAAGTGCAGGTGCATACTTTGAGGAATTGTAGGTGCACTGGCAGGAATGAGTTGCCTGGTCTGGTTAACATCAGAACACTCATATTCAACAGACCATGGAATTCTTGACAGAAATCGTCCCCAGGCATCCTTGTAATCAAACAACCAAAAGTAGTAGCCACCAGGATCCCACAAATTATGGCATTTTTTTCCGAGGACCAAGCAGATAGGAGGATCTCATATCAACAGGTTGACTGACCAGAATAGGGGACTGTGGCCTGGTCACACTTAGGAGGTGTTGCGTTAGAACATCGCCTGGATCCCAAATTAGTTTCCTGAGCTGATGATAGCCGACATCAAGGTACTCCAAACGAATTGACCAGGCAATATTCCATTGGGTAGGCTCAGGACAACACTGAATAATATGCCCACTTTTCAACACCATTTGGTCCACACTTGGATATATCCAAAAGCTCAAATACCTGCTATTGTAACCATGAAGCACCTTCTCCATCTCAAAAGAATTCCAGAGAGAAGAGATGCATCTCGTTAATACCCATTGAACTTAGACCAGTACAGATAATACTGGTAGCAGGAATATAGAGAACCCAAGCTTCTGAGAAATGACTGCTCAGCAATAGTATTGTAGAATAATGCCCAACCTCCAAATATTGTAGTGCACTACTGAGCAAAGAAGAGATGTTCTTGATTCTAATCGCACTGTCAACAGTATTGGTGGTATCCCAGCTGAAAAAGAATGCATAGCGGAACAAGAATTCATATTTGAATTTCCAAAGACCGCCAGCTGGCTGCATCCGTAGCCAGATGATCACTGCAATTGCATGACAAAGACAAAAGTACCATGATATTTTCCATTCGAAATACCAAGAGTCAACATATGTCACACCTTCATTTGTGTACTGTTCGCAGCTCGAGTGTAGGCCCAGTAGCTTCTCAATCTTAATGCTGACATAGAACTCCTCCTGGAAACAAAGACTGTTTTCAGTTGCAAATCCAGCAGTCCATTCAACTAATGCCCAGACAAATGATCCCTGCAGAATATGTTGTAATGCTTCTCTCCCAGTCAGACAAGCAAGGAATGCATTGACATTGTAGCTGTTGACATTGTAGCTGATATACCATGGCACTGCAGAAGGTAGTTCCGAGAACCAATAGAGAAAGGGTACAGGAAACCAACCGATTAGCAGTAAAAGAGAACTCCATCCATTCCCGCAAGGATATTGCAAAATGATTTTGTGGTGCCATTTCGGACTACCAGAATCTGCGCCAAGAAGTTGCTGAGCATGTTTCAGTGTTGAGTACAAGCCAGCCTTTGTACAGATCATGTACCATGCAGCAACACTTTTCATCATCATTTGGTTCACAAGTAGCATTTTGGGTACCTCCAAAAACACAGCCCTCTGAGTGTGACCATGACCTTACTTCCAGATTTTGAAATGGTCCAATATGATCCCACGAGCAAACATACAGTTTCCCTGATATTTGACTCGACTCCAAGACAGTTTCGAGTGGGACCACTAGGGTCCCATTGCAAGTGTGTCTCATAATTGGAATGAACAGCAGAGCATTTGATCTCAATCTCCAAATCCAAGTAACAGATCACAATAGTTCTCTCCAATGAAAGGTACAAGTGCATACCGTAATGAATAGAGCATGCTAGTGTTGTAATTGGCCATGCAATCTCCCACTGAATTTGTCCGGCGGCATAGCTATACAATGGATTACCAGCATGACAAATCTGAAACCAGATCAGAGTACTACTTCCCTCGGATTTGAGACGGCTACCAAAACCAGGAACACCCAGAGGTACAAGGCATTGACCAGTATGCTGGTGCTTGATGCAATTGTCTAGGAAACTGCATATGGACTGCTCCAAAATTTATCTGAGAAAGTACCAGCTGCTTTAGTGTAGGGCCAACGCCATTACTGGCAGTGAACTGAACTTCCTCTGTGTTGAGTAAGCTTTGTTCGTCTTGTGACGTGTCATTGTTGGCATCTTCTGAAATTTTCACAGGTATCCAATCGAATACATGAGGCATAGGGATAACAGTATCTGAACACAGAGAATCAGACTTAGCAAGCAGGTCATGTTTGGAGTTGAAGTTGCCGAGAGCGCGTGTAACATGACGTTGGTGTTGTTTCTATCCATCGAATTGGCTGCACCATCAGGACACCCCACAGAACATAGGAACACAAACACTGGCAAGATCTCCCCATTCTCTAGCAGTGATACCATATGATCATGATGCTTTTGCAACAACGCATCTTTCTTCTTACAAGAGCACTCACCTACAAAAAAATGTCCATTTAGAAATTAGAATGCCAATTTAAGTGACCAATGACCAATCTTATTTAAATGACCAATGTACAGGGACTAACCATGTTGACAATCTTATTTAAGTGGCCAAAAAAATCACCAATAGCTAGAACACCTTTCACAACAGCCACAACCACCAACTGCAATTGGTGGGCAAAACAATGCACATAAAAAGCATGAGGGTTTTCAGCCAACACCAAGGTTTTTAAACCATGTAGCTCTCCGCGCATATTCGATGCACCATCATATCCTTGTCCTCTTAATCTAGACATGGACAAATTATGCTTAGCAAACATTACATCCAAAGATGCTTTCAAAGAAGCCGATCTAGTATCAACAACATGCATAACTCCAAGCAATCTTTCCAAAACCTCTCCTTTTCCATTGACAAACCTACAAGCAAGACCATATATTCAATAAACCAGCACACTAGCATTTCCATGTTGAGAAACTAGAAATGTGTAATAACAAGTAACTAACCTCACCATCACGGCCATTTGCTCTTTAACCGATACATCACGAGACTCATCAACAAGTAGAGAGAAGCTAGAATTTTCAAGCTCACTCATTATGACTTCCATAGTCTCTTCCGCACATGCTTGTGATATATCTTGTTGGATTTCATGAGATGTCAATTGACAATTGCCAGGAGCATTTTCATTGATCACATCCGCTACCTCCTTGCATCTTGCGCCATACCAATCCAACAACTCACGGAAATTACCCTTGTTCCTAGAAGTGCTAGACTCATCATGCCCACGAAAAGCTAGACCTTGTTCAATAAGAAACCGTACAACACCGACAACAGCCCTCAAACGAATTTCATAATCAACATGTGATTTCTCCTCTTGAGATGTGATAGCATATGCCACACTTTGCTTCTTATTTCTGAAATCTTCACAATTACTTCTTGCATTGTTGTGAATACTAGATGGTCCTCCCACATGAGACTTGAAATTTTCCGATGCTTTCTTCCAATTTTTAAACCCCGACTTTGTGAAAACATCATGTCCAAATTGTGAACTGTTACTTGAAGATTTGAAAAGAAAACAATAAAAACAATATGCAGCATCCTTTTCCACACTGTACTCTAGCCAATCGTATTTGGTATACCATGCATCTAGAAATGACCGCCAATCCGGACCAAATTTGGTTTTGCGAAATTTATGACCAAGCAAACGACTCGGACCTCTCGACAAATATGCCCATCTCATTTTATCTCTAATCTGTGGGGTACTAAATTCATCAATTGCTCTTCGCATTCCAGGATCTTTCTTTACATTTGCTAGATCAAACATTTCAGTTTCAGGAACATTTGCTTCTTGAGTGTTCTACAAACAATGAGCAAAATCATACATAATTATAACTTCCATAGTTTCATATAGGCATAATTACAAACAATGAGCACACTGAAATCAGAGCCAGAGCTGGAATTTTAACCTGCTGGTCCTCTTCTCGTTCCTCAGCCTCCCCTCCGGATTCTTCTTCCGCAGCCTCTAGCTCTTCTTGCTCCAGTATCCAGGCCGCCAGTGCCACCTCGTCCTCGGCGTCCATCAGTCTGCGACGTCCGAACCGAAGAACGAACAGGGCGGGGCGGAAGAGGACGCGCGGCGGCCTGGCGAAGGGAGAGGAGCTGCAGCGGTCGAGCGGACGGAGAGGAGGAGCAGCGGCCGGCCGAGGGACAGGAGGCGGCGACGCGCGGCAGCTGGGCCGAGGGGCAGGAGGCGGCGACGCACTGCAGGTAGCCGCCGGAGCCGTCCCGCAGGTCGCCATAGGCGCCGCCACCCATCCTCCTTCCGAATTTTACTTCCTCTCGGTCCTCCCCCAAATGTCCTTCATCCACAACTATCCTGCTGGTTCAATGGAGCACACCGCCACCTCCGTCCCCGGCGACGGCCGGCCTCTATGGAGCGCCGCATCCGCCTTTCCTCGCGACGGCTGGTTTTGATTGAGCGCGCCGCCACAGCCGTCTTCCCACGCGACGGCCGCATGTCCCGGGCGCGACGCTCGCTGCCTCAATCCCGCGCACCGCCGCCTTCTTCCCACGCGACGGATGCGGGTCACCATCACGCGCAACTCCCGCCGCCTCAATCCCACGCGACAGCCGCAGGTGCCATCCCGCGCGGCTTCGGCTCAATCCTCCGCGATGGCCGCCACCTCCGTCCCACACAATGGTTGCACGCCTCGAACCCAAGCTGCTGCAAGCTGGGCGTCGCCGACGACTCCCGCAAGCTGGGCGGTGGAGGGGCGGTGGAACGCTGAGAGCGGCCGGCCCGGGTGGCTGGGAGAGCGGCCGGCCCGGGGGTCCTCTACACTGGCCGGCGCTAGTTGCTGGGTGAGCGGCAGGCGCGGGCGTCCCCGGCCAGCGCAGGCGACTTCTGCTCTGGCGGCGACGGATGGTGGCAACGGACGCGGGAGAGCCCCCCAGTCCATGCGCCTCCCTTGACTTTCACCGTGTGTATGTAAAGCATTGGAGCCGTTGGCGCCGGTGAATTTGTCCGCTTCAGCCAAATAACTGCAGCGGCTCACCGCGACAGCCATTTAGGCAATTTTTCGCGGGCGGCGTATGCGGGATCGCTTGACGCCGCTGCCATTTACATCCTGACCCCTGGTGGCGCCGCCGTTGATCACTGCGGTTGATGTCAACTGCGATTGGGGCATCGTTGGGAATCGTAGGGTCTTGGAGCACAGTGGAGATCTCAGAACCAGCCGATGCTGTTGTTGTGGAGCCGCCCATGAGGTACTCGTAGATGCGCCGAGCTCCCGGAGAGAGGTCATCCTTGGTGATGTCGCTCGAAGCAGACGCGACCCGAGTGGTGGTCACGGAGCGGAGGTCCTTCTCGGGCAGTGCGGTCGCAGCGGCCGCTGACTTGGGAATTCCGCTGGTGGTACTGGCACTGCTCGGGGCACGCGGGTGTTGGCGATGAGGAGCCGCCGACGAGGAGATGGTAGAAACGCCGAGCCCCTGGACTAAGATCGTCCACGAAGGTGTTGTCGATGGGGACGGCGCTGCTCAAGGCGTGCAGAGATGTGGTCGAGCTCGTGGTTGATGGAGCCGCCACCGCTGCTACGGGAGTGCGGTGGTGTAGAGGCGAGGTATTCGTCGCCCGTCGGAGAAGAAACTGGTGCGTCCATCGTCTCCTTGACCAACGCGACGCAGGCAGCCCAGTCGCGGTCACAATTCTCCGGGTCAGCCGTGGCCAAGTCATGCATGAACGGGTCTGCTCCATGGATTTAGTGGTGGAGAAAAAATGGGTGAAATTTTTTGGGGAACTTTGGGGAGGGGATCAAATTGGCTCTGATACCAACTGTAAGAGTTCACTAGTATTTCCTCTCAATATCAACTAGGAGTATTTTTTTTTACTTTAACCAATTATATTAAGCAAACAGCAAGCCGCTTCATTAAAAACCTTCCAGCCCTCTTGTTGCTCGGGCTTTACTTCGGCTCGTAGCTTGCTTGAGATGGACTCCAGCTTGAGAAAAACGACTAGCCGATCGGTGTGCCTGGGCTTCGTTTCTACGCGTGCCTGCGAGCCTGGAACATTCGCATGAACGATTGGTCGATACTTGAGAGGCAATATAGTTGTGCGCATGGGCAAAGGCCGAAAGCCGAACTGGCCATGGCCCACGAACGGTTTATGCAAAAACATCCATATCTGAGCGTCGGTGGCACAGTCAATGAGACCATGCTGGCTGCAGCATCACCGTGCAAGCATTGAGAGCGCCTAGGTAGCGACAAGAAAGCCCAATAAAAATAAACCTTTTCAACTACTTTGTTGCTCTGTTTTATGAAATTATAAACAAAATCATTGCTACCCAGTTACCACTTTGTTAGTCAGTTTAACAGTACATGTATCTTTGATACAAATATAATTTTATTTTCCCCACACGAAAAATAAACGAAATCATTGTTAGCCAGGTACTGCTTTGTGGGCCACTAATTGTTGCGTAACAACAACTATTGCGCAACATTTCTTGTTATTATTTGTTTGCATATAAGTAGCACATATGTCCGTGCGTTGGTAAGGATTTGACTTTCTTGCTTATCTTTTATGTTATTGAGTGTTTTTGTACCAATAATCACTTGAAGAATAACAATTCTTGTATCCGTGTAAAATCCGGTAATTTCTTGTTCAACTGAAGCATCTTAACGTCTCTACAAATGTCTATGATCTTCAAAGGAAAACACATTAAAATAAAATTTTAAATCAAGTATTTTTTTTGCATTGCTACCGAAGAATCAAGTGAAGCATTAAATTTAACTCTCTATATATCAACTTTAAGCGCTCTCTAAAAAATGCATTGTTCTCATACATGATACAAGATACTTGTACACAACAAACTCATTCCGTTTCCACCTTACTCACTTTGCAAATCTACCTCAATTTGCAATTGTATGCCAATATTGTAACACCTATGTGAGTTTGAATTTGACCTTATAAGCATCAAGTTCTTGAAATAGAAGATAGAAAATTAAAATATCGCATGAAAGGTTATAAATGCACAAAAATTAGAGGTTACACACATGAGTCTATCCATGTAGCATCCGTTTCCTTGAAACTTTGTCAGGGAATTAGATCTAATGGTCTCTCATGGAGTAACAAATTCAGCTATACTATTTCTTATAGGCAGCGATCTAGTTACAATTTGCAAAAAGAGTATTCCAATACATGTACCTCCAGCTCCTAAGTTTGTTGAATACATGCTTGATCAATGCAAGACCGACACTTATTTCTCCTCAAGCATGCCATTTATCTGCTACCTTAGCTCAGACACACATGTCTCATTCAGCATCCAGCAAGCAGGCATCAGTAGCAGCACAAATCCAAGCACAAGAGCAGCACACGACAAGCATCAATAGCATCTCCTTCAAACAATATCAAAAAGCACCTCTCTGCAAAACAACATCAAGCACCAGCTCTGTTTGCCTTGCCAGTATGACCAAGGACATGCAGTAGATTAAAACATCCAATAAATATTCACTTCCGAATAACTCTTGCATGTTTATGTTTCGAGGGGCCTATGTCGAGGCAACAGAACTGTGAGCTCCTGCTCATCTTCTCTAGTTTCTTTATAAACATCACACGTAAAGAACACCAAACCTTTTTTTTTCGAGAATACACCATGGAGAGGTGTATCAATCATATAGAAGGGGTGCCAAGAGGCAAAGAAGGGCTGCCAACAAGAGGTGGCAGGTCCTCACCCTAAGCCTACTCTCCTAATTGCCACGGTGTAGCTACAGGTTCAGGAAAAACAAAGAAAGAGCTACGGAAGAGCTTCGCAAGCTTCCACCTATCGCACTCCTTCCTAATCTTCTCCTTGATGCAAGCCTGAGATGGAGCCGCCCCATTGAAGACCACGTCATTCCAAACACCAAACCTTCATCACATGAATCCTTGCCACAGCAACGTCCGACCTGGCCCGACCAACATCACCATGGCTGTTCTTGATGGTTGCCCATCCCCACACCCACCAGCGGTGCCTGTCCAAACTCGAGTCCCTGTACGAAACCGTATCACCGTCCCCGCCTGCGCGTGCGACGAAGTTGTATGGCAGTACCCGTCCGAACCAGCGTTCTCATCTGAACCCACGTCCCCGTCCCGCTCACGAGCCAAGTCGTCCGCTGGCTTTGATCTCCTTCCTAGAGCTCGGCTGGGGCCACGCCGCTGCCTCCACGCTTTTCCTTGGTGAGTGCTAGCACGTGTGTTCTGGCTTGGAAGGCAACCGAGGAAGGCAACACACAATTTTAGTACCACCTTGCTAATGTGAAAAGAGAGATTACTCGCAGGAAGTAACGGTTTCTTTTGACATACGAACATAGAAAGGACGATTTTCATCCGGTTTTTTAGCAAATCTAGCAAGACTCTAAAGTAAAATTGTATTACCTACCATCTGGGTTTTTTAGCAATGGTGCGGGAGGAAGTTTCTGATCGTTAACCGATTTTCTAGCGATGGTGCTGCTGTTTTTTCTTTGCCTACCATTTGGTTTTATTACTTATCACCATCACCGATTGGAATTCAATAGTAAAGATAGTTGTACAACTAGGTCATGCTTCTTACACCAAGAAACCAAAATTCTAGAGGATATGATGTACCCCCTCCTTTCATAAAAAAGTTTCGCAACTTTTTCTAGATACAGATGAATCTATAGCTAAAATATGTCTAGATACCTCCATATATAAACAAAGTTGGGAAGCTTTTTTTAGAAACGGAGGGATATGGTATAAATTGTTTTTCGACCAAATTCCACTTTAACTTGTATTTTGGGACTTTTCACTTTTTTAGCACTACAATTTTCAGATGTTACCGGAAAAGTTGTGGTTCTAGATTTTCATAGTTTTAATATTTTTACCAAAGGCATTTTTTTATCAAAATGCATTATTGTATTTAGGTGCATCGCTATTTTGTGTCATTTATTTCATTGGAAGTTAGTTAGTACAATTTTATTGTACAGTTATTTCTACTTCTCATAGTATCTCATTCAAGTTAAAAAAATATTGCTTATTAGTTTTTCATAGTATAAACTTTGTAAAAACTTTGAGAATCTTATTTAAAATATCACATTTATTATAATAAATCAATATCATTGATCCACCGTAAACTATATTTCCAAATTATATTTATTTGACATGCCACATAAAGATATTTTCTATAGATCTTTTGTCAGACTTTACGAAGTTTTTCTATTAAAAGTAATATGCAATACTAGCTGAATGCACGTGCGTTGCTACGTTTTCTCTAAATTAGGAAAAGATAAAAAAATCACTTTGCAACTGAAGAAAAAAATTGTGCGGGTGCACGACCACTTTGCAGGGCTACTTGACGGGTCTCGCCGTAGCCACGCACTTTCCTGATCCCACATTGCTAGGTAGCAAAGACGTACACTTCCATCTATCATGTCGATCAGTGCATCAAATAGTGTATTGAGTCTTTAAAATGCACAATTCAGAATTGCGTTTTATTTAACTGACAATCTGGCTTCTGATATTTTGAGGGATCATATTATATTTATTTTGTAGCCACGTTTTTCGTATTTACATTATTCAGTTTTTCAAAATACACCTTTGTAACCCAATTTTTTAGCTAATGTTTTCCCAAGAATTAGTACTTATTTCATCCAGCCATTTTCTTTACTATTTTTGTGTTCTGTACACGCTCCTTGTCCATTGGGCAAACTAAGAACCAACCACACCCGCCCATCTATATGTCTCTGCTGAAAATCCAGCAAGAAAAATCATACTACATCATGAAAACTGTTGCATATTGTGACCACCTATTCATTTCTCCCCTATTCCAAAACTTTCACCTTATTTCGCATAGAATCATATCCATACTTCTTAAAACGACGGTAAACTAAGAGTTAAGACCATGAAGTACGTAATTTGGTTTTTTCAATATCTGCAGCACTATACATGTTGCTGTATAATTTTACACGTAGCCAAGAGCACGTGCATAGATAGTACAAGCACATCACGGATCATCAGTTCATCACATTCATGGGGCACCCTCCTCACGACCCAACCGTGCCCATGCAATTTCATGCCAATCGAGCAAGGAACCTGCTGCGCGCGAGCCTGCAGGCAGATGCGTTCTCCTCGGATGCAGTGGGAGAGGCTTGCTCGGCAAGCGGAGATGGCCAGGCGTGGAGTCGGGATGTTGGCGTGGACGCGGAGGGCGGCCGTAGCCTCGTTGAGCTCGCCGCTGCCCTCGCCTGTGCCCGCCACCGGCTCCTTTAATTTATCGGCCCGCCAGGACGGGAGAGACACCGAGACGAGCGGAACAGGGCAGGGACATAATGTACGTGCGGTTTTCATCCAATCTTTTACCTCAGCTGATCCGATCTGGCAGGACACATACGTGCGCCCTTTTTTTCCTATCGATGAGCACGTATGTGTCCTGCCAGTTAATAGTAAAGATGAGGTCGACGAGGAGATGTACACGTACAAACAAATGGATCCCAATTTAATAGTAAAGATACATTAACTTGTAGCAGTTTATTTATTATATTGTAAAGTTTTCACTTGTGCAGAATAAACTCGAGGCGGTTTCGAAAACCACCTTAAATTAGACACGTGAGAGATGGTTTTCTTTTTGTAGCATAGACATCCAAGGTGGAATCTTTTTGACATGGAGTTACCTGGGCAGAGGGAGCCGGTGGGATTCTACAACCACCTCATAACCAAGATACTTCATCAGACCCAACTGAAGTAGTTATAATATATATACAAAACCTTAATCTTTCCATTTCACCAGCCTCCGTGAGGCTCTCTCTTTTTCCCTTACCTCCTCTCTCTCACTTCTCTTATAATGCACCCTTTGTCTCCGGAACCTCCTCGACGATCTCCCACAATTTGAGCTTGGAGTGGTCTAGCTCTGCTTGATCTTCCAGTTGGCGAGATGACGCACATCAAAGCCATGTGTGTCATTAATTTCTTCAAGACGGCTAGAAATCTCGACGTGGGAGAAAGGGGAAGCAAGGGGAGAGCTGATGCAATCAGAACCTGGACTTAGTCAATGTGGCCTCCCTTTTTCTTCAGCAATTGCTGAAGCGTGCGTACAAATAATGGCAATTAATGCCTCCAAAGGCTTGTGCTGGTAGTGAGCATGGGATGATTTTCATTACGTAAAAGAATCCAAGCGAATGTCTCAACACTTGTACCTAATATACTTGGCTAAGGGCCCTTAGATATTGCGGCCGTGCGGCCCCAAAAGTTGCGCCGGCTCAACACCAGGCCTGGTGGAGAATCCTTTGAAATTCTTAGGCTCTGTTTCACATCGAATTTTTTCCGCAACAAAGTATTAGAAAATTGAAGTTTTGGGGGTAACAAATACTTCATGTAGCAAAATTTAAGTATATAAAACTATAGTGTTTGCTAAATCCAAACACCTCAAAGTATTTAAGACCATGATATTTTCGGAAACCAAAGTACACTTAATATACTTTTCAAAAAAATTGCTGCCAAATACACCCTTATTTATGAAGGGGCCGAAGGAAATCAGTTAGAGTGTGTTTTTATAGAAATATGTCTCGGGTGTTGAATTTTAGACACACAAAAAGATAGGGAAACGCATTTTTCCCTCATTTGTCCAAATATATTTGGTAGATCTAATTTTAGAGTGGGCGTTGATTGTCATTATCGGGTGGACTCATGCTAAATATTCGGCAGGAGGCCTCACCCAACCAACTCCACACTTCATCCCAAACTCCTCCAACTGTCAGCACAACCCAACTGAAATCCCACCGCACACCACCCCCAAATATCATATTGTATGCCACTCCAACAATCTCCCACCATACACCGCCCGACATTCCCCCATGCACAACAATAGAGATCTCCTCAACGAACAAGAAATGTTATGGACTAGGAAAACCCACCCGAGGTAGAGGATGGCCTACCCTAGGCTTCCCCCCACACGATCTCAGCTGTCAGGAGCCCCTATTGCCATGAGGTTCTGGACGTCGCGAGCGCCATCGTCCATCGATCTCCTAGGCCTGCTGACAAGGATGAAGACATCTTGTCCTACGATACTATGATCTTCTCCCCCTTATTCCTCGAGTAGGTGAACCATCAAGGTTATAACACGAGTTGCGCCGCTGCCGGCTCCACACTTCTGTTGTTTAATCAGTTGCTAGTAGAGTAGTAGTAGCAAGTTTGCTTAGCCACAAATAAGGCATGCACCTGTACGTGCATCTACTAGTAGTAGTAGTTTGCTCTGTGTGAACAGAATCCTTGCATGACTAAGATCAGCAAGTAGGGCAAGTGGGCAAGATGCAAATCAGAGTCTGCAGGAGATAACCTGACAAGGCTGCAAGGTGATAAGCTGTAGAAGATAAACCTGAAACCTGCAGGGATAAGTCAGCTTGACATTCTCAGCGTCCAATAGTCAAGTGTTCACACTAGAGGTGTATTACATGAGCTGGTTTGTGTAGCTCACTAGTAGTATAAATAGCCCCCCATTGTATCAGTTCAACGACCAAGCAGTAACCAAGTGAGTGAAGAAAACGCAGCTTCTTTTGCTGCACCAAAACTGTTCGTGTCATTCAGTTCTATTTGAGTCTGTGTGTGTCCACTATATGTGTGAGTAGCAACAACTCTAAGTAGTAGAGCTGTCAACTTCCACATCCCTGGCCACATGCAAAGTTGTGGATGCTGCTATAGTTTTTCGCTTGGATGCATGAAAAAAGATTTGAGTTGAGAGAGTACCACGGTTAAACGATAAGGGCCTCTTTGTCTGGGTTGGCTATGGTTGGTTGTCCTGCTATGCACGAAAAGCTATTGTTTTTAATTTTACTATTTGGCTACTTAGTTGGATGTTTGGTTGTAAACTAGGAAACTGTCAAATATACCCTTAGAGTCACGATAACTATACTTTTGCTAATTTATACAAATGAATATACACATAAATATATAATTAATTGATACTTACATATCTCACACTGGTCCTTGGTACAAAACCAATGCATTACATAAATCAAATGTAGCATGCATTCACAATTTATAAAATGATACAACATGCATTTAGATACAATTTATGTATCAATCTGCAACATATTAGGGTGAGATATGCTATGAAATTGTAGTGTGTCATAAACTAAAATTTTGGTGTCAATTTGGAGCAAATTTATAGAGACAAACAAATTACATATGCACTTATGCAGGTGTTCAGGTTAGAGTTACCTAGGTGTCTATACTATAGCTATCACCTGAGTTGCCCAGCTTATAGAATATCTATCATCTGAGTTACCCAAGTGTTTATGATTTGCTATCACCAAGAAGTCGATGTAGTTCTTCCACTCTAGGCAATAGTTACAACGTAGTACCTATGGAGTTACACATTTGTAGGTTTAATTATTTTTTTGAGAACCATGTACTGACATTTATGCAATTGGCAACCTATTATCTATCTAAACAACCTGATCTAGAAATCCAAGGCTAGTTTCATATGTGACTACAAAAACATCTATAAATAAATAAGGATGCGCACAACCATGTACTTGCTCATCTTTTTACAATTTTTTTTAAAAAAAAACTTGAAGAAAAAAAGACATTGCTCCTTTTATCCATACCAAGCCTTCACAATTGTCTCGTAATCCGTCTCCCTTTCAATATGAGACTAGCCCTTTGAGCAAGACAATAACACCACATCTGTATACACTAACATTTCCGCAGTGAACGGATAAGAAACATAATCATACCTTTTGCTTTTCGCAGCAATAACCTCACCTCTTTCATTCCCGAGGATAATTCATACTCCTGCCTTTGCACACAAAGCGTTACACCGTCAATGTTTATCATCAGCAACCCTGCTGATGGTCTTGTACATTTCGGAAGCATTACCACTGTTTTAATTCCTATTATATCTTGTGACTGGCTAAATTTTTCCACACAAATCCATGGATCTTTCAGGATGATACGTTTCTTCTCAGTGGTTGAATCAATTTCGAATTCCCCAAATCGTCAACATGACCGACACCACGGCTACACCATGCTTGCTAATAAATGATGCATCAATTATACCTCTTTCCCACGTTGAAGGATTCATTCTTTGCAACTTCACTTAAAAACTCTTGAGAAGCTACCTCACACAAAACCAGAAAGTGGAACAAAGTTCCATTATCATATCCACAAAGTAGAGAGCTCCCAACCTCTTTTATATGTCTTCTCTTTAATTCTCCGACAGCTAGGTACACTAATTCTCTTGAAGACACGCCACCAAAAAATACAAATCTTTCGTATTACCTCTAGTGTTCACAAGGATTTCCATATATTTTCATCTCTATTTGAGGGTCATGCATTCAGTTGTATCAAAGTACTGCAATTAACCAATGTTGGTACACTAATCTCACTCGAAAGACACCAAAATTATCCCTTCCCCATGCCCAAAAAATTCTTGAAGTGACCTGGGTTTTGGCATACTTATTATAACCACAACATCAACTGGAAAAAATATGTGTGATGCATTGTCTCTATATCCCACAGATAAGAATTTTTAATCTTGAACTGGCTCATCAAAAGCTCTATCGAAGGGTTTGATCAACGCGGATCCATAAATCCATTGATCGTGCCAAATTCCTATTATTCGGTCATGCCCTTCCACAAAACCTCCCTTCCATTACATATAGCTATCCATGTTGGCGAGGCCCCACTAGGGCAGGAAATACAAAAAAAAAAACCCCTTTGATGTATCTTGCAAGTAACACACGCGAACATAGACTACCAAGTCTTTCCAATAACATGCATGCCTATTTAGCAAGCTTATCATCATCAAAAGTTATAGATCTCGAAAGTGTTGTTTGCAATTGAAATATTTTCCATGTTTTCGAATGCATTCCATGTTTGTCTAGTGATCGATCCCACCAGTATTTTGACATCAATGCCATTACTTACTTGCATAAATATTTTTTGAGATTGCAACAACTCATAGAATATGTCGCTAAAGCTTGAATCATGAGTCACAGACTTCAAGTGCAATTATTTGGTTGCACACCAGATTTTCTTCTCACTATACCCTGCACTCTTGATCTTTCCACGATATGATCAAACTAGAGTTTAGTGAGACGACCTGCCACTGTAGGAAGACCCAAATTTTTTCGTGGGAATGCTTTCCATGCAATATGGAATGTCCCTTTTAGGCATATTTTTCACCATGAAATCAATATAGTTACTCACCCAACCACTTATGGAGTTGCATGCCCATGTGTTTTAATGTATAATTAACCAGGTGTTTTAGTATATAGTTACCACTTTTCCATGATAGAATTAGAGTCCCAAAGTAGTAACTATCTTATGAAACTAGGTGGTAACTTCTATGCTCAAACAAATAAAAAAGAACTACCAAAAATTGGATCTAGCTTTAAACAAAAACTAGTCATTGATATGATGGATAACGTACATAATACAACCGCAATAACTCACATGTTACTGTCGGATATCTTTTGGGTCCAACGAAACGTTGGAAGATATGAACATGAGATCTAGTTTCAAAGATCTCGTCGTGATTATTCCAAAGGTGTAAACATATACTAAATCAGGCAAATGGGTTGATCTACAATTTTTTTGAACATTTGAATTTTTCATTAAATTCTAATGATATCAAAAGTTTTGTATTTTGTGCAAGCATTGCAAGAGGGATGCACATCGCAGACACCACTAGTAAATAATTAGGACAAGGCAGTCGGAATTGTCCAAATGTTGTATGGATTTGCAAATGTAGAACGTTCTAAACATAGTCACGTCCAATTTATATATGTTAAAGTGTTGTTTCTATAAGGCCCTTTAAAATAGCTACGGTTAGGGGATCTAGTAGACTATATTTTTTTTCTTTATTTTACATAACTTTTCGAGGGTGGAGGATTTTAGGGTATGATGGAGTTTTCTCGGACATCATTATAATTGAGTATCGCTCACGATGCTACTTTTACCTATGTTCAATATGCTAGAGTTGCTCTGACATCATTATAATTGAGAATCCCTCATGCTGAGGCTAGTATGCTATGTCATATGTCACTAACATTATCTAATATATTATTTTACCTTTGTTTATAACAGACATTGGGAATTCCCCACGCTCTTACTTCTGTCATGTGGTTATGTGGCCCTATTGCTGGATTAATTGTAAGTTACCTATATGAGGCTACTATTTTATGGATATTCTGTAGAACTGGAAGAACATTAGTAATCTCCTAAAAATTGTGCAACATGATTCTAGAAAGGAACATTGTGTGGCTTAAACGCAAATATGCACATATATTACTATTTACTATTCTTTTTTCTTTGCACTTTGCATTGTTATCTATGCAATATATGCATAGCGAGCCTCGTGGTGTCGTGGATCTTCCTCAGCTATGAAGGAAGTTCCATATACATATATAATGCATAGTACACGTAGCTAACAACTGGCACGTTCCTTTTCGGATTCATGTAGGAACTCAGATATTTCCTACGATTTCTTTTGTGAAATCGTGTTTTTGAACTTAATGCATGCATCGTTTACATATGAAGGTGCAACCATGTGTGGGTCTCTCTAGTGACAAGTGTGCTTCTCCGCTGGGGAGGCGGAGACCATTCATCCTCTCGGGATGTATCGTCATATGTATATCCGTGAGTAGCCTACAAGACCCATCTCTTATGATCACATTAATCATGAAGCCACTACAAAGAGTCACTGACACAGTCCCACAACTTGTACGTGCGACCAAAAGGTCATAGTTGTCGGTTTCTCTTCGGACATTGGATACGCACTCGGCGACACAAAGGAAGACTGCAAGTAAGTTATATCCATTGAGTACGAATATAGCAACAAATTAAAAAATCTTGGAAGAATATGACACATAATTGATAAATGATTTGTGCAGGGATTACACTGGGCCTCGGTACCGCGCAGCCGCCGCATTCATCTTGGGTTTCTGGCTCCTTGACTTCTCCAACAACACCGTACAAGTGAGTGTGAATTTCCTAAGTGCATGCCAACATATTTCATAGCTGATTTCAGTAGTCTCGACGAGGCTTAGGGGTTGTGTGGATAGCATCCATTGGAAGCCATGCCAAACTGGGGCTTGCCAAATTTTTGGCTCATATTTTCTCCGCCGCTGGCTAACCAAGATGTTCGTGGAAAATCTGAATGGGGTGATCAAATAATTGGCATAAATCCAAAATTTTGGTTTTCATCCAAATAGATCCCATACCCTCAGTAAGTACCAGACTGTCGTTCAACCGTACCCTTAACTCTTCTGGCGTTGGAAACCTGCTGGAATTTTATTCTCAAAGGGCCAAAATCATAGTAGAGCCAACCATATTATATTTGAATTAGTAGGAGGTGACACACATATCTATCCAACGACTGCTCTTCCATCTTGTCCCCTTCCTGGCCGGAAAGTTCCCAAGTGAACGGCTCTTTTCTATGTGGGACGTCAGGGTGGTGTCCTTGGCTTCGGTTGTAATGGCTGAAGTCTCATTCTCCAAGTACCAAAACCACAATTAGAAACAACCACATACTTTTTATGTACTCCCTGTGTACATGTTTATAAGGACCTTTCGTATCTTAGGACAAATAATTAACTTTTAATTTAATCAATAAAATATAGTTGTATATGACAAAATTTTTTTTGATATTTCTTCTTATTGTGAATCCCATATATATCCAAAGTCTGGCTTTCTTTGCGATGTTCCCTTTTCCGTCATGTAGGATTGGTCATTGCCTAAGACCCAATTCTACCGTAGTTTGTGGTGTTGGTTTCCTTCGTCCGACCGGTGCTTTCTCCAAGATTTCTTGCGTGAGGATGTGTCTCGCTAGGTGGTGGTTTTACTACTGTGCATAATGTTGCCAAAGTTAAGTTTCCCAAGCAGAGCGTGACAGAGATATTTCTTTCGGTTCATCGAGGTTTCTTGGGCCTTTGGCATGGGCATGTATATTTGATCTCCCAGGATGCAGAAAAATTAGTTTGCACCCAACATAATTTTACTTTTTACATTCATAAAATTTTGTTTTTTGTACCTAGATAATTACATTCATATTGACTTGAAATTTAAATGAACATAGAAACACATATTATTAATGATTGCAGTGTAAAAAATACTAAAAGTACATTTTTGTCGTATTTTTGTATGCCACGCAAAAAATGACATTTTTTTATTTTTTCTTACGTTTATCTTCAACTTCTAAAGTAAGAAAAAAATTATGTGACGTAAAATTATTTACGATTGCGAAGATACATGTAAGTGTAGAATAACTATTCTGCTTGGGGGTCAAATAGAGAGATAGCACAGAAACCCTATTTGACCGCCAGGGTGCTGGAAAGTTATTTTGCACCCAACCAATTTTAAGTTGTTGCATCCACAATTTTATGTTTTCCATAATGATAAATACGTCAATATTGACTCACAACAAAAAACATTAACATAAAAACCGTAGCGTATGAGTCATTACATTGTAAAATACATACAAAATGTATTTTAGGTTGTATTTTATATGTCCAGTAAATAAATCAAGTCATGTCAATTCTTTCTTATGTTTTGCCCGACAACTGAAGTAAGAAAATTATCTGACGTAAAAATCTTCTACAATTGCAAAGATACATGGTGTACGGGTTGTAGCGCAGTAATATACAACCGATTTCCAACTTTTTGATAAACAAACCTGAACTTCTCATGTAGTTCCTCTGTAAATTTTGTTGAACTTTCTGATGTTCTATGTATGTCTACTGTTTTTTGTTCATGTTTTTGAAGCACATACCAAAATTGCAGGAATAATATACTAGTTAAAAGCTACCTAAAATTTGCAACTTTTATATTTTCACGATTTTTTGAAATTTTATATAGATTTAAAGTAACTTCAAATATACTAATCAACGTTTTCGTGGATTTTAAGTTTTTCTTACAGATATGGTGCTAGAAATCTATGATTAGACGCAACGTTTTGATGTTAGTCATTTTTGGAGATTTCTTATGCTTTAATAAAAGTTTCCAAATTACCGTGTGCCATTTAAAGTGGCAGGCAACAGACGTATTTTACCATGTTTTTGAAAGTCCAAATCGGAACAACACAAATGATATCATGTTGAAAAGATATCAACAAGGAAAAACTCTATCATGTTGGTCAGGTTTGCCAATTCTTGTTAAAAAATAATTTCAAAATTTCAAAGCACATTTTCGTTGTATAACATAACACGACGACATAAAATTAACAGGCTAGACCATTTGGGTTTGTTATGAAATGAAATAGATAGTGATGTAAGACTTATATTGTACGGTAGAAGATTTCGGTATCACCGATCGAGTTCTCCGGGGTTCGGAACATTGCAATTAGTACAATGTATTCGCCCCCGCAAAAAACATAGTATTGAACTGCCCTTGACATGTATTCGAACTTCTCGTAGTGTGCATGTGAACTAATTGGAGTCATGGTTGTACTAACCGGATTCACTCCGTCTACTTTTTCGGATTCACTCTATTTATACTGCATGGAGTCACCTTCCTCTATTACCCAGAGTCACTTCATGAACTTCCCTCATGAGTGCAACTGAAATGCCTTGTTTACTATGTCTTCATGGATTCACCGTGTGTACTTCACTCGTAAGCGCACCTAAAAGGTCCAGGTATTTTCCTCATAAGCACCTGAACTACCTCGGGAGTAGCACTTGAACTTCCTAGAGTCGTTCACCGGATTTGCAATTTCTCTGAACTACTGTGTTAGTGCGCCTGAACTTCCCGAAGGCGCGCCTACCAATACTTCCATGGCAGCGCACCTGAACTACATGATGTAGTACACGTGTACTTCCTTCCTAAGGGCACATGAACTGCCTAGGTATTTTTCTTGCAGATTTTTATCAACATTTAATTTAAATGCTTGGAGTCTCGCCCGCATGTACTTCCTCGTCAACGCACATGAACTGTCCGTGTAAAATGTGTGTGATTCTCGCATAAGCGCGACTGAACTACCTATGTATTTCTTGTTAATTTTTAATGAACATGAAAAACAAAATTTTGAGGTTGAACGGCAGTCGATCGAAAGGTTGCACTTCTAGCTAGTTAAGGTTGTACTTCCCGCGCATTTTTACGTGATCACATGTTCTAAATAACCAAAATAAAAAAGGCGTTGTCCCCATGAGGTCAATGCGGGTGGGAAGACGAGTGAAGGCCACCCGTGACACTGCTCGCCCCGGAGGCTAAGCACGGGGTAGGGTAGAAGGGGTGACACGGGTGGGGCATTACGGCGTCGCATGTCAGGGCCGAGCTACGACTACAGGGCAAGACATATGTTGTACCAACCGGCGACTGACGGAAGCCATCAGGGGAATGGTGGTGCAACAACACTATTGCGAAGCAGAAGAAAGTCATGGAGTGCGGCGACAAAAGGTCATGGGGCGTGGCGACGGACGAACAGCGCGCGGAGGCGTGTGGGTCAAACTGCAAGGCAAGTGGTAACCCAGAGGGGCGTCGCCAAGGTGACAGGAGGGCCAAGCCCAGCCGCGACCAAGAGAACTAGGGAACGCGGAGGATAGCTGCGGGGACGAGTATAACCGGGGGGCATGGCGGCAAAGCCCGAGAGGATGGGGAGATCGTCCAGTCGAGTTGGGCGCCGGCGGGAGAGACTGGCTAGATGGTAGCAGGAAGGCGCGCTACTGATGGCGGGGAGGTGCGCTGCCGACGATGAGGTAGGCTTTCTTGCCAGCTACAGGGAGGCGCGATGTCGGCGGAGGGGTCATCACGTGTGTGGGATTCAATCGTGGGATTCGGGAACGCCGGTGGGTGCGTGGTGGTTTGGGCTGGTCACCTTATATAGGGGTAACATTTATGCTATAACATATATTATGTAAACTATGCACCAAAGATTTAGAAATGTAGAAAAACTTTGAAGACTTCTCATTGTACAAACATGTAAAAGTAGCTTGTTAGAAAGGCCAAAACAATGGCATTACATCAGGTAGTATCTACATTGTGCATTTTAGTATGGTTCTAATTTTGCACCATATGGGTTTCCCCTACGGTAATGTTGCTAAAAAAAGTATGGTTGTAACCATGTGGATAGCACGGATATTATGAATTTACATCTCTGGGGATTTTTTGAAAAACTAACATAAATATATATATACACAGTGACACTTAAAGCAACCAATCTAGGGGTTTTATCCAAATAAATTATTATATTGCTAGAATATAAGATTAGTACGTTCATTGGATAAAAAGAAGTAGGCATAATGAACATTACCTGTTGGCTACAAAATAGTTTTAGATTTTCCTTTGAGTAGTGCAGTTTCTGAACTTATTGGTTCAGGTTATTATTAACGAAATAATAGTCATACGCGTGTAGAACTATATTCATCCAACATCCTAATGCAACGCAATCTGAAAATACAATTTTGGTACGTGCTGCAACCGCCACAACCTTTATAAGATTAGTAGGAGTATTTCACCTTGAAGCTTGTGTAAGCTAATCAGCTTCAAAAGGAAAATAAGATCGTGATGCACATAGGCGAATAACACATTTTGTGCAAATGAGAAGAGTTACCCAGGATAAAAAAAGGTAAGCTTGTATCAAGTAAGACCAATCATTACAGTGCGCTAAAATAATGAGCACTACATGAAGTGAGACAATCACAAAAAAATGCAAATTAGTCAGCAAAAATATGCATATAACGGATAAAGAAAGCAGAACATCTCTAAAATTAGCCATGGATAGAAATATTTCTGCATGATAATATAAAGAGAGAATTCAAAAGAAGGTACTGATAAATTAATTATCTCACAACAAAAAATGCAAAGTTGAGTTCTGCATGCATTGACTGATAAGCACTTTTAGAGATACCATGTAAACTGAATCCTTGACGCATCTTGTTCTGCAAAAAAGAAGTAAATACATTAAGAAGATTTTAGTTTCTATTTACAAATGTTCGTTAAAATAAAATATTTTACCTCGAGGTCCTCAAGCACATTGGATTTGAGCTGAGATCTACAAAAAGAAAATGATATATTGGGAGGAGCATTTCACCGTCATGCATGCACATGGAAGAATCAATGCAATACGCATGTGTAGACTCAGTCATACCTACGGAAGCATAATTTTTCTGATCTAGTTACTAACGAGACCATCTAGAAAATTGTTTATGACACACAACTATTGATGCAAGTTATTAACCTGCACCTTATAATCTTTGTACCAAAATCAGTTCATTCGCAATTACATCACTTCTAGAGATTTACTTTTGTGATGGACACTGAACTTGATCGGTCAGGCCCCTTAAGATTAACTTCAAAAAGATCACCACGTTTCCCTTTGTTTACGGATTCATCAAGTCATCAAATTTAGCTAACAACAATCAAAAAATAACTGGTTGACAATTTAACATGAAATTTGATCCGAGGTCTCAAGTATTCGGTTCTAGAATATTGGGGAATGTAACATGATAAAATTCGATCACAAACTGCTCATTTCTTTACGTATATGGAGAAACTTTCACGCCAAAATCCATACACTAAAGTAAATTTCAGCATAATATTCTCACATGGATATTATATTGCTTGTGTGCCATTTCGTAATCCTTTTATAATGTTGTTAATAGTACATGGTAGACAATTATCTGATAAAATTACCAAATATGCAGAAACTAATGTTGAGCCATCCATATATCAAACAAATCTTAGACTTTGACATATAAACTTTTCCCCTTTTTCTTAAGTACATATGGCAATTTTAAGATTATTTTTTTAGACCTAAGCACTGAATTAATGCACATTACACTCATTTAAATTACTTAGGCAGTTTGTGGCATTTTTTGATGCCGAGTCCTAGGCCAGAATCAAGTATTTTCGAACCTGTTTATTGAATCTGTTTTGGACATAACAGTATTTGTTGGCTTCATAGGTGGGCAACTGCAATTATGTCAGCAAACTAACATTAAAGCTGAAAGCCATTGAGGGAATATCTGATTATTTTGGCGAAACTACTTTACATGTACAGAACCGATCATTGCCCATTTGGCTGGATAGTGTGTATGCAGTATGTGGCGCTCACAACTGGTATAACCTGATAAAATAGCACGATTAACTCAGCCCAAAGCGTGAATTACCTCCACAGTTTGAGTAACTCTAGCATTCTCATACCCACATATATATATGCATGCCATCGATAACGACCAGGCCCGAATATCCCCAATTCCAGCTGTTTGGATGGTTTAGGTATTGAGACTGTGTATTCGGGCTGAATATTAAGGTGAAGTTTCTTGGCCTAGGAAGCCCGCTCCCGAATGAACCACCTGGAGCTCGACAACCTGTGGTATTTAGCCTGAAACATTTTCCTCTCGTTCACTTATTCTGTCTAATCTTTACCTAATCTATACCTAATAATAAAGGGAGGATTGTTTCCTTGGTCCGACACTTTTTTGGACGGTTTTACCCTCCCACCAAATCGCATACTATGCATTATGCCATTGTATCGGTTCGTTGATTACCGGTTCGTTCATAAAAGGAAGGGAAACCTCTCCTGATACGCACCGACCTGTCTCCATCGTGCCTACGATTCCTCTCCCGTAGAGACAACAAGCCGTCTCCGTGGAGCGCTCAGGCCGTCGCCGTCTCAGGAATCCAGCGGAGGTGCTTTGAGGCGAGCTAATCGACACAGTTTTCTCAGATTAGGATGGCAGTGTGCGCTCGTGAGATACGGCCCAGCTAGCGTCAGGGATGATCTGCGTCTGACCGCAGTACATCACGCGAGACCGCGATTTAATGGAAGGGAGATTGAGATCTGACGAATTCAATCGGAAGGAAAAAGCCAGAGGAGGAGAGACAGAGAGGCTCTGGCCTCGTTACCTCAACTGGACGAGGTCCCGACAAAAATCCGGCCAAAACCAGCACACCGTCGAGCCCGTGTGCTCCCCGCCAGGCTTGTTCAGTTGCCGCTGAATTCATTAGGCCAATCTTTGTGCCAATTACAATGCGTTCTTGACAACAGTCGGGATTCCCTCCTCCAGCAGATTCCACTCCCGCAGCCAGATGCCAGAGATCTGTAGAAGGTGTTGGAGAAATCGCCTCTCCTTTTCCTCAATATAACAAGAGTTTCATCTTTGGTTGTCCGTCAAACTTAAAACTACCTTAAAAGTTAGACGAAATTACCCACCATGCCACTGATAACTGAAAAACGGTTTGGTTGTTTCTTTCATTGTGTTTCAGTTCTCAAGCGCATCAAATCCCAGCCAAATAGGAGCTCCCTTGCCATGGCGTCGCTTCCCAGATCTCACGCGCTTCCCGTCCGTTGGGCGCCTCCGCTAGGCCACATGCAGCACGCCCATATGAGCTCCCCTTCCGCTGTCAAGTCTGATCGGCGCGAGATCTGTTGATGCTAGGAGGCTGTGAAATTGTCGCGAGCCCGAGGTCTGGCTGGAGCGAGCTCGATTGCTTCCAGGACGCGTTGTGTGTAGTAGCCGCCGCGAGCGCGAGGTACAGCCGCCGCAAGCTCCGTAGCTGCCAGGAAGCTACGGCCGTCGCGAGCTCCGCTGGTAGGTACTGGCCATCGAGCTCCTTGCCAGGCCGTGATGAGGATGAGGAAATCACATAGGACTACCACCATCACCGTAGTTTTGGTACGAGCTGCATCGTGTCCGATGGAGCTCCGCACAACCGCATACCCGGCTTCCGCCAGCACGGGCTGCACTCCAAGTTTCTTCTCCTGCTACTATAGTTATGCGCTTGGAGCCTTGGATGGTTGGATGCGTCAGCAAATAAAGTCAAACAACTACTCTTGGATAAGGATGGCACGCAAGTGCTGGAAAAAATTCAAACGTGTTAATGTGAGAACAATCTTTTGCTTTTTGGAGTTTACTAATACTCCCTCTGTCCCAAAATGTAAAGCATCTAAGGATAAGTCAAAACTTAATGTATTTTAAATTTAACCAAGTTTGTACACAAAAATATCAATAATTACAATACTAAACCAGTATGATTAGATTCACCACAAAGTATATTTTCTTAATGCATCGATTTGATATTGTAGATGTAAATATTTTATCCTAAATATTTGGTCAAAGCTAGTAAAGTTTGACTTTTGACCAATCTTTAGACGCCTTACATTTTGGGTCAGAGGGAGTACTAGACAAAATAATTTTAGGAAGATCAAATTTTGCCAAATTAATTTTTTTGTAGTTGGCAAAAGAAAAGAAAAAGGCGAACGGTCTACAACAATCGAGGAGTTCCAAGGTGTGGAGCTATCCGTCGGCGAGGAAGTGGCTACGAACTGAGGAATACTAATGATTGACATATCCATGCTCATGACGCTTGTTACACCAACACTTTGTGTCGAGCAATCCGTCTGCCATCCTCGGCAGCCACAAGAACCCCCAACAACAGTAGGGGTGAAATTAATCGTGCCCCAGAAACCGTCTCCATGCGCGAGGGGAGGCGGTAACCGAGCACCACTGCTTCAGCCCCCGCAGCCCCACCGCCTCCTGCCGCAGACCACGAGTGTGCCGCCTCTAGCTGATGATCCCCACATCATGCATCCACCTCCTGCTTCAGACCATGGTCCTAGGCCACCGCCCTTGCCTCCTCTTCCCCACCGGCGGCGCTCCACACGGGCCGACTTCCACCATCACCACGAGCTAGAGGAACACCCCCACCTCCATTGGAGATAAGGCCCGCCGCCACAACGGCAATGGCATGTTGCAGCAACGACAGGGGGCACAGTAGCCGGTTGCTGGCGGCGGCAATAGAATTTGTTGTAGCAACATGTAGGGAGCGACGCGAGGAGCAGTTGGGTCCGTCGTTCACTGCTACGTTCATGCACCGCTCTTTTCTGACACATATTAGCATCAAGAAAATGTACAAGGGGAGATGCGAGGTCCTTGCAAAGGGTCCAATACCGAGAGATTAAACATGGAAGGAATTCTGATGTTATTGTTACTATATAAAATCCGCTGCAACGCACGGGCATTGTGCTAGTACCTCTCATATAAAAATCCTCGAGCGCTCGCTCACCAGCTCGCCCACCAACGCTCCTGCCGCCGCTGCCCCCATACTTCTCCGCCTCCGGCAAGGTTGGTTGCTGCCCCCCATACTTTTCCGCCTCTAGCGAGGCTGTTCGCCGCCGTCCCATACTTCTCGGCCCCCGGTGAGGCTGCCAGCTGCCGACTCCATCCTTCCCCGCCTACGACGAGGCTGGCCGCCGCCCCCATCCTTCTCCACCTCCGACAAGGTTGGCCGCATCCGCCCATCAACCTACCTAGCCATGGCCGCCCGTACTCGCCCGCGGGGGAGATTAACAAAACACCCGGAGACCTCGACCCGATCTAGCATCCAATCTTCCCTCTTTTGCTTGTTCTCTTTTGCCCGCGTGTACTGTAAATATCGCCAGTCACCGCCATCTGAATTTTGAAGACAACGACTAAACTGAACCTAGTGATGAATTCAGCCAACGTCAATTGACACACATAGAGCATACACATAGAGCACAGAAGGTTCTCTCCCCTTTTAACAAGGACTCGCCGTGTCGGGGCAGGCCGAGCTTGGCCTCACTGCTTCTAGTTAGACTATGAGAAGTCGGTGACATACGCGGCAGAGCCGACACCGCCCTTGCTGCAGCGCGGCTGCGGGGGCTTTGCTGGTTCGTCTGGGTCAGGTCGAACATTTGGTGCCGGTCAAGAGCGGTAGCGGCAGCGTTGCCTACGTGCAACAGCATAGCGGCGGGGACTTTACGGGCCCTTTCGGGGCTCGACCGGGCCTGCCCGGCCTGGTATGTCTTTGCTATTGCGTCTGGTCAGCACCCGCCCGATCGCAGTGTAAGACGTCCTCTAGGTCGCCAAGTTGGTGCCACCTTCTAGCGCTAATGGCTTAGTGTGCTCGTGTCCTTCTGTTCGGTGGGCTATCATCTATGGCGGTGGAGGTAGTGCCCTCCCGCGTGGTTGTCGTACTGCTACCCCTTGTCTGTGATTGTCTCTTATTAATCTAACCGGTCTCGTAGCATTTTACATGGTGAGAAGACGATGGTGACTACAAGACCGGCGTACGTTTGTGGGTGCCAAGATTGGTGGATTGTTACGGATTGTCCGGAGATGTTTTTTTTTTTGGGTCGGGAGAAATTCCTATCTTGGCACCAACATGGTGACACGTGCGAGTGTCGCCGTTCCTTCCTCAAGGGCGTCGGGTGTACCTCTTCCCCACTCCCCGTAGCATACCGGGGGAAACCCTAGGACCAGTCCGGCCAGCAACATCGTCGTCAGTTTTCTTCTTGGAGGTGTTGCTTGGTACTCGGCGATTCGAAGTGCTAGGATAGTGATCGAATACTCCAGAGGGCACCACGGTTGTGAGTCAACTTTGTTTTCCTCGATCCGCCAATGTTGGCATTGTTTATTGTGTTGTTTTGCCCCAGCAATGGTATCACAGTTATATAGTGTTGTTGCTATATTAATATAGCGGAGCGAAAGCCTGTTCCAAGGAGGCATCTGCTGCTCTTCCACAAAATCCTTTTTTTGTAATATATGTAGCTTAATATGCAGAAAAATTACACATAATATTGGTTCTATCATTGATCTGAATCAGTCGAGGCATGGCGATTTTGTGTGGATTCACTTGATGTTGTGCCGGACGAATTAGTTGACGCATGCATGCTATCGAGTGCCCGACGATCTGCTGTGGAATCAGTTGATGCATGCGTTCAACGTAGTACCCTAGCAATAAACGGAATTAGGCCATTACTAAACCTATGTCTGCGTAGATCGAGAACAGAACAAAGACCACCTAATTGCAAAAATTGAGGAAAGCACTAGTCGATGCCGGCCATGATGGTGTTCCTGGAGGTCGCTTCCCTCGTTAGAGACATTGTTGAGGAACTCCTTCAGCTCCCTCGTTGTTTCAAGTCTCGGACTTTCCAGGTGAAAACCTAAGCTTTTGCTTTTGTCGGAGCGGGCGTCGGCGTGGTCATTGTCGCTCCCACCTTGGGAGCATCACCTTGGAGGTCTGATACCAAACAAAAAGTGTTGTCTTGCTTTGCTTGGCAGTTTCATCACCAAAAAGTGTGTGTGTGTATGTGTATGTGTTTGTGGTCCGTTGTCTCGGAACCGGCGTGTTGCGTTGTGTTGCGTAAGATTTCAACAAGTTTTCCTTATTAACTGGCTATTTTCCTCTTCCGAATGAAAAGGCAGAGTTCCTGCAGCGTTGCCCCAAAAATATTAGAGAAATTGATGACGATAGTGAGAACCGCGTGTGCAAAAGAATTGACGACCACAAGCTGCCAGATTGGAAAGACGGCTCTAGGAAAGAGATGTGTTTGAGTAGCAATCTGGCGGCTTACAAAAAGTTTTTTTACCCCGCATGTATAGGGGAACAGTTTTGGGATGGGACACACGCGTATTCTTCCGCGAGGTATTCATCCAACTATCATGGATAGCCGGTAAAAAAATTGGCCGGACTACTAATAAGCGAGTATTGTTAGGATTAACGCAGTGGTTTAATGGAAGTCTTAAATTCTATAACTAATAATAAAGAAAATAAGGCTTGTTCATCCCTTTTTGTTGTTCTCAAAATTTTATCGAACTAGTAAAATGCTCGTGCGTTGCCACGGGTGACAAAACATATTATGAATCAGAACAATGGTTAAAATTTAAACAAATTATTATTGCAATTGTTCATGCCAATTATATCTACGTGGCACAAATAAATCACATTCTGCCACCAAAGATTGGTACTTCCTCCATCCTAAAATAAATAACTTAGTTTTGTCTAGATAGGTACTTCCTCCATTCTAAAATAAGTAACTTAGTTTTATCTATATTCAAAAGTATATATACATATTATACATCTGTATATTTATATAAATTGAGTTACTTATTCATTCTTACGATAGGTTTCACTTTATGCCAAGTTGGATGGTGAAAACTAGTGAGATCATATATATCGTAGGAAAAGTGATCTCACATAAATAGAATGAATGGAACTACAACACTGTGTTTAGACTTCAACACTCTATTCAAAATATTTATATTCATATATTATTATACATATATCATACATGTTGAAGGACATGTAAATATTTATATTCATATATTATTATACTTGAAGCCTTCGAAGCCCCTTCAGCCAGCATCTTGCCATTCTCGAGAATGCAGTTCTAAAGATGCGTAGAGGCTGACCTGCTTGCCTTCCTTTTAGAAAATGAACATATATTGTAACTAGATAAAAACATTGCCCACAAGTTCATAAATAAAACACCGCTTGAAATCATACACGTTATTCCTAAGACGCACTATCAAAAAACATGCGGCCTATAGCAAATCCAGAAGAAGACTCTAGTATTCTCTACAGAACTAAATTCGTTTCAGCAAGGAACAATCTAAATGGTTGAAATAGATAAATCTGATAGGCATACTGTACTAATTATCAACAATGTCATCCAAGCGCCTCATTACTTCCATGTACATCTCCAGTTTGTCACGGGACAACAAGGCATGTAAAAGATCATTTGACTTTGATGCACATTGCAAGTACAACAGTCCTCAAATGACTAGCATCTTTTTATTTTCTTTTTCCCCATTCTACGTCTCCTATAGCCCGCAATGTAGCAACTTTCTGGCCTGCAATCCTCTGTGGCATATTGAGACTCCTTCATTGCTTATGAAGGTACAAATTATAAGAATAATAAAAGGGCAATGTATGGGATGCTCGCACTTTGCTCCTTCTGCCCTCCGGAAAAAAACTACTGGTTGCGAAGCCATGGTTGTCTTCGCCTTCTTTTGCAATCATTATAGAATTCAGCCACAAGTAAGCGCAAAATAATTTAAAAAATAAAGTACGTATATACCAATCTGAACACTTGCAAAAAAAATTCAGTCGAGCATAAAAACGGCTCACTGCGACTTACCCTTCTCCAATGACATGAGTCTGATTAAGCGTACTCACAACACCTTTACCGGCTCATCTTTACAATGTCGCCCTATTATACATGGTGTCTTATTTATCTCACTTTGTAAAAAGGGAAATGAAGACCCACTCAATCTGCAGACTGTACAGGGATATGGATATCTGAAACGCCCAAAGCTTCACAATATGCACACTCAAATAAATCTTGTTTTTGACAGAAACATTCAGATCAATGATCAAGAACTCGGCCATGAAAATCTCACTACGCCCCTTCTCTTGAAGTTGAGCTTCAAATTTATTCTGTTATACAATCGACCATATTTGCAATAAACATATAAGGTGCAGTAGGAAGAGACGGACGAAATAAGATCACAACAAAAGGGTTCAACTCAATGAAATCAGCGATGAAGCCGCTGCAGAAAACTCTATCATATTGATCAGTAGGTTAACCACAGCTAAAGTCATGGGTTTCGAACGAACTTCGGGCCAGAATTTATACCAGGATCACATACTAATGCAGTAGCAGCCAACAAGACAATAGTAGCAGCATCACTAAGCAATTTGTGGAGGTGCTCCCTTCCGTGGAAGAAGAGGCAAGACAAGTCATGTGATGACCGCTGACGTTGGCTGACAAAGTCCGGCCAAACCTCATCTCGGCCCGTCATGCTTCCCTCCACCGGATGCCTCCCCCACCCGTTCCCTGCTTGGAACAGTTCTCCTCCACAAAGCACCTTCAACCGAGCTCAAAGTCTACAAACCGTATTGGAGCTATGGTAGCGGAGAAGCACCTCCTTCTCCAATCTCCATGCCCGCCTCGCCGGAGAGCGACCAGGTGGCGTCGTACACACCGAGGCCGTGCATCACCTCCCAATGGCGCGCTTCTTCCGCTGGATCGATACGCCGACCAGTTCGATGCAGACCTCCTTGTGCTGGTCCATTGTTCAGGCGATAAAGGCTACAGAGAGGCGCTCCTGATTGAGACCATGGAGGCATTTGGGCTTGCAGTCTACATAGAAGATGGAATGAGAAACAATCCACTAAAGCGTGCCCTCACAGGCTTAATTGTTCCAGCAATCCACCTCTCACCTCAGAGAACAGGGGTTAGGGGTTCGTGACGCTTCCAAGCGTAGAGATTTCCTTCAATCTCACAGCATCATCTGAATCCTCCGAATCCTAAGTTAGTAGTACCAAATTACTCTGCCATGACAGAGAGATAGGATGGAGGGCAGGGGCGGCATCTGGAGCTGGCCGAAGTTGCTCTCAACACCCCATCCACGAGCTTCAGGAGCTCCAAATCAGCAGGGGTTCCTCAGCCATGATTTCGAGCGGTAATAATAGGGAGTTGATTCTCGTCCCTAGCCTCCGTCCCTAGTCTCCCCATGTGCGACGCCCACCCCCTTTGCCCCTCCCCAACCCAGGTGAGGCGCTCGCCCCGTCTGGTCCTGCCCATCCTAGGCAAGGTCCGGAGCGGCCAGAGCAGAGAACCTGGTCGCGGATTGCACGAGAAAAGGTACTCCGGTTGCCAAAGACCAGAATCAGAGTTTTAACAAAAATCGGGAAAGATACGGTTAGATCTGCTCGATTCCACGCTGCAGCTGCTACCGGAGCTAGTCCTCAGGGTCTCGTTGTTGATCTGAATCACGTTAGGTTCTAGATCGAGAGAGGGAAGAAGGATGGGAGGGGATTAGTTTGAGTACCGGGTGTGAAGTGAGATCGGAGGAAGGCTTGTTGTCGGTGAAGAAGAGCAGCTGCGGTGGCGAGCACCCAGGCGAGAGTATCCATCTTTGACGGCGCACACAGAGCGAGAGATGTACCAGGTGGCGATAAGATCGGCAACGACAAGCCCGCCCTAGAGATCCAGACCTCGTGCTCGATGACGTATGCGAAGAGCATGGCGCTGGCGGAGCGGGGGGTGGACGAGGGAAGAGATGGCGCTGGCGGCGCCGGGGGTGGACGAAGGCGGAGATGGCGCTGGCGGGTGGGCATTGGCATACTCGTGAACCAGGGAGGATGCATAGAGGGAAGGACTGACTTGCTAGTCATAAGTCACTGGGAGACTTAGTCCCAATCTCAGCCACCCATTGCAGATCTAACGACCTGAAGACACCAAAGGCAAATTGACTACAGACTTGGCCAAAGTACAGTCAGTTTGAAACTTCAGATTACGTTTATTCACAAACCATATGTTGAAACTCAACGAAAATTTCCCAGAATGCATAACTCGATAGATGTGATTCACTGGAATTTTTCAAATTTTTCTGGAAAGTTCGAATTTTGAGTTCAAATTTTAAGATAGAACTTGAAATGCTCGGAATTTACAAACCATATATCAAAATTCATTGAAATTTTCCTAGAATACATAACTCAACAGATTTGATTTTACCGAATTTTATAAAAAAAATCTGGGAAGTTCAAATTTTGAATTCGAAATTTAGGACAGAACTTGAAATGCTCTCAGTTCACAAACTGAATGTCCGAATTCATTGAAATTTTCCCAGAATACATAGCTCAATAGGCTTGATTTCGAATTTATCTGCCAAGTTTGAATTTTGAGCAACAGTTAGCATCATGCAACTATAACAATGAAAAATCGATCTACAAGTAAAACCAAGAAAGCAATGTAGAGTTCACATCACAAACTCTTCATTTGGCTGTACCATATCATTCAAATTCGGTGGCAACAAGTACTACTGATGAAACGACAATTGTTAGCCCCCCAAATTACATTTAGGTCTCCTCGGTTGTGCTTGGCCTCAAAATACTATAATTAACCCCCAAAATATATACCCAAAAGACTATAGTTATCTCCGGAAGTACCGTGCAACCAACATTTAGACACTAGTACAGATTTCCACCATAAAGACCATCATCAACACAAGTATAAGGAGCTGTGAGGAGTTGGGTAAAACTCCCGATGACATTGTAGTTTTCACTCTCCACATTGTCTTCTTTCTTCTCGCCATCATCTTTCACTTCTACTTGAGGTTGTACATCATCTTTTTTTTCTTTTGTTGCTGCTAATAAAAGTTTAACTAGTTTTTTTATTAATAGATGACAACATTTTTATTCATGTCAAGATTAGAACATACCTTTGCTCCTTTTTTGGTTGAAACGGATGGTTTAGTTGCCTTCCGCTTGCCCTTACACAACTTATCAAGCCAAGTTTTCTTTCTCTTCAATGTTTTTGATTGAAATTATTTTTTCTTCAGCCGTGCAGCTTGTAGCAGCTCATCCATTTGTTGCACATTTGGGTCAGCATTTTCCTTGTCTCTACTTGTTTCCTTCATAGCACTAGTCGATGCATTTAATTTTTCCTCCAACTTTGGACCAAGGTAATCAAGTGCATTTTCTAGCAACAAACACCATTCCGTAGAGGAGGCCACTTTATATGCCATAGTATGGAATTTATGAGATAGTTCCTTGTACCAAAGCATGGTTTCGAGTTTTGGATCTTCTACAGCATTCCTTCCGTGCTTGTCCAATATACTCCCTTTACGTGCTTCTCTAGTCCATCTTTTCAAGATATAATGTGTTGGCAATGTTTTTATGTTCATCATATCTAGAACTTTCAGTCCATGTCCACGCAATATTCCTGTGCTTTCAAACATTCGACAAGAGCATATAGCTGTTTTGTTTAGAGGGTCACCTATCACTAAGGGCTCATCCTCAAAAGTTAAATCACCATGCAAACTACCAATAGCAACAACATATTTTTTCCATCCAATACTTTAATGCATGCAGCCATGGATCTTTCATACTCACTTTGGAAAGCTTCAAAAATAATTGGCGTGTACCCTTTGCTTGCTTGTACCAACATGGGGGTGCTCATCTTGATTCTCGGTATATTTTTTCTTGATTCAAATTCAGATTCCAACTCCTTGTTTCTTTTGTCGTCTACTGTCCTTTCAAAATGCTTCAAAAATCTGATAATATGGAAATCAGATTTCAAGTGGTTCTTCAATGCATTGTTGAAGCTCTCACTTAGCTGTGTACTTCACACTCCCAAACTGAAGACATCTCTCATAAAACATTCAGCCCATTTTCCTTTACTTTGTAGATACTATCGAACCAAGTTTGCTTATGCACTTTACACCTCATGTTGGCAAATGCTTCTTCAAATGCTTCCTTGTCTTCATAGCCATACGTACAAGCACCAAAATCTTGAAGAATATGTGGTTCTTTATCTTCATCTTTCTCTACAACACCATCTTTTTGTTCGCCCTCATCTTTATCTTCACCCTTGATTGGTGATAGATGTTTGCCAGCATTTTGCATTATGTGAAAGATACGTAGTCCATGATATGATTCCGTGAAGACCGCCTCTACATCATGTGACTATGTCACCAAAGTGCGCATAGTCTAGCATCATTTTAGCATCAGCCCATAAAATGTTTGTTATATGCTCCTCACAATCCAGCTGCAAAGCATATTGAAATGATGGATTTTCGGCAATTTTGTCATGAAAATACTTTAACATGCTACCCTCCTGACCAAAAGCCAATTCCCTCTGCCTCTTGGTTTGTAGAAAATTTCTATGGTCACGGCAAGTGTATCCAAGATTGAATGGTCCACCAGCTCCATGGGTAGCAAGCTCATATGCAGCTTTAGGCATAATTCCAGAATCATCCGCATCTTCAATTTCAAAAGCTTGAAATTCTGAAATTTTCCTTTGTGACACCATGAGCTGGTGGGTTTGTGGCAAGTGAAGGAGGTGATTGTGTTCAAAATCAATATATGTTACTTCAAACACTTTAGAGTTGCGGTGAAATGTAATAGTCATCATAGCACCACACTTAGTTCTTATTTCAGCCCTAAAACACTTTTGAATGGATCCTGGTTCTCCTTTTCCCTGAATACCTTCCTTGGCACAAACATATCTGCATGATGTTACTGTACCATCAGACTTGTTCACATTCGGTTATCTCTTCCTCACTTCAAAGCCTGCACGACCCCCATATGCAACCCAGAAAAGCCAAGCCTCTTCTTTACTTTTGAATATCATGCCAACTTGAGGCAAGCCCTTATCAGATTCTGCCATTGTGCATCACCCGATTTATCTGCCATTGCCAACACACATAGTCACAGAACTACGATGGTAAATCTCTAAGAAAACTATCCGAAAGAAGACAGAGAACTAACTAATGTTGTAGGTAAGTGAGGTGCAGTTAGAGGCAAGACCAAATCAGTTACTCCAACACATTGACCTCATTACAGCAGGTTACTGAACCTAGACACACACCATAATCCACCCCCAATGTCATGAATTAATCCCCAATGACAACGGCAATAACCTGGACACACACGCACAACAGCAGATCCAGATTTTTTATTCTACAGAGAACATCCATTACCTGCAACTGCCAGCTGAACTTCTCGATGACTCTCCTCGCAGGCGCGGCAATGCCCACGGCGCGAGTTGTGTCCTAGCAGGGAAGCGCAAGATCGAAGCCTCGGCTGCCGGCGAGGAGCAAGCGGAAGCGCGACCGGCGGCTGCGAGGAGTCAGCGGAAGCGTGGCCGGCGGGCAGCGGCTGCCGGAAGCTGCAATGTCGAAGCCCTCTTCCTCCTTCCGCTGCTCAGCCAGAGCTCGCCTCTCTCCCCGGCTCTTCGCGGTGGCGGTCCGACAAACCCTCGCCTTCGTCGCCTGACGCGGGAGAACTCGATCCCGTCAACGCAAAATCCTCGCCTTACGCGTGTATCAAGACTGAAATTGGTCGAGTTTGTAGTCAATTTTCCTTTCGTCTCTTCAGGTCGTTGGATCTGCCATGGATGGCTGAGATTGGGACTAAGTCTCCCAGTGATAGCACGTCACCGAAGCTCAGTCCCCCCCCCCCCCCCCTTTCCGTTCATTCAACCCCCGACCCTAGGCCACAGGCCACCGGGTCAGGGCCGGTCCAATCCTCCGGCCAGCCTACCGGCGGCGCGCCACCAGTACGGCCGCTCTCTTATGTTTCCTTCTCCGTCCCAAATCAGGCCCACCGCCGGCCTGAGCGCGACCTCATGGACCATGTCCTGCGGGTTGCGGCTGTAGACCTGTAGTATATGACGGTGAGGCCGAGCTCACGCGCGGCCGCAGTGGTCAGTGCTGTAGAGCAGATGAGCATGGCCACGAGTGTCCGCCTAAAGCTAATCGATTTTCTAGTAATTTGATGCGGATCGATTGCGGCCCAAGAACGATACAGTCGTCCGCGTTTAAGCCAACAAATTTGGCAAAGATTGAGAGCACCATGGAGCACGCCTCTCCACTCCAAGCGCAAGATGCCAAGCTCCAATCGCGCTCCCCGCCTTAATTAGAATTTGCTTGTGGATGTGATGCACGGACGGACCACTAGATTTGTGGTACAACCAGCTCGCTGGAACATGGTAGAGAGAAGGCAGCTCGAAAATGTATTTCTAGGAAATTACAAATTTAGAATGCTATAATGATTTATGCCTAATATTTTGACCCACCTTGGTAGGAATAGCAGCAGCATGCACATCTAGATGGGAGACGATGATCTGGGGTACCCCTCATGTAACATGAACAACAAATCCCTACTCTCATGACACAAGAGGCGACCAGACTCCAGAGTCCCTCTGACGCCGCAGGTGGGTAATAAGAGTGGGAGTTCCTTCCTCATCCATCTTTCGTTGTAGGATACGTAGGACAACTTTGATCGTGACACGAACATATAAGGGTTGATTCTTTTCGGGCCGGTCCTTTATAACAGGTGATCATATGTCCTTCGGTGTCTTTGTGAGGTGGAGACTCAAACATGTTTTTTTGTGGAAGCCGAAACGCCCCAACATTGCATTGAGTTTATGTTCCCCAACCAAGACCTAATTACGTCGGTGCACACTCTGATACCCTGCTAGGTGCAATGTCGTCTATCAATCCGTAGCAACGTACGTGCATATTTCCTAGTAGTAAATAAGTAATAATAAGATTTAAGATATAAGATCCAACAAAGTTAGATAATTTTCCATCCTAGGAGAGTAGTGGGTGTGCTTAACAATGGTGTAGTCTATTCTCGTATTTTTAATGCCTAATGAAACAGCTTTATTTGTTGCTGGTTGTTGGGAGACCAACACAAGTGAATATCTGAATGAGTAATAGTACTACACATACAGACAGTTTGTTTAGGGGATGAGGGCATGAGGCCAAGAGCAGTGGTGCGTCCTGATTTGCTAGAAAAAATAACCAATTCGAATATTTCAGGTCCATAAGTTCAGTCCATATGTGTAGGACTGAGTACGGGTGGCATTGTTAATCTTGGCCTCGGTTGAGGAAACTGGTTTATGGCAATGCCTCTGATTATTTTTATTCTGTGTAGGGTCCAGCACGCGCGATGATGGCTGATTTATCAGGTATAAACGGGTGTCCCACAGCTTGGTTCGGTCACCGAATTTATATACGTTTCCTGAAGAAGAAAAAAAGGAGGGAATACATCCATCTGAATTATTGTTCTGTATTTTTAATCTCTGTACTTGAGTCTGTCTGTAGGTAAACATGGCCCCGGTGCAGCGAACGCGATCTTCGTGTCTTGGATGGCTATTGGAAACATCCTAGGATACTCCTCTGGTTCCACGGACAAATGGCACGAGTAAGCGCCTCATACATCTCATCATGATAAATTCTTTTAGCATGCACACTAGTAGTAGTAACTACTCCGTACGATTTATGCTCTGCGGTGCTGAGTTGACGGTCAGTTTAATGCGTGCGTGCATATATATATATATATTTAGGTGGTTCCCGGCCCTCCAAACTAGGGCTTGTTGTGAAGCTTGCGCGAACCTCAAGGCTGCGTTCTTGGTCGCAGTGGTGAGAGCCTGCAACAATTGATTGACTCCCGAAATTGCGTGATTTTTTTCGATGGTCGTGATCATTTCAAGCTCGTTTGTGTCTTGATTTTCAGGTCTTCCTGGGTTTTTCGACAATGGTTACGATGATCTTCGCCAAAGAGACGCCGCTAGACCCGGAGGTGGCAAAGCAGAGCGAGGGCGAGGCTACGGGCCCGCTGGCGGTGTTCAAGGGCATGAAGAACCTACCGGCCGGGATGCCACAGGTGCTCATCGTTACCGGTCTCACGTGGTTGTCGTGGTTCCCCTTCATCCTCTTTGACACGGACTGGATGGGCCGCGAGATGTACCACGGCAGGCCGGACGGGAGCCCCGCCGAGGTCGCCGCCTTCCAGGAGGGCGTTCGGCAGGGCGCCTTCGGCTTGTTGCTCAACTCCGTGCTCCTCGGAATTAGCTCCTTCACCATCGAGCCCATGTGCCGGAAAGTCGGGCCCCGGACTGTGTGGGTTGTCAGCCAGGGCCTGGTCTGTATCGCCATGGCTCTGGTTGCCATCCTTGGCTCATGGTCTCTCGGCGACTTTGGCGGCAACGTGCAAGACGCCGCCGCCACTGAGAAGGGTCTCAAGGCATCAGCTCTCGCCTTGTTCGTCTTCCTCGGCCTTCCATTTGCAGTACGCGTTTATGACCATATTTTTATAATCCTTGATCTTAAATAAGCTGCATTAATTTACTACCTCTAACTACAAAAAAGAATGTCAATAGTTTATTTAAATTTGATGTATCTAGATACTTTTTAGTGTACAGAAATATCCGAGTTTAAATAAATCTTCGACATTCTCTTATGGAGGAAGGGAGTAAGTCTGATGGCTCATTTTGCTTAATGATGCAGGTTCTATGCAGTGTTCCGTTCGCCGTGACGGCGCAGCTAGCGGCTAGCAAAGGCGGTGGGCAGGGTGAGCTACATGCTCTCAACTGATTTGAGCTTTAAAAGCCAGCAGGTAGCTAACAACAATTGCGGTTTCTGTGCGGCAGGCTTGTGCACCGGGGTCTTAAACATCGCCATCGTGATGCCCCAGATGGTCATCGCTATCGGCGCCGGCCCGTGGGACGAGCTATTCGGCAAGGGTAATATCCCGGCGTTCGCCCTCGCCTCTGTGTTTGCTTTCAGCTCGGCCGTCGCGGGGATGATTATGCTACCCAAGATGCCCAAGAGCAGCTTTCGGTCAGTCAGCATGGGCGGGGGGCACTGATCGTGGCCTAGTTCAACAGGGCAATATCCCAGGATCTTAATAATCTGATATTTTATCCTTGATTAGTAACAGACTGTTAAAACAAACCAGATAAACTTCTATGCGATTTGAGTTTGAGACTGGGAACCGGTTCATATTTGATTTCTTTCAAAAAAGGGGAACATAGCTCGGACCTCTGCATCAATCAATGTACCTATGCATCTTGCACTTCTCCACGTAACCGTCAGCCACATGGTTGAAGATATCCCATGCAACCATCTCTCAATGAATGGACCCGGTATCCGTATGTGCTCGTTACGCCTTCTGAAGAATAAAGGATGGCTCTTGAATTTAGTGTGTAGTCATACAAATAGGCTGTAAAAAATAAATAGATCCACCTTTAAAGAAAATAATGTCATTGTGCTATTTCAACATGTCCAAATTAAAGAAGTACCCAATCACATCTTCATCTCATCATGAGCTAGTTTTTGGGGTGGTGGAGGGGTAGCAAAGGGGTTTCCATTTGTTAAGGTTATCGTCTATGATGAAAGAACCCTTATCAAAGAAATCACCTTTGACTCTCATTATACTCTTCAAAATTTGAGAGTTCGTGGGATTAGTTGTCACTTGTGAGAGGGTATTATGTTTCATAAACTCATTATAAAGTAACTCTTGCCACACTACCTTTGCATTAGGAAGTATGCTCAAGCGAACAACCATTTGCACAGCATGCACTTGTTCTTAATATCCAAAACCCCAAGTCCTGAACCTCCCGGCGTTTGGGTCTACATATAATATCCCATTTGGTTAACCAGTATTTATGGTTTTTCTGATTACTATGCCAAAAAAAACATGAATGATAAAAATATAATCTTTTCCTTACACCTTTAAGTACTTCTATAAAAGAGAGCAAAAACATGGGTAAACTTGTTAGAAACAAAATTTGAGTGCAAGCATCTCCATATGGAGTTGCCTAAAATATCTCTTCCTCCGTGAAATTGGTTGTGAGTATGATAGGGCAAAGGTGTCCGATCTTTCGATGAGATGAAGATAGATCGATTTGTTGGTGGAGTTCGTGCTTGACGATCCGACTACACGTGCAAAGCTCGTGCGCCAATGCAATCGCTAGGACAATCTCCGGAGTTACTGATGTTGCACGATCAGCCTGACCAGCAAGGGTCTTAATTCCTACCTGAAATCGAGAACAAGTAAGAACTAAAGATGCAATCAATATTGCGAATAGAGATGAAAGCTTGATTGATAATGGTGGGATTCCGAATAGTCGGTCTTGTTCTGGACGTTGGCCTCAAAAGAAGTACACGAGAGTTGCAACAATTGGCTAACTTTTAGTCTAATCAAAATCCGAGTCTAAACCCTAGATGTACGATAGCTATTTATTACAGTATAGATGGAGGCGGCGTGTGTGTTAACGAGGGCAGGAACGTCCGCTGGATGTGTTGCATGTGCTGGACCGGGCCACTTCCATCTTGGGCCACGTGCTGATGACTAGAAACATGCATGGCCTATTTCTTTACTTGATCGATCATCATGCACAAGTGCACGTTGCATGGCTGCTTGTTGGTCCTTCAATCTCACGTATCAACATGTATGTACTGGCCCATGGAATATTGACGTGTATCAGCTACATCGACGACTTCTTGTTGCACAGCAGCAACATGAACGAAGCCAAATGAACCACTCTACTGGACGAATGTACGTCTCGGCATTTTAAAGCGTGGTACAAGTAAGTCTTCACTGGATCTGCATATAATACATAGATACGTAGTAATTCTGCCCCTAATAATTAGATAATATATTTTAGAATCGGTACTAAAAATCACCTGGAAAATATATCCGCGTGTACTATATATTTGGTCGTATCCGAGTTATTCATGTCCACATCATCCTCCCTTTCTTGAAAATAAAGCCGTCTTCGGCGATGTTTATTCTGTAAACATGCTAACAAAAGAGACAAGATATATGCATGGTATATGTATATGTCATCCGTTTTAACAGCTCTCTCATGTTTCCCATTTAATTTTGTACATATACCAGTATTGTAGTAGCGTAGAAGCTCATTAGTCCCCAGTAAACATTTATCATAACTCAGTTTGCAGATATAAGTGAAGCACGTATTAACTCCTTTCAAATTGTAATGCTCATCATTAAACCATCCCAATAGTGGTAAACCAAAATTCAGTATTTCCAAATTACATGCTACAACTAGCTTAAATAAGCAATCATGCAACAAGCTATTTGGCATAAAGTCTATACCGTTATTGGAGGTCATATCAAAATGATTGAACATAGGTGAAATTTTACTTCCCATCAAATCAATAGTATATGGAACATCATCACATGTAATGGAAATTTTATTCACCAAAAATTCATTGTCTACGTCATACTCTCCAGTTAAATTAAAAGTAAAACCAGGGGCATAAACACTCCGTAAACATCTGAGTTCAGCAATTTTATTTCTAGCATGTGACAAAGACATAGGAGGATCCAGTATAATAGACCATAAAGAATTATCTTGAGAAACTTTAGCTGAAACTTCATCATTGTGAACCAATTTTATATGATCCAAATTATATTCAAAAATTATGTCACATGGTCCATTCTCAGTGTCACTTATCTCAACAAGCTCACTCATAGGTGCACTTAAACCATCATCTATCTCAGTTTTTTGATCACATAACACATTCAAATTAATAGCACAATCCTCTAATATAGGTGGTGTGACCAAATCATCGACAAACTCAACACGTGACATAGTTAAATTAACATGATATTGATCAATCTCGAGTGTAGGAACAAAATGAGTACCTTCACCAAAACTTTGAACAATTGTTTCAGATGATGGAGGAACTCTTGGAGGTGACACGTCAACAACTCGAGATGTTTCAACCACGGTTGATGGAGAAGCGAGAACATTCACCTTCTTCTTGCACTTGTTTGTTACACGTCTCTTTATGTCCTGTTCAGCTTTACAAGCAAGACGAAACATACGATCGATAGAATAAAATTCTTCATGCATAAGTATGTCCTGAATATCACGGTTTAAACCTCTCCAAAATCTGTCCATTAAATTATCTTCATTTTCTTCTAAAAATGAGTGCAACAAGGTAGTGTCTAACACATCATAATATTCTTGAACTGTGTAACTACCTTGATTTAGATTTTGCAATTTTTTAACCATATCACGAGTATACCGTGATGGAACAAATCTATGCCGCATAGCAAGTTTTAAATCGTGCCAAGTAGTAGGTATATAATCAGGGTATAACCGACAATATTCATTCCATCATAAAGAAGCAAAATCAGTGAATGTACTAATTGTAGTTTTTATTTTCTTTCGCTCAGAAAAATTATGGGAAACAAATAAATCATTTATCTCTAACTCCCAATCAATATAAAAACCAGGATTATAACGACCATTAAATGGTGGCATAGAAAATGTAACCTGATCATGTGTCTTAACCGTTCGTGGTCGTTGTTGCAGTTTGCTAGGTGGTGGGACATCGCCAACCATAGTCGACGCCCAAGAAATTCTAACTCCAGAAGCTGCCATGATTAGTAGAAAACAAGAAACAAATAACAAGTATATGTTCCTATTAACTACTAGGTGGTAGTGGTGGTATGCCGCTCACAAAATTGCAGATATAAAATTCTTACAAGTTCTTACCATTCAGGAGGCGGCGATCGGCAACCAACAGTATCAAATAACTCCAAAGATTGAGCGAAGCGATTGCCAAGCACACGTATACCGCACGATGTAGAAATATGTAGAGCTGTAGGTAGGCTTAATATATATGGAACTACAACCACAATAATTAATGTAAAGCTGAATATTCGTTCAAAGTTGTCAAGTGCTGGTCCTAAGCTAGACTGTACTAGAGACGCGAGCCTAAGACACAGATGCAATCACGGCTAAACAACAAAAATTTGATATAAGATGTAGCTCGAAGCAATGTAGATATGGTGGTGTCGTGCCTAGAGAAAATCCTGACCACTTGGCTCAGTATCAGTGATGAACAACAACAGCTCACGCCAATGACATGGAAAGTTGAAAGTGACTAGGTGAAGTGTCGGCACGAACTGTGTGCAAGACCTGTTCTGAAGACAGCGGAATTTATATCATGTGAAAGTGTCAGAAGAGATATGACATGACAACAGCAATTAATTTCACCGAGTAATGTGTCAAGCTGAACAGAACAGTCACGTGAAATGCCCAAGTAAATGTAGCACAACAAAAAACTTTGGACAAGTATCAGACTGCTTGCTAACGATCAGTTCAAGTTGCTAGCCTACGTTCCAATGTCCACGTACAACTTTCCTGAAGGAGAAAACGATTCTGCCTTATACAGCAAACAACTCACGATATCCACTCTTTTTTTTTTTTTTACTATCTCTGCTTTCTCCGGACAGAACGAACAAGTTCCATAGCAAGGACAGCTCCTGCAAAATAACCGACCGGAATTATCTCTTTTTTTTTTTTTTTTGCTCTCATTTTTTTTTTGCTCTCTCTTTTTTTCTATCTTTTTTTTTCTTTCTTCCACGGAAAGAGAACCAAACTCGTTCTCTCCTTTCTTTGTATACCGGTCAAAAGAAACCTTCCAACAACATCAGGTCTCGAGCTAAGATCAAGAATTGATTTCCTCAACGCGAAAAGCGATGAATACTTTCCAAGGCAAACAAGTGCACGCGAACTGTCTGTTCGTTGATTTGGGAACTTGAACCTACGAAGTAATCACAGAAGATCTGGCCCGAAATTTGCACAGCAAAAACGGATGAGAAAAGTAATGATGGACGGCAGATGCAAAGGCAGAAGTGGTGGCGATGTGGAAACAAACGTGAGTTGCGTGTTCAGAACTCGAAACTCTAAAAATCTAGACACTAAAACCAGCAACTAGACACACGATGCAACGAAAATTCAACAAAACAAAAACAAAGTGGTGATAGCAAAAAGGATAAGACTGGTTTTAGGCGAGGATGAACTAATCTAACTTCTTTTTGTGGGGCTTTTTTTCTGGGCTATAGGTAAAAATAAATCTACACTAGGAAAACTGTAAATTCTCACCGAGCAACCTGAAATCTGATACCACTTGATAGGGCAAAGGTGTCCGATCTTTCGATGAGATGAAGATAGATCGATTTGTTGGTGGAGTTCGTGCTTGACGATCCGACTACACGTGCAAAGCTCGTGCGCCAATGCAATCGCTAGGACAATCTCCGAGTTACTGATCTTGCGGACGACGCTGACCAACAAGGGTCTTAATTCCTACCTGAAATCGAGAACAAGTAAGAACTAAAGATGCAATCAGAATATTGCGAATAGAGATGAAAGCTTGATTGATAATGGTGGGATTCCGAATAGTCGGTCTTGTTCTGGGCGCCCTCAAAAGAAGTACACGAGAGTTGCAACAATTGGCTAACTTTTAGTCTAATCAAAATCCGAGTCTAAACCCTAGATGTACGATAGCTATTTATTACAGTATAGATGGAGGCGGCGTGTGTGTTAACGAGAGCAGGAACGTCCGCTGGATGTGTTGCATGTGCTGGACCGGGCCACTTCCATCTTGGGCCACGTGCTGATGACTAGAAACATGCATGGCCTATTTCTTTACTTGATCGATCATCATGCACAAGTGCACGTTGCATGGCTGCTTGTTGGTCCTTCAATCTCACGTATCAACATGTACTAGATTTAGATGTGCGCCTTGGCGCACGACCCCGTGAAGCTCAACCAAGAATGCATGCCACCTTTAATAATATTCATAGATATGTAAACTTTCATAACTACAGTAGAAAGCCCTATATAGGGCAGGTAAGTTCTTCCTATGCCTCCAATTGCATTCTAGTCCAAGTAGTCTAGCATCTTGCAGTGTTCTATGCTAATTAAATTACCATAGAACTATGCAAGCTACTCTCATTTTGTTCAATAGGTTCAATGTGGAAAAATATGATTTACACGAACTAAATATCAATTGGATTTACTCGGAAAATAGGCCAAAACTGAACATGGTGGTTTAAAATAAAATTAGTTTTACTTTGTAATAAGACCTCATATCAAAATGAATAGAGAAAAAAGCTCAACGGATATGCGTTGTCACACGGTTAGGCTCCTTTTGTCTTTTCGATGTATTATAACAAAATTGAGCACATGAAATAATCAGGGGGTTAGATAACCCATACTGATTGGTTCTCACCAATGGAGTGATATGAATTGAAGACAGTAACAACAGAAAGTAAATGAGATTAAATAGCAAGGCTATATATCAACTGAAACAGATACAATGAATTATACAACTGCCAAAGTAAAAAATGATCAGCTGGCCAAGGTACCTTACCATTCACCCCCAACTTTCAGGCTTGTAAACGACTTGAAACCCGCTATATTAAAAATGCATAAAAATCTAACATCTATATAAATAGTTGACACTGTATTAGACATCTATAGAAATAAACAATAAAAAATCAACAAATGAAGGACCAACCGTTCATTTGTTGGATACGTGATTAGATTTATTAGCCGAGGAGCAAAAGAACACACATCTTGTATATCAAACCAAACAGTAAAAATATATAAATATACTTTACATATAACTTGGGATATCCAAGGAATATTTCAAGTGATCCTAGATAATTAAATAAAGCTAACATATAGTAAACCAATAATCCAACTAAATACTTAAATAGTTAAGTTAAAATATCACATTGCCTTCCAGATTAAGGTGCCTCTACTATCCAGGAAAAACAACATGAACAAACATTGATGCTCTAAACCTCGGAAAGTCCAATGCAAGATAAGAAGTGTTACAAATATGGAGTGCAAGTAATTAGACATGTGAACTGAATGTAAGTCGACAAAGCTGGACATGTACCAAGCAGGTTCCACTTTTGGAAGAGTGCCATCTAATCAACCATGTATACAAGTAAGTTAATAAGTAGACAATGACATTAAATCAAGAATTTACAACTGCCTCCTCCATGACCAAGCCAAGATGGGATATAACGAACTACATACTAATAGAGGTGTGCCTTGGCGCACAACCGCGTGAGACTCGTGTTAGGTGGGAGAATAATAATATAACTTCTTTGGTTATACAAAACATAGCGAACCATATTAAATTGCAAACAAATAATAACATATATCATGAGATTGAGTATTATTCTAATTAAAAGGAATCTTGATTACCCTCGGCATTTCATATAGAAGGAAGTGTGTGTGTTAATATTCCAAAACGATTATACGTGCAAGTTGGAGATAAATGCAAAAAAATGATCTACCCGCCTCTTGGTTTTCTATGTGCGAACACGCCCGAAACCTCGCTTTTGTGCATACCATATGGGCACGGCTGCATATACATATGCACACATACCCAGTGTTGCTAGCGGCAGCTGAAAGCATCGAGCAGTATATAACCCGTGTCGACCGCATTACCCCCCGCTCCCCTGTTTCTTCCTCAGTCTAGCCAAAACTAATAGGACATCTTATATTTGGTGCTTAAGCTCCTAGGTTTGTAATTATTAGTGCGCATTGGCGCACTCCCCCCTATTTTTCACTAATCCATTGTAAGCACGCAGGAGTGAAGAGTACACATAGACCTGTCCTTTTATGAAAGAGTGGGGCCAATAATACATGGTGTGTCAAAAATGACAAAACACAATAACTATGTTTTTGTTAAAAGAATTCAGACAAAATCATGAGGAGTTTAAATTTTGCTAACCATTGCAGAAATAGTGCCAGACGGTATTCAATGCACTATATATAATGTCGAAAAAACATATATCATATTTAGTTAATATGTTTTTCCTTTTTTTCAAGGATGATTAAGTTACAGGGCACACTTTTGTATGCATGTTTATATGCTTGAAAGAAACACGGTTGGGTTCCATTACAAGGACATACTGAGTGCTAACTACATCGCAGTTAGAGAGTGTGTGATGCATCGTTACTAACCAGTTTGTACGTTTCTCATACACACCCGAATCGGACATGACCCAGCTCACAAAAGAAAGAGGAAAAAATCGGACAAGCCACGCTCTGTAGCTCTCTCTCCAGTCTCCTCCCCACCGCTCACTGTTAGTGGTTGGCAAGCTCTCTGTCTCTCCCCGCTGCTGCCTCTCCCGACCACATCAGTCCATCCCTCCCCTTCGTCCCCATCGTCGGCGGGAGACTCACATGGCCCTGCTCTTCTCCGCTCGTCCTCGTTGAATCTGGTCTCTGAAGTGCCCATGTGAGCGCTCGAGCTTAGCATGCTCGCGGGCGACCCAGCGCTAGGCACTGACATCGGCGGACGCGGAGGCGCATGACTCATCTCCACCGAATCAACAGCCGCAGCCATCATCGGAGGGCTCCACAGAGCCGGCCTCCTCCTCCTCCGGTACATGCAGATAAATCAGAATAAGGGCCGATTGATGTGCCGGGCTGCCGGCGAGGACACCCTGCTCCTGCAGGTTGGCCGTGTCGCAGTCCTCCCGGAGTAGATCGCCGACGCCCTCTCCACCTTATTTGGTAACTGAAATTATCTTCTCCATGAGTCTTAGAACTGAAATCTGATTTATATTCAAAGCTCACAACCGAACAACAAATTTACTGGTTTCCTCAGTGAGTAATTGTTTTTTTAAATCTTTTGCAGGTTCCAGGAACATATTTAGTTTGTGATAGTTCCCACTCTTTTATCTCTAATTATTAATTCTGTACTTCTGTATGTCTTCTTTTGTTGCACAAACTATGATTCACCTAACATGGCATGAACGCATCATTTTAAAGGGTAGTAATGAAATGCAGTGACAACTGAAACCTTCTCATGCCATTACTGGATCTAATTCATCAAATTAGAAACATGCAGGTAATCATAGGTCTAATAGGAAAACCAATAGAAGCACCATATAATACAAGATCTTCCTCGTACAATAGATACAAAAGAAAATTTGCCCGGGATCTGAATTTCACTAGTAGGCTGGGGCTGTGTCCTTGCCCTGTTTGCCTACACATATTTGACATTAGGGCTTATTTTTAATACATTGAAGTCATGTATATATCTCTTGTATGTTCATTCTATGTTTGTAGGATCTGATGCCTTTCTTGTCAATTGTTTTGTTGAATTTACAGATGAAGTACTTTCTTCGTAAAAAAAGGTGATTAAGATATGTTTGACCAGACTACGGGTCTAATCAGAACAATGGAGCAGGTCAGTGGTGCAATGGCTAGCTGCCAGGCTTTGAAGTTTGCTGCTCTTATAATAATGGAGGTATGCTATGTCACATTTGTCCATTAAGAATTAAAATAGAAGTATACATGATTTTAATCCTAAATCGGTGTACTTTCCTTGAAGGTGTCACACTGAATTCAGATGATGATCAACTTGCTGGGACTTTTGCCGCAACAGTGTGCAACAAAGGTATTACTGGAATCCTAAATCAGAGTACTTTCCTTGAAGGTATCACATCGCCATGTTCATCGGTTTGAAAAAACATGTGAAATAGCAAGGCCTAATCAATACCAATGTTTCAAGAAACATGTCAAATGAATAATTCAAAGAATATTTGGAAGTACCAGCAAGAACCAATACATTTATTTATTATTGATTGACATAAGTAGAACTCGCCAGATTATGCAGTTTAGGAAGAAGTCCCTTTCCAAAGGAATTCCACACACATGTATGTATTTTATAGAAAATTGAACAAGTCATAAATGAGTGTAACATCAAACTGATCACATATTCAGCTGAGAATTCATAAATACAATGATACTATAGTATGATGTAGGAATATAGTAGTTCTCAAGTACTTTTGTTCTTCTCCACGTTAACTGATCTGCACAATGACGACAGAAAGGCCAAACTAAAAAGGAGTGCTTGATAGCATCATTTCATGCTTCTCCAAGCTGCAAAATAGTTAAAAGAAATTTAGATGAACAGTGTCAGCGTTCTTGTGGGAACAGCCTGCCAAAAATCAGAGCACATAATTATATAATATTTTTGAAAACATTTTGATGAAATTAGAAATAAAAGAATAAAACATTGTTTCGCTTGACGAATTACCGAAAAGAAAACCCATAGTATTATTAAAATCAAGCACATTATATTCATGTGGATGACATCCAGAGAAATAATGTGGTGCTTAGTAGGACCAAAATAATAACTTTTATCTCTCAAAATAATTAGCTGACAATAATGGCTTATAGAGACCAGATACCAGATTATTAAGAAAGCTCAATTGTGGATGCAAGCAGTACTTGATCTCTTTTCTTACATTATTCACTACTATAAAGTGCCACTCACAACGACAACATAACGTTTGAGTGGGTAATGGTACAATTTTAAGACACCCGAGCCAAATAGCAAAAACTATATATAAATTGAATTGATACATTGAACCTTATTATTTGTTCTTAAAAGATCACCTAAAATACTAAGTCATTATTTTACTGGAAAACTGCCTGCATTATTTTACCTTAGTACATAAGCATAACTCCAAAGGATCGATTTCCACAAGACAAATAGCTAACTGTTCACAAGTAATGTATCCATGAAAGACTTTGCTGGCTCAGCTAAAATATGTTCATACACAAAAAGGAGAGACACACGAACAGAAACCATGGCCAACCGCCCACTGGTAGATTTGCTTCAGATTTGAGGTTGTATAACAATTACAAATGAAAGTGAAAAATTGCAAGCAGAGTAATGGCATGGAGGAAGAAATAAAGCTAGTTCAAATTTACAAGAGCACAACATGTAACACCAGGACCTTCATAGTCCAGAGCATGCGAATGACACGGGAGTAACACCGATGGCCAACTCATAATCGAAAACACAATACTCCTACGTAGAATTGGAATTAGGCTGGACCATATGGTGTAGGTTAACTATTTACCTGATATCACTACAACACGAAGAAGGTTAGTTTTTCTTCTTGGACTGCGGATCCAACAAAACTTTTTCTGATGGATGCCTGATTCTGGGAGCAGTTAAATGAACTTAGTTCAAGCTGGTGCTGAGCAGGGTATAGCCATGCGCACAAAAACTGGTTTTCTCAAACAAGAATAGAGGTCACCTCTTATTCGATGAAGACATGTCAAATGGTTCCGGTGGTTACTTTAGATCCTAGGCGAGGGATGGAATTGCCTGGCACAAGAGTAGAGTAAACCATGAAGAAAAAGCATACTGAGAACATATAACTATGAACAAACGTGGGTATCATGCAGAATTGCAGACAATTACATGGCCCAACAGAGCTTCATTATATTTACCACATTTTCTGACTTGCAAAAGAACATAATGCCACTATTCCAGTAGTAGGTCTTCCATCCAATATAGTAGATAAGTAACAGATGAGGCAAAGTCCAAATTTCTCTCTCTTGGCCACAATGGAATATCAAACCAAATAAATAAATAAATATATATATATATATTTATATATGTATAAAAAACCGAAACATATTTGGGCTCAAAACCCCAAGTAGTATACAGTTAGAGATGCCAAATAAAACACAACATAATGGCAAAAAAGCATAGATTGCATGTCCTCACCTGAAATGAGTGACTTCAGGATGTGGTAGTCCAATCTTTCAGCTCCCCTTTCCATGTGGTAGATGAGAAAATATAATTAACATTGCCTACGTAGGAAATAGAAGCCTTAACAATTACAAATAGGAAGGGGCATTACAGAAGCAATGTTGACTGTCAGCAGGACCGCATACTCAAACTTGAGTAGGTAAAACAATGTAGACCCAATGTTCCATCTATTCTAGGCAAACTTCCCAAACTCAAATAGCCACAACACTTGCATTTACAGGTACAAAAAAAATATCAATTTCTTACCTGTATGCTAAATAAGATCATTGGCCAGGGCCTGAAAGTCAAGGAGGATGGAGTTATGTTTACCATGCTCCAAAACTGTCTTCTCAATGAGACGGCTGGCCACAAGCAGCATACATATAGCTTAACAAATAGTAAATGATAAAACTATTGGAGTCGGAACCTCCGATGTTCCTAGATCGCCTGTACTATTCATTCCTAATTAAAACATTAGGAATTCGTCAAAAACAGCTGTAAGCCAGAGCAACTTTCAACTGGCAGTAGTAGACTTCTACACCTTCCAATCCCAGGCATATTTTCTATTCTACAGAGAGATGGCAATGACATATATGATAACATGTTCAAGATGGTGGATTACTACGAAGGGGCACACTCAGTTGTCCCATAAAGAAAATACAACATTAAACACTCAGCATAACAAATAATTTGAGCAGGCAGATAATGATAGCTCAACAATTTAATTTTGCTTACGAACCTTTGGACATTTCAAACCAACAAATGTCTGCAAACACTTTATAGCTGGAAGAGCATCCTCCTTGCTACCATTTAATATCCTATTTTTAGATAAGCAAGCAAAATTGCCCACTGAACATTTGTAAGCACGATAAATCAATACAATAACAGGCAATTTACTAACTGGTATGCAACAGAGAGCTGACCAGAAGAAAATTTGTTCAGTAGCTGGAGGAGAGGGAAAAATGGTCGTAGAAGCCGCGCTAAAGTAAGCATATGAGCAACAACTGCTAGCCGGAGGGACAAATCCATCAATTAGAATATCCACACTCCAGCCAACATTTAAGCCAACCGATTGAACCAAAAAGTAAAGAAGGGCAGTTAGCGACATACAACTTACTACATCAGAATTAGACAGTAACACGACACAAGATCAGTTCGGAGAAAATAGATGAAACAACAGGTATGTTACCATCAGTTTGCTTATTCGGTACAGTAAACAAGAAACCACATCAGGTCAAAAGATTGGAATCAACATAGATAATATCAAGATGCTATACCAGATTATTGCAGATTGATGTTCATCCGTTGTCTCCTCAACCTCCCTCACCATTTCTTTGTTCTCTTCCCGTCTCCCTCTCTAGCAGAGATGATCAGAACATAACAAATTAGCAACAGATGTGAAAATAGGCAACAAATTAGCAAAACGAGACAGGATCATGTGAAAATGAGTTGAATAGTTTGTTGGATGCCTTCTTGTTTTGATGGGTGGTACTATAGCCTACATAGAGCGAATTGGTAGCGAGTTCTTGGTACCACTAACCTGACCAGCCTGAGAATATGGAACTAAGAAGAAAATCTACCTTTTTGGCTACTGTAATAGATGGATTTGAATTTCCCTTTTCTTGGTATCATTGCAATATCTGAAAACTTGTTTCTCGTTACTCAAACTCCATCTCTACGATTAGTAAGCATCAAGTACTTAGTGCCTGCAATGAAATTCAGAGCTACAACAATCCCAATATATTATTTACAACACTCATATTGATAAGAAGACCATGGCCTAAAATTATCAATCAAACAACATTGTTAAGACAAAGCCATCAAACAAAATTATCGAAAAGCCCTCCTAAATTCGAACAAAAGAGGAAGAGATTGTAGCAGCTATTATTTTCCATTGCACGCCCATGTGGTAGAATTGTTCTCCATCCTATGCTCCAAAAATGAAACAAACATCTTATTAGCTAAAATAATCATTGTCCATAATGTAGCAAATATCAAAGTCAACCAATTTAGGATAACATCCAAGTTTCTGCAGGAAGATGTTGGATCCTGTCATGGAAGATGGGGATCTTGAACCTGTAAGAAGAGGTGGAAGACAAAATGTTGTACTGCTGGCCGGCGCCACCCTGAACGACGATGAAGAGGCGGAGGAGTCCATGCCCACTCCAGCACAATGCATTGGAGACGTGCAGCATGAGCGGAGCTCACCAGCCACCCCTTCAAGCGATGACAACACACGCAATGGCGGTGCAAGCGGCGGATTGTTGTGCTTCCGCTGGCAACCAGCCGCTCCTCCGGCGCGATGTGGCTCCTCTCGACACACTGATCCAGCCAGCCACCAGCTGCTCCTCCGGCGACGGTATGTCAGTATGCCACGTGAAGTATCAAAGGCAACCAATTTAGCATAGAATTCAATTTTCTGCTGGAAGATGGGGGTTTTGTGTGTGACAAAGAGAACCTGTAGGTCTCCTTGGAAGAAGAGGTGGAGAGGGATAGGTTGTTGTGCTGCTGGCCGGCGTCCTCGTGCGGACATGGCAGGGCACTCCAGCACAACACATTGGAGACGGGCGGAGCTCACCTGCCACCCCTTTAAGCGACGGCAAGGCACGCGATGATAGTACAAGCGGCGGCCTGCGCTGCTCCCCGTCGGCCACTCCTTCGGCGACCTCACGACAGGCGGCGGGATGTGCTGCTATCTGGATGCTGCAGTAGTTGTCCGTGCACCCTGTTGCTGACGATGCACGATGTGACAGAGGAGAAGGCGGGGGATCAGCAAGCTTGGCCAGGAGACGGCATCAGCTCGTCTAGGAGATGGCCGTGGGGGGAGACAAGGGAATTGGGGGAGGGGAGGAGACGAGGGGATTGGGGAATGGGAGAAGATGCGGGGACAGGGGGAAAACGTGAGGCGGCTAGGGTTTTCGCTGGGCAGGTTGCTTTTATACCGCACGCTGTAAAAAATAGACGGCCCAGATTTACCAATCGACAAAATTTGATGGTTCATAATAGCTAATCGTTGTGAGCTTCCCATGAGGTTGCATCAATTATACCTTTAGATGTACTGGCCCATGGAATATTGAGGTGTATCAGCTACATCGACGACTTCTTGTTGCACAGCAGCAACATGAACGCAGCCAAATGAACCACTCTACTGGACGAATGTACGTCTCGGCATTTTAAAGCGTGGTACAAGTAAGTCTTCACTGGATCTGCATATAATACATAGATACGTAGTAATTCTGCCCCTAATAATTAGATAATATATTTTAGAATCGGTACTAAAAATCACCTGGAAAATATATCCGCGTGTACTATATATTTGGTCGTATCCGAGTTATTCATGTCCACATCAGAGTATGGCATTCTTGATGGTAAATATTTGTGGGATATTGTCCATGGATTATCGAGCAGATGTTACCGGTGTAGCTTATGAGAGGTGAAGCAAGGTAATGATGGAGAATCCGGGAGTGAGATTGACACATGATGTACCCAGGTTCAAGTTCCCAACGGTGGAGGACCACTATTCGTGTTATAATTCAGTATAGGATTATAGATTGGTTTAGAAAGGGGTCGCCTGTGGCGAGTCATGTCTAATTTTATTTCTCCTCTCAGATAAACTGTCTTAAGGGGTGCCGATGAGCGCAAAAATCAACTTGTTTTACAACACCTAATTGCATAAGTAGTGTTAGAAATTACATAGTTTACCATGTTGCATGTATTCTATTTATTTCACAAGATCTTGGAAGTAATTAGGAGGATTCACAACAAAGGCATAATGAACCATATCTGGGCGAAATAATGATGATCTAGAGTAATAAAGTTCTTCTAGCAATAATCCACACGACGCCACAGAAAAAATTCGCAAACACACATTCATAGAAGACTTAACGACTTGTGGTACGGTCGTGCCTGCCCATACCACCTGACCGTACCACACGTCGTTCGCACTGTCTCGTCAAATATATTCACCCCGTGAAGTAGGACCTGACCTGACAAGTGAGACACATAGCGAGAAAAAGTTAACGAAACCTGACCTCTGAGAGGTATCCGAAGGGGGAACTCGCCAAAGTGGATCCATCACCATGGCTGCTAGGATCATTGGAGGCTAAGGCGTCAATCTTCATTATCACCGTCAACAACATCATCATCGTTGGGAGCACTAGTAGAGAAAATCCTACCTGTCGCGTGCCAAATTGGGCTATTAGTCGCGGGCCCCAGCACGCGACTGGTATCTCGCCAGTGGTAAGGACCTAATAGTCGCGCAGGACCTGGGCACACGACTAGTAAGTCCTTTACCTGTCGCGTGCGCTTCCTCCTGCTGCTATTAGCTTAGTAGTCGTGTCCCCGGGGCGCACGAGTAGTAAAATGCTACATGCCGCGTTGCAGGCTGCGTGCAGGCCACGCCCGCTTTTATTAGGTTTTAGTCGCATGGGCACGCACGCGGATGGTGGTATTACTGGCCGCGTTACCTGTCTGCCCGCTACCACTACCTCGTGTTGGGTTCCAGTTCTGCTGCTTCGCGCCAGCTTATTTCAGCAGTTTAAATTATTCAAAACAAAACAGGTACATATAACAGAATTCATTCACATTAATTAAATCTCAATAGAGTACCAAACTAGTACATCAAGGTCATCACAATAATACATAAGTTAGTATACATGTAGATACAACTAGCATGCATCTAACACATGATAATCACATACAACACAACTGCAATCACAAGAAACATTGTGGAGACTAAGGGTCTTCTTCCAGTTCTTCTTCCTATGTTCCTCCTTAGTCTTTTCCTCCTTCCTCTCTTCCCCTAATATGTGCTTCATGTATCTAGATTCCGCTTCAGTTTTGCTCTTGTACCATTTTTAGTTGTTGCCCTTGAACCCGTTCACTTGCTTCAGACAGTGATCCCACTCAACATACACTCCTGAAACCCTACCTTGGTACACGGCATACCACTTCTTCGCCATCTCTATACTCAAGATAGATGTGTCATAAACCAAAGCCATGCATAAGCCAAGCCATAGATAATTAATATGCAACATAATATTAGGCAACAACAACAAATATGTTCGCAATACAAAGGAACATAACTAAGCATGCATGATTCATAATGCAAAAGCATCATAAGTTTAGGAATAAACTTTACATCCCAAGTTCATAGTTTGGGAATAAATTTAAAGCAGGAGATCGTAGTCCGAAGATCATAATAAAGTTCATTACACCCCACGAGTGCATCTTCACTTGACCGATTTTTCCTTGATTGAATTTCGCCTTGAATGGGAGAATGCCACCTAGCGTGGTGAATTCCCTGCTGTTCTAAGCGATCAGCTATGTCCTGTCATTTTGGATTGCCGCCGTGGAACATCCCTCCGCGTCTAAGAACATCGTTGTAGATGATTGTCCCAAGACTCTGTTGGATGCCACAAAACTCAGCTTTGAGAGCTTCGACACTGCGCTCCGCATTGCCTTTGCCCCATTCCTCGAGTTGAGTTAGCGTCATAAGGTTTTGGTGCTGGCGTACAATGTCCTTCATGTGAAGGATGACGTAGTATGCATCCCTCATACATTTAGGCGGTTGCTTGAGGCAGGTAAATTCGGTTTTGTAGTTGAACTCCTTCTTTCCTGATATGCGTCCTGTTTTCTTGAGGCAACCTCCTTTCATGGAGAAGCCACAGATAGCATCATCGAGAACATTCTTGAGTTCGATGTACTCTTTCTTCAGGCTTTGATCCTCAACGAGTCTAGAAACGTCTTGCGCAACTTCCAGATACAAAATGATGAGGATGATGTGTTCTCTACGCAAAAACAATTCAAAGAAACCATCATTCTCAAATTTACCGTTCATGTATATTCAAACTAATGATGGAAGTGTAGTAAAACTTGTTATTATGATCCATAAAAAGTCCCTTCACCGCATCACCGGCCACAGCACGCAGTGTGTTCGGGGATAGAATATCAACTTTAGGTGGTTCAGTGATGGTAGTTGGTGGCGTATCTTGGGAACTAAACAACAACGATTTCTGGCACGGAACAAAATATTCTTGTTAAACATCAGCCATGCGAGTATCGACATGACGATGCTTCTCTTCAAAATCGAGACCAAGGAGTCCGTCATCAGCAAAATCCTGGAAATGATCGTGGGCATCATTGTGTTGTGTTGCCGCAATGTTGGCATCATCAGCCACCACATCGCTTGGACCTCCTATTTCAGGCCTATAGAGGACAAATGGTTGTGCTTGCGTAGTGGTATTAAGAGCGCTTGGCGGCATCGGCCCGAGTGCTGGTGTTGTCTGCGGGGTGGTGTCATTCCCCAAATGGATTTGGCTTTTCGGCTGGAGCAAGCTCCAATGTTTGCATTGTCCTAAAGCCATTTGGGAACACTACAAGAAAACTTCTTATCAACAAAGTCAAATTTTGGTCAGCTAATGGCCCTTTTTCGTCGCCTATAAGCCTAACCCAACGATATGGGTTCTGTGGTGTATACTGCATCAGCTAAGGGATTACCACGGATTTTTCGGTGCGTTGCGTTTGGGCGCCCTTTGGCCACGAAAAATCGGACAGTTGCAAAAGAGATTCGGGAGGCCGTTGACTGCTGACGTTATGCAAACTGACACGTGGCAGATCTCGTTAACTGTCCGTAAACGCAGTTAACCGGCTGAAAACCCGTGGTAGATGGTATGCCCAAACAAGGCTTGCAACGGTGATGGTTTGCAAGAACAACTGGATCATTCATGCATATTTTCGTGGAAGTATTAATTCTGGGTTTTTATATCATATCCCAACAAGGAGCGTAGGAGGATGTTTATCAGCGGTGTGTTTCTGTCGCACCCAAGGTGTCACAAGTCTTAGGTGAATTGACTGCAAGAATTGAAATGGAAAGCGGTGAGTATGAATAATAAGAGTTTGGAGTATTGATAGGGAAATAAAGTATAGTGCATAAAATTAAACAGCTAATAGGCGAGTATCTGCAAATGGAAAAGTAGGCGTGGGGTGACTCGGTTCATGGTGATAGTGAATGTGCCAGGTGGAATAAATGTAATAAGTGAATATGATTCTTCATATTTATATATCTGAGAAGGCAAGCAACCCGTAAAAGAGAAAGACTCCTCTTGGTAGATTTCATCTTCCTCCAATAATCCTTCTGCTTGTTACCAAAGTCATGATCAGCGCATCTATTAAGGTGGTTAAACCGGAGTAAAGCTTTAAGCTCGGTGGTTCCTTGTGATTCCTCGAGTATTGCTAGATCCTCTTTGACATCGGTCGTGTCACTCGGGGGCCGCAGATTCACTAGCACACAAGTTCCTGTTTATGAGTTCTTGAGATCATGCTATCTGGGCCCTTAAATTAGATAACAGCATTAGGTGCACATAAAAATCCATACTCATATATGAAATAATATCAAACATAAGTTCACAAATGGATGGAATAAAATTGGCACATCACATCTCACCAATCCCCTACATCTCCCACGCCAATGGGATCTACTCACACATGAGAGGAGAATAACATAGCAATATCATAACAAAGTAAATGAAGTTCATCTTGATATTACCATAGAAAGCCACAATAGTTGAAGATCAAATCAAATAAAAACTAGGATGTAATAGAGGTTTCAATTCCTAATCTTACAAGTATGAATCTCTCTCTCAGTACAAGTGGGATGAAGTGGATGGGGTGATGATCTTGAAGAGATTGATCGTCGATGGAGTCGAGGTTGGTCTTCTCCTTCTTCAGATCTGATCTCCTCTGTTCTGGTGCGAATGGTGGTTGTTGTCTTCTGTTTCTCGTCCCCTTCCCTTCACAGAAAATGTTCGTTTTGATAAGGAGAAGGCGGTGCCGATGAATGTACAAGGATGTCGCCTAGAGGGGGGGTGAATAAGCGGGTTGTAAAAATTTCTACTTGAGGGCTTAACAAGGCGGAATAAAACTACAGTTTACTTGCTAAGCATAAAGCCTATCAACTAGGGTTTGCCTATGTGCACCAACAACCTATGCTAAGCATGATGAGCAACAAGGTGATAGGAAACTAGATATAGAACCTCAAGCACGAAGGATATCACAAAGTAAAGTGCATAGGTAAAGGAGCTCGGGTTGAGAAGTAACCGGTGCACGAGGAGACGACGATGTATCCCGAAGTTCACACCCTTGGGTGCTACGTCTCCGTTGGAGCGGTGTGGTGGCACGAGGCACTCCAATGAGCCGCTAGGGCCACCGTATTCTCCTCGAGCCTTTCCACCAAAGGGAAAGCCTCGATCCACTAAGGGACCCTTTAGGGTAGTCACCGAACCCGTACAAGCTTGGGGCAAACACCCAAGTATAAAGCTTGAGGCAAACTCCACAATACGGAGGCTCTCAAGTACAAGGCGACAAAGGCTACAACACGCCACAAACGGCAACAAGGCCACAAAGGCTCCAACGCGCCACAACCGGCTCCAAGGCCATAAAGGCTACAACGCACCACAAAGGCGACAAGGCCACAAAGGCAATGAGACCACAAAGGCTACCACGCCACAAAGGCAACAAGGCCACGAAGGAAACAACACCACTAAGGTCAACAAGCCCTCTAGAGTTCCAAGAACCCTAGAGGGAACTCACACGAACTCACACGAGACCGAAACCCCGAAGAGAACCCAAACCGATCCACCTAATGCAATGGATAAGAACACCACTAAGATGCCTAAGTTCTTCTCTCCCAAATTCTAACAAAACTACAAAAGCTATTGGGGAATAAGGGAGGAAGAACAAACAGGAGGAGGAACACCAAATTACTCCAAGATCTAGATCTAGCAAGATACCCTCACTTGGAGAGGGATTCACTTGGTGGAGCACTAGATCTAGATATCCTCTCCCTTCCCCCAAAAAGATGCAACAAATAGTGGGGGGGGGGGTCAAGAGGAGGATCAAGCTCCTCAAGGTCAACAATGGAGGAGAGAGAATAGATGTGCAAGAGCTACTTTGGACGGGGGTGGAAGGGAGGTATAAATAGGGCCCAGAAAAAAATAACTGTTGGGGCTGAAAAATGGTCAGATTCGCAACCCAAATCTGTAATACCGCTTGTCGAAGCGGTAATACAGCTCGCGTCAAAACTCTGCAGAAAACAGAAAAAGTGACCCAAACCAGTACTAACGGATTTGGGACGGTAGTACCGGTTGCACCAAAACTGAGCAAATGCAAACCAGTAAACAGAGGAGAGAGAGAGAGGGGAGCAGACAGCAGTGCAACAGCGAGCAACAGAGCAGCAGGAAGGAATGCGCGGAGCCAGCGTGCGCGAGGAGCAAGGCGGAATCGCGCGCGTGTGAACGCCCGCGTTCAATGCGCCTGCCAGCTCTCTCGATCGAGCGGGGGCAGGTAGCGTCAAGCGGCGTGCGGTGGTGGGCGAGCATGAGGGAGCGGAGGTGAGGCTGGGCTGCTTCTGGCGCGGAGCTGGGCCGCGGCGGCCCAAGGCGGAGTCGGCCTGGTGCGGAGCGGGGTAGTTTGGGCTGTGGGTGGAGAAAGGTAGCCGGGCCAGATGGGGGGAAGAAGATAGTGGGCCGGTCGGTACTACCTGGCCCGGTACCGGCCTGGTACCGCTGTGACTAGAATATCCCGCAGTACACATGCCGGTACTGGGCCGGTACTTTGCACCGTGGTATAGCTCAGCCCACCAATGATTCCCCTTTTCTTTTCCAAATAGTATGTGATACGGAAAATGCAATAACCGGGGCTTGGAAACTCTATTGAGGTGAAACCAATTTTGCTGGAAAGAGGACGGCAAGAGCTACCTCCACACATGGTGAAAACATGGAAAATAGTGGAGGATGATTTTCATATGAAACTAGAGGTGCAACCTCTCACTACGGTAAACCGAGAAAATCATCCAACTCGAACACGCAACATGAGATGCATCCGGAATCCATTTCCGATGAGCTAGAGCTTGTCATGAGAATGAACACAAGCTCTAAAACATCTCATGGATAAGAACCAACAACGTCCAACAAACACGATGCAATGCATGCAAGGTTTGAGCTCTCTCCGATGATGCGACCCACTATCCTACCGAGCACAAACCTTGTCCTTGCATATTCCACTCGAGTCGGCAAGCTCCGTCTTCACACTCGAGTCCAGGACGTGTGCTGCTGCTGCAAAGCAGCTTTTATTTTGTTGTTAGGGATCCCTTGTTGTTATGTTGTTAGTATGTTGGTGTGAAGAACCTCGAACCTGTTATTATGTTGGCTACTGTATGCAGCTTATTATCTAGGGAGGGATCCCTATTAGCTATCCCTATTCTACTATATTTTGTTGGCCCTACTTTGTTTTCTCGATTTACTATGACGGTGTGAATTTATCGTACATTAGCATGGAGATTTGCTTCTAGATTTAACTAGATACATATGGACCAGAGGGAGTACTAGATTTGCTGCCATAATGGGCAAACAACGAGGGCCAAAAGGCACAAATAATTGAAGAAAGACAGAAATGCAAGCTTCTCTAGATTTGATACTAATTTGGTAAAAAAGACAAAGAGAAAGAGGGGAAAAAGGTGCTCTTAAAAATACCAATTTGGGCCGAGAGAGACAGAACCTAGTTCCTGCTCACATACAACCAAACGCGGTCTCGTCCTGTCCCACGTGGTCCCTTTCTACCAGCCCCACACGACGCGGCCCCACACGTCTGCACGGAATGGTCAACTAACCGGGAATCCTCCCGTCTGAACTCCTTCTGCGGGTTTCAGACAAGGGCTTGGGAAAACTGAGGAAACACTAAGGAGCTGGGGAAAACTGAGTACAAATAAGGATCCGAGGGCACGAAAATAGAAAGCCCTTAATTTTACTTGACAAGGAGAGAAGTATTTGCTTGTTAAATTTCACAAAAGTTCCCTTAACACAAGATACATCTATAAAACAGCAACAACTCAATTCGATGAACGGAAGTAGTATTACTAGTAAACGATCACGAACACAAGCAATAAAGCATCAGAAATTGTTTAATCAAGAACAAATGCAAGCGGCCGATCACAAGCTCACACAGATACAACTGTTTCTCTATGCTACCAAAGACAGCCAGAATCCTAGCATAAGATAACTCGGAAGGTAGGTGGCCACAGCAGCTCTAGCACGTACTCCAGCTCAACGCACCCGCCCGGTAGCATGACCGGCGAGGACTGAGACGAGAGCTCGCCGGACTCTTTGTCGAATGCAAGAACGTAGTTTCCGACCGACCAGTGGGCGAACCGCTTGTTGCTCCCGATGACATTGATCGGCCCCGTGGCCGTCCAGCAGTCCTTGTCGCATAGCACCTACTGCTACTCGCGGTGGCGCCGGAGGAGGTCCAGCAGCCACAAGAGGCGAGGGCCAATGCGTAGGTCTTGGCGATGCCATTTTGATAGAACGCACACATCACACTCAAATTTGATAGACTGATGCGCATCCTTGCGTCCTCCCCGTGGAGCAGGACGGCAGCAACGAAATGGCTTCCGTGGAACCACCCCGAGGGAGGCATCGTCATGTAGCGACGTGCTAGGGGCTCGCAGATAATGGCACGTCACAGCTTCACCCAAGACCATCCATCTTCCTCGCCAATGCCTACGTATTGTAGACTTGGGTTTCGGGAGAGAGCGACGATGGAGATTCTGGGAGCGAGATTAGGCACACGACGTACCCAGCTTCGGGTCCCCTCGGTGGTGGATCCCTACGTGCTACTAGAAATCTACTGTATGATCATAAGTATATTTACAGGGAGCCGCTGAGGCGGAGCTATCTTGTCTATCCATTGTCCCCCTCTATTGGGTGCCCTGGCTAGTTTTATATATGCAACCAGCCTAGGGTTTTACATGAGTCCTAGTTGACTACTTCGGGTTGCCTTCTTGGGCCTTCTCCATATTTGGCCGAGCCACGTATACTAATAATGGGTACCCGAAGGGTATGCCCATGACAGTAGCCCCCGAGTGTCTAGGGAAGTCGAAGACTTGCGTAGAGACTCAAGCATAATCATCTCCGAAATCGAAGAAATACAAGGTGAGGCTATTGATCCGGAAATACATCTTGTCAATGTCGTAGATCATGTGTAGCGTAGATGATGTCGACGATTCTCAAAGGGTGCGCGGCCAGCGCTCCCGATGGGAGTAGCCCCCGAGTCTATGGGCAAGTGCTTGCACCTAAGAATAGACTCAAGTTGTACTACTCGATGAAGAACTTGACTATATTTCTGGGCGTAACCCCTCTTATTATCGACTCCTGTTGGAGGACTTAATGAAATCCATGTGCTCCCGATGGGAGTAGGCTCTACTCGAGTCGTAGAGTCGAGTTGAGTCTATAAACCTTTATATATTTACAGAATCGAATGAAAATTCCGTGCGTTTTCTCTTTTTTCAAATTCTTCGAGACCAAAGAAACACTATATTTTCTTCGTCGAATATATTGTATAGGGATATTGGTAAATACGGCTGGTTCATCTGACGGATCAGGTACCAGTTAATTGCTCTAGTGGCAAATCCGGATAAACCTACTTCAAACTCGCGTCCCTGGACACGAATTCGGGATACTGGCGCAATTCAGAACGTGCCGCTTTAGGACTTACCGAAACTGAATTCCAGCAAAATTATCAGGTCCACAGCGCGTCCGCCGGGATTTTTCTTCACATCTGTTGATGTGGATAAAGTAGCAGAGCGCATTCGGGTGCGATTCCACGCCACACAGGACGGATCCTGGGGTATTACCTTCGTGACCTTTTTACGAGTCACGACATTCGAAGTTTTTACCGCGACGGACGCGTTCCGAGAATATGTTGTCTAGCGCCTTGTTCGGCTGATGTAATGACCCATTATTCGGGCTCTTCTATATTTTTCGCGGCGTGATGGGATAGCCGAATATATTGGATTCTTCTATATTGTCGTCAGGCACATCGCCGATGCTCTTGATTGAAACAAATGATGAGTCAATGGATCCGAAGATTTGCCCACCTTTTTTTGGGTTCCTCCTTGATGAAAATTTCATCGAGTTCCTCCTTGAAGAAAATTTCTTCGGGTCCTCGTTGAGAAAAATTTCTTCGGGTTCTCCTTGAGAAAAATACTTCGGGTCCTCCTCGAGGAAAATTCTTCGGGTTCTCCTTAAGGAAAATTCTTCGGGTTCTCCTTAAGGAAAATTCTTTGGGTCCTCCTTGAGGAAAATTCTTCGGGTTCTCCTTCAAGAAAATTCTTCGGGTCCTCCTTAAGGAAAATTCTTTGGGTCCTCCTTGAGGAAAATACTTCGGGTTCTCCTTAAGGAAAATTCTTCAGGTCCTCCTCGAGGAAAATTTTTCGGGTCCTCCTCGAGGAAAATTCTTCGGCTTCTCCTTAAGGAAAATTCTTCAGGTTCTCCTTAAGGAAAGTTCTTCGGGTTCTCCTTGATGAAAATTCTTCGGGTTCCTCCTTGAGGAAAATTTCTTTGAGTTCTCTCTTGAAGAAAATTTCGTCGGGTTCCCTCTTGAAGAAATTTTGTCGGGTTCTCTCTTGAAGACAATTTCGTAGGGTTCTCTCTTGAAGATAATTTCATTGGGTTCTCTTCTTGAAGAGAATTTCGTTGGGTTCTCTCTTGAAGACAATTTCGTTGGGTGCGCGACCAGTGCTCCCGATGGGAGTAGCCCCCGAGTCTATGGGCAAGTGCTTGCACTTGGGCATAGACTCAAGAACTTGTATACTTTGATATTTGCTTCCTCCTGCACAAATAAACAAACTTTTTCTATCTTTTCATTGACTCTCTTTTTCGCATGTGGTGTCAGACGCTCGGATTCAATGATATGTAAAGTGAATTTATACCGCGCAGCACCCGAGTGTCGGGTGCGGCGAACGTAAATGATAATCAACTTTGTGTAAATTAAAGGAAATACTTAGCTTATTAGGTACGACAGAGTTAACGAAGATATGCCGTGCAGCTAAGTCGATGAAGCCTTGGAGTGCCGCGAAGAAATCGAGCCAAAATAGAAACCACCAAATAGCGAAAATAGATGGCGCCAAATTGCTGATGAAGAAATAGCCGAGCCCCCGAGCGTTGCTGGGGTGATATCATGATTGTTGCTTAGACGATGTGTCGCAGTTGTGACCCGGGGCGAAGTCGTTGTTGAGCCCCCGAGTGTTGCTGAAAAGGTTGCGTCGAAGTAGTGGTCGTCTGGAATATTATGTTATAGCTATGCTCAGGTGAGAAGTCGTTGTCGAGCCCCCGAGTGTTGGCTCCATGGATACGTAACCTGTTCTTGACTTCCACTAGAGAATTTGATGAAATTGTCGACCTCACTGAAGTTGAAGCCATTTGAATATTAAGCCATTAAAGATTACACCATGAGAGATGAAGTCATTGAAGATAAATCCAAGATAAAATATTTCAGCTGAATCATATTGAACATTACTCCATTAAATATGAAGCATATATTGAAGATGAATCCGCTGATATCATAGAGGATGAATCCATTGACCCGAAGAAAATAAATCCAGTAATAACCGTAGAAGATGAATCCGCTGATATCATAGAGGATGAATCCATTGACCCGAAGAAAATAAATCCAATAATATTCATAGATGATAAATCCACTGATCTGTAAATGCATCGGGTTGTATTATATTAGAGAAAACCAATGATAAACCGAAGAAGAAAAATCCAGTAAGCCGGAGAAGATAAATCCACTAAGCCGAGAAAGATGAATGCACTAAGCCCAAGAAAATAAATTCACTAAACCGAAGAAAATAAATCCACTGAGTCAGGGAAGATATATCCACGAGTAATCTGGTGTATTTGCGGTAACGATGTAATGGCGCAGCCCCGAGTGTCGGGTGTATTTGCTGTAATATTGTAATGGCTCAGCCCCCGAGTATTCGGGTGCGGCGAAAGTAAATAATAATTGACTTTTGGAGGATGAAAACTTATCTTTTTATCGGCTGCGGTGAAACCGTCGTGGAAGCAGCTCGTGTAGCGGACGCAGTCGGTGTAGTCGTGTTGCGTTTGGCCGGAAGTAGTCGACGTGGCGGACGTAGTCGATGAAGAAGATGCAGGCCCTCAAACGTGGCGATTGCGTGATGTCGAGTCCGCGACGGCGAGTGCACGATGGCGATGCCGGCTCCTCCGAAGCCGATGGCGTTGTAGGTTCCTTTGGACTTGATGGCGACGAAGTTGTCCATAGTTTAAGTCGTTGACAGCCGAGGCGAATACGAAAATAGCCACGGCGAAAGTACTTCTCGAATTATCCGCGCAGCGTTATAACTTGCCGGGAACTGCTGACCGTAGTCATTTTTCGCTGGCTCCTTGCAAAGCTTGATCTGTGCTGCTTTTTCTTCCTTTTTTTTTCTTTGACTAACAGCAGCCTGCCAGCCTCTCCTTCCATCCTTGGCTCATGTTCTATCTGATCTTGTTTGCTCACGCGATGAACTACACCAGATAAGGTTTCATTGCCCTTCTTTTCCTTGGCCGTCAATCTTTACTTCTGAATTCTTAGACGCCATCGATAGCAACAGTCATCACAATAGTTGGCTGACACTTTCCGGCGCGAGACGCGACCGCGGCTGCGCAGCTAAGCACCGCGGATACAGGCGGATGCAGCCGACATTAAATACGCAGTCTCCTCTCCTCTGATCCGATCTAGATGATTTTTTTTTCTTCCACAAAACTGATTTGGAGACCACTTGATTGCACCTCACGGTGAAGTGAAGCTTGCCTGTAACCAAGTGAAGTTCGTGCTGGCGAGCCTTTGAGCAAGGCGAGTGCACGATAGGCGAATAGTCGGAGCTTTATTCCGATCTGCAGTTGTACCGAAAAAATATTTGACCAAATAATTTTTTGCAAACAGTAATTAATTGGAAATATAGCACCTGATCTTTTTGTACCGGATGGTCGTTGCTGATGAACTTTTTGTTGGATGACGAGTTCGTGGCGAAGGGCGTGTACAGGTTGATGATGACGAGTCGGTAGAGTGGCGATCGGAGAGTCCCCGGCGTCGCGGGTGGCGAGCCGGTAGACTGCGTTGAAGGGTCCTTGAACACGGCAATTATGAAACAACGAGTCCGCACTGAGGGAGTCCAAAGTGTATTAATCTGGTTGCCATGTTGCAACAATCCTCCGCGGAAAATTTTGCCGGGCCTGCGTGACTCAGTTTTGATAGCCATTGCTCATCCGGCGAGAGCTCGATGCAGTACGGATGCCGTTTGTTGGTGGTGAACGAATCCGCCAAACATGATGAAAAAATCCAAACGCAATATGGCTGGTGTTGATAATGAGGAAGGCCGTGATTAGTCCTGGTGGGTTTGCTTCTTGATTCCACGGATTCCTGTGTTCCCTCACGCGGACTTCTTGCGTTGATTGATCTGGCTCCAGTGTACGTTACACAAGTTGGAGCAAGGATTAGCAAATTAAATAATCCAAAAGATGAATAGGAGACGCGTATTAGGCGCTTTCTAAGTTGCGATCCGTCTCGTACATAATGATTGAATTAAATAATAGACAGAGCACATTACCGATTGATCTGTTGACCTTAGTAGCTGTGCTAGTTTCCGCGCATCGCGGCTTGCAGGTACCTGGTGCCAGGCATCCGGCTGTCCCGCTTGATCCGAGGATGCTGTAGCATCGAGCCGCAGGATGCCGGGCGCTACCGCCTCTACCTAGATCTCCAAGTATATTCGGGTGCTGCTATCGAAAGTTGTAGTTTGATCGTGTCGAAGAACGTGACTAGATGCGATCTGGCCAGCGATGTAGATGAGGGATCCCGCCCGGATAACGAAATCCAGTCGCTGCGATTTCCACAGACGACGCCAATTGACGAGGCATCACCTCGCCAAAGCCTACGTATTGTAGACGTGGGTTTCGGGAGAGAGCGACGATGGAGATTCCGGGAGCGAGATTAGGCACACGACGTACCCAGCTTCGGGTCCCCTCGGTGGAGGATCCCTATTATATGATCATAAGTATATTTACGGAGCCGGCGAGGCGGAGCTATCTTGTCTATCCATTGTCCCCCTCTATTGGGTGCCCTGGCTAACTTTATATATGCAACCAGCCTAGGGTTTCCTAGTCGACTACTTCGGGTTGCCTTCTTGGGCCTTCTCCATATTGGCCGAGCCACGTGTACTAATAATGGGTACCCGAAGGTTATGCCCATGACAGGCGTGGTTGAAGTCCGGAAGGAGTAGGAGGCCGCCCGAACGTCGGTGAGCTCCTATATGAGGTCACCGTCTTTCGTCCGAGGGAGGAAGTCAAGCGCCAGATTCCTTGCGGCGGCCCCCGTCCAAGGTGGCTGGGCAGAGGGAAAGAAGACGGGATGACGGCCAGGCATACGCCAGCCGTGTGAGCGCTCATCGACGAGGTAGCTGCTGACGACTTTGGTGGACGGCACGCCTGGAGAGCGCAGAGGACGCGGAAGCTCTCGGCCACGATGATGTGGCGCCAGCGCCTGCAGGTCACCATGGCGCGGACTAGGTCTACAGGCTTGGTGAGGCGCACGAACACGAGCCCAAGAAGTTCGTCCGGGATGGCGTCAGCCTTGTACTCCATGGCGGTTTTCCGGCTGCGGCCGTCGTCCCCCATCTCCGGCTAGACCTAACTTTTTTTTTGGAATATCTACCGGGCAGCCCGAGCTGTATCGTACGAGTGAAAGTTATAAGTGGAGGGTTTCAGATTTTTTTTTCGAACAACGGAGTGTTTTACCATTTACACGCGGCACGGCAGATGTACAAAGGAGGATATTGTTTTACCAACGGTACTACGTCATATATAAATGGTAAGTAAATTTTCCTCCTAGTCCGCTACAGAACGGAGGTCGCAATGGAGTACTCTAGTGAGCATTGACATGACTTGTCTGGTTAATGCCTGTCACGCCCAAGTCAACAGTGGAATGGCCCGTCGTATCATCTGTTGCCGCCCGACAATGAAGCGGCCCTATGTATGTTATTGTTTCTGCCTTGTGTATAGAGATATGCACATACAACCTAGGTTTCTGACTAGCGGTGTGCCCTATTTGGTAAATTTACGTTGCATTAATATATAAAAATTCCTTATTTCTTCCACTCAAATATTGATATGTTGGTTGAATCTTACATACCATCTAGATCATGCATGCAATAACAATTCCACATGGTATCAGACATGAAAATCAAACACCGGTTCAAATAGTTACCAACACGATAGTAAAACTAAATATTTATTTCCTCCCTAAAAGAATATCATCCACGCACGTTTGTATGACGTTGCGATATGTAAAAATTATACTCCCTAAACCCTATCCCATAACCATAAATCCTAGTTAACCCTAACCCTAAAACCTAATAATAAACCAAGAGGTTATATAATAGATATTAACTAGCAGAAATGGGCGCGGCGGCACGCCGCACCAACCGTGTAATATGATGTTATCAATAATTTTAAGACCACATCTGAATTGATAGAAGTAATGCATATTTTTCTGTTTAAACCACATGGGTTTTAAGATGAAGAACAAAAAGATATTTCTACTACAAGTTAAGATAGCGGCATGGAAATGTGCTAGAGACCGAATGATGAGCATGTAAAATAGCTCACATGTTTATTACCAAGATTTCTTATGTTGTGTACACCTTACATCATGAATGGAGATCTGTGTGTGATAAGAAAAAAGTTTAAAACACTTAGTGATAATATGCAATTTTACAGTGTTTGCATAGTTTTGATTGAATGCCATCGCTTTCAGCATTATTTTGATCCTAATTGTTAGATAAATCATCTATTGGTCAACCACGTAGATGCATGTTGTACATATATGGGTGCATTGGCATGCAGATTAAATGTTAAGTTCAATCTCGTCGCAAATTTCATTACACAATCAAACATACATAAGACAGTACAATCTCTGGATTCCATCGTATCTAGAGCAGGACACACACTTGGTAAATGAAGTCTAAAAATTCATTGCATAACCTTCTTGATTATGTCTACTTGCAGGGAAATCGATATTTCCATAAATCAGTATTTAGAAAAATCACATATTTTCGTTCACAGGAAATGAGGATGATTTTGATGTCTTTGCCAACTGTGTTGGGACGACCCCGACCGATAGACTCTTTGTGCAAGGCTGTGCTTTTTCATACTCTAGGCAGCCGACATATGTGCAGTCACAAAGCTTCTCACCTTCATAGGAAGCATAGATGACTCAGAAAGTTTCAGTGTTGAGGTCCGATTGAAAAGGCTCCGTATTGGCACACCTGATACTGATATGCGCTTCTTCTTCTTTGGTCTTCAGCTGAACTCGGGTATTCTAAGCAAGGAGGCAACCTAAACTTCGTAAAGATGAGTTTTAAAGAACTATTACCTCTGTTTTAAAATGTAGCATTTTAAAAAGGCTTATATTTTGAAACTGAGGTAGTACTTCAGAAGGTCATCCCAAACATCACTGGATTTCCTATTTTTTTATGTGTTATTCAAAGGGTCAACATAGAAAGAACGGTCAATTTCGGAATTCCAAGCTGACAGGTGTGCGCACACAAGTGAAGGCTAAATATCTCGGAACAACAGTTAAGAACTGGGAATGATAAATAGAAAAAAATAAATACATGTGAAGTCCAATGCTAGGTAGGACATTTTTAAAAGTACTTTTTAAAAATATAAACCTACTGGAACTCACAAGTGTAGAAACCAAACTATCACACGTAAAGAAACCAAACTATCAGTTATCCCATATATCATGCAACAATTTCCACACTTATTAGATTGTACAGTTCGCCATGTTAAGAAACTTAAGAAGTCATACATTTCAAGCACGAGTTTCTAGACTTGATTGCAAAGCTCGCCATGTTAGAAAACATAAGAACTGGTACATTGGAGGCCATGGATTGTGCTAAACCCAGAACACAACGCACAATTGGCCAGCTGGAGGTCTAGAGGAGGACAATGGGATGACACACTAAGATAATTTTCCTGGTACATTATTTGTCTTGGTAAGCATCAGCATCATGTTCGTCATCTTCATATTTGGAGGAGAGCAGATTACCTCCTTCCCTTAGACGGAGGAGCTGCCTTTGTGGTGGCAATAGATTGGGTCGACTTGATCGACTCTTCAATGGCGCAGTTGATGTGCGCCTTTTCTTCTGACACTTTGCCATGAGCTCCACCTGCTTGGTTTCTATCTATAAAAAAAGAATAGCCTCGTGTAAAAGTTGGTATCTATATAAAAAAATATAGGCTCGTCTGAGATGGTGGCGGAGTGTATTGTGCAGAACGCAAGAAAGAACATTATCTGGGATACACTAAAATACACATTTGTCATCTAAGCAGAGAACATGAAAACATGAGCATAAAACAATGCACATCACACTTGGCGTCATATAAAAAAAAGATAGAAAATTAAGATGCAAGTATTTTAATTTTCTCGTGTGTTTTTCTCATGTTAACTATAGCTAAGATAAAATAGAAAACCTGAAAACAGATGCGAAGGCTTTAAGAAGGAAAGGTGACAATTCTCGTAGAATACAAACTTGGCAGAATCAAAGAGTCCTAAGTTGGCATTCCATTTCTCTTATAAGGTTAGATAGATGTGTCTTTCTAATTAAAAAGTATTTCCTCTGTCTATCTATTCTCTGCAGGCTTTACTGAAAATAAAGTCAATTTTTATACGGATGCAGATGCAAGCATTGGTATGCTATATTGCACCCCATCTCAGCACTTAGAACTCTTCAATAACAAATTTGAGGAGGGATAAGAGCATATCATTGCCTTGGACACTGCTTTCAACAAAACCACAAAACCAAGTGTTTAGAATTCTTCATTAGAAACTCTGATTGATAACAACATATAATTGTATTGTACACTGCCTACAACATGCATATACTATTCAAGTATGGACCATGCTCTGCCCTTCTTAAGATCTTTGCTCTAACATACAAATAGAACCATGGAAGTTGGTAAAGCATCTGGGTATATCAAATTTCAATGAGAAACTGATATATAGCAGGAAGTGAAGTGTCCTATGGAAATAACAACAGTAGCCATCCTCAACTCTGAAAGGTTCTGGTGAAACCCACATCATACATTCAAATCCTTTTGAGGTGCACTGTATATTCAATAACTAAGGATGAATTAATAGAGTAATGCTTGAAGAAAGAAGCACCGTGCGCCCTTGATGGTGTATTTTTGGTGTATATAGTTAAATACAAATTCCACATCGACTTAAGACTTCTACATGCTGAAATAAAAGGACAAAAGAAAGGACAAAACAAAGAAAGGGGGCGAACCAGGGAGAAGAGTAGCAGTAGAGGCCTCCCTAGAATTGGAACATAGACCAGTTTCAGATCCTGCGCCGTGGGAGCTGCAAGAATAGGTGAGATCAGGACAATAAGGAGCCAGAGAGAGGGTACTCTAGGTTTAAAAAGGAAAAAAATGGTCGCACAAAATAGTAGAAAAAACTGGGCGAACTTGATGGGCCTCATACTTAGTTGTAACCGGCCGGTTAGTGGGTTGAGTTCATAGATTCGGATCAAGTACAACACTGGCTTACATCTATTTTTTCATCACCACTCAAAAAATGTTTTTCCTATCATTTTTCTACTCTTCTTTATGTTGTTCCAGTGCTTTCTCTGTTGAAATCATTTTCTGTCGCAAATGGAGGCGATGTGAGGTGATAGAGCTTCTTCCAACCATCTTGTTCTGATCAATCGCTATGTTCCTTCGTCTTCTCCATTATTCTGGGCACTATAGGAGATGTCAATAGTGAGTAGGCAAGATTGGGAGGGTGATAATGACGGGTGTGGAGGGGATCTGTTGCAGATGGAGAGAATTTATATGGAGAGCATGGATGTACAGGCCGCTGGGACAGCGACCTTGATGGCGTAGGTGAAGCGCCGGTACTCGGCTCCACCAAGAAGAGACAGTAGGCGACGCAGCGGGTGATGGCAATGCAAATCTACTGCAGATTATGGACACGCAGGCGTCCTCTTGGTCAACATCACTTATCATCGCATATGTTAGGTAAACATGCTCTGGAATATTATGTATAGAATAACTGAGATAATTAGCAATAAATTGAATAGATGTGTAATACTGACTGCCCCCTTATTCATATAACTGCGCAGTTGGATAAATTCGGAACCGTGAAAATTTCTAATCAAACAGGATCAAAATGTAGAGGGCAGTGGCATTTTATTTGCTAAGGCTTATACACATTAAAAGCACAAAGAACAACATTGTTCACAGGTAGCATAAAAGTAATACACTACTATTCAATACACGGCTGCCAGCTTATAGCAAAGTCCACAGAACATAACTCAGCTCCATCAAAGGGAAAACAGAACACTGTTATGCCACATAAAAGTTCAGGTTATTGCATAACAGATACAAACGAAGCACTGCACTGTCTGTATTATTAGGTAAATGAACGGTAACCATCGATCAGTCAAAAAAGAATAGCATGAATAGTCAGCATTAAGTAGGTAGCAACATCATATCAAACCAAATCCATATGTTCTAGATGTAACGACATGTACATACATGAGATGCACAAGTGAAACTACTGACCATAGCATAATATGAAACCAGCTACTGATGAAAAGTACAGGTAATATAGCTTTACTACCATTATAGTGTTTTCTGAAGACACATCAACTCATGTGGGTAGCTTAAGCACTCAATGGTTGCAGATGCTATCTGTAGATATATGAACTTAGCTGTCTTAGCATTACCTTGCTCCTCCAAGTAGTCACGAATAGTCAGTTCATGGTTTGTCTGAATTATAGTCTTGACCCTACTGTCAATTTCACATAATCAATCCTTATTACTCTGTACATACCAATGGAAATCGGTGCATCAATCAATATACATAAACTTACCATAGCAGCAGTTAGGGAGAAAACGTGGCGTCTAGAATAACCTTAACCTAGGAAAAAATAATAATGAATAGAAATCTCACCATGGAAAAACGTACGCACTGTTGGTGCAAGTAGGAGGCGGAGTCACAACTTTGGCAAGCATCAGCGATACCATTGCATTACTGGCTACTGACATCTCTCTAAATTTGGTGGAGATGTGCCCAGCATCAACAGATGGCTAAGGCCCTTCCCTCGGCGATTTTGTTGGACCTGCACGCGGACCTCTACCATAGTGCAGATAAGCCCGAGAGATAATGCCAGAAACAGAGGAGATCGTACCTGCGCTGATGCCGGCCTTCCGGCACCCCTTCTGATCGATGTTGAAGAAGCTTTCCGGGAAGGGCTTGCTAGTGTCGATCGAGACCTCGTCCGCTAGCCATGTTGTTGCTCTTCTTGCCCCCTCCTCCTGCTCCTCCACCGGGCTCTCGACGCGAGGCGGTCCATGGCCGCGGGCATCGCGTGTTCCTCTTTCGGTGCCGAGGCCGCTTGTGTCGGAGTGCGCTGGCGCGGCGACGATGTCGGAGGAAGACTGATCCCAGGGCAAGGCTGCCGGTGACGAAGAAGCTCGTCCGAGATGAGAAAGGGGAGAGCTCACCCGGGTAATAGATGAGGTAGACGGGTCCACGGTCCTCGCGGCGTCGCAGCTGCATCAGCCATCGATGCAGAGCGTGCTCCACCTCTACCCACCGCCCCCCTCGCCTGCGCTCCTCCACAATTCTTCTCCTCTAGCGCTACTACTACTCCCCTTTGCTACCATGGCAGCCGGTGCTCGACGCGGATGTCCGTGACCACGTCGGCTTGCCCTGGCCAACATATGGTTGACATCGACATGGACCGCAAGTCCAACCCACATCTACCTCGCCGTCCAAGCGGAAGTACGTCTGGGCCTAATACCTGTAAAAAGCAAACTAAGAAAATCAAGTACTCCGTACTTTGGATTCAGTTTGGGGGATTTAGAAATTGAAGAGGAACAAAAAATTGTGGCTTCTCCATAGATGGGACTTGGAAGAGAAAGAGTTCGAGGCAGAGCGCCTACGAAGAGGAGGGGAGGCAGGCAGCAGCAGCGCCGGGCGAGGATATCTAGTAGCAAGCACTCACCATCTTCTTGCCGGAGTCAAACGCCGAGGTGGCGGCCGGGTCGTCGATGGGGAGGCGCCGGAGCCGCGGCACCGTGCGGTGGCACTGGGCGTGGCCAGGCCGCCAGGGAGAGGGTTGCAGGGCAGCGCTCCGGCCATGAGGCAGCAAGGCGGAATGCAAACTGGATGGTCGGTGTCGATGAACAGCGGAGCTTTGGATTATTCACCGTCGGAACCTGCACACCGCTTTGACTACTTTTGGCAACGCTACAGCCACACGCCAAAACACCAAAAGCAGCCCACATTGAAGTAGTATGAAGAAAGGTAGAGAGATGAAGTTTTACAGAGCACTGAACGTGTACACGGAAAGAAATCAACCCAATTAGTATAACAGGTGTCGCAACCGCGTTAATTCTCAAGGAGGCCCAAAATTCTGTAAAAAATCGAGGCTGTTCACGAATTAGTATAGTATTATTCTCTCTCTCTATGTATAGTGGGACTATACTACAACCCCCTAAGAGGTTGTATAATAGCTTTAATTCTACAAACCCCTCGCTAAATACATTCTAAACCCGACTCACCCACTCAACCTATAAACCCACCTCCGCCAATACTAAACTACCCTCAACCTACATTCCTCGCACCCACCGCAGCCTGCCTCCTGCCAACCTCACCCACTCCACTTTCCGCCACACACCCCCACTGCATTCCGACCCCACACGTACCCTACCACACACCTCTCTCGCTGACCTCACCCCGACCCACGTACCTCCTGTGCTAACCCCAACCCCAACACCAAATTCCGCCAAAACCCACCACAAACCCTTCCTCCCACCGCCACCGCCCCCGCCCACCTCGCGCTGACACCATTCGAGCTTCCATCGACCCCAGACTACCCAATTTTATACAAGACTAGTAAAAATGCCCGTGCGTTGCACTGGGTGAGAAAAATCATTTCTTTCTTTAAAAATAGTCGGTACGATCCAAATATTGCAACAAAGTCGATTGATCCACCTAGAATAATTTTATTTTCTACAAAGGAATACCATGCAGCAAAAATTGCTCAAAGTGGAGAACTAACCTGGGATTGAGTGGTTAGGAGGGTGGTTGTACCCCCAATCCATCAGAGGTCAAATCCCATGTTTGACACTTTGGTGTCTCATAAAAACAGAATATTCTTTCAATGGAAGGCGATGTTTCCGTTGACAACGAGACATTTATGGTAACTTCATCAATTTTAAGATATGAGATCTGCTTATTTTTTTTCGTCTCTTTTTTTTTTTTGCTTATAAGCTTCACGGTGTTTTTCAGTCTTTCCTGTTTTTTTTTTCATTGGTCATCCATGCACACCGCTTTTTATCTCATTTCCTTATTTTTACCTTGCCGTGACTTAACTCTTGAAATTATGATCCTGAATTCCTGATCACTTGTCTACATGTGAAGTTGCATACCGTCAGTATCAAACCTGAATAATATATAAATGATAAATCTAACCGCGAAGTCGCGTCAGTGACGCTGCGTCGTTGTCGACGTTACCATGTACTCCCTCCGTTCCTTTTTAATTGACTCAAATTTAGTACAAAGTTGTACTAAATCTAAGTCAATTAAAAAAGAACGGAGGGAGTACCTAGCAAGCGGATGCTACTGTCTTCTTTAGATGAAAGAGGCCAGTGTCTTCTTATTTGATCTGATTTGAAATAGGCTAGTGGTACTCCGCTTAGCTTTGCATGCTGGTAATCAGTCCATTGCCTGGTACTATTCAGCTTAGGATGGCATGCTGGAAATCAGTCGGCATTTGGTTTCCTATTTCCTGTAATCCTGTTCCTGCCATTGCACGCTAAATTGCAGCATCATGTCATTGCCATCGCTATGTCGTATGTACACTGAATATTAGAAGACTTCTAACGATGTTAATCGGGAGAAGGACGGGCTATTGATCGGGCGACGAACGCGTTCTCCTTGGGCGTGTGAAAACCTTCAGAAACAATGTTCATGTTTTGATTAGAGAATCTGATTAGTTGTTGAGCTGATGCCTTTGCTGCCCCGGCCGAGATCAGGAGGACCTAGTCGATTCCTGCACAGCGCCGGCCTCCTCCCTCCCTTGGCCAGCAACCTCTGCCAATTCTTTGCTACCTCTCCTGGCGGGGCATGGAACGAGCTCCCTTTCCCGAACTGATCATCTGCTGCCTCCTGCACCCCGCCGCTGACGGGCCATTGGGCTGGTACTCCTCCGGCTGCAGATGCGAGACGGAGAGACGCACCCTGCGAAGCACTGCGGTGCAAAAACGCAGCCGAGCAGCATCTTCCTGGTCCAGGTAGACCAACTTATAAGATTGATTCTCGTCTGGGCGAGCCGACGAGCAAGAATCTCTTATGGATCTTGGCCCGAGCGCGGTGTGCTTGTGGGGATTCTTGAGGAAATCGATGACCTCCTACAGGTCGAGTTTGGCCTGGTCGACGACGGAGACATCCCGGAAGCTTACCCGGTTTCTGGACGCGGCGAGAAACGCTCGGCTGGGATCGGTAGCGCGCGCAGCGATTAGGATTTTTCTCCTCGTTTCCTGCCGTGCAGAGGATCGTTCTGCTCGTTTATACATAGCCGTACTTCCATGGGAAATAGAAATCGAGTTCGGATCGAAGTGAGACGTGCGTGTACCATGATACCTCTCCTGCGTTCAAAAGGACTCCTGAGATTGGGGATGATGCGTCTGTGTGCGTGTCCCTGCATACCGTAACTTGGATGGACTGCGTGGTGGGTAGAGTTGGAGTTCGATTCAACTGGGACACAGCCCTGCGGGGTACTATTGAGACGGACGAAGGCGCAAAGTACGACGGACGAAAGCGTAAAGGCGACGGACCAAACCACGGAAACGCTTCTCCCTTTATTATTAGGTATAGACTAGGAAATTTGCCCGTGCGTTGCTACGGGATATATATTTCTAAAATGACGATTGATGTATATTGAACCAAGTTTTATGATATGATAAGCGAGCCAATTATTTATGGATCTCAGAGATTTCGTATAACCATTTATGATAATATCGCAGTAGCGCAATTCTATTATTTCAGATCCCTATCAAGGAAGATATCTTACCGCTCTTCCATCGCATGTTCATCTACCAAAACCCTGTCTAATAGATGGATTAAAAGAATTAAAAAAATCATATGCACAAGGTATCCAAGTTTCCTTCCCTTAAGGCATCTTCAAGTATTTCCCATTCTAGAGACGACCGAACAATTCGGGAGGTAGATAATACATCTAAGGGACATCTCTTGTTTCCTTACCTCTCAAATTGTCCAAACCCAATTATCATTTGCTGTCCAATTTTGAAGTACGTATTGACAATATGAGTTTAAACATTACTTTTAGTGCAAGTTAAATAAACATTCAAATTATTAAATTTACATAGTTCAAATTTGTAATCAAATACTCAAATTTCCTCCACAGTAGTTTGTCTCCCAAAATGTTCAAATTTACATAACAGTAGTAAATCCAATATTGGAGTGAATTTTAATTGCACACATAAAAATATGTGTATCTATACCTAATAATAAAGGAGCTAAGGTTTCTGCCAAAATTTTCGTCCAACAATTATTAGAACCGTTTTGCCCTCCCACCGAAATACATAATACTGCATATTGCCATCTACCGGTTCGTCGCGTTTTGTTCTTTCCGTGGACCGTACACCGCTTCCAGAGGGGAGACCGCCTCCTACCGTGAAGAGTCCATCGCTCCCCTGCCCCGTCCTACAGGGACTCTCTCTTCCCCGCGCGGAAATAAATCAGCTCCCTCTCTCCTGACTCCCGAGTTCTGCTGCGTATCGAAACTCCGTTATGACCTTGCAGTTCAAGAAGACGCGTAATCCGCCGATCTTGTCGGGCAGGGTTTGTAGCGAAACGCCTAGCACCTCTAAGGCATGGAATCAGTCGATGTTGATGCTGGGACAGCCGCCCTCCTTTTTGTGCGTGGCCACAGAGGGCCTACATCGATCCAATTCACGCGCTCGTGACCGCTGAAGCTATGAATCTCCCGGTGTACGAATCTCAGATCGGCGACCGCTGAAGCTGTGGGTATTCTAGCGTACGAATCCAGACCGGCGACTGTTGAAGCTGTGAGTCTTCTAGCTTACGAATCCAGACCGGCGAGGTGGTAATCGATCCCCACAGCCGAGATCGAGACCCCTGAAGTTGTGTGATTTTTGGCGGACGAATCCCAGATCGGCTAGCTGGTAATCGATCCCCAACAATGACGTTCATTCGTTGCTTTATTCCTCGTGGATTTTTCTGCTGCCTGTGCGGATGTGCCTCCGGCGTGGTGTACGACGTGACCGGGGTTGCGCCCAATTCGTCCAAGGAAGAAGAGAAGTTGCAGGGAAGCAACCAGCGACCAGCTGAGTGGAGATTGGAGGGATGTGAACTTACCGCTAAGCAAGAAATTTATTCGACATTGTCTCGGCTGATCTAATGTCCAAAAGATGCCTTCTGTCAAGACCAGCAGGACACCATCCAAACGAACTAATGGTCTGCAGCTCTTCTTAGTATAAACAGGCAAGTATGTTTCTATAAAATTATTGGCTTTCTCCGACCGTGGTTCTTAGGATTACAATCTATTTATATGATGCATATTTAGAGGTGAATTTAAACATGGAATAGTGAGTCTGAGATAATGCCAACTGCATACAAAAAAATTATGAAGATAAAATGCAGAGGATATCTGTAGCCGTGCTGTGTGGCAGATGTACGGATTTCTGCATGTCTGCATATGAGTGGAGTGTTGTAGGCTGATCTGAACATTAGAGAAGAGTTTCTGCCCCTACATACATGCATCCTTTTTTTTTTTTTGCTCAGTTCGTTTGTTCCTGAAAGGTGCATGCTAGGATGCGGGTTTTGGCCGGCTGATAGGCGGGTTCTGCAATTTTCTATTCATCAAACTTCAGCGAATGGAGATATTCATCCATGAGTTAAGAAACTTATGAATGATTCCTATCCTATATATTATAAAAAGATCCTTTATAAAGCATTGAGATATATATATTTCTGTTACTAACTGCAGATTTGTGTATATTTCACTCATTTTTATTTATGTTTCAAAAATGTATTTGCATGTTAGTTGCATTTTAACAGTAGGAACGCTATATATCCGTAATCACAATCGATGATTGTGAAAAAGAGAAGTGCCAACACGGATAACTTATTAAAATGTTTGCATATTTATTTCTCCTGGTGCAACGCACGGGCACTTTTGCTAGTTTAAACTAAAGCATCGTATACATGTGCAGCTAGCACCCACGAGCTAGCTACTCGTCATCCTTCTGAAAAAAATTGGGGCTAGTCCTCGTTTGGTCTGCTCCTCTTCGTTTCAGTACCAGCCATGTGAAGCCGTACCTCGTTCTGCTACATGGTCGTCCTTCTCCAGCCCTCCCCTCATGGACATCTACCCCCTGCGCTCCGGCCTTTCTATCCCATCATTCTCCATCACCATCTCTCCCCTGCTGAGATCTCGAGGGAGGCGTGCATCCTGGAAAACGATGGAGCGCCGCCCCTCTCTCCGGCAGCCTCCCGTTGGAGCTCAGGGCCTGGAACGCTCGTCCCGGATCTTGATGGATGCGGCGTCCGCGCTGGAGACCACGTGTGGGAGGACGTCCAGGGCGTCACCCCGCGCCGCGCTCGTCTATCACCCCCCTCCGACCGAATAAGAGACCAGATAAACTCCCCAGAAAATTCCGCCTAATCGAGCGATTAAAATTCACAGAATTTCTTCGAGAAAAAAAAAATCTGCAGATCAAGTGAATCGTGGAGATTTCGGGTTCGTTGGAGACGGATTATACAGAAGGATCTGTCAGCGACGACGGCGGAAGGCCCGGTAGACGCAGGACGGGGGAACAGGGGAGACTTTGGTGTTTTTTTTCTTATCGAACAGATGCGAATCGTTATCTTCTTTAAGCGGTGGCAACCTCTGTAAATTAGACGAAAAATAGGGGCATAAAAAACGGGCCAACAAGAAGCCCCTATTTTCTTTATTATTAGGTATAGATAGATTCCGACTAGCGGTGTGCCCTATTTGGTAAATTTACGTTGCATTAATATATAAAATTTTCCTTGTTTCTTCCTCTCACAAATTGATATGTTGGTTGAATCTTACATACCATCTAGATCATGCGTGCAATAACAATTCCACGTGGTATGAGACTTGAAAGCCAAACACTAGTTCAAATCCTTAGCAACACGGTACTAATTAAAAGTAAATATTTCTTTCCTCCCTAAAATAATATCATCCACGCATGTGTGTATGACATTGCGATATGTAAAAAATCATCCTCCCTAAACCCTAACCCTAAATCATAAACCCTAGTTAACCCTAACCCTAAATCCTAATAATAAACCAAGAGGTTGTATATAATAGATACTAATTCTGTCTCTATATATAGTGGGACTCTATACTACAACCCCCTAAGAGGTTGTATAACATCTATTAATTCTACAAACCCCTCGCTAAAGATATTCTAAACCCGACTCACACCCACTCATCAACCGATAAACCCACATCTGCCAATACTAAACTACACTCATCCTACATATACCCCACACCCACCGTAGCCTACCTCCTGCCAACCTCACCGACTTCACTTTCCATCGACCCCCACACCCCCACTACATTCCGACCCCACACTTACCCTACCACGCCTCCCGCCGACCCTACCTCGACCCACGTACCTCTTGTGCTAACCCAACCCCAACACCACATTCCGCTAAACCCACCACAAACCCTTCCTCCCACCGACCTAGCCCACCTCCCGCTGACACCCATTCGACCTTCCACCGACCCGTGACTATGTGCCCAGGTTTTATACAAGATTCCGACTAGCGGTGTGACCTATTAATTTTGTAAATTTACGTTGCATTAATATATAAAATTTCCTCGTTTCTTCCAATCATATATTGATATGTTGGTTGAATCTTACATACCATCTAGATCATGCCATGCGATAAAAATTCCACATGGTATCAAACTTGAAAATCAAACACTGGTTCAAATTCTTAATTAGCAACACGATGCTAAAAGTAAATATTTCTTTCCTCCTAAAAGAATAACATCCACGCACGTGTGTACGTATGATGGTGCCTAAACCCTAAACCATAAACCCTAGTTAACCCTAACCCTAAACCCTAATAATAAACGAAGAAGTTATATAATGGATATTAGTTATCTCTCTATATACAGTGGGACTATACTACAACCCCTTAATTAAGAGGTTGTATAATAGCTATTAATTATACAAACCCCTCGCTAATTAAAGACATTCTAAACCCGACTCACTCACTCAACTGATAATTAAACCCACCTCCGCCAGTAATAAACTATCCTCATCCATACCCCACACCCACCGCAGCCTGCCTCCTGCCAACCTCACCCACCCTGCTTTCCGCCGACCCACACACCCCCACTACTGCATTCCGACCCCACAGGTACCCTACCACGCCTCCCGCCACGACCCCACCCCGACCCACGTACCTCTTGTGCTAACCCAACCCCAACACCACATTTCGCTAAACCCACCACAAACCCTTCCTCGCACACCGACCCGCCCACCTCATGGTGACACCATTCGACCTTCCACCGACCCTAGACCACCCACCTACCGTCGACCCCACACACCCTACCTCGGCCACCCTGTCGACCTCAACCATCCCACCTTGTGTTAACCCCACCCTACCTCCCGCCGACCACCACACATCCCATATATCTCCCGCTAACCCCACCCAACCTGCATTTCATGGACCACGTACATGTTTTGCACACTCCGGTATATTTGGACCCCACCCACTAACACAAATTAAATCCCACCACACACCTCACCCGCCAACCCCATACACCATGCCCCACATTCCATGCATGGAGACCCCACACCACCTCAACTCTCTCCGTTCCACCCCACCTTCCGTCAACCCGACACACTAACTTTCTGGAAGTTAATTCATTCCATTTTTTAGGAAGTTCACTTTTTTTTTGAAATTTCCCTTCATTTTTGGGAAGTTCACTTCACTTTTTTTTCACTTCACTTTTTTCTGAATTTCACTTTTCATTTTCTGATTGCGCTGTAAATGTTTTCGAAGTTCACTTTTTTTTGGAAGTTCACTTTTTTCTTTTTTAAGTTAACTTAATATTTTTTATCTTGCTGGCTGGTTGACTTCTACTTCTTTTTCATGGCTGCACTTTCCTTCCTTTTCATGGCTGCTTGTTCCTTCTTTTTATGGCTGCCACATGTAATTCCTCGGGCGAAAGCTCTCTAACCTTCTCCAACAATTCTTTCAGCTCAACTGCATTGAAACGACCTGGCTTCACACGATTCTTATGAGCCTTTAGATACATATTGCCTATGCGCATGCGATGTTTCTTTGGAAGGAAACGAAAGTGCCCAAAATACCCAATTTTTCCTTTTAGTGATCTTGAAAGAGGATCTTTGTCATAGTGAATACAAGCAGGATAGCCTTTTGTAGTACGTCCTGAAAGAGTGCACAGAGCTGGGTAGTCGTGAATACACCAAAGAACCGCTGCTTTAAGTGAAACATTTTATCCTCAGCTTCTGATAGAGCATCAGTTGTATCCACACCTTTCCAATGTAATTGTAATTCTTCCATAAGAGGCTCTAGAAAGACATTAAAGTCCTTCCCAGGTGATTCAGGGCCTGGAATCAGCAAGGACATCATGAAATTTGACTGCTCCATACAACCCCAAGGTGCAAAGTTGTATGGAATAACAAAGACAGGCCACATGCCGTAGCGTGTGCTCATGTTGTTATAGGGATTGAACCCATCAGTAGCAAGGCCAAGTCTAATGTTCCTGGCATCTGCAGCAAAGTCTGGCCAATTTATGTCAAAGTCTTCCCAAGCCTCGCCGTCAACTAGATGGCTCATTTCACCCAAATCTTCTCCTACCTTAGGATTTCTGTATAACTTGTGCCACTTTGCTTCATTTGATGATTTTGTCGTGAAAAAATCCTCTGTAGCCTAGTTATCAATGGAAAATGCCTCAACACTTTATGCAGAGTCTTCTTTGCTTCAACATTTTTTCCATCTTGACTTGCCGCACTTGGGGCAATTATCAAAGTCGGCATATTCCTTTCTGAAGAGAATGCAATTTTCGATGCACACATGTATTGAAATGTATCCCCTAATTTATCGATAACAGCCTTTGCTTCACGGTATGTTCTTGGGAGTGTATTAGCAGGTGGAAATGCTTCACGCAAGATCTGAAGGATGTCGGTAAATGCAGAATTGGTGATCAAATTTTTTAACTTCCATTGAAGAATTGTAACCGAAAGGAGAATCTCGTGAACGAGGAACATCCAGGATAAAGTCTAAGTTCAGCCTCTTTCCTCACATCCTCATAGAATGACTTCTTTTCTTCCACAATATTGGGAATAGAATTTGAGTCATCTTCATCATCGTTGTTTCCATTTCCATACCCATTTCCCAAGCTTCCTGGTCTGCTAGTAAGTCATCTAATCGTGTATTGAAAGATAATGCACTCCGACATCACCTTCAATAATAACTGCATCAGCATCTTCTTCATGATATATTCACCGACTATAGGTTGAAGCCATGCCGTTTATTAACAAGTGTCTCCGCACAACACTCTGAGATCTGTGACACTGATTACAGCACAAGTTACAGGGGGCAGGGGGAAGTATATGAGTTCAGTAGGACTGTATCTAGCACTGATGAAGTCCACAAAACTATTCACACCAGCCAAGTATTCGGGTGTAAATAGTATACCATTCATCACCCATCTTCTATCCATCTGGTCAGCAATTAATGTTCATACCGTTATAACGCTTCACATGTCAGAAGTTTATTGATAAAATTATATATATCTACATACATAATCTATATCATATTAAAGTATACTTTATGATGGATACGATGGTGTTAATTTGAGACTCTAAATGTTGATAGTTTTTGGCATAAATTTGGTCAAAGTTCACCCGGCGGTTTGACTTCAAAAATCTTATAAATATTTTGGCATAGAGGGAGTACAGTAATATACTACTCCATAAAGAATGGATCGAGGGACTATATGCTAGGGACTTACTGTGGCTGCCGGAGAGCGAAAACAGAGATTTGTCGGGGCAGTCTGGCGACAGTCAAGAGGTGCACTCCATGGCGGGCGAGGGCGATTGATCCGCTCTCGCGTGCCAGAGAGCGTCAAAGTGATACGGTGGCGGCCGGCAATGGATCTACTTAGCTCACTATCCCTGGCTATTCTCCCGCCGTGAACTAAACAATGTGGTGAACCGTGAACTAAACAATTTGGCAAACTCCCCTCCCGCCGAATACTGTTTGTAAGGCGCAAACACTGTGTTTTTTTCAAGGTGTCTCCCGCCGCTTTCACAAGCTGGGGCGCACGGTAAACAACTCGTTCGGCCAAGGCCTGCTACTGAGAAAGAAGACAAAGCCTGCTAACTGGGTCCAGTAGAACAGTGTTCTAGACTCAGTGACGTTCCCCATAGTCAATGAAATATTTGTCCACACCTAAATCTGGCCCAAAAGATCCAGAGGTAGCACCTCGCCCAATACAAATAGGCCGTCAGCAGCCCAACCCAAAATAGTTTCATGAAATAAGCCTTCGTTGTCATCAAACCTGCTTATTTTGTACCTGTGGGCCCGACGAGAATGGCACCATGGACCCATGTAGGCCCGACATATTATGTAGGCCCACCAAGCTCTGTATTTCGAGGCCACGCGTAGAGAATTGACACATCTCCATGTGGGCCCGATGGGAATGGCACCTGGGACCCATAGGACCGACAAAGTATGTAGGCCCAGCAAGCTCTGACACGCGGTCCCACCAATTTCTGACATGCGGGCCCACCAAAGCTCTGACATGCGGGGCCACGCCACATCTCCATGTGGGCTCGACGTGAATGGAACCTGGGACCCATGTAGTCCCGACGTATTATGTAGGTCCAGCAAGCCCTGACCTGCGGGGCCATGCGTCCAGAATTGACGGCAGGCAGACACTTGTGTTGGCACGTGCGCAAAAAAATTTGGCATGGCAACTGACATGTGGAGCCCATGTTGGTGGTACTGATAGGTCTGGTCCACTTCGCATGCCTGGAGGCTGTCGGAACGTGATGAGGACATTCCTACTACACTACTACCTCTGTCATTGCAAGATGAAGACGATGCTGCTGTGAAGCTCAAGTCCAATGAAGTCAGGATTGGACCCATTACAAGGGCTCGTGCAAAGCTACTCAAACAACAGGTGAACTTGTTCCAAAGTGATACTTTGATCGATGAGAACTTTATACTGCCTAAGTCCTTTTACTTATGCATGATCAGGTACGAAGATGGGGCAAGCGTCGCACGAGGAGAAGCGGAGCAGCTGGACGTGAAGCTGGACATGGAGCTGGACATGAAGCTGGACATGAAGACATCCCATGGACGCGCGAGGGAGGAGAGGGAGGCATGCGCGAGGGAACAAGACGATGTCCAGGCCGGCGCCAGGCCCGGTCTGACCGGCCGCCACACCGGACGGCCCGGTCCCACGCCCGGTCCAACCAGACGCCACGCCGGGGCAGCCCGGCGCCGACCGGACCCTGGACCGGTGCACATCGAGCACCATCCTGGGGCTCTGGACCACTAGTCCGGTCACCACACGGTGCCAGGCCTGGCTCCAACCGGCCAGCCCGGTCCCAGACCCGGTCGACCGGCCCCCTGACCGGTCGTGTCCGAGTCTGTCTCGACCAGATCCCAATCTAGGTCGGTTTTTAATGTATTTTCTCGACTCCTGGTCGTCCTGAACCCCTATATAAGTGCCCAGGACGCCACCAAATTAGGTTTAGACCATGTTTAAGATAAACCCTAGTTCATAGTTGATTGCTTTGCAACTCTATTGAATCTATACACCGATCCGCATCGATTTGGTGTTTGTTACTGAAAGTCTTGTGTGATCTGTTGTTCCATTGGGAATTAGACGGTTGCAACTTACCACTTCGTGGCCGGCGGCTACGTGCGCAAGTGTGTGGAGTTGCGAATATCTTGCAGGGTTGAGAGTTGTTGCATTGGCGACATGGATTGATCGAGAGACTTCGTCAGCGTCATACAAGTTATCATCCACTTCATCATCATATATCTCCGCTATGTTCCTCCCATGTTCCTCACATCCACCGTCGCTTACTGAGAAGATCGGGCAACCCCTTGTCATCTTGGTATCAGATTTCAGTGTTTCCTCGGTAAGCCATCCACACTCCACCCCATAGTTGAGTTGTGAGTGTTTCCTATCCAGAAAAGGCCAAAAATATTAGGGTTAGGGTTTGTCATAGCCTTAGATTGCACTAGTTTCGAGTTTTAGTTGCTTTTCGTAGTTGTTTTTGTGTATCTTTTTCTTCCATCTAGATTTTTTGGGTTTGTGTTTTCGCTATCATCTAGTGTCAGTTTTTATTTTTTCTGAGTCCACATAGCGTACAGTTTGCTTGTGCCCAACCATAGACACAGCCTTTCGATATAAGTGACTAGGAACCTTCCCAAAAGAGACTAGTTTTACCGCTCGACAGGCTGCTCATTAGGGTTTTGGTGCTTTGCAATTTCTGTTGGCCGTGTTACAAAGAGTTGAGTCATAAAAAAAGAGAAAATAAGCAAAAAGAGCTACATAGCTGCGTGTGCTACAAAAAGAAAATCCAAACAAAAAGAAAAAGTGTGAAGTGCTAGTAAGATCACGTGAAGGCCTAGTTTACTTTTCAGCACCTATAGGTGAGCAATCTTGTGCCTGTTTTCGTTGAGCTTTGCTAGTGTCTCTCCAGTGCATTGCAACCTTTTCATCCATATAGTTGCATTGCCACATTTATCGCCTTGTGTGAGTATCATTGGTTGTCTACGATCAGCGCTAGAGCTTGTTATTGGTGCAAATAGGTAGCCTACCTATAGCCCCACATATATCCTGCTTTGTCATGTGATTTGTTCTTACACCCTTGATATTCGCTTCGCTACATCCGTGCACTAGTTGTCACTAGCAGTGGTAAGTGACATAGGCATCCCCAATGGGCCTGCCAAAGATGGTACCCGGGGTTTACTGAAGGCTCAGGACTCGAAGAATAAGAAGATTCGGAAACCCATTTAGTATTAAGGAAAGATAGATTGTATTAGGAAATATAGAGACTTGTAATCTTACGGGACGGGTACGAAACCCTCTCGAACTCTGTAACTTGTATATTACGAAAACCCTCGGCTCCACCGCCCATATAAGGGGGAGTCGAGGGACAAAGAAAGGATCGAATCTATTGTCAACAGAGCCCTAGTTTTACAATCAGCGAGTACTTTTCGGCTGAAACCTTCGAGATCTACTTGCCCTCTACTTCTAGCAAAACCCTAGTCTACAATCTGTAGGCATTGACAAATTAATCCTTTGTTAATTGGCGCCGTCTGTGGGAATTAGAGGTTGCAAGGAGCTAATCTCGATGGCACGTCCAGAATCGTCGACTTCGTCGGTGGCAAGCAATGCGACGGATCGAGGTAAATGGGAAAAAACTGATCTAGTCGATTTTATTCCTCACCCGCCCTCCCGTTTGGATGCATGTGCCTATCTGGAGGAGCCCATCGTCATGACGTTCGGAGAATTCCGATTCGTCAACAAGGAAGGATCCTATCGTCTCGAAGTTCCGATCTCGTCGGAATTTTCAGCGATCGATTCTGACTTTTCATCGAGTGATGAAGAGCTTTCGTCGTCACGCTTCATCGACACTAAGGCAAGCGGAAAGCTCGCCAAGATCTTCAGCGACACATCCTTCGAGTCGTCTGCGGACTCCGACAGCGTCGACAGCTTCAACTTCATCGACAAATCTGCTGCCATTGGAAAGGTCTTCACCAATCTCTATGATGGTGTCACCAATCTTGATAAAAATCAATACTCAAAATATCATCAGAGCTATGCGATCGAAGAGACAAACCGAGCACAACCGGAGACGTCAGAGGATTTCGACGATTTGGGAAATCCATACGTTGATCCCTCTGATCTCAGAAGAGGCCTAGGCACTAAGTATGTCGGGTCTTCACCTCGCGAAAGAGTTCAACTCCCGCAAGAAGCGTGGAATAGGGCCGCAAGAGCCATGGACGGGACAGAACCAATGAACACAACCGCTACTGCAGAAGAGTTGCAAGCCTATCAATATAGACTGGCTCGTCTGAGTAGGGAGCTAGAAAAACAGACAGCATCCCTGAATAGAAGAAAGGAGGCAGCCTCCGCGTCAAGCATCGAGCAGAGTCGCCAATCAGAACTTCGGGAGATAGTCATAGAGATGCTCGGAGGAGAGCAAGATCTCGACTGCAAAATATACCCGAAGAAGAGAGAGGAAATATAATTCAAAATCTCGACATGTCCTTCATGACGATTGATACAAGGGGAAATATTATCCCGAAAACACCAGAAGCTGGATACATGGCAACGCAAGCTTATATCCTCGCGTCTAGACCACCCCCTGGGGACCCGAGAGAAGCATTGTTTAATATGGAAATGGCTGGAGTTGGAGTCATGGGAACAGCGTTCGCAGCTACACCTCCCGAAGGAACTCCAAGGCAAAATAGTCCACGACCCACCGCAGCAGATCCACCGAGAGCAAGTGGAGCAAGAGATACAGCGGCTCAAGCAAGAGTGGATAGAGCGCGACAGGAAAGAAGGGAACATCAGCATTCACCAGACGTTGCTGACGAAGATATGTGTGGGCTTCCGTGCTTTACGAGACGAGTTCGAAAGACTCGAGTCCCGAAAGGGTTTAAGTTACCCGAAAATTTCAAGAAATTCGACGGCCTGCAGGATCCCGAGGATTGGCTCGTTGATTATCTCGAGATGGTGAAGCTGATAGGAGGAACCAGAGCAACAGCCATGCAAAGTATCCAAGTTCACTTGAGTGGTGCCACGAGATCTTGGATAAAGAAACTTCCCCAGGTTCCATCGACAGCTGGGATAGTTTTGAGGATATCTTCGTGAAGAATTTCCGATCCACCTGCAAGAAACCTGCGTCATTGGAAGAGCTGAGGGCGTGTCGACAGAAACACGACGAATCAATGAGAAAATACATACAGAGGTGGAACATTATTAAAAACTCGGCAGAAGATATATCTGACGAGAGAGCAATAGACGTGTTCGTGGCAGGAATTCGACGGGGAGATTTCGTCGAAGACTTAGGAAGAACTAATCCTAAGACAATATCAGCATTGATGGAGATAGCAAACAAGTGGGCAGATGGAGAAGATGCGATATACAACAAGCGACATAGGTCGCCAGAAGAGGATCGCGGTCGAAATTTTCAAAATAGAAGGCGATTTTCTCGCCAGTTCTACAATAATGATGCTCCTGGCCACATATCGGCTGGTTTCCGAGGAAACTCTGGAGGGAATAGTCGAGATGACTACCAAAGGAGTAATGAGCAACAAGGCGACAATAGAGGTGATTTCCGTGGTAACAGGCAAAATAGTGGACCAAGGTTTCAAAGACCTTATGTGTCTCCCGAGGAGATGATGAACGGACCGTGTCGATGCACTTTTATCTCGAAACGGAAAGAGGCAGTAATCTCCAAAAAGACTACCGCAATTTTCAGGCAATGTTGCGAGTCGCAGGAATTGTAAATGCCCAAGCAATGAACAGAAACCCCCAGGGGGCAAGGAGTGAGATCCACCTCCCACCTCCTCCCGCAATTACGGACGAAAATCGGCACCAGCTCAGAATAGCGGCAGCACCACATCCACCTCCATATGTTGATCCCAACTCCAGGTGCGGTCTCGATGATTCAGAAAGCTAGGCCATCTAACAGGGAGCAGAAAGTAATCTCGCGGCAAGTTTTCATGGCAGAGAAGATGCCTCCACCAACAGTAGAGTACCTAAATTGGTCGGGACAGGACATTGGCTTCACAATTGCAGATCACCCGCAGCAAGTTCCTCGACCAGGGCAATCTGCACTTATCTTACCCGCAGTAATTGCTGGTTTTGATGTGTCGAGAGTTTTTATAGATGGTGGCAGCAGCTTAAACCTTATGTATGCAGATACATTGAGGAAGATGAGCATATCCCTGGCAAACCTCAAACCAACTGATACACGTTTCCACGGGATCACGCCAGAGAAGCCAAGTTATCCGTTGGGCAAAATCAATCTCGACGTTCAGTTTGGGACCCGGGAAAACTACAGGATAGAGAACTTGGAGTTTGAAGTGGTGGATTTCCCGTCGCAATATCACACACTTTGTTGGGACGACCAGCATATGCCAGGTTTATGGTGGTACCTCATTATACGTACTTATTGTGGAGGTTGCCTGGACCCAAGGGACCTATCACAATTAAAGGAAGTTTCGCGCTGTCTGATAAGTGCGACAAAGATTTTCATCGACTGTCGAAACGTTCGGGATGCAAGAATATATGGCGCCAAGACTCACGATTATGATGTGCTGCATACAGGAGACCACTCAGAACCAACCTTCAATACTGCCAAGGATTCAAAAGAGGTGCAGATCCACCCAACGGACCCGAAGAAAACGACGTCCATCGCAACAAACATGGACCTCGCATAGGAAAGCGCGCTCGTCGAGTTCCTCCGTGAGCACTGGAAAATCTTCGCATGGTGTCCAGCCGACATGCCAGGAGTACCCAGGGAACTTGCCGAGCACCACCTCAACTTGGATCCTCTCGCGAGACCAATCAAACAACCTTTGCGGCGTTTTGGAACCAAACCGCAAAGCTATGTTATCAGAAATAGATCGACTCAAAGATGCTGGTTTTATCAAAGAGATACCTACAGAAGCCACGTGGGTAGCCAACCCAGTGATGGTGCCGAAGAAAAACACGAAAATCCTTCGCATGTGTGTCGACTTTACGTGTCTCAATAAACACTGTCCTAAGGATCACTTTCCCTCCCAAGGATCGATCAAATCATCGACTCCACGGCAGGATGTGAACGTCTTTCCTTCTTGGATGCATACTCTGGTTATAACCAGATCAGATTAAAAGAAGATGATGAAGCCAAGACAGCGTTCATAACACCTTACGGCGTATTCTGCTACAGAACAATGCCCTTTGGTTTGAAAAACGCGGGAGCAACATATCAGCGGATGATGCAGAAGTGCCTTGCAACACAGATTGGAAAAAATGTACAAGTCTACATTGACGATGTCGTGATAACATCAAAGAGTGGGACAACACTGATCGAAGATTTGAAGGAAACCTTCGACAACCTCGACAAGTTCTGTCTTAAGCTAAACCCGACAAAGTGCTCTTTTGGTGTTCCTGCGGGAGAACTTCTTGGGTTCTTAGTATCAGCAAGAGGGATTGAAGCCAATCCCGAGAAAATACAGGCCATCGTAACTATGAGGAAGCCGACAAAGTTGAAAGAAATACAACTGACGGGGCGAGTCGCAGCTTTAAGCATCGTCGCCAGCTGGGAGAAAAAGTTCTATGCATTGATCAAACAGGGAGAGAAATTTCAATGGAACGAGGAAGCAGATAGAGCTTTCGAGAATCTCAAGCGCACAATTTCGACACCACCAATCTTGGTGGCGCCTAAAGAGAAGGAACCTCTCCTCCTATATATCGCAGCCACGCCTCAAGTGGTCAGCACGGCTCTGGTAGTCGAGAGAGAGGAAGAAGGAAAGCTCCATGGAGTACAGAGGCCAGTATATTTCATCGGTACGTCGCCTTCAAAACAGTGGTACCCCCAATACCAGAAGTTGGCCTATGGAGTATTCGCGACAGCAAGAAAATTGCGACATTATTTTTCGGCGCACTCGATAATAGTGGTCAATGAAGCTCCCCTATCAAATATATTAAACAACCCAGAAGCTACAGGTCGTGTCTCCCTTTGGGGAATAGAGCTTTCCCCTCGGGACATCACGTATGAAAAAAGAAAAGCAATAAAGTCGCAAGTCCTACCAGATTTTATCGCAGAGTGGATGGAGCTACAAAACACAGGGCCTCCAGATTTATCGAGAACCTGGACTATGAATTTTGATGGGTCCAAAAGGTTAGAAGGCGCTGGAGCAGGCGTGATACTAGTATCACATGAAGGCGACAAATTGAAGTATGTCTTACGGATGACGTTCCCAAACGCATCTAACAATGAAGCAGAATATGAAGCTCTGGTACACGGGATGAAGATGGCGAAAGCTGCGGTGCAACCCGACTGAAAATCTTCGGTGACTCACAGTTGGTAGCACAGCAGGTTATGAATCAATGTGATGCAGTCAACGAGAGTATGATAGCATACAAGGAGATGTATAATGAGCTGGAAAAGTTGTTTGATGGATGCGAGGTAAACCACATCAGCAGGTTGAGCAATGATGAAGCCGATGTTCTTGCAAACATCGGGTCGCAATGTCTCGCGATTCCTCCAGGCGTGTTTTGGGAAGAAATAAGCGAGAGATCAACAAAGCCAATGAAACCAAAGAAGAAGGAGAAGGATGAAAAAACCTCGAGTACTACAAAAGAATCATTGGAAGAAGAAGAGGAACAGGAGCTAGTCATGATGGTGCAAATTCCATGGATGCAAGCGTACATATCATACATCCTAAGGAAAACAATACCCGACGATCCAGTTGAAGCAAGGCGCATAATCAGACGATCTAAAGCTTTTACTGTGATCAAAGGAGAGCTATACAAACGAAGTATTTCGGGTGTGCTACAGAGGTGCGTCACACCCAAAGAAGGAAGGATAATCCTGAAAGATGTACACGAAGGAATATGCGGGCATCACGCAAGCAGTCGAGCTATTGCGGCCAAAGTCTTCAGGGCAGGATTCTATTGGTTAACAGCAATTGAGGACGCGAAGGAAATAGTGAAAACTTGCGACGCGTGCCAGAGATTCGCCGCAAAACCTCACTCTCCGGCAGCAGAACTGATGCCAATCCCATTATCTTGGCCCTTTGCTCAATGGGGTCTCGATATGGTGGGAAAATTACACAAAGCTTCGCCAGGAGGATATGAGTATATGCTTGTTGCTGTCGACATATTTACCAAGTGGATAGAAGCAAAGCCGATAAATTCACCGGACGGCGCGTCGGCAATCAAGTTTGTGAAAAGCATTGTCTTTCGATTTGGAGTCCCTCACAGCATTGTCACGGACAATGGCAGTAACTTTACGTCCAAGGAGTTCAAAGCATATTGTGCAGAAGTGGGCATCAAATTGAGTTTCGCATCTGTCGCACATCCACAGACCAACGGTCAAGTCGAGAAAGCCAACGGTATCATCTGCAATGGTATCAAAAAGCGTCTGTTAGGTCCACTGGAAAAGCTCGGCATACTTGGCCAGAGGTTACCAAGCGTGTTGTGGAGTATCCGAACAACACCAAATACAGCGACACAGGAGACGCCGTTCTTTTTGGTCCATGGAGCTGAAGCAGTACTGCCGATAGAAATAGAGCATGATTCCCCAAGAGTTACAGAATATGATGAAGAAACTTCCAGAAGAGCTCTGGAGGATGATGTCGACGCACTTGATGAGGCTCGAGACAAAGTATTATCACGAGTCGCCAAATACCAACAGGACCTAAAAAATTACCACAGTCGATGATTGCGACCAAGATCTTTTCAAGTTGGAGATTTGGTTTTGCGACTAAATCAAAAAAGACATGAAAAACTCGAGTCGCCGTGGCTTGGACCTTACATCGTCACAGAAGTAATCGAAGGAGGATCATACAGAATCAAGGACAAGAAGACGGGGATTGCCGAGCCAAATCCTTGGAACATGGCGCTCAGGCGTTTTTACGCTTAGAAGTCGAAATATAGTCTCCTCTGTAAACATACAATGTATTGAAACGCCCGCGAGTTTTCAGATGCACTCTTTTCCTTTTTCGGGCACCGAGTGGGGCCGGGAAAGGTTTTTAATGAGGCGGGCTCGCGGTGCTGCAATATAATAAAGATAGTGGAATTATATATCTTTTCAACAGGCTTGGGGGCTTCTACCCAGAAGATACAATATATATATACACAGTGCCGACAAATACAACTTGCAAAATATCTCGCCTTGGTATAAAGTACTGTAATATCCTAGGTATTGGGGTTACAAAAATATAGGAAACAGAAGTGTGCATTGCATTCATGCATAGAAAATCCGGGGAATTTTCGCGCTTTAAAGTAAAACAGTCACAGAAACTGAAGTTTCACTTGACCTTGGTGGAATTGAAGTAGCTCATCAAGTCAAGCGCTATAAACCTCAATGTGACTTTGTTAAAAGCTTGATTTGGGAGAGATGATTTGATCAAAGGTAACTAATAATCAACACAACAACACTTTACTCAGTGATCAAATGCTTGAACTTATTATAGATCATACTATGGTATTATTTGCCATAGCATATGAACATACATTCAATGGTAAATCAAGTAACAATAAAATAAAGAAACCATTCTTCACTTATCTTTTCCATGTCTTACACTAATCCATGTTCCTACCATGAACCTCATGGTATTCATTCCACTTCAACATTGGAATTATAACAAGGAGATCCACTCAAGAACTATACCTTCTTCTCTATTCCAAATTATTATACATCAAAACCTAGAGAGGTGAGAGTTCTATTATAGTTATTAGAGAAGCATTAGCAAACCTTGAGTTAAACCTTGGATATATATCCAAGTATTCAAAGTATCATCTTTAAGAGGAACCCTATGATATTATTCAAGACACTCCTAGAGAGAGAAACCATTTATGTTAAACATAGATATTGATGATCACATCAATCCCTATGGAGCCTAACCTTAAGTTAGTATTAAAGTCCTTCCCAAAATAAGAGAGACCATTCATACCAATTCCAGCTTTACTTATTAAGGAATCAAGGACAACCTTTGGACTAGAGTATTAGGGGGTAAACTATTTCATCCTAGAGTGGTGAGATAACCTAATATCACATGGAATAATACCATATCCATGAATTGATAAAGTAAGGAGGAGATTAACTCAATCAAGAAAGCCAAGTGGAGTTTTAGACTTAATACCTATTGAGATATTGTGAGTGCACCATAAACCCTAGAATAACCATTCCTTTATAAGAGAGCCCAAGCTATGGTGTTATACTCAAGTAGTTGAGGCAACACTGGAATTTGAGGGAGAGAACTATCCATATGTTCTGATGATTAAATCATCATCCCTTAAGTAGAACTATAAGTTATTATCTCAGGCATTCTCCTGGGATATAAACTATAGAGGCCACCATAATAGCCCATCCTAGAAAGTAAATAGAAGTGCTATACCTTAGTTGATCAAGACAATGCTTGATCATGGAAATGAGAAACCTATTTAGTGAGAGATACCTTAGGAAGCCAAACCTTGATCATTTAAATAGTGTAATGATCATAAACCCTAAGAACTTAAGGTAAAAATATTAGGAACAAGTTGATCATGCCTAATCCCTGATCATGCTCTTTATATATATGTGGATAAGTTGAACCTTAACAAGATAAGTAGATATCATTCACCACATGAAATTATAGGGAGGTAACTGGTAAGCAACCCTAGGCTTATATCCCAACCTTAACTTGTGAACCATTTGGTGATCATAAGTAGAATCCTAGCACATCTATAATTAATTCCTTCCTCAATTAAAGGACCTAAGAAAGTCTTAGATTCAAACTCCATACTTAATATAGTGAGAAACCATCCATCCATATGACCAAAGTTAACTATAAAAAGAACTATAACAACTTTAGTTACTTCAATAATAAATTAATGATAACAATAGAAATCTATTGGTAGAAGATCAAACCAATTCTCAATATCTTAGTAACTAGAGGAGAACATAAAATGTTAAGTAAGCAACCACCTTATCATGGTTAGGGGAGATTAAACCCTAGCACATGCAATATGTTGTCAAATCATATCTATCACCTAAGCCTATATCTCAACTCTAGTTTGTGCATCACTTGGGTGATCACAACTAAAACCTAAGCCACAATTAAGTTCTAAACCATGTGCCATTAGGTAAATATAATTATAACCTTAGAATTGCACTCTATTTAAATCCTATAATTAAACCCATGTGTGGTGATTAACCACTTAGATAAACCACTAATTCTTGTAACCAAGATCAAACCATGATGGAAACAATACCTACCTTAGATAATTTCTAAGATAAGGATAGTGTTAACCTTACAAGGGGGTTATAATGGAAATTATAAAACCCTAATAAATTGGTGCTCACATAAAATCATATGTAAGTCATCCAATTCCCAAATAGAAATCAAATCTTAATAACAACCTCTGTAATACTATGAGTTTAAATTATCAACTCTATTAATTCCAAATAGATCTGATTCATATAGAAAAAAGAAATTAAGATAAGAATACAAACTCATGTTTAATTGCTATTTTGAATAATCCCACATATATGAAATTTAATCAAACATAAAATACTTTCTTCAATTGGGAGAGTGGTGAAATACTTATTACACTAGATATTTAGTAAATTAACACAATTGAAACACCTGAAAAATAGAAAAGCATTCAAAATTGAATTAAAAAACAGAATTCGAAAATAACAGAAAATAAGAAAGAAAAAGAAAACAGAAATAAATGGAGAGAAGCTCACCTGGACTCACCTGGCCGTGGCAGCCCAAGTAGCAGCCCAACAGGAGCCCACCAGTGCGGCCCAAACCACCACCCAGGAGCAGCCCACATAACCCTTCGTCTAAATATCTCGGGACGAAGTCGTCCTCATCCTCCCCGTGTGCTGAAGGCCACCGCGACGCCGTGCTCCCTTTCTCCCTCGCGCTGGCAGCCTCCCCTTGCTCGACGGTGTGACGAGGATTGTTTTTGGCGCCCTATAAGAACCCTGGACGAACCCTAGTCGCCCTCTTCTTCCTCCTCTGTCCCCAATTTTTGCTCAAATCGAAACCCTAGCCGTACGGACTCCGGCCGTCGCCGTCGGCAGAGACCACCCCAGGCCTCGCCGAGTACACCATCGTCACCGCCATGGTCGACAAGCTCACCGAGCGAGAGGAATCGAGCTGACGCGCCTTCAATCGACCGCGCCAGGTCATCTTCTCCGACGCCGGCATCGAGCAATACCGGCGACTGTAACCTTCCCTCGCCTCGCCGACAAGCCCGTCGTGCTCGCGGTGAGCCACTGAATCTCCTGAGCATCTTAGCTCCCTCTAATTCGTCCTAAATCATGCCCGAGCCGTATACCTGTGAGCTCCTCCGCGGTACCTCGCCGTCGGCCACGCTCCGGCGACCGTTTCAGAGCGGCGCCGCCACCATCTGGTTCGCCTCGGCACGCTCGTTCCAACGCGCCCACACATGACCCCGCGGGACCCCGGGAACGCCGGCGCCGTCCACGGCTGGCCGCCGGTGGTGGCCATGGTTGCCACCTCGACGCCACCGTGGCAGCCAGCGTGGCTCTGGCCCATCTGTCTGTGTCTCACATGTAGTTTTAATTACGGCAACTTCAAATAAAAGTAGAAAATTCAATTTAAGTCAGAAAAAAATAAATGAGATATTAAAATTCTTAAAAAAGAAAACTCTACCCAATAAAAATATAAAATGAAATTTTTATTTTTAATAAAAATTTAATTATTTAATACTTGATATTTAAGCCTTTAATTTTAATTCTAAATTCAGTTAAAATTCAATAATTAGGGAAACTTCATAAATAAATAAAAAACTAGTAAGTAAATAAGGAAAACATTAAAATTAATTTTTCCTTTACTATTAATTTATTAAATCCTTATTAGGAGGATTTAAAACCCTAAATAATAATTACCTTAATTATTAATTGTTTAAAAATAATAAATACCAAATTCAATATTATTTTTATTTCCAAGTTACTAATAACTTCAACTTTAAAATGAAGTTGTTAATCATAGAACCATATGGTAGATAGAAAACCCTAATTCCATATGGAATGATATTACAACCCTATCATTTCATGTGAAACCTAAAACCCTAATTCAATTAGGAAATCCAGCTCCATTAATCCATATGAACCCTAATTGTCCTAAACCTAAATCCTAGGTTATACCATGTGATCATCCTACTATCTTTTAAACCATAAGAACCATATAGAACCTAGATACTTGTCATGTCCACATAAAACGTAGAAGACCTATCACTACTAAGAGATGGGTATTCCATGTGTTCACCTTCATCAGACCTAGATGATCAAATAGGGTTAACCAAATGTAAACCCTAGTTCCAATCCTCAGAGACATCAACCTTACCTATCCATATTTAGCATCACACCCTTGTGATGAACCATAATAGCATTTATATCCAATAATTTGCATTGCATACCCATACTCCACTAAACCCTACAAGTACCAAAGAATTATGAACCATCCTATTTAGGAACCAACTATTCCTTACTTAATAGATCCAATAGCAAACCCTAGACAACCTCAACCCTAATTAATATACTTCTTATTATTTAAGAAGTATGTTCTTCAAAAGTTATTCTTTTGAAGTAAATAAAGAATAGTCATCAACCCTGCCAATAGAATCTATAAACCCTAGCTAGCTATCGCCAATAAGATGAACCAATCTTGATAGCAACCTGGTATGAATAATTACTTAAGATGCCTAGGCTTCACTCAACCTTACAAGCCCTAGGTGTTGATGAATCCAACTAGGTTGTGATCCATCTACTACTTACTCCAGAAAACAATTAGAACCAATTGAAACTGTAGGAAACCATAGAACCCACAAACCCAATTGTCATACTTGTTCTTTATTAAAGAACATGTTCTTCAAAAGTTATTCTTTTGAAGAATATAACAAGTAATCATTAACCATGCCATATAGTACTAAAACTGACAACTGTTCTTTACATATTAACATTATGCCAATTATCATTCCTTGTGTGCTCAATTAATTACTATGCTTTATTATATAACTTGTACATGATACCAAGTAATCAAACCTTAAGAAGAACCTTGTTTGTGAATCACTCTAAAAGTGCAACACACCCTAAATCAACCATAACAACTCACTAATCTTAAATCATCGGAGTTAGGTCACGCTTAGAACGATTGCATCTCATACTTATGCATTATTGCATCCTTGGCAATCTTTAAACATCGTCCTTACCGGACGATGATGCTATTTCAAATTTGGAGTTATTGCGTATCGAAGACCTTGTCTGCATAATCTTGCAAAGAAAGGCAAGTTCATCGCTTGCTCATGTCATTTGAGTATTTTTACCAAATTACTTGCAAAATACTATGTTTATCACTATTGCATAAAAAGCAAAACCACTATTTTCATAACTATGAATATGACTATGTGGTGGGCAATGGAACCATGAATTGTGTTGATATGGTGGAGGTTCCATTGCAAGGGTTTATATCCATCTAGGATTAAACAACAAATGTCGTCCAGTGATTCTTGTGCCGTAATACCCGTGTTAACCATAAGATCTGGAATGGGACGGAGTAGCCAATTGTATTTCCACCTCTCGTACATCAACGGACACGCTTTACCGGAGAACACTTGAATCCTAGGGTGCATTTGGTGGCTGGGGAAGCCTCAAGTCCCCACGGCTTTGTCCGTAGAACACTTGTAGCCCGAAGATCATTTGGTGGCTGGGGAAGCCTCAAGTCCCCACGGTATTGCGGTCTATGAGGGGTTGCATCTATCGGCGAAGGAGTTTGGTTCGATCCCAAACTGTCGTCGTGGTCGGGGTCCACCCTGAAATATGGGAATAATGGGACCGGCGAGGACCCAGGGTCGGGGATGCAACAAAGGGTGGGTGTGCGAGGTAGCGGAGGAATATGAACGGCTAGGACCTTATACCGGGCCTCACACCAAAGGAAGTGTGGACGGGAAAGCTGCCCGGTTGGCACCAAGGTTAAGATCTCTTATGGGTAAAGCAACACACCTCTGCAGAGTGTAACGAATCGTGACCAGTCACTCCTGTTCGGGATATGGAACTACGAACGCTGAAAGGAACTCCATGAAGTTCTAGTCAACCGTGAAGGCTGACGGACATAGCTCTTCGAATAAAAGCAACCTTTTGAAGAAATGATTACAAAAACTTGCATGCCTATGACTTTCTGGTCTATGGCTGTAGCTAGTGCATTAAACACCTTTTTCCTATAATGAACTTGTTGAGTACGCTCGTACTCATCCCACTCTTAAATCCCCTGCTTAGATATGGAGGCATCGAAGGAGGATCTTCAGTGCAACTCAAAGGCCGAGGAGTCAACAATTACTTCAAGGGACAGGAACCTGTTCAGAGGAGTCAAATACCTCATCCAACAAGGAGAAAACCTAGATTAGCAATAGGAGGGAACTAGCTTCCTAAACTTAGCTCCTATTTAGCTAGAATCTATTCATAGCCTCTATAGCTAGTTTAATTCTCTACAAGTAGAGTTCGTGACAGGATTAGACTACGAGTCGTTCTTCTGGAGTTTATTTGCAGTTTTACCTCATTGTAAAGTAGGAGGCTGTGATGATCTTATGTAACAGAGTCAGAGTTGTAATTCTATAGACATGCCTTGGACCCGCATATGTTTCTGTTGTACCACTCTGAGCGATATAATACTAGTGGAACGGTGTTTCATTGGTATTATATCAGACTTGCATACTACACCATGCAGTGGTATGCCGGGTCACCACAAGTACCTCGCCAAAATAAAAAAGCTGTCAACATAAAGCTCGGGGGCTCGTGCCCGCAAAAATAGTACACAAATATAATTTATCTTGCCTTGGGACAACCTCGCATTATAAAAATAAAACATCGCCATCAAAACGCCCGGGAGCTTGGCTTTGAAAAACAAAAATATAGTGACTTTACAATATAGATTATGTCTACTACACACAAGATACAATCCTTGGAGCAACAAATCTTCAAGGGTTGCCTAGTATATTATCTATCGTCAAACGTTCATTATTTATAGCACGAGTGCTATGTTCAGCGTAGCTGCCCTTCACGAAGAATTCGGCGTCCATCCGAAGAAGTTCATCCATCATATCTTCGGCAACAGGGGTCACAACGTCGTCATATTTGCTGAAGTTCTTCCTCCTCTTCGCCATCTTGGCCAAGCACTTTGGAACAACTTGACCCACGTCTAACTTTGGGTAGCAGATTTTGATCATGATCATAGCAAACCTTGCGCCAGCAGCTAATTGGGCCCGCACAAAGCCGTGGATCCGAGGAGCATCCCAAAATTTGTCCATTAAAGCAGGAAGAGTCTCCGGCATCTTATTACGAGGAAACATGGTGCCATAGACCAGAGACAAGGTCCTTGTACAAAAGTCGAGATAATCGCGAACCTGGAGCGCGCGATCCTGAAACCTGACGATCTGGCGAGTCCGTTCAGGCGTGCCCCAGAAATTTGAACCATGATCACGCGCAAGTTTGAGAAGCGCATTGGATCGAGCTTCAACACGCTCATCTTCGGTAGTAGCATCCAAGAAAGAACCTATTTTTGAAGGAATTAGCAGGAAACGAGGAGACGAGCAACAAAGAAAAATAAAGAAGCATAACTGCCATATCCAAGCTAGCATCCATCAGCAGTTGAAGCATAAAATTCTCTCGAGAAGAAGCTGCAGCAGCCTCAGCAATCGCGGTATCCCTTTCAGTTATAGCATCTTGAGCCTGTTGCAGCGCAACTTTTTCCCTCTCAGAAGATTTTCGAGATTGTTCCATGAGCATAAGTGACTGCTTCTTCGTGGATTGGAGCTGTTGTCGAAGTTCTTCCAAATCCTGTGCTGAGTTTTTACTCGAAGATTCTTCAATAAATTCGACAGCGACAGGTGTTTTCTTCAAACGAGATGAAGGAAAAACCTCGGAAGGACCAGGAGTTGAAGTATAGTTGTCAAAAATCAACTGAAAACAAAATTTTCGACATCAATCATTGAGCAAAGATAGATCTCCATTCATTCTCAGAATATGTACATGTCTATTACAAAAGAAGGACCTCTAGACAACTATTGAAGCAACCATCGCCAAGAACACTACGGCGACAGCGTCAAAAGAGGAGAGAAACTAAAAGAAAAAAAAGCAAAGTAATCTACTTGACCTCCGGCTTTGAAGAACTCGGAGCATGCGCTGGATTATATCCAAGGGTGGCAAGGATCTTCTTCGAGTTGGGCTTCGCCGCTTTAATCAGCGATTGCTATTTCTTCGTCTCGATATCCTTGGCATCGCCAACCCTTTTCCAGTCGACGTTTTGTTGGCTATTAGCAACCAAGGCAATTGTACCTTCGGCTCCAACTTTTAACCCTTCTTGGCGAAGTTGGAGTCCAAGGTCTTCGTTGGAAGTGAAGCACTTGGCGAGATCAATAAAGACTGCGGGTTCCTCCTTTTTTTGAAAAAATAGGGGAAGAGCCGCGACAGGCCAGCTTCAGCTTCAGCTAGGCCGTTACGAGCTTCAGTACTATGGATTTCAAGGAGAGAAAGCGCATCAAGAAGCTCGTCATCTTCAGGATTCTCCAGTTCGTACTCTTGGTGTGTTCTCCCTGCTTAAAGCATAAAATAGAGTTACTCAAAGGAAAAAAAGAGGCCAAAACACGACAGCAAGGGTGTGAACACTTACTAACAAAACGTCGACTCTGCGACTCCAGTCGACCAAGGATTTCTTCTTCGCGAGCAGAATGCTGAGCTACATTTTCTTCTAGAGCCTTTTTTGCGTCGTCGAGTCTTTTTTGAAGATCCTCGACGGTAGCAGCATCAGCTTCAGCTCTCGCTTTGCTCTAACTCAGTAGCAAGAGCGTCAGCGCGTCTGTTGGCTTCCGCAAGTTTTTCTGCCAACATAAGACAGATAAGCATTGCGACACAAAAATAGTGACAGGATATACTCGACAAGGAAAGATGGACAAAGAAAAAGGAGGTACCTTCAAGTTTGCCGGCATAATCGCGGTACCCGATAAATTGGGTGCCGAAGCGGATGAGCTCTTTTATAAAAGGCTGAAGAGATTACCATGCAAAAAGGGTCAACATAGGAAGAAGAAAAAATCGACATCAAAGAGAAAAGGAGGGAAATTCAAAACAATAAAAGACAATACAGGATAAAAGAGAACAATTTACCTCTTCCATCAAAGGAGTCGAGGAACAACCAGTTAATATGGTTGGTTCCTTAGTTGATTCCACCCTGGCTCTCTTCGGGGAAGGAGCCTGGGGGCTCACAGCTGGCGTTGGATGTTCTGGGTTTTGTTGAGGAGGCGAAGTTTCGTCGCCATCAGGACGAGCTTCTGAGACAACTAAAGTACGAGACGTGCTCGTTCGAGCAGTCTCGTCGATAGGTGTATCTTCCTCTTCATCGCCACTACAACAAATATAGCGACAGGATAAAAAGCAACTTCAAAAAGTATCGACAAGAGGCAAAAATAGTGCATCAACAACTTACGAGCTAACAAGAGCAGCTTCGTACAGATCCAAAGCCTTCTCCTTAGCATCAGGCACAGGTTCCTCGGCATGGGCAGCATCGGCTTTGGAGGTACCGGTGTCGACAACTTCGTCTCTTTTCCTTTTGCTCCTAGGAGAAGCAGCTGAAGGAGGCGAGCGTGTCGAAGAAGTTGCCTCAGCCTCAGCGTCCTTTTCAGAGGATGCCGCAGATTTTCGAGAAACTGCGGCTTCACTCTCAGGGCGAGACATACCCTGGTTGTCGTCAGTGACAACGGCCCTTTCTTCAACTTCTCCACCTTCGGGAAGGGGAGGAAGAGGTGACGCCGTTGCGTGGTCCTATTCAAAAGACAGGAAAAATATCGATATGCAGTGTTTGAAGGAAAAAGATAGAAGGAAAATAAAGACATGAACAAAAATATCACCTGCGGGAGTGCATTGCTGGCGCTGTATGGCGTCACACCGCAAGATGTCGGGAAGCTGTCCTTCTTGCTCAGCGACGAAATTTTCCGGACAAGTTTCGCCAAGTCATTGACGGACAAGTCAACTGACAAGCGATCCACATCTTTTTCGCCAGCGTACATCCAAAGGGGATTTTTGCGAGCTTGAAGAGGCTGCACCCTAATCCTAAGGAAATATGTCGTGATCTGGATACCCGACAATTCTTGTCCTCGAGTATTCTGGAGCTCATGGATGCGAGTCATGAGAGCCTCTGTCGCCGCTTTTTCTGCGTCGGTAGCCTCTGCATCCCAGGATCGGCGGCGACAAATTTTCTCGACACCATCAAAAGGAGGAATGTTGTCTTCAACAGAGCCATGATTCTCCTCGCGAATGTATAACCATTTCTTGCGCCATCCTTGAACTGAATCAGGGAATTTGACGTCGAAATATTCGACGTCAGGGCGGACGCAGATCACAACGCCGCCTATGTTGTAGGCGACGCTGGAAGAGCCATTACGGCGACAGAGGAAGATACGTTTCCATAGGGACCAGTTAGGCTGGATCCCTAGGAAAGACTCGCACAATGTGATAAAAATAGAAATGTGGAGGATGGAATTGGGAGTGAGATGGTGAAGTTGCAGTCCATACATGAACAACAACCCACGAAGGAAGTCATGGATGGGAGCAGAAAGACCACGGATGAGGTGGTCGACGAAACCAACCCGATATTGCATCGGCGGAGCTGGGTAGCTTTCTTCCTTGGGGAAGCTGTAACATCCCAACCTTGTGTTTATAAATAAATGAGTGATCATGTGCATCTCATGCATGTAGTTTGCATTTGAGTAAATTTTTGCAACAAAGTTGGATTGTTTTCAATTATGCAAACCCTTCTCTTTTCTTTCTCATCCAAATCTCTCAAGATTTTCAAAACTAAGCAACATGGTTTTGTTGTTTATCAATAAGGCCATGTGTGTTTCTTGTTCTCTGAAAGGTTTGAGTTTTCAAACTCTATTCAAAATTCAGTTTTGAATTTGGTTTAGAATAGGAAAAAAACAAAACCAGAAAAATGAAGGGAGAAGCCTCTTCTCCCTCTCCCTGGGCGTAGCCCATCTCTTTTCCCCCTTCCCTTCTCACTGGCTCGGCCCAAGAGGCCCAGCAGCCAAACCCACCGCAGCCCAACACCCCGCAGGGGGTTTTTCGGAAAACGCCATCGTCTCCCCCGCTGTTCCAAGCAGGTGGTGGCAGCGCCACGGCCACCCGATGGCCGGCGCGCCAAGATCGCCGCCGCCGCCCCCTAGCGGCTACAAGTACCCCCGCCGCGGCCTCCCCGAACCCTAACCCCCATTTCCTCTCTCCCCCGCGCTCTCTCCGGCGCGAAATACCTAACCCTAGCCTACCTACTGCCGGCCCTGCGCCGCTCAAATTCGTCGCCGGCGAGCTCCCCCGGCGACCGCCGACCCCGCCATCGCGCTCGTGGTGAGCTCCTCTCTCTCCCAGTGCCCTCGCTTTCCCCTCTCCCCCTCTGTATCGCCGCCGCCACGTAGACCCGCCCCCGCCTCCGCTCGAGCTCGCCCGGCCGAGCTCCGGCGGCCAATAGCGGGCGGCGCCACCACCCGATGGTTCCCCGCGTCGCCCTGCCCCTTTCCCCCCTACGCGCGCGTGCAATCGCGGGCCAAATCGCCCGATTGCAGCAGCACCCGAGCTCCCAGTGAGCAATGGCGCCGCTGACGTCAGCATGACGTCAGCGTGACGTCATTAATCTATTTTCCCTATTTTCAATATTTTCTGATATTCATTTCTATAATTTCTGTAAATAGAAAAATAATGACATGTGGGTCCCCTGGTCAGAATTTTAATAATTTCATAAATGTTTAGAAAAGAATAAAATTATGACATGTGGGTCCAAATTGTTAAACTTTTATTATTTTTATATAATTTTCAGAAATTGTTTTAGAATGAATTAAGCTTGGAAAATTCATAACTAATTCATTTTAAATCAGAAAAATACAAATAATATATCAAAATGATCAGAAAAACAAATCCTAGTTGTTTATCCATGTTTCATACATCTTTGAACCAATTAAATATGAGCCTTAGTAGAAACCCTTATTTGACCCCTCTCATATGTCGGGATCGATGCCGAACCCCCTTTAATTTATGTCGATGCACCTAGGGTTACCCAAACCCCTTTAATATGACATGTCATCATATTGTATGTGCATTGCATTGTACCTCGTCTTGATTGTGTTCTTCCTTTCCGGTATTTGGTTCTTCTCGATAGGGACCGAACGCGAGCGTGAGATCAACGCCACCGAAGAGCAGCACCAGAACAACGAGGGACAAGGCAAGCCCTAACCTGGTTCATATATGGTTTCGAAATGCTTTACTTCTGGTTCTTACATATTGCATCCGCTTCAAATATGTTTTATCGGTAGTTGTAGATATCCTATGTGTGCATATTCCATCCTTGTAGCCCAGAGTTCCTGATCCACCGCTCCCAGCAAAACTAGGTCTGAGCTTGTTCGCATCGCTAGAGCCATATATGTGTTATGCTTAGCCATGCTTAGCTGTTGAAGTCTGATCCATCCGGTTGATGAATCAGAGCTACAAATGAACCTAGTTTGACAGGATGACGTGGTAAGATCAGTGATGTTGTTAATAAATATGTTAAAGGCTTGGATGGGCCGCCACATGGGGATGTGGTGATTTGACTCGTTCTCGCCGATACTAGGACCTGAGTTCTCGCCTTCGGAACCAAGACTGAGCGTACAGCCACACGGGGCCCATGGGAACCCCTTGGCCCGAACTTACCTAGCTTACCCATGAGTCAATTAGTTTGCGTGTTCCATTTGGCATTCTGCATGGCGAAGGCGTGGAAAAGGTTTTCAAAGGTGCATCATACAGGGATGTGGCTAGGGTGAAGGATGCTGTAGGCATTGAACTGGATCCCCTGCGCACAATGACCGGGACCGCCTCGGAGAGTAGCTACCTACGATGACGGAGCTCCCCAGTTAGTTTGACTCATGGAATAGGCGAAGTAAGGGAAAGGTTTTGGTCGACCACCCTCTGCCAGCACACCAAGGAAGTGTGTTATACTAGTGGCACTAAGAGTCGGTCGGCGCGTGTGGATAAAATTGTACACCCCTGCAGGGTAAATCTTTTCGAAAAGCCGTGTCCACGGTTATGGACGACTTGGTGATGGATTATGTGATCATAAACAACTTGAACCTAATCGTAAAACTTGTTGTCAATGTGTGATAAGGATCCCCTCTCAGGGTGTCGAGGGGGTGATCCTAGGTGATAGGTTCAGGTGATGATGAAGATTCGGTGGATTCAACATGATGATACTAGAGCTAGAGTTGTTAACGCTCTCTTATCCCCTTTTGAAAATGGTCTGAATAGACGAGCTTCTGCTCCCTCCTGTTTACAAAGGAAAACTGGCTTTCCGCAAAATAAGCTCCACATAAAGCCTCGCATACCCGCTTTGCTAACAGGTTGTACTAAGTCTTGCTGAGTCCCTGTACTCAGCCTTGCATGCTTTGTTTCAGACGAAGTCCTTCCAACAGATGGTGGCTTCTACCTTGACGTCGACGAGTAGTTCGGAGTTCCTCAGGCGGCAACCTGAGACTTATGGGCTGGGACGTTGATGTCTACGTTCCCCCTCCTTTCCTGTAGACAGTGTTGGGCCTCCAAGTGCAGAGGTTTGTAGAACAGCAAGTTTTCCCTTAAGTGGATCACCCAAGGTTTATCGAACTCGGGGAGGAAGAGGTCAAAGATATCCCTCTCATGCAACCCTGCAACCACAAAGCAAGAAGTCTCTTGTGTCCCCAACACACCAAATAGGTGCACTAGTTCGGCGAAGAGATAGTGAAATACAGGTGGTATGAATATATATGAGCAGTAGTATGGCGCCGAAAAGTGCTTGGCGCGTAGTTGATGGTGGTAGTATTGTAGGAAGTAAACATGCAGTAACGCAGCGAGTAACGCAGAAAACAAGAATAAGCAGGATAGCGATTTAGGAACAAGGCCTAGGGATTAGACTTTCACTAGTGGACACTCTCAACATTGATCACATAACAGAATAGATAAATGCATACTCTACACTTTTGTTGGATGATGAACACATTGCGTAGGATTACACGAACCCTCAATGCCGGAGTTAACAAGCTCCACAATAATGCTCATGTTTAGGTAACCTTAAGTGTAAGATAGATCAAAAGACTAAACCAAGTACTAGCATAGCATGCACACTGTCACCTTCATGCATATGTAGGAGGAATAGATCACATCAATATTATCATAGCAATAGTTAACTTCGCAATCTACAAGAGATCATGATCATAGCATAAACCAAGTACTAACACGGTGCACGCACTGTCACCTTTACACACGTGCAGGAGGAATAGAACTACTTTAATAACTTTGCTAGAGTAGCACATAGATAGTAGTGATACAAAACTCATATGAATCTCAATCATGTAGGGCAGCTCATGAGATCATTGTATTGAGGTACATAGGAGAGAGATGAACCACATAGCTACCGGTACAGCCCCGAGCCTCAATGGAGAACTACTCCCTCCTCATGGGAGCAGCAGCGGTGATGAAGATGGCGGTGGAGATGGCAGCGGTGTCGATGGAGAAGCCTTCCGGGGCACTTCCCCGCTCCGGCAGGTGCCGGAACAGAGACTCCGTCCCCCAGATCTTGGCGCGATGACGGCGGCTCGGAACTTTTCTCGTATCGTGGCTTCCTCCGTCGGGTTTTTAGGTCAGGGACCTTTATATAGGCGAAGAGGCGGCGTCGGAAGGTCGAAGAGGCGGCGGGGTAAGGCGGCGCGGGCCAACCCTAGGCCGCGCCGGCCACCCTCCTGGGCTGTGGCCCCCTCTCGTCCTTCCCGGTGTTCTGAAGCTTCGTGGAAAAATAGGAACCTGGGCGTTGATTTCGTCCAATTCCGAGAATATTTCGTTACTAGGATTTCTGAAACCAAAAACAGAACTGGCACTTCGACATCTTGTTAATAGGTTAGTTCCAAAAATGCACAAATACGACATGTAATGTGTATAAAACATGTAGATATCATCAATAAAGTAGCATGGAACATAAGAAATTATCGATACGTTGGAGACGTATCAGCATCCCCAAGCTTAGTTCTGCTCGTCCCGAGCAGGTAAAACGATAACAAAGATAATTTCTTAAGTGACATGCCATCATAACCTTGATCATACTATTGTAAGCATATGAGATGAATGCAGCGATCAAAACAATGGTAATGACATGAGTAAACAAATGAATCATAAAGCAAAGACTTTTCATGAATAGCACTTTCAAGACAGGCATCAATAAGTCTTGCATAAGAGTTAACTCATAAAGCAATAATTTAAAGTAAAGGTATTGAAGCAACACAAAGGAAGATTAAGTTTCAGCGGTTGCTTTCAACTTGTAACATGTATATCTCATGGATATTGTCAACATAAAGTAATATAACAAGTGCAATATGCAAGTATGTAGGAATCAATGCACAGTTCACACAAGTGTTTGCTTCTTAAGGTGGAAGGAGATAGGTAAACTGACTCAACAATAAAAGTAAAAGAATGGTCCTTCGCAGAGAAAGCATCGATTGCTATATTTGTGCTAGAGCTTTGTTTTTGAAAACATAAAGAGAGCATAAAAGTAAAATTTTGAGAGGTGTTTGTTGTTGTCAACGAATGGTAGTGGGCACTCTAACTACCTCATCAACCAGACTTTCAAGAGCGGCTCCCATGAAGGACGTTATCTCTACCAACAAGGTAGATCATCCCTCTTCTCTTTTGTTTACACATGTACTTTAGTTTAGTTTTTCTTTATTTATGGATGACACTCCTCCCAACCTTTTGCTTACACAAGCCATGGCTAACCGAATCCTCGGGTGCCTTCCAACATTCACATACCATGGAGGAGTGTCTATTTGCAAAATTAAGTTGCTTACTGATGAATCAGAGCAAAACATGTGAAGAGAATTATTAATGCAAGTTAATTAATTGAGGCTGGGAACCCCATTGCCAGCTCTTTTTGCAAAATTATTGGATAAGCGGATGTGCCACTAGTCCATTGTGAAAGTCTGTCAAAAGTAAATGACAAGATCGAAAGATAAAACACCACATACTTCCTCATGAGCTATAAAACATTGACACAAATAAGAGGTAATAACTTTTGAATTGTTTAAAGGTAGCACTCAAGCAATTTACTTTGGAATGGCGGAGAAATACCATGTAGTAGGTAGGTATGGTGGACACAAATGGCATAGTGGTTGGCTCAAGGATTTTGGATGCATGAGAAGTATTCCCTCTCGATACAAGGTTTAGGCTAGCAAGGTTATTTGAAGCAAACTCAAGGATGAACCGGTGCAGCAAAACTCACATAAAAGACATATTGTAAACATTATAAGACTCTACACCGTCTTCCTTGTTGTTCAAAACTCAATACTAGATATTATCTAGACCTTAGAGAAACCAAATATGCAAATCAAATTTTAGCAAGCTCTATGTATTTCTTCATTAATGGGTGCAAAGCATATGATGCAAGAGCTTAAACATGAGCACAACAATTGCCAAGTATCACATTATCCAAGACAGTTTAGAATTACTACATGTAGCATTTTCCAATTCCAACCATATAACAATTTAACGAAGAGGAAACTTCGCCATGAATATTATGAGCTAAGAACACATGTGTTCATACGAACCAGCGGAGCGTGTCTCTCTCCCACACAAGGATGAACTTATTCAGAGAACTAAGATAACAAAACAAAAACAAAAATAAAAGCACACAGACGCTCCAAGTAAAATACATAGGATGTGATGGAATAAAAATATAGTTTCACTAGAAGAAACCTGATAAGTTGTCGATGAAGAAGGGGATGCCTTGGGCATCCCCAAGCTTAGATGCTTGAGTCTTCTTGAAATATGCAGGGATGAACCACCGGGCATCCCCAAGCTTAGACCTTTCACTCTTCTCGATCACATTATATCACCCTCTTCTATTGACCCTTGAAAACTTCCTTCACACCAAACTTCAAGCAAACTCATTAGAGGGTTAGTGCATAATCAAAATTCACATGTTCAGAGGTGACACAATCATTCTTAACACTTCTGGACATTGCACAAAACTTCTGAAAGTTAATGGAACAAAGAAACTCATTCAACTTAACAAAAGCGGCAATGCGAAATAAAAGGCAGAATCTGTCAAAAACAGAACAGTCCGTAAAGACGAATTTAAAAATGGCACCAGACTTGCTCAAATGGAAAAACTCAAAACTAATGAAAGTTGCGTACATATCTGAGGATCACGCTCGTAAATTGGCAGATTTTTTCGAATTTTCTACAGAGAACTGTGCCCAGATTCGTGACAGACAGCAATGCTGTTTCTGCGCAGCGATCCCAAATATAACATCAACTTTGACATAGAAACTTTACTTGGCACAAAAACATGATAAGGAGAGGTTGCTACAGTAGTAAACAACTTCCAAGACTCAACAAAACAAAAATTGCTGTAGCAAAATAACACATGGGTTATCTCCCAAGAAGTTCTTTTCTTTATAGCCATTAAGATGGGCTCAGCAGTTTTAATGATGCACTCGCAAGAAATAGAAGTTGAAGCAAAAGAGAGCATCAAGAGGCAAATTCAAAACACATTTAAGTCTAACATGCTTCCTATGCATAGGAATCTTGTAAATAAACAAGTTCATGAAGAGCAAAGTAACAAGCATAGGAAGATAAAACAAGTGTAGCTTCAAAAATTTCAGCACATAGAGAGGTGTTTTAGTAACATGAAAATTTCTACAACCATATTTTCCTCTCTCATAATAACTTTCAGTAGCATCATGAGCAAACTCAACAATATAACTATCACATAAAGCATTCTTATCATGAGTCTCATGCATAAAATAATTACTACTCCCAACATAAGCATAATCATTCTTATTAATTGTAGTGGGAGCAAATTCAACAAAGTAGCTATCAAATATAGGAGGTATATTGTAATCATAATCAAATTTATCCTCCATAACAGGTGGTAACAAAAGACTACTATCATTATAGTCATCATAAATGGGAGGCAAAGTATCATCAAAGTAAATTTTCTCCTCAATGCTTGGGGGACTAAAAATATCATGCTCATCAAAGCCAGCTTCCCCAAGCTTAGAATTTTCCATAGCATTAGCAACAATGGTGTTCAAAGCATTCATACTAATAACATTCCCATTATCATGCATATAAAGTTCCATGGGTTTTTTAATTCTTTCTTCAAACACATCATGTCCTAATTCAAGATAAAGTTCATAAAGATCTCTCATATTTTTGTTGTTTTCCATTATGCCTAACTAGTGTAAACAAGAAACCAAATGTCGCAATTGCAGAGTCTAAAGGAAATAGCTTCGAGTACTTACAATGGCGCCGGAAAATAGCTTAGTAGCCGAGATCCGGAGTGTGAGTACCTTTTACCTTTCCTCCCCGGCAACGGCGCCAGAAAAGTGCTTGATGTCTACGTTCCCCCTCCTTTCCTGTAGACAGTGTTGGGCCTCCAAGTGCGAGGTTTGTAGAACAGCAAGTTTTCCCTTAAGTGGATCACCCAAGGTTTATCGAACTCGGGAGGAAGAGGTCAAAGATATCCCTCTCATGCAACCCTGCAACCACAAAGCAAGAAGTCTCTTGTGTCCCCAACACACCAAATAGGTGCACTAGTTCGGCGAAGAGATAGTGAAATACAGGTGGTATGAATATATATGAGCAGTAGTATGGCGCCAGAAAAGTGCTTGGCGCGTAGTTGATGGTGGTAGTATTGTAGGAAGTAAACATGCAGAGTAACGCAGAGTAACGCAAAAAACAGAACAAGCAAGATAGCATATTTAGGAACAAGGCCTAGGGATTAGACTTTCACTAGTGGACACTCTCAACATTGATCACATAACAGAATAGATAAATGCATACTCTACACTTTTGTTGGATGATGAACACATTGCGTAGGATTACACGAACCCTCAATGCCGGAGTTAACAAGCTCCACAATAATGCTCATGTTTAGGTAACCTTAAGTGTAAGATAGATCAAAAGACTAAACCAAGTACTAGCATAGCATGCACACTGTCACCTTCATGCATATGTAGGAGGAATAGATCACATCAATATTATCATAGCAATAGTTAACTTCGCAATCTACAAGAGATCATGATCATAGCATAAACCAAGTACTAACACGGTGCACGCACTGTCACCTTTACACACGTGCAGGAGGAATAGAACTACTTTAATAACTTTGCTAGAGTAGCACATAGATAGTAGTGATACAAAACTCATATGAATCTCAATCATGTAGGGCAGCTCATGAGATCATTGTATTGAGGTACATAGGAGAGAGATGAACCACATAGCTACCGGTACAGCCCCGAGCCTCAATGGAGAACTACTCCCTCCTCATGCAGCAGCGGTGATGAAGATGGCGGTGGAGATGGCAGCGGTGTCGATGGAGAAGCCTTCCGGGGCACTTCCCCGTCCCGGCGGGTGCTCCTGTCCCCCAGATCTTGGCTTCGCGATGACGGCGGCTCTGGAACTTTTCTCGTATCGTGGCTTCCTCCGTCAGGGTTTTAGGTCAGGGACCTTTATATAGGCGAAGAGGCGGCGTCGGAAGGTCGAAGAGGCGGCCAGGGCGGCGCGGGCCAACCCTAGGCCGCGCCGGCCACCCTCCTGGTGGGCCTGTGGCCCCCGGTCCTTCCGGGTGTTCTGGAAGCTTCGTGGAAAAATAGGAACCTGGGCGTTGATTTCGTCCAATTCCGAGAATATTTCGTTACTAGGATTTCTGAAACCAAAAACAGCAAAACAGAACGGCACTTCGGCATCTTGTTAATAGGTTAGTTCCAGAAAATGCACAAATACGACATGTAATGTGTATAAAACATGTAGATATCATCAATAAAGTAGCATGGAACATAAGAAATTATCGATACGTTGGAGACGTATCAGACGTCGCCTTATGTTATGGCCTCTTAGGCCCTTTGCAGTCTTGTTATCTAGATAACATAATTTGCTTTCCGTTGCTTGTTGAATTGTGGTCAGTGACCTCTGCGTGTAATAAATCTGGATCTTAACTCTGTTAAGAGTTGTAATATATTTGCTTTCAGTCGTAGAGTCACTGTTGTGTTACCGATTCTCACCCTGTAGGCCCTAGAGATCTAGGTTAGGCTTATGCCAGATGTGATATCTGGGTTTGTCTAGCCTACGACCCCCGGGGTCGCCACAGGTTTTGGTATCAGAGCAGGACTGCCTGTAGAAAACCCTTTCTACTGGTCGATGTTGAGTCTAGTAGTTGTGAAAACTATTTGAAAGTTAAAAGTATTTGCAAAAACATCTGAATAGGATTCTTTTTACTCCTTACCTGGTGTCACTCTAATGCTGAGTCATCTTACCTTGTTTTGATTTCAAAGGTTTTACCTCTACCCTGTTATTTCCAAACATCTAGGATCTATGGGTTTGGGTTGTTTTCTCTAAAAAGTACTCCGTCCTTGGTTGCTTAACTCAGTGTTCCTGAAGTTGCATCAGTTGATCTGAATCGTGTTCCTTCCATTCAGTTGATGTTATCATTCCTTTGAATCCTTTTTGAGGAATCTGTTTCTCATGGTCCTTGTCTTTCTCTTCAGGATGGCTGGTCGTGGTCGTGGTCGTAACCGACGTGGACAACACAATGCTGAACCGGAACTGCCGCCACCTCCCACAATGGCGCAGGTTCTTAACAACATTGAGACCAACCGCCTGAGGAATGAACAACTTCTGGAGCGTGTAGCTCAAAACACAGAACGTCGTCCCGACAACTGTGTCACACTTGGGGACTTCATCCGTGCATTGCCTCCTGTCTTCACCCACCCCAAGGAGCCTCTTGACGCTGATGATTGGCTTCGCACCATCGAGCGCAAGTTCAACGCTCTTCATGTTCCACCAGGTGAACGCGTGAACTTCGCCACCTACCAGTTAGAGGGAGCAGCTGGTTCTTGGTGGGAAGGTTTTCTGGCTCTTCAAGCGCCAGGACATGATGTTACCTGGGAGGAGTTTGTCACAGCTTTCCGTGCAGCCTATATCCCCAAGACTGTCATGGACATCAAAAGGAGGGAATTCCTGGACTTCACTCAGGGGAAGCTGGATGTGGAGACATATGGACGTGAGTTCACTCAACTGTCTCGCTATGCACCCCGTGATGTGGTTGATGATGCTGATAAGCAAGATCTGTTCCGCAAGGGACTTAACCCCGAGCTTCGCTATGAGATGCTGCCTTTCACCTTCCAGTCATTCCAAGACCTGCATAACCGTGCTCTTCTGATGGAGAACGGAAGAAAGGATCTGGAAAAATCCAAGAGGCGTGAAGAAGGTGATTCTCGTGCGTCTTCCTCTAACAACAAGAAGCGCCGTGTCTGGATCCCTTACAGTGCTGTACCTCGTGCTCCCTATGCACCAAGGTCTTCTGGCAATAACTCTAAGCCACCCTCTGGTGGTTCAAGCTATCGTCCTGCCATGGGTACTGTGCCTAGTGGTGCCTGCTACTCTTGTGGTCAGCCTGGCCACTACTCAAAGGAGTGCCCCCAGAAGTCTGCTGGTCGTGGATATTCTCAGCCCAAGAAGGATGACAAATATCCCTCTGGTCGTGCTCGTCTGACCCATGTCTCTGCTGATGAGGCTGAAGAGGATCCAAGCGTCCTAATGGGTACGCTCTATATAAACTCAATCCTAGCTACAGTTCTGTTTGATTCCGGAGCATCGCATACATTCATATCTCAAGATTTTGCAAGAAAGCATGATATACCCTTCGAGACAATGCCCTCCCCTCTAGAGATCACAACTCCTGGGTCTCATTGGCAAACTATCTGGATTACCCCTGAGGTCATAATCAGTATAGGGCATCTTTTGTTCCCCACCTCTCTCATTGCCCTCAAGTCAACTGACATCGATGTTATATTGGGCATGGATTGGCTAGTAAAGCATAAGGCTGTCATTGATTGCGCAGCTAGGTCTATTGTTCTGACCGATCTTTCTGGCAAAAGCATTCTGTATTGGGCTCCATCCGCAATACCTCCATCGGCAAGGTTTACCCCTGAAGCCGAGTTGTATGCCGTTGAAGTCCTACCTAAACCAGAAATCTCTGATGTCTGGGTGGTCCGTGACTTCCCAGATGTCTTCCCTGAAGAGTTACCTGGCATGCCACCTGATCGAAGTGTGGACTTTGTCATTGAGTTGGTTCCCGGAACTGCTCCTGTTTCCCGGAGACCATATCGTATGCCTCCGGAAGAGTTGGTTGAACTGAAGAAGCAGTTAGAGGAGTTAGAAGAGAAGAACTTCATCCAACCTAGTACTTCTTCCTGGGGATGCCCTACCCTCTTTGTCAAGAAGAGAGATACCAACATTCCGCGGCTGGTTGTTGATTACCGTCCGCTCAACGCAGTGACTATCAAGAACAAATACCCTCTTCCTATAATCAATGATCTTTTTGATCAGTTGTCCGGTGCCACAGTCTTCTCCAAGATGGATTTGAGATCAGGGTACCATCAAATCAAAATCCGAAAGGAGGACATTCCAAAGACAGCATTCACAACTCGTTATGGTCTTTACGAGTACACTGTCATGTCCTTTGGTCTTACAAATGCTCCTGCCACTTTTATGCGGCTCATGAACTCTGTTTTCATGGAGTATCTTGACAAGTTCGTCGTGGTCTACATCGACGATATTCTGATCTACTCCAAAACCGAAGATGAACATGATGAACATCTTCGTCTGGTGCTAACCAAACTTCGTGAGCACCGTCTCTACGCCAAGTTTTCTAAATGTGAGTTCTGGTTAAAAGAGCTCATATTCCTGGGTCATGTTATCTCTGAAAAAGGTGTTGCAGTCATTCCAGATAAAGTTCAAGCCGTTCTTGACTGGAAGACACCTAAGTCAGCTAAGGAGATTCGAAGTTTTCTCGGTCTGGCGGGTTATTACCGCCGATTCATTGAAAATTTCTCCAAGATTGCAAAGCCAATGACCGATCTTCTCAAGAAAGACAAGAAGTTCGAATGGTCAGAAAAGGCTGAAGAAAGTTTCCAGGTTTTGAAAACCAAGCTGACTACTGCTCCTGTGCTCGTCCTTCCGGACACAAGCAAAGACTTCGTTGTCTATTGCGATGCCTCTCTCCAAGGGCTCGGATGTGTGTTGATGCAAGATGGCCATGTGGTGGCCTATGCCTCTCGACAGTTGAAACCACATGAGCTCAATTATCCTACTCATGATCTTGAGCTTGCAGCTGTGATCCATGCTCTTAAGCAATGGCGACCTTACCTTTATGGTAATCGTTGCGAGTTGTACTCGGATCATCAAAGTCTGAAGTATCTTTTCACCCAGCCGGATCTGAATAACAGACAGAGAAGATGGTTGGAAGTCATAAAAGATTATGACTTGGGTCTCAACTATAAACCCGGCAAAGCCAATGTCGTTGCTGATGCGCTAAGTCGGAAGTCCTATTGCAACAATCTGATGGTTAAGCAAGCGCAACCTTCTCTTTATGAGGAACTTGCAAAACTCAACCTTGAGATTGTTCCTAGTGGATTCCTTGCTAATTTAGAGGTGAAGCCCTCTCTTGAAGACCAGATCAATAAGGCTCAGAAGCAAGATTCTGGCATTACCGAGATCAAGAAGAACATTGCTAGCGGAGTTGCTAAATGTTTCTCCATTGATGATCAAGGTACCGTTTATTTCGGCAAGCGTCTAGTCGTGCCGGATAAATCGGATCTAAAAGAGCTAATCCTTAAAGAAGCTCATGAATCACCCCTCTCCATCCATCCTGGTAGTACCAAGATGTATCGGGATCTCCGCCAAAGATTCTGGTGGTCCGGGATGAAGCAAGAAATCGCTAAGTTCGTTGCTGAATGCGACGTTTGTCGTCGTGTGAAGGCTGAACATCAAAGACCTGCTGGCACTCTCCAACCTCTATCAATTCCAGAGTGGAAATGGGATGAAATTGGCATGGATTTCATTACCGGTCTCCCCAAGACCAAAAACGGAAGAGATGCTATATGGGTAGTCATTGACCGTCTATCCAAGGTTGCTCACTTCCTTCCTATCCGAGAAGACATAAAAGCTAGTCAACTAGCAGATCTGTATATCTCACGGATAGTCAGTCTTCATGGTGTTCCTAAGAAGATCATTTCTGATCGTGGGAGTCTGTTTACCTCAAAGTTCTGGTCTAGCTTTCAACAAGCTATGGGAACTCGTCTTTCCTTTAGCACAGCCTATCATCCTCAAACCGGTGGTCAAACCGAAAGAGTGAATCAAATTCTTGAAGACATGCTCAGGGCCTGTGTTATATCCTTCGGTAAAGATTGGGAAAAGTGCCTTCCATTTGCCGAGTTCACCTATAACAACAGCTTCCAATCTAGCCTGGGCATGGCACCTTTTGAAGCTTTGTATGGCAGAAGGTGTAGAACTCCTTTGAACTGGTCTGAAACCGGAGAAAGAAAGTTCTTCGGACCAGATATAATCAATGAAGCAGAAGATCAAGTTCGCATCATTCGCGAGCGTCTGAAAACTGCTCAGTCACGCCAAAAGAGCTACTATGATCGCCATCATCAAGAAGTGAAGTACGAAATTGGTGATCAAGCTTATCTTCGAGTCACTCCTCTCAAGGGTGTCCGTCGTTTCGGTATCAAAGGCAAACTAGCTCCTCGCTATGTTGGTCCTTTCCGCGTCCTTGCCAAGCGTGGTAATGTTTCTTACAAATTGGAGTTACCTTCCAACTTTCCTGAAGTTCATGATGTCTTCCATGTGTCCCAACTCAAGCGTTGCTTCAAAGATCCTATCCGTGGTGTTGATCACGAGACTCTTGACCTTCAAGAGGATCTAACTTATCGAGAACATCCTGTTCGTATCCTTGATGAAGCCGAGCGTAAAACTCGACGTCAGAGCATCAAGTTCCTGAAAGTTCAGTGGTCTAATCATTCTGAGCAAGAAGCAACCTGGGAACGAGAAGATCGTTTACGATCTGAGTACCCTTCCTTCTTTTCTAAAATCTAGGAATCTCGAGGACGAGATTCTTGTAAGGGGGTAGAGTTGTAACATCCCAACCTTGTGTTTATAAATAAATGAGTGATCATGTGCATCTCATGCATGTAGTTTGCATTTGAGTAAATTTTTGCAACAAAGTTGGATTGTTTTCAATTATGCAAACCCTTCTCTTTTCTTTCTCATCCAAATCTCTCAAGATTTTCAAAACTAAGCAACATGGTTTTGTTGTTTATCAATAAGGCCATGTGTGTTTCTTGTTCTCTGAAAGGTTTGAGTTTTCAAACTCTATTCAAAATTCAGTTTTGAATTTGGTTTAGAATAGGAAAAAAACAAAACCAGAAAAATGAAGGGAGAAGCCTCTTCTCCCTCTCCCTGGGCGTAGCCCATCTCTTTTCCCCCTTCCCTTCTCACTAGCTCGGCCCAAGAGGCCCAGCAGCCAAACCCACCGCAGCCCAACACCCCGCAGGGGGTTTTTCGGAAAACGCCATCGTCTCCCCCGCTGTTCCAAGCAGGTGGTGGCAGCGCCACGGCCACCCGATGGCCGGCGCGCCAAGATCGCCGCCGCCGCCCCCTAGCGGCTACAAGTACCCCCGCCGCGGCCTCCCCGAACCCTAACCCCCATTTCCTCTCTCCCCCGCGCTCTCTCCGGCGCGAAATACCTAACCCTAGCCTACCTACTGCCGGCCCTGCCCCGCTCAAATTCGTCGCCGGCGAGCTCCCCCGGCGACCGCCGACCCCGCCATCGCGCTCGTGGTGAGCTCCTCTCTCTCCCAGTGCCCTCGCTTTCCCCTCTCCCCCTCTGTATCGCCGCCGCCACGCAGACCCGCCCCCGGCCTCCGCTCGAGCTCGCCGCCGGCCGAGCTCCGGCGGCCAATAGCGGGCGGCGCCACCACCCGATGGTTCCCCGCGTCGCCCTGCCCCTTTCCCCCCTACGCGCGCGTGCAATCGCGGGCCAAATCGCCCGATTGCAGCAGCACCCGAGCTCCCAGTGAGCAATGGCGCCGCTGACGTCAGCATGACGTCAGCGTGACGTCATTAATCTATTTTCCCTATTTTCAGTATTTTCTGATATTCATTTCTATAATTTCTGTAAATAGAAAAATAATGACATGTGGGTCCCCTGGTCAGAATTTTAATAATTTCATAAATGTTTAGAAAAGAATAAAATTATGACATGTGGGTCCAAATTGTTAAACTTTTATTATTTTTATATAATTTTCAGAAATTGTTTTAAAATGAATTAAACTTGGAAAATTCATAACTAATTCATTTTAAATCAGAAAAATACAAATAATATATCAAAATGATCAGAAAAACAAATCCTAGTTGTTTATCCATGTTTCATACATCTTTGAACCAATTAAATATGAGCCTTAGTAGAAACCCTTATTTGACCCCTCTCATATGTCGGGATCGATGCCGAACCCCCTTTAATTTATGTCGATGCACCTAGGGTTACCCAAACCCCTTTAATATGACATGTCATCATATTGTATGTGCATTGCATTGTACCTCGTCTTGATTGTGTTCTTCCTTTCCGGTATTTGGTTCTTCTCGATAGGGACCGAACGCGAGCGTGAGATCAACGCCACCGAAGAGCAGCACCAGAACAACGAGGGACAAGGCAAGCCCTAACCTGGTTCATATATGGTTTCGAAATGCTTTACTTCTGGTTCTTACATATTGCATCCGCTTCAAATATGTTTTATCGGTAGTTGTAGATATCCTATGTGTGCATATTCCATCCTTGTAGCCCAGAGTTCCTGATCCACCGCTCCCAGCAAAACTAGTTCTGAGCTTGTTCGCATCGCTAGAGCCATATATGTGTTATGCTTAGCCATGCTTAGCTGTTGAAGTCTGATCCATCCGGTTGATGAATCAGAGCTACAAATGAACCTAGTTTGACAGGATGACGTGGTAAGATCAGTGATGTTGTTAATAAATATGTTAAAGGCTTGGATGGGCCGCCACATGGGGATGTGGTGATTTGACTCGTTCTCGCCGATACTAGGACCTGAGTTCTCGCCTTCGGAACCAAGACTGAGCGTACAGCCACACGGGGCCCATGGGAACCCCTTGGCCCGAACTTACCTAGCTTACCCATGAGTCAATTAGTTTGCGTGTTCCATTTGGCATTCTGCATGGCGAAGGCGTGGAAAAGGTTTTCAAAGGTGCATCATACAGGGATGTGGCTAGGGTGAAGGATGCTGTAGGCATTGAACTGGATCCCCTGCGCACAATGACCGGGACCGCCTCGGAGAGTAGCTACCTACGATGACGGAGCTCCCCAGTTAGTTTGACTCATGGAATAGGCGAAGTAAGGGAAAGGTTTTGGTCGACCACCCTCTGCCACACACCAAGGAAGTGTGTTATACTAGTGGCACTAAGAGTCGGTCGGCGCGTGTGGATAAAATTGTACACCCCTGCAGGGTAAATCTTTTCGAAAAGCCATGTCCACGGTTATGGACGACTTGGTGATGGATTCTGTGATCATAAACAACTTGAACCTAATCGTAAAACTTGTTGTCAATGTGTGATAAGGATCCCCTCTCAGGGTGTCGAGGGGGTGATCCTAGGTGATAGGTTCAGGTGATGATGAAGATTCGGTGGATTCAACATGATGATACTAGAGCTAGAGTTGTTAACGCTCTCTTATCCCCTTTTGAAAATGGTCTGAATAGACGAGCTTCTGCTCCCTCCTGTTTACAAAGGAAAACTGGCTTTCCGCAAAATAAGCTCCACATAAAGCCTTGCATACCCGCTTTGCTAACAGGTTGTACTAAGTCTTGCTGAGTCCCTGTACTCAGCCTTGCATGCTTTGTTTCAGACGAAGTCCTTCCAACAGATGGTGGCTTCTACCTTGACGTCGACGAGTAGTTCGGAGTTCCTCAGGCGGCAACCTGAGACTTATGGGCTGGGACGTCGCCTTATGTTATGGCCTCTTAGGCCCTTTGCAGTCTTGTTATCTAGATAACATAATTTGCTTTCCATTGCTTGTTGAATTGTGGTCAGTGACCTCTGCGTGTAATAAATCTGGATCTTAACTCTGTTAAGAGTTGTAATATATTTGCTTTCAGTCGTAGAGTCACTGTTGTGTTACCGATTCTCACCATGTAGGCCCTAGAGATCTAGGTTAGGCTTATGCCAGATGTGATATCTGGGTTTGTCTAGCCTACGACCCCCGGGGTCGCCACAGAAGCGAAGCGCATCTTGCTTCCCGCTGATGCCAAACTTCTTCAGCAGGTTGACATCCTGCTGGGAGATCTTGGATCTCTCCCACTCCAAGTTCACCAGATCTTCGGTTGCCATCTTTGCTTTGGGCGCGCTGTGCTTGGTGAGTTTGCGCGGTGGCATTAACAAGAGTGGAAGCAAAGAGCGCACGAGCGGGGGAGTGCGAGAAATCTTAGGGTGCGCTGGAGAGCTTTTGCAGAGGAAGAGCAGATGGGCGGCGCGAGCGAAAGTGACAGAGGAAGAAGACGATGAACTTAAATAGAGGTGCGGTGAAATGGCGCAACCGTTGGATGGAAATGATATGGAGCAGATGGAGTACACGTGGACAAAGGGTAAAATTGGATTTTCACTAAGAAAAGAAAAGACAGGCGGCACAGTGTGTGCGCCGGAAAAAGTGGAGAACGTGTGTCCCCCACTTGCACGACGTGTCCATCAGTTAGGGAATTTGGACCCACGAGGCAGCGAGAGAAGCAGTTTTCGCGTGATTCCAATACAGTAATCGTGGCTATCATCAGCAATGACGTCACTTTGGACAAAAGAAAAATTCGGCTACGAAGCCTAGTGAGAATATAGACAACATAGTATTATTTCGAGAGCCTTTGATCAAATACAAGTTTTTGCCCAAATGCTCGGGGGCTACTTTGGAAAAAGAAAGAAAATATCGAGTATGACAAAATAGAAATGGCGAGAGCCTATGACCAAATGCAAGCATTTGTTCATAGCCTCGGGGGCTACTCCCATCGGGAGCGTTGGTCGCGCACCCGATAGATATGAAAAGCTCGAGAAGGATTAGCAATATAATGGCAGAAGATATTAATCTTTGGAGCCTACAACCAAGCACAAGTCCTTGGCTGTAGCCTCGGGGGCTACTCCCATCGGGAACGCTGTTCGCGTGCCCGATAAATTTAGACCAAAAGAAAGAAAAAGAAGTGAGTATATTTCGAGTTATACATATAACTCTACATATACTCCCATCGGGAAGACAAAATAAGTCATCAAATATGACTCGATAAAATGTGCTATTCCAACAGCCGAAAAGCACTCGATAATATATTCTCAGAGCGCTAAAAGTCGCGAATAAATCTCTGAATGCCGCAAAACTTTGCGAAGGTAAGACCCCAGATCCGTTCTGAGCGGCGTGGCACCGTATCTGACGGCGGATTGCTACTTTTTTCCGTATCAACAGATACGAAGAAAAATCCTAACGGACGTGTTAGGTACCCGATAAAACATGACTGGGACTCGACAGAATGGTAAGACCTTAAGCGGCACCTGTCGAAGTTTACACCAGTATCCCGAGATCATGTCCAGGGACGTGATCTTGAAGTAGGTTTTTGCGGATTGCCACTAGAGCAGTTAACTAGTACCTGATCCGTCAGATGAACTAGCCCCAACTACCGTTATCCATGTACAAAATAATATTTGCATATCAAAGAGTTATGTATTAAAATTCGACATGGTTATTGAATGATTAAAGTTGGAGATTTTCCCTGATTCTTCGATTCAAGAAAAATCTCGGGGGCTACTGACATAGGCATCCCCAATGGGCCTGCCAAAGATGGTACCCGGGTTTACTGAAGGCTCAGGACTCGAAGAATAAGAAGATTCGGAAGCCCATTTAGTGTTAAGGAAAGATAGATTGTATTAGGAAATATAGAGACTTGTAATCTTACGGGACGGGTACGAAACCCTCTCGAACTCTGTAACTTGTATATTACGAAAACCCTCGACTCCACCACCCATATAAGGGGGAGTCGAGGGACAAAGAAAGGATCGAATCTATTGTCAACAGAGCCCTAGTTTTACAATCAGCGAGTACTTTTCGGCTGAAACCTTCGAGACCCTTGCCCTTCTAGCTAGTCTACAATCTGTAGGCATTGACAAATTAATCCTTTGTCAGTAAGCAACACTAATTCACTTTGGAGCAGTAAGATTTCATTTTCTTATCAGTTTTCAGTGAGTTGTGAGAGTACCATCACAGATTTTGTTTTAGTGCACTAACCTACTAACCATGTCTTCTAGTGATGATAAAATTGTTAACCAGACAAACAAGGATGCCACTGATGTGATGACATGGAGGGAGTACGAAGCTCTTCGTGATGAGATGCGACGTGAATTCCGCAATCAGGACGAAAAACTTAAGGGGACTGTTCAGGAGGTCGCCCAGAAGCTGGATGCTACTAATGAGACCGTCACCAAGATGCAAGATCAAATGACGTATATTCAGCGCAGTATTCAAGCTTTGACTCTAGCTGTTGACAATTTGACCCAACAACAGCAATAGGAAGATGAAGATGCTGAGCTTCAGGATGAAGCACGTGGTGCTGGTCGTGGTGCAGGACATGGTAACCGTGGTCGTGGCTTTGTTGAACTCGGAGCTCGCCGTGTCCCTCCACAACCGCAAGACGATGGTTTGGGCAAGCCAAAGTTCTCAATACCCAAATTTGAAGGAGGTGTTGATGTTGAAGAATACCTCACTTGGGAGCTAAAGATTGAGAAGTTGTGGCGCCTACATGACTATACTGAAGATAGGAAGGTTAAGCTTGGTTCCTCAGAATTTGATGGCTATGCATTGCGTTGGTGGGATGGAATTACACGTGCTCGTCAAGAAGACAACGAATTGCCAGTTCTTACATGGCGCGAGATGAAGGCCATTATGCAAGCTTGTTTCGTTCCCACACTAATTATTTGCGGTCTATATTTGATAAGTTGACCCTCCTGAGACAAGGTGTGAAGACTGTTGATACTTATTTCATGGAGATGGAGATGCTTATGCAGCGTGGCCGTGTCCGTGAATCACTTCAGATGACAATGCAGCATTTTCTACATGGTTTGAAGTATGATATCAAAGGCATTGTTCATCATCACAGTTACACTACTATGAATGAGCTGCTACATCATGCAAGAGAGGCTGAAGCACACTTAGCTGAAGAAGCGCCAATCAAATGTCGTGCTACAGGAGCTGAGCGCTACACGCCTAGGGCGCCCCTATCTACGGCGTCGGCGCCATCGTCGCGCTCCGCACCTTTTCCTACTTCGTCTAGCAAGCCGTTCTCCAATGTGTCCGACACAAAGAAGCCCGAACCTACTGCAAGTACGAGTGGTTCTAGCATGTCTACTGCGCGCAACCGCGATATGAATTGCCATACATGTGGTGGAAAGGGTCACTTCAAGAGAGATTGTCCAAACAGCAAAGTGATGTTCGTTAATGACAATGATGAGTATGAGACTGGAGATGATGCTGATCCGGATGCTCCAGAAGATGATGATTATGACAGTGATGGGGTATATGCTTTTCCGTCTGAAGCTCGCTCTATTGTTGTGTCACAGCGTGCTCTTAATGTGCAGCCAAGTGCATCTACTCAGCGCTGCAATTTGTTCCAAACAAAGGCACTAGTTGGTCCTGATAAAGCTTGCAAGGTTATTATTGATGGCGGGAGTTGTCGCAATCTAGCAAGCAAGGAGTTGTGTGCCATGCTGAAACTGAAGTATCTACCGCACCCGCATCCATATTATATTCAGTGGTTGAGTGATAATGGTGAGATGAAAGTAATCCACATGGTGCGTGTTGATTTTGAGATTGGACCGTATAAGGATTCCATTGATTTTGATGTGGTTCCTATGACGGTGTGTCACCTACTATTGGGTCGGACATGGCTCTATGACCATTCTGTGCAACACAATTGCCGCACCAATACATATCACTTAGAGTTCAAGGGCAAGAAAATCAACTTGCAGCCTATGTCACCACAACAAATTGTCAATGAATCTCGTCATAAACTGAAGTACACTTGGAGGATTGCACCTCTAGATAGGCGAGAGAATTGTAATGCCGTGAGTGATATAACGAAAAGTGAGAGAGTGAATTTCTTAGTTCTATTAGCCACCAAAGAGGATATGAGAGAATTTAGTGAGGATCCTACATCTAGGCCTCTTGTGCTTATGTATAAGGGTGAGGTTTTGGTTTCTAACGACATGACCCCTATTTCTCTTGGTGTTTCTAGTGTTTTGCAGGAATTCAGCGATGTGTTTCTGGAGAAGGTACCCGCAGGATTGCCACCATTGCGTGGTATTGAGCATCAAATTGACTTGATCCCCGGAGCTTCGCTGCCCAATAGGGCACCATACAGGACGAACCCCGAAGAAAGGAAGGAGATACAGAAGCAAGTACAAGCGCTAATCGACAAAGGTTATATCCGCATAAGCCTTAGTCCTTGTGCTGGTTCTGTTATTCTAGTTCCTAAGAAAGATGGTACATGGCGCATGTGTGTAGATTGTAGAGCGATAGACAATGTTACTATTCGATATCGTCATCCTATTCCCCGCTTAGAGGATATGCTAGATGAATTGAGTGGTGTTGCTGTTTTCTCTAAAATTGATTTGCGTAGTGGTTATCATCAAATTAGGATGAAAGAGGGGGTGAATGGAAAACAGCCTTTAAAACAAAATTTGGTTTATATGAGTGGTTAGTAATACCTTTTGGTTTAACTAATGCACCTAGCACTTTCATGAGACTGATGAACCATGTTTTGCGTGATTTTATTGGCAAGTTTGTGGTTGTATACTTTGATGACATATTAATCTACAGCCGCAATGAATCTGAACATACTATACATATTCGACATGTTTTGCAAGTGTTGCGTGATAGTAAACTCTATGGTAATCTTCAGAAGTGCACATTTTGCAAATATTCATATTTCTGGGTTATGTTGTCTCTAAGCATGGAGTAGAAGTAGATGTGTCTAAAATTGAAGCAATTCAAAATTGGCCTACTCCCATGAATGTTAGTAAAGTAAGAAGTTTTCATGGTCTTGTTGGGTTTTATAGAAGGTTTGTGCCCAATTTTAGTACAATTGTTGCACCTTTAAATGAATTGACTAAAAAAGGGTGTTGTGTTTGAGTGGGGCACAGCCCAAGATCATGCTTTTGATGAACTGAAAAGATTGTTAACTTCTGCACCATTGCTTGCACTTCCTGATTTCAATAAGCAATTTGAGATTGAATGTGATGCTAGTGGTATTGGAATTGGTGGTGTGTTGATGCAAGAGGGTCGACCAATTGCATATTTTTCTGAGAAACTTTCTGGTGCTAAGTTGAACTATCCTATATATGATAAGGAATTGTATGCTTTAATTAGAGTTCTTGAGGTTTGGCAACATTATTTATGGCCAAAAGAATTTATCATACATTCTGATCATGAAGCTTTAAAATATCTGAAAGCCCAATCTACATTGCATAGGCGTCTTGCTAAGTGGGTTGAGTCCATTGAGTCTTTTCCATACATTATTAAGCATAAGAAGGGAAAATATAATATTGTTGTTGATGCTCTATCTAGGAAAAATATGCTATTAACTCAACTTGATGTTAAAATTCCTAGATTAGAAGTACTATATGTGATTTGTATGCCACTGATCATGATTTTGCTGAACCATATCGCTTGTGTGCTATTGGTAAAGCATGGGAGAAATATGACATACATGATGGGTTCTTGTTTAGACCTAACAAACTATGTGTTCCAGAATCGTCTGTGTGTTCGCTCTTATTGCAGGAATCACATGCTGGAGGTTTGATGGGTCACTTTGGGCGTGAGAAGACACTACTCATGCTCGTTGATCACTTCTATTGGCCAAAGATGAGGCAGGATGTGGAAAGATATGTGAAGCGGTGCATTACTTGCAACAAGTCCAAGTCCAAGCTGAAGCCTCACGGTTTGTATACACCTTTACCGATACCTACTACACCATGGGAAGATATAAGTATGGATTTTGTGTTGGGTTTGCCGCGTACTAAGAGAGGCCATGATTCTATATTTGTGGTAGTGGGTAGATTTTCTAAGATGTCACACTTTATTGCCTGCCACAAGAGCGACGATGCGTCGCATATTGCTATCCTGTTTTTCAGGGAGGTTGTACGTCTACATGGAGTCCTGAAGACTATTGTTTCTGATCGTGACGTGAAGTTTATGAGCTACTTCTGGAAGACACTTTGGGGAAAGATAGGGACAAAGCTACTTTTCAGTACTACTTGTCATCCCCAAACCGATGGTCAAACTGAGGTGGTGAACAGAACATTGTCACAACTGTTGAGATCCATGATCAAGAAGAACCTGAAGGAGTGGGAAGATTGTTTGCCGCATGTGGAGTTTTCTTACAACAGGGCGGTACATTCTACCACAGAGATGTGTCCCTTTGAGGTGGTGTATGGTTTCAAACCCATTACTCCGCTTGACTTGTTGCCTCTACCCATACATGAGAGAGTTAATATGGAGGCATCAAAGAGGGCAGATTTTTTACGGAAGATACATGTGAAGACTAAAGAGTTGATAGAAAAGAAAGGCAAGAGCAATCTGCAAGGGTTAACAAGAAGCGCAAGGAGATGTTGTTTAAGCCTGGTGATATGGTCTGGGTACATTTTCGCAAGGATGGGTTCCCCAAGCTACGGAAGTCCAAGTTGCTTCCTCGTGGTGCTGGTCCTTACAAATTGCTTGCCAAGATCAATGACAATACATACTCTATAGATCTTCCAATGACGAGTTTGGTGTCAGCAATTCTTTCAATGTGGCTGATTTGACACCATATGACGGAGAAGACCTTGGAGCGTAGAGGTCGATGCCTTTTGAAGGGGGGAGATGATGAGGACATCCCTACTACACTACTACCTCTGTCATTGCAAGATGAAGACGATGTTGTTGTGAAGCTCAAGTCCAATGAAGTCAGGATTGGACCCATTACAAGGGCTCATGCGAAACTACTCAAACAACAGGTGAACTTGTTCCTAAGTGATACTTTGATCGATGAGAACTTTATACTTCCTAAGTCCTTTTACTTATGCATCATCATGTATGAAGATGGAGCAAGCGTCGCACGTGGAGAAGAGGAGCAGCTGGACGTGAAGCTGGACATGGAGTTGGACATGAAGCTGGACATGAAGACATCCCATGGACGCGCGAGGGAGGAGAGGGAGGCATGCGCGAGGGAAGAAGACGATGTCCAGGCCGGCGCCAGGCCCGGTCTGACCGGCCGCCACGCCGGACGGCCCGGTCCCACGCCCGGTCCAACCGGACGCCATGCCGGGGCAGCCCGGCACCGACCGGACCCTGGACAGGTGCACACCGGGCACCATCCAAGGGCTCTGGACCCCTAGTCCGGTCACCACCCAGTGTTAGGCCCGGTTCCAACCGGCCTGCCTGGTCCCAGACCCGGTCGACCGGCGCCCTCACCGGCCGTGTCCGAGTCTATCTCGGCCAGATCCCGACCTGGGTCGGTTTGTAATGTATTTTCTCGACTCCTGGTCGTCTTGAACCCCTATATAAGTGCCCAGGACGCCCCAAATTAGGTTTAGATCATGTTTAAGATAAACCCTAGTTCATAGTTGATTGCTTTGCAACTCTATGTAATCTATACACCGATCCGCATCGATTTGGTGTTTGTTACTGAAAGTCTTGTGTGATCTATTGTTTTATTAGGAATTAGACGGTTGCAACTTACCGCTTTATGGTCAGCGGCTACGTGCGCAAGTGTGTGGAGTTGCTAATATCTTGCAGGGTTGAGAGCTGTTGCATTGGCGACAGGAATTGATCGAGAGACTTTGTCGGCGTCATACAAGTTATCACCCACTTCATCATCGTGTATCTACGTTGTGTTCCTCCCGTGTTCCCCACATCCACCGTCGCTTACTGAGAAGATCGGGCAACCCCTTATCAGAACGGGTGGCCCCACGCAGGTAGGTCGTGTCAGTACCCAACATGCGGGCCCGAGTGCTGCAGGCCAGGTACATGTGTGCAGACAGTGGTTGTCTCCCCTTACAAATATGGGTCCCAGTGCTGCAGGCCTTGGACTGTTGTGTGGGCAGACAGAAAAGTAAGTGAACAGAAGCGTGCAGAGTGTGTCCACCGGCCCGAAGCCCAGTTGTTGTGACGCCCCCCCCCCCCTGCTGACTCCGCAGTTTGGGCCGCCCACCACCCGCGACGCAAGTTTCTGCACAATCGTTGACGTTTAGACCTCGCCCGTCACTAATTTTTCGGGCCGTGCGGCCCAAAACGCCATCTGTGACGCGAAAACGCCGTATCGTCATAGAAAAAGACAATCGCTGACGGATTCCTCAAACGTCATCCCCAGACCGTCATTGAAGCCCCATATGTTACTAGTGCTGGGGGTTACCCCACCCCTAGGAGCGGGCCACACCCAGGCCACGCCATGGGGTGGTCTGGCCGCCCTGTGGCGCCTCCTCGACCCCCCTTCTGGACTTCGTCTTCGTTTCGGTAAAATTATTGACTTCGGCTTTTGTTTCGTCCAATTCCGAGAATATTTTTTGTACAAATTTTCTGAAATACAAACACAACAAAAAACATGGAACTGGCATTGTGGCATCTTGTTAATACGTTAGTGCCAGAAATCATGTAAAAGTGCAACGAAGTGTAAGAAAATCATATATGAATTGGTGTAAAACTACCATGGAGCATCAAAAAATATAGATACGTTTAAGACATATCAGGAATGGAAACCAAAATGTTCAATCGCTTAAAGTTAGCAATGAACTAAAAAATAGCAGGGTGTCATAGCTAGGAATGAACTTAAAGAGCTTCAGACAATCAAGTATCTGAACCCAGAACATGGCGCTAAAACAAGGGACTTACATTAGGAGAAGCACTTTGTGGGAGTTACTCCAGCTCTTCCTGGGGTTGGCAGATTCGGTGATGAAGTACCCTACATCTGCTACTTGGGGTTGGAGAGACGGCCATTACACTTCATGGTTACTCATCTCATCTGCAAAACGTAACGATGCCTCGTTAGCACAAACAGGTCCCCCAAGATTAAACAAGAACTTATAGGAACAAAATAAAGCGACACTAGAAGAGTTTAGATAGGTGTGGATCATGCATGGCGCCGGTGAAGCAGATCCGGTTCATGCACGGCAGCAGTGATGTTCCTGTGCGGTGGTCGTGAAAGTGAGAGAGAGGGATTTGGGAAGTT